>OY740782.1:27084421-27691564 GCA_963514005.1 Raja brachyura | reverse complement strand
AATAGACAATACCACAGCGGTGGCATATTTAAACCACATGGGCGGTACCAGGTCAGTTTCATGTGATAAATTGGCTAATTCAATTTGGCTCTGGTGTGTCAAGAGAGACATTTGGATTTCAGCTACCTATTTGCCAGGTGAGCTTAATATTGTGGCGGACGCCAGGTCACGCAAGTTCAATGATAATATTGAATGGATGTTACATCCTGAAATATTTGCAAAAATCACAGCCAAATTTGGGAAACCGGACATTGACCTTTTTGCGTCCCGGTTGAACCATCAGGTACCAACCTACGTCGCGTGGGAACCAGATCCTGGGGCTATAGCGTTAGATGCATTCTCGCTAGACTGGGGGAATTGTTTTTTCTATGCATTCCCCCCGTTTTGCCTCATCAGTCGGGTATTACGTAAAATTCAGATGGACGGTGCCAAGGGCATCCTTATCATACCCGACTGGCCTACACAGCCGTGGTATCCGATGGTCTTTGACACGCTCAGTGAACCTTGGGTCCGTTTGCAGGGTAGCCCAGAATTAGTTACTCACCCTGTTTCAGGGGAGCCACATCCCTGCCATGGCTATTTAAATTTGTTGGCTTGCAGATTCTGAATCGGCCTTTAGAACAATACGGCCTTTCTACCCGGACCATGGATACCATTGCGGCGTCGTGCCGAGAGTCTACAAGGCGAAGATACCGCTCTCACATCAGGAAGTGGGAAGCCTTCTGCAGCCGCTCTCGCATCACGTACGATGCCGTGACTATAACCGACGTCCTGGAATTCCTCGCGGGGTTGCACCATGATGAACACTTAAGCTACAGTGCCATCAACAGCGCCAGGAGCGCTCTATCATTCTACCTCAATATTGAGGTGGGATCCAACAGGCTAGTGTCCAGGCTCATGCGGGGTATTTTCAATACGAATCCGCCTACACCACGTTACAATATCACCTGGGATGTCAGGGACGTTTTAACTCTGCTCAGGACGTGGTCCCCCATGGAAGGGCTCCAGCTGGACAAACTCACCATGAAGCTGGTGATGTTACTAGCGCTGACTTCAGCACAGAGGGTACAGACACTCCACAAACTACGTGTCGACAGAATGATGTCTACCCCCACAGAAGTAGTTTTCTTTGTTGACGAGCTACTGAAGCAACACAGACCTGGGTGCACAGGGCTGCAGCTGAAGTTCCCGGCATACCCCGCCGATGCTAGGCTATGCTTAGCCTCCCATATCCGTTACTACGTCAAGGTGACGGCAAGCATCAGAGGAATGGAGAGATACCTGCTTGTCACTCATAAGAGACCTCACCATCGAGTGACAACACAGACGATATCCAGGTGGCTTCGAGTCGTCTTGGGTAAGTCAGGTATCGACACTAATGTGTTCAAATCTCATTCCACCAGGGCTGCATCGACGTCGGCGGCGAGGGTCATGGAGGTGCCCATGGACCATATTCTCGCCACAGCAGGATGGGCTAATGAGACGGTGTTCCAGCGGTTCTACAACCGGCCCGTTGCTGCGCCTCTACAGTTCGCAGAAGCCGTGCTAGATGCGGGGCAAGAACGTGGAGATGTCCCCGAATGAGGGGTTTTGATTTGTTTGTTAATAAATATGCTTTGTTTTGCAGTATGGACTAGTCAGCAAGTTATTCCTCCCATCCATCCCTGGTAGTGGTGTGACAGCATGGACGTGGTCCAGGGCGTGTCATCACAGAAGCTTTGAAGTCTTCACGAAGTCACTCACGTGACTCCGAAATGAAATAGTAAGATTGAACGAGAACTTACCAGTTCGAAGGTTGATCATTATTTCATGAGGAGTCGAAGTGAGGGATTTCGTGCCCTCCTCGCCCAACCCTCAATCACCTTCAGCTGGTAATCTTAGTCGTTTCATTCTTACTATGTGAAGTCATTTCTTGATTGGTTTCTGTGATTCCACGCCGCTACTTTGAAGTATGTCGAGCATGCGCGCCGGCGGGCTCTTCACGAAATCCCTCACTTCGACTCCTCATGAAATAATGATCAACCTTCGAACTGGTAAGTTCTCGTTCAATCTTACTATTCCTCATCACAGATGATATTCCTTGCTCGGCAGTAAAATAGCTTTGCCTCACAGGTTAAAAAGTTAAATATGTGAACTTTCTGTAATTGTTGTGGATGTAAAACTAAAATTGAAAAATTGCAAGGTGCAATTAGAGTGCTTTACTGTGATTCATTTAAAAAAATAAATAAATCTTCACTTAAGTCTGCATGATATCAGTATTAGTCAGATTGGATAATAAAAGCTTCCACAATTTTGAGTTCTTAAGCTTACCCAAAGTGTATGATTGATAGTTACATGACTGTGAATTTTAATTTTCAAGTGTAAAGATGAAACATATGGTGTGGGTTAAATGTTGTACAAAGTTCCATATTGTTTACGCAGTTTCTTTTGATTATGCACAATCTTATATTATGCCATTTGTTATTATGATCGACTCCTAATTTGGATCTAAATGACTTTTGGCAAAATGGGTGCATAATCCCCTGTAACTTCCCAAATGCCTCAGAAAACCAGATTCCGTTTCTAACAGTTGCATCCTCTGGGTATTCATGAAGAGCCAAATTTTAGTTGCGAACACAGATATCCTAGTCAAAATTAAAAACAATACTAAAATTAGATGCTAGCCCCAAAAAGACTGTTCAATGGCCAACAAAGCACAAACTTTTTATCACATTGCTAAAAAATGCCATTAAAGGGATTTATGAAAGAAAAGCCTTTGTTGCTGGACAGAGAAGAAACAAACTGAATAAGGGTCAAGCATCAACAAATAGTTGAGAAGAAGAATAAACAGTTCAGGCAATGGTATACAGTGGCTTGCAAAATTTTTCATACCCCTTGAACTTTTCCACATTTTGTCACGTTACAACCACAAACGTAAATGTATTTTATTGGGATTTTATGTGATAGACCAACACAAAGTGGTGCATAATTGTGAAGTGGAAGGAAAATGATACATGGTTTCCAAATTTTATTACAAATAAAAAACGGAAAAGTGTGGCGTGCAAAAGTATTCAGCCCCCTTTACTCTGATACCCCTAAATAAAATCCAGTGCAACCCATTGCCTTCAGAAGTCACCTAATTAGTAAATAGAGTCCATGTGTGTAATCTAATCTCAGTATAAATACAGCTGTCCTGTGAAGGCCTCAGAAGGCCTCGTGATGCTGCCAGCACCATGTTTCACAGTGGGGATGGTGTGTTCAGGGTGATGTGAAGTGTTAGTTTTCTACCACACATAGCGTTTTGCATTTAGGCCAAAAACTTCAATTTTGATCTCATCAGACCAGACCACCTTCCTTCACATGTTTCCTGTGTCCCCACATGGCTTGTGGCAAACTGCAAATGCGACTTCTTATGGCTTTGTTTCAACAATGGCTTTCTTCTTGCCACTCTTCCATAAAGGCCCGATTTCTGGAGTGCATGACTAATAGTTGTCCTGTGGACAGATTCTCCCACCTGAGCTGTGGATCTCTGCAGCTTCTCCAGAGTTACCATGGGCCTCTTGGCTGCTTCTCTGATCAATGCTCTCCTTGCCCTGCCTGTCAGTTTAGGTGGACGGCCATGTCTTGGTAGGTTTGCAGTTGTGCCATACTCTTTCCATTTTCGGATGATGGATTGACCAGTGCTCTGTGAGATGTTCAAAGCTTGGGATATTTTTTTATAACCTAACCCTGCTTTAAACTTCTCCACAACTTTATCCCTGACCTGTCTGGTGTGTTCCTTGGGCTTCATGATGCTGTTTGTTCACTAATGTTCTCTAACAAACCTCTGAGGCCTTCACAGAACAGCTGTATTTATACTGAGATTTGATTACACACATGGACTCTATTTACTAATTAGGTGACTTCTGAAGGCAATTGTTTGCACTGGATTTTATTTAGGGGTATCAGAGTAAAGGGGGCTGAATAATTTTGCACGCCACACTTTTCAGTTTTTTATTTGTAAAAAAATTTGAAAACCATGTATCATTTTCCTTCCGCTTCACAATTATGCGCCACTTTAGTTGGTCTATCACATAAAATCCCAATAAAATACATTTACGTTTGTGGTTGAAACGTGACAAAATGTGGAAAAGTTCAAGGGGTATGAAAACTTTTGCAAGCCACTGTATATCCAGTTGTCTTTTGGCAATTTACTGGTATTGACTATCAGCTACAAACTTGAAACTTGATATTTTTAAATTGCGGTTCATAACTGATCTTTGTCACATCTTTGAGGAGGCCATGACCCAGTGGCCTTTGGCATTTGATAATATTCTGCCAAGAACTCAAAGGCAGTCAGTTTAAGATTTGAACATGCTAATAAATTGAATTAAGGGGAAAGAATTTCTCACATTGAGTAAAGAAGTAGGCAGGTACAAATACCCTACATTGTGTCATAAATGTCTATAATTTTGTGATTCAATGGCAATGTTTACTTATTGGATACATTGCTCTTGGAAATTGCAGATGTACTTAATGAGGGAATTGATGCACAGTTCCATGATCCATGTTCAATCCTGACTTCCGGTGCTATCTGTGTTGAGTTTTCACATGCCCTCTCTGAACCCTCCAGTGCTCCAGTTTCGTCCTGTATTACAGCTCGGTTAAATTAATTAATTACTGTAAATTTTCCCTGGTGAAATCGGATGATCGTATAATCAGTGATGGGCTAAAGGGAATGTGATAGAGAATAGGTTATAAGGAAATCAGTATGGGAATTGAGTTGCTGGGATATCACTGAGAGTGGGCAGAAATGCGATGAACTGATTGCTGTCCTTTCGTGTTATATGAAAACATAATGAAATATAAAATGAAGATTAATACTGGGGATATTGCTGTTTTTAACATATCAATGACTTGGCAAGTAGAAATCCCATGGGCTACAGTGAATTCTTCAAATGAGACCATCTGGAAGGTAATAGGAATCTAAAAAATAGCAAAACAATTTGAATAAAAATATGCTCGTAAACGGAATTATAAGGGACACAAAGTGCTGGAGTAACTCAGAATGTTAGGCAACATCTCTGGAGAACATGGATAGGGGATGTTTCAGGTCAGGACTCTTCTTTAGACTGAACATCGCCAATCCATGTTCTCCAGAGATGCTGCCTGACCAATTGAGTTACTCCAGCACTCTGTGTCCTTTTTGTTAAACCAGCATCTGGAGTCCTCGTGTCCACAAAATAATGAGGGATTAATTTTCACTAATAAATTGCAGTACTGAAGGAAACAAATTGTAAAATATACAAACACCATAAATGATTTTTAGATAGCTAATGACGTGGTTGATAATTACCAACATGCCTAATCCGTGGTGAGAAACAATAAACAAATCCGATATAGCATTAAAACAAACATTCTGAAAGAATTTAGAGGAAGCCAAAATCAAGGTGTATGGCACACAGGCTAGATTGTATAAGAATTTGGGCAATTGAGTCATTGCGGTATGAAAGCAATATGAAACTCAACTTTAGTTTAGTTTAGTTTGGAGATACTGTGCAAAAACAGGTCCTCCGGGCCACCGAGTCCACACCGACCAGTGATCCCCACACATTAACACTACCCTACACACATTAGGGACAATTCATACCAAGCCAATTATCCTACAAACCTGTATGTCTTGGAGTGTGGGAGGAAACCGAAGATCTCAGCGAAAAGCCCTGGGGCACGGGGAGAACCCGGGTCTCTGACACTGTAAGGCAGCAACTCTACCACTGTGCCACGGTGCCACGCTACATTTTACACACTAACCTATGTCCATCCAACGTAAAACGTGAACTCTGTTGTGCATCCTGGAACAGAGGTGCACAGTGGAATAGATTGTAACTGTTGCATAAGCATACACAGATTTTAAAATGATTAATGACGCTTTTCATGATTTGCCTTTACAGCAATGTTATAGATTTAATTTTGGATTGGCATTGAAATCATTACACTATAAATGGGGAGGGGGGGGGGGGGGGGGTATATTGTCAATACCATTTGAAATTAAGCCCGTAACACATTACTAATCATTTATTATTCTCCTGTCCTTGTATCCAGTTTATGCAGGATCAATACCTTTTTTTTTAGAATATCCAATATTGATACCAGGAAAAATCGAAACTAAGCCCAATCCAACATTGACTCCAATGGGTTTGTATAGAGCTGTTAATTAACATAGTTACATAAAGTAAAATTGAAAGGAATCCCATTTCATTCACAGTAAGTAATAAAGCATTACAACCTCACGTGAATTTTACTCTCAAACTCTCAGGATCGATAGCAATCAGCCAGAAATTTCAATCCCAGAGAGACATAACTATTGCTGAAAGAATAAGAGAGTATAAATAAATATGTATTTCTGATCAGATCACAAAGTAATTACGGTGGGAAAAGGTTGTTCAACAACAAAATATTCATAAGGAAATATCTCAATGTGCCTTCATTGCAGTGTCTTATTAATTTGTAAATAATTCTGGTGTTTGCCTTCACTACTCAGCAATTGCCTATTCCTATGATAATCAAGATATGTGTGTAAACAAACTTCCTTGTGCAAATCCTATATTTTTCAATTTTCTAATATGAACTTAACTCTACCCTGAGATCCTAATTATTGAAAAATTGATTAGGACTTCATTTATTCTGTTTAGATTAATTTTTGTCTGTTTTATTTTTGACATTTGGCAAATTTGTATGGTTTTCAAAACTTCAAAACTTTCAAACTGTATAGGGGAAATAAATCAAAATTGTTAATAACAAGAATTATAGGAGGGTTGGGGTTTTCTTTAAAAAAAATCATTTTCTTTCGTGAAACTGCCATCTTTTTTTATTTCATATCCGCAAGCTCTTTATTCCTTTGGCCTTTCCCACCGAACCATAATCATTACACCACTAAACAGTACGTCCGGCAAGGAAATGGTGTTGGTCAATAATTGCTGTGAGCATTTGAAAGTCAAATTCAGCATTCATATTTCAAAATTAATTAAAAGTACATGGCTGGTATTCATTGCTTGTCCTAAACATCAGTAACATTAAAAAAAAAAGGTCTTCATTTTTTATATTTTGCCAGTTAATGTTCTACCTTAGTTGAAGGAAATGTACAGAATTTCTCTCGTTGCAACCTGTATTATCTTATGAATCTCTTAGAATCACTTCTCGGACATCTCCTTTCAAGTGTAAAAATCATTGATAAAAGCTTTATTTGTATGACAATAAAAGACCTTTGAAACCTTGGGTGCCTGAAAGCATCCATATTGCTTAATTTTACTTTGCCTACAGTAACATTGTCTCCTTTGTATCACGGTGATCATACTGCACAATATCGTCAAGATACAGACCAATTGTGTAATTTAGTGCGTCTTGAATTATGTTTTACTCTGAAGTTAACTCCACTAAACTACACACTTTTCAACTGCTTCTGTCCAATTGATAAAGTCCTGCAACAAACTGGGATTGCGCCATCCTGCCAAAGATATGATTTTACTTATCTTTCTATTGTTTGATGTACAACTTAACAAATAACTGGTGTAGCGGTCGAATTGCTGTCTTACAGCGCCAGAGACCCTGATTCAATCCTGACTACGGGTGCTGTCTGTACGGAGTTTGCATGCTCTCCCTGTAACCATATCGGTTTTCTCTGGGTGCTCTGGTTTCCTCTCACGCTCTAAGCTTTTGAACGTGAGAGGAAACCTGAGCACCCAGAGGTTTATAGGTTAATCTGCAGGTTTGTAGGTTAATTTAGAGATACAGTACAGAACCAGGCCCTTCGGCCCACCAGCGATCGCCACACACTAGGGACAATTTTATATTTAAGCCAATTAGCCTACGTACCTGTACGTCTTTGGATTGTGGGAGGAAACCGAAGATCTTGGAGAAAACCCACGCATGTCACGGGGACAATGCACAAACTTCGTACAAACAGCACCCGTAGTCGGAATCGTACCCGGGTCTCCGGGCGCTGTATTCACTATAAGGTAGCAACTCTACCACTGCACCACCGTGCCACCTATAATTGGCTTTGATAAATTTGTAAATTGTCCATAGTGTGTAGGATCGTGCTAGTGTATGGAGTGATTGATGGTCGGTGCTGAATCGGTACGCTGAAGGGCTTGTTTCCGTGCTGCATCTTAAAGTCTACTCTATAAATATACTTACAGATCAAAGATGTAAGATTGGATCTACTTGAAAATAATAATAAGAAATTGGCTCAGGCACCTACTTGCAAGAATTGGCTCAGAGTGGTTAATGTTTTCCTGCATCTGTTTCAATCCTCATGATGCTACAAGATATGCACCTACTAAATTGGATTCTCTAGTTGCAATCCACAACATTTGTTGACCACTCACAACAAAGCTAGCAGCACATTGGGCAGGATTTGACAATGGGATCCCACTAAAATGACATCCTACTATATCTCCACTATGAAATCAATATCTTCAATATAGCATCCGCCAGATTTGGCTTTCAATGCACAGGGTGAATGAAACTGTTTCACTGGTGGTGCCTTATTTTTGCATAAACGATATCCCCGCTATGATCTTTCCTCTCTTTAATCATCTTGAATCTTAGGGGAGTATGGGTCACTTGCAGTAGTGTTCTCAATTAGGAAAGACGATGACTTTGTATTGCTTATTTACACGGTAGGTTGCAAGCTTCCCTCTCCCCTTCATCGTACTGCGACATCCATGGGGAGAGTACTTTAAGCTCCCCACCTCCTCTCAGTTGATGCTATGTTATTTGCATGCCTGACAGCAAACTCTGTTCTGAGCTCTTTCTTGGGAGGAGATTATCAGGAAGATAGAGACAAAGTTTTCAAGGATGTGCTCAAAGGTTCTTTGAGATGTGTAATATCTTCATTTACTCCTGGGAACTTCTGGGTCATGATTGCTCAAAGTGGGGAAACAGTATTATAGGTAGTATAAAGAACCTCAAGATAATGCATTGAGAGCATATAGAAGCCCTTGGTAAACAGTGAAAGGAGT
The DNA here is from genome assembly GCA_963514005.1 of Raja brachyura. The sequence goes on along the minus strand of OY740782.1, from coordinate 27,682,583 downwards.
GGACCGCCTCATAAACTACTCACCTGCTCATCAGACCAGCTTCTCCTGCTTCACCTGTGGAAGAGTCTGCAGCTGCTACCCTTGGCACCATTAGTTGCCTCACAACCCCAAAAAACTCGAGTGGAAGCAATAATTCTTGATCTCGGGGACTAATTCAGGTGAAGAGGAAGGAGACTTTAAGGTATGATCTTTTTTTCAATGATGAGCAGAGTGGAGAAGTGGCTATTCCTGCAGCTTCTGAAGGGAACCGCACAAGTCCCATTGTAACTCATGATACTGTGTGCAAATGGCCAGAAATTTAACTCTCAAAGAATATTTGTGGGTATTCCAGCAGCACATTAGCACTGTATGCAATATAATCTAGAACATCCAATGGAAGATGAAATCCAATTGCTAGGCAACACATTGGACTTCTAATAAGTGGCAAGGGCAAAATTCTATCTGCAGTTAATAAAGAGACCACCATTTTGTGCTTCTCTCTGTGAATCTGCCAATAACCTTAGGATTTGTTGCCTTCTATGCCATCATGAAGAAAAATCAATTAAGTGTTGAAAATTTCAGTTATTTATGAACTGCAAAATTACTTGAAAACACTAAGCTCTATTGCATGAGATGTATGCCAATTTCACTAATAAACTGAGTGATAATTGTGAATTACTTACTCCCTTGAATGTTATTTCCTTTATGAATGTGATTGTCATTTCCTCAGATAAATAGTTTAAATATATTATATATATGAAAATGTAATGTTAAAAACAATTATTTATTTATCTGATTAGTTATTCATTCATCTGAAAATCGCTGCAAGCAGAACATAAATTGCTCAGTACTATCTGGTATGAGCCTCCTTCTTTAATCCTTACAGTCCATTGATGCTACTGGCCTGGGCATTTCATGCTTACATCCTGTGATACTGAAGGAACAACAACATATTTCCAGGTAAGAATTTTATATGGGTAGATAGCACACTTGCCAGGAGTGATATTACCATATGAAGCATGGAAATAGGCCCTTCAGCCCACCGAGTCCATGCCAACTAGCGACAACCCCGTACATTAGCACTATCCTACACACTAGGGACAATTAACAGAAGCCAATTAAGCTACAAACCTGTACGTCTTTGGAGTGTGGGAGGACCCAGAGAAAACGCACACAGTCACAGGGAGAACGTGAAAGAGACAGAAGCCAAGGACAGTATCGAACCTGGGTCTCTGACGCTGTAAATCCACAACTTCACTGCTGTGCCACTGTGCCGCTATCTACTCTACTTGTGCTATCGTGTTCAGGAATCTTGGGACATGTACCTTTGTTCCTCAATATTCTCTAGGGTCCTGCCAGTGATAGTGTATGCCCTATCTTTATTAGGGCCCCAAAAGAGTAGATGCTAGAATTGGTGAGTGAATCAGCTAGGTCAGGAGTGTTGTTTTAGCTATTTTCATTGCTCTCTGTTTCTTGATATCATATAGAGTGAATTGAAGGGTCTCGACCCGAAACTTCGCCTATCTCCTTCGCTCCTTAGATGCTGCTGCACCCGCTGAGTATCTCCAGCTTTTTATGTAACCCCTGTAATGGCTGAAGACTGGCTTCAAAGATTGGAATAGGAACTTCTTTAGCCAGAGGGTGGTGAATCTGTAAAAATCCATTGTCATGGATGTGTCAGAGACCAAATCACTGGGTATTTTTAAAGCAGAAATTAATAGCTTATTGAATAGTAAGGACTTTGAAGGCCACGGGTAGAAGGCAGGAGAATGGAGTTGAGTGAGAAAAAATGATCAGCCTTGATCAAATGGCGGAGCAGACTTAATGGGCTGAATGGCTTATTTCTGCTCCTATGTCATATAATCTCAAACAAAATGTCTGATGAGAATTTGTTCATGGAACTGTTATTTACAATATTTCAACTTTTGCCTTAATCTTTCCGTTTGTTCCAAATTTTCAGTCACTCACTGTTAACATACGTTACCAGACAAAATACTGCCTTCTCCTTTCCAGTTTCTGCTTGAGCAATCTTTAATGTGATTGTCTGTACATTTGTCCTCACGCGTTCATTGTTGTTGGATGCCAAGGACTCTGTGTTCAGAAAAGAGGAAATTCATGTCACCGATATTGTTGTTTATGAGAATAGACACAAAAAGCTGGAGTAACATAGCAGGATGGGCAGCATCTCTGGATTGAAGGAACGGGTGTCGTTTCAGGTCGAGACCCTTCTTCAGACTTGTTTATGAGATCAGTGGGGAGCACTGTTATTTCCCCACCAAATACACAAAACTGTCACTGCAGTGGTTCTTCTACAGCTGCTAACTATTGATTTCAGCAGAAGCATCCAGAAATCAATAGAAATTTTTGATCAAGTTCATGAACTAACAAATGTTGTCCCGGCAAGGCCACCAGCATAATCAGGAATGAGTCTGGCCCAGGTCATTCCATCTTCCCCTCTCCCCCAACAGGCAAGTGGTACAGAAGTGTGAAAGCGCATACCTCCAGATTCAGGGACAGTTTCTTCCTAGCTGTCATCAGGCAACTGAACCATCCGATCAACAATAAGGGAGCTGTCCTGGGCTACTATCTACCTCACCGGAGTCCCTCAGACTATCTTTATTTGGACTATACTGGACTTTATCTTGCACTAAATGTTATTCCCTTATCCTGTATCTGTACCTGTGGATGGCTCGATTGTGATCATATATAGCCATTTCATTGTACCTCGGTACATGTGACAATAAACTAAACTAAGCTAAACTAAATAATGAAATAATTATTTTTGGTGAAAAGGGAAAAATATAAAAGGAACCTGAGGGGCAGCTTTTTCATATAGAGGGTGGTGCATGTATGGAACCTGCAGCCAGGGGAAACAGTAGAGGGTGGTACAATTATGACATTTAAAAGACTCTTACATAGGTACATGGATAGGATTGGAGGGATTTAGGCCATATGTAGGTAAGTGGGACTAGTTTTATTGAGAAACTTGATGTGCATGGTTGAGTTGTGCCAAAGGACACTGTATAGCTCTAGCACTCTTTTTATGCAATGGATAATTGCTCAGCCTACAGCGATATCCATTAATAAGGTGACCAAGTACAATTATGGTCCGAATTGTAGAGCGATAAAGACCAATGAAATATGTGGGCCTAAATGAATTAAATGCCAGAGAATCAGACTGGAAGTAAAGGAGCGATCAGAGAGTTATACAGGATGGAAACAATATCTTCATTCATATGGAAGTGCCAGTCTCAAATGTCTGGAATTTGCCCATATCCTTCTTAACCTTTCCTGTCATGGACCTGTCCAATGTATTTTGAACATTGTCATTGTATGGGTCTTACCCACTTCCTCTGGCAACTCGTTCCATAGACGCATTGCCTTGTGTTTGAAAAACTGCCCAACAGGTCCCCTTTAAATCTTTCCTCCCTCACTTAAAACCCATGCCTTCTACTTTTAGGCGCCCTTACCCTGGGAAAAGACCATAAACGTTCAGCTTATCTGTGGCCCTCATCATTTTATAAACTTCTATCACATCATTCCTTTAACCCCTTCCTTTCATGGAAAACAGTCCCCGCCTATTAGTCCCAAATGGGAACAGTCCCATATCACTCACATCACATGGCCCCAGCAACAAACGTGTCGCACTCTGGCCACTCCCTCCTCCCCTCTCACATCGGGCAGAAGGTATAGATGTGTGAAAATGCACACCTTCAGATTCAGGGACAGTTTCTTTCCAGCTGTTATCAGGCAACTGAATCATCCCACCACAATTAGAGAGCAGTCCTGAACTATTATCAATCTCAGACCCTCAGAGTATCTTTGATCGGACTTTACAGGCATTACCTGGCAGTAAACGTTACTCCCTTATCATGTATCTATGCACTCACTGTAAATGGCTTGATTAGAATCATGTATTGGCATTCCGCTGACTGGTTAGTATGCAACAAAAGCTTTTCACTGTACACGTGACAATAAACTAAACTGATAACTGATCTTTTCAGCATTCGCTTTAGCTTAATCACATCATTCCTCTAGTACCCCGACCAGAACTTTACAAAACAGTCTTGTACAAATGACTTGTACAGCAATAACATCAACATAACTACCCATAGTATATCACTTTGCACTTGTCAGAGTTAAATTCCATTGGCTATTACTTCGCCCACTTTCCTAGTTTAACTTAGTTTTTGAAATTTAGATGCAGCATGGAAACAGGCTCTGTGGCCCACCAAGTTCACGCCAGCCATCAATCACAAGTTCACATTTGTCCTATGTAATCCCACTTTCTCATCCATTCCCGACACACTAGGGATAGGCCAATTAACCTACAAACCCGTATATCTTTGGGATGTGGGAGAAAACCAGAACACCTGCAGAAAATTCACAAGGTCACGAGGAGAACGCACAGACACCTCATGAGGAAAACGTGCAATTGTCAGGATCATGATGCAACCTTGAACGATTTCCTTTACCGTGTACTTCTCCATCAATTTTGGTGTCAACTGCAAACTTACAATCATGCCACCTACAAATGGAACCAATGCATTAATCCTTTGGGATGTAACACGATAAATAGAATGTGAAACGCAATAATGCTGTTCAGATATCTTCAGGCCTACACAATATAGTTTATAAGAAGTGTAGCTCAGTCGTTACACATTGGCTAAACTGTGGGAAGTCCAAAGGGAAAATTGAGATGTTATGAACATTTTTCCTAGGGCATCCAATGACGTCCAAGCTGTCTGATTATCAAACTTACCAAAAGAACTGAATAATAACAAGAAATATAATCTGAACACTGTTCATATTAAAGGAGAATTTTAACAAAATTTGTAAGGAAGCAGGAGCTCAAAACTGTTATATCAATTAACCAAAGGTTAGGGTTAGGTACAAAGTATAGCAAGCAAATAATTACTAATTTCTAATTTAAGGTGGGTTTATTATGGTCAAGTATACAGAGGTTGCAGCAAAAAGCTTTGTTTTGCATGCTATCCAATCAGATCAGATAATACGATACATAAATACAATCAAGTCAAACTCAAGTACATTAGATCGAGTGAAGGGGGAGGTACAGTGCAGAATATAGTTCTTAGCATTGTGCCGCATCAGTTCCATAAACCAAATATAAAGTTCACACAGGGATGGAAGTGAATCGGCCAATATCCTAGCATATGGAAGAACCACCAGAAGCCCGATAATAGAAGGGAAGAAGCTGTTTCTGAGTCTGGTGTTATGCACTTTAAAGATCTGTACCTTCAGATCTTTAAGAAAAAGGAATAACCAGGAAGGGACAAGTCTTTGATTATGTTGGCTGCATTTCTGAGGCATTGTGAAGCATAGAATGACCAGCGACCAGCACCTGCTGAGAGCCCCCATCGCACCGCAAATTCCAGCTACTACCCCCCCTGGTCCCCCTCGCTGGACCACACACCCCTCCCCCCCACAAGCCCCCCTGCCCGCACACCCCTCCCCCCCACAAGCCCCCCTGCCCACAAACCATCCCACACACACCCCCCGCCCACACCCCTCCCCCCCGCCCACACTCCCCCCCCGCCAACACCGCCCATACACAGCCCCCCGCCCCCCCCAGCCGCCCACACTTGATGGTTCACTCTCTCTCTTTTCCCGTCAGACATCTGCATCCTGTGCCTGACATGTAGCGATCTTGGGGATTTATGCCGAGGGATCCAATCCATGCACTATTCAAAACCATAAATCACCAAACTGAAAATCAATGCATCTTGGTCAGAATGAATTTCTGCGTCCTTGAAATGTAAACCGAGTAAACAAAAATTGCAATTTTCCAAAAGGACTTCAGCAATTGAACAGATACAGTGTGATCTCTCCATTGAAGCTGAATCATATTTGAAAACAGAAGGCAGACAAAAGTGCTGGAGAAACTCAGCGGGTGCAGCAGCATCTATGGAGCGAAGGAAATAGGCAACGTTTCGTGCCAAAACCCTTCTTCATACTGATGGAGGATGTGGGGGGAGGGGGGGGGGGGGGGGGTGTGTCAGGGAGAAGGAAGGAAAAAGGTGGAGGAGGAGGAGGAGCCCGAGGGCTGAGGGAGTGCTAGGAAGCAGAGGAGACAGCAAGGGCTAATGGAATTGGGAGAATTCAATGTTCAGGCCACCGGATTGCCGGCTGCCCAAGCAGAATATGAGGTGCTGTTCCTCCAATTTCCGGTGTTGCTCACTTTGGCCATGGAGGTGGTCCATGACAGAGAGGTCGAATACGGAATGGGAGGGGGAGTTGAAGTGCTGAGCCACCGGGAGGTCAGGTTGGTTAATGCGGATCGAGGTTGGTTAATGCGGACTATTTTCCATTGAATCAGCATGAATTATGTTAAGCATGGCATTTTAATCATGATTTCTTTTTGAAATTTGATTCATTTGAAAATTGAACTGAAACTCATAGTCATAGAGTCATACAGCACAGAAACAGACCCTTCAGCTCAACTCATCCATACCAACCAAAATACCCCATCCAAGCTGGTCCCAGCAATATGCATTTGGCCCATATTCCTCTAAACCTTTCCAATCCATGTACCTGTTTTTAAATGTTGTTATTGCACCAGCCCCAACTATTTCCCCTGGCAGCTCATTCCACACATCCACCACTCCCTGTGTGGAAAATAAGTTATTCTTTAGAATTCTATTAAATATTTTCTCTCTCCATAAACCTATACCTTCTAGTACTTGATTCTCCCTCCCTAGAAAAAGATTGTGTGCTTTCACCCTGTAAATTCCCATCATAGTTTTATATGCCTCTGTAAGATCACCCCTCAACTTCCTATACTCCATGAAATAAAGTCCTAGCCTGTCCGACCTCTTCCTAGAGCTCAGGCCCTTGAGTCCAGGCAGCATCCTCTTAATTCCTCTGTGCACCGTTTCCAGCTTAATGCTTTCTCTCCTATGGCAAGGTGACCAAAACTGAACACAACACTCCAGGTGTGGCCTTACCAACATATTGTACAACTGTAATGTCCCAAATTCAATACTCAGTTATCTAAATGATGAAAGCCAATGTGCTAAAAGCCATCTTCACCGCAATGCCACTTTCAGGGAACTATGCACTTGTATCTGTCCCTGTCCCACTTAGGAGACCTAAACAGCAACCTCTGCTGACTTTGGCCACCACCCAAAAAAAAAAATCAAGGTTGAGGTGACCTGCAACCTCCTACCACCTCCCATGCATATGTTGAAAAACTTCCTCGACTGAAGAAAACCAGCTTCGACTAGACCTGTGACTAAAAAAATATCGTTTGTTAAAACGGCAACCTATTTTTAGTCGAGGCCGGTTTTAATCATGATGAAAAAATAGCAGCAACCTAGATGAAGCCTCGACCACGCGGAAACCACTTTCGACCATTAGGGAGAGTGACCCAAACCTCCGGTGACCTCATGGAAACCTTGGGTGGCGGGCAAGGTCACAAGAGGTTGTTGTTTAGGTCTCCTAAGTGGGACAGGGGCTAGTCTCTGCTTTATAACATTCTTCGGGGCTCTACGGTCCACTGTGAAGGTCCTGTCCTGGTTTGACTTCCCAAAATGCAATACCTTGTGCTTAATGAACTTGCTTAATGAATCCTGAGACAAATTATTTAAAAGTATTTGTGAACCAAACACCTTGACCACTCGGTCCATACATTTGTGTGAGGAATTCAGCACCTTTCAGAAGCTCCATTTAAAATCAGAAGATACATTGGTTTTATTTGATCATGTAGAGAAGAAACATTTTAAATCTTCTACTTAATTTTAATGGTAATATAACCTGCCAGGATTGCTTTAGGTATAAAATGCTAAGTATCAATCTGCCTGCATTCTAATTGTAAATAAAATACACCATCACAGCAGAAACAATGAAAATACTGAGGAAGTAAGTATTTTACCGCAACGTCTAACGTTAAAATATAAAGAACCGACAATTTATGGATACAGAAACAAAAACAAAAAAATGCTAGAAAAACTCAGCAGATCAGGAAGAACTAGGGTGCGGGATCAATGGCGATAGTAAAATTTCACATCCACAAATGAAAGAACATTAAGTTGAGGATCATCTGATCAAAATTCATCCATTCAATTTCTCTTACTTCCACAATGTCCTGTTTCCTATATGGAAGAGTATTTGAAACCAATGATCATATTGCTATTTATTTCAAAATAGTTAAGGAAAACATTTTGGACTGGTCAACTTAAAGTCCTTGATTGGAATAAGAATACTTTTGAAGGCATTAGACAGGAATCTGCAAAGGTCTGGGAGAAGATGTTACCAGGAAAAGGGGCATTTGTCAAGTTGGAAGCTTCTAAAAGCATATAGGAAGGGTATATTCCTTCCTGAGTGAAGGGCAAGGCTGGTAATATTACAAATCCTGATTGAGGAGGGATATTGAGGGTCTGGTCAGGAAAAGAAGAAACCTAATGTGAGGATTAGGCAACTGGGATCCAGCATATCCTTTAGGTATAAAGAATGTAGGAATAAAGTTAAGAAGGGCATCCAAGAGGGCAAAATGGATATGCTTGATATTCTTGGCACATCTTGACACATAAGTACATTGGAAGCTGAAACATAGAAAATAGGTGCAGGAGTAGGCCATTCAGCCCTTCGAGCCTGCACCGCCATTCAACGTGATCATGGCTGATCATCCAACTCAGTATCCCGTACCTGCCTTCTCTCCATACCCCCGATCCCTTTAGCCACAAGTGCCACATCTAACGCCTTCTTAAATATAGCCAATGAACTGGCCTCAACTACCTTCTGTGGCAGAGAATTCCAGAGACTCACGACTCTCTGTGTAAAGAATGTTTTCCTCATTTCGGTCCTAAAGGAATTCCCCCTTATCCTTAGACTGTGACCCCTTGTTCTGGACTCCCCCAACATCGGGAACAATCTTCCAGCATCTAGCTTGTCCAACCCCTTAAGAATTTTGTAAGTTTCTATAAGATCCCCCCTCAATCTTCTAAATTCCAGCGAGTATAAGCCGAGTCTATCCAATCTTTCCTCATATGAAAGTCCTGACATCCCAGGAATCAGTCTGGTGAATCTTCTCTGTACCCCCTCTATGGCAAGGATGTCTTTCCTCAGATTTGGAGACCAAAACTGTACGCAATACTCCAGGTGTGGCCTCACCAAAACCCTGTACAACTGCAGTAGAACCTCCCTGCTCCTATACTCAAATCCTTTCGCTATGAATGCTAACATACCATTTGCTTTCTTCACTGCCTGCTGCACCTGCATGCCTACTTTCAATGACTGGTGTATCATGACACCCAGGTCTCGTTGCATCTCCCCCTTTCCTAATCTGCCACCATTCAGATAGTCTACCCTCATGTTTTTGCCACCAAAGTGGATAACCTCACATTTATCCACATTATACTGCATCTGCCCATTCACTCAGCCTATCCAAATCACCCTGCAGCCTCCAAGCATCCTCCTCACACCTAACTATACCCCCCAACTTGGTATCATCTGCAAATTTGGAGATGTTGCATTGAATTCCCTCGTCCAAATCATTAATATATATTGTAAATAGCTGGGGTCCCAGCACTGAGCCTTGCGGCACCCCACTAGTCACTGCCTGCCATTCTGAAAAGGACCCGTTTACTCCTACCCTTTGCCTCCTGTCTGCTAGCCAGTTCTCTATCCACATCAATACTGAACCCCCAATACCGTGTGCTTTAAGTTTGTATGCTAATCTCTTATGCGGGACCTTGTCGAAAGCCTTCTGAAAGTCTAGATATAACACATCCACTGGTTCTCCCTTATCCACTCTACTAGTTACATCCTCAAAAAATTCTATCAGATTTGTCAGACATGATTTACCTTTCGTAAATCCATGCTGACTTTGTCCAATGATTTCACCACTTTCCAAATGCGCTGCTATCCCATCTTTAATAACTGACTTTCCCATCTTTCCCCACTACCGATGTTAGACTAACTGGTCTGTAATTCCCCGCTTTCTCTCTCCCTCCTTTTTTAAAAAGTGGGGTTACATTAGCTACCCTCCAATCCTCAGGAACTACTCCAGAATCTAAGGAATTTTGAAAAATTATCACTAATGCATCCACTATTTCTGTGGCTACCTCCTTGAGTACTCTGGGACGCAGACTATCTGGCCCTGGGGATTTATCGGCCTTCAATCCGTTCAATTTACCCAACACCACCTCCCAGCTAACCTGGATTTCACTCAGTTCCTCCATCTTATTTGACCCCCGTTCCACTGCTATTTCCGGCAGATTATTTATGTCTTCCTTAGTGAAGACAGAACCAAAGTAGTTATTCAATTGGTCTGCCATGTCCTTGTTCCCCATGATCAATTCACCTGTTTCTGACTGCAAGGGACCAACATTTGTTTTAACTAGTCTCTTTCTCTTCACATATCTATAAAAACTTTTGCAGTCAGTTTTTATGTTCCCTGCCAGTTTCCTTTCATAATCTATTTTCCCTTTCCTAATTGAGCCCTTTGTCCTCCTCTGCTGCATTCTGAATTTCTCCCAGTCCTCCGGTAGGCTGCTTTTTCTGGCTAATTTGTATGCCTCATCTTTTGTTTTTATACTATCCCTGATTTCCCTTGTTATCCATGGATGCACTACCTTCCCCGATTTATTCTTTTGCCAAACTGGTATGAACAACTTTTGTACTTCATCCATGCAGTCTTTAAATACCTTCCATTGCACATCCACTGTCAACCCTTTAAGAATCACCTGCCAGTCTATCTTGGCCAATTCACATCTCATACCTTCAAAGTTACCTTTGTTCAAGTTCAGAACCCTTGTTTCTGACTTAATTTTGTCACTCTCCATCCTAATGAAGAACTCAACCATATTATGGTCACTCTTGCCCAAGGGGCCACGCACAACAAGACTGCTAACTAACCCTTCCTCATTACTCAATACCCAGTCTAGAATAGCCTGCTCTCTCGTTGGTTCCTCCACATGTTGGTTGAGAAAACTATCCCGCATACATTCCAGGAAATCCTCTTCCTCAGCACCCCTGCCAATTTGATTCACCCAATCTACATGCAGATTGAAGTCACCCATTATAACCGTGTTACCCTTGTTGCACGCATTTCTAATTTCCTGTTTGATGCCATCCCCAACTCCAATACCACTGTTAGGTGGCCTGTACACAGCTCCCACTAGCATTTTCTGCCCCTTAGAGTTTCGCAGCTCTACCCATATCGATTCCACATCCTCCACGCTAATGTCCTTCCTTTCTATTGCATTAATCTCCTCTCTCACCAGCAACGCTACCCCACCTCCTTTTCCTTTTCGTCTATCCCTCCTGAATATTGAATATCCCTGGATGTTGAGCTCCCAGCCTTGGTCATCCTGGAGCCATGTCTCCGTGATCCCAACTATAGCATAGTCATTAATCGCTATCTGCACCTTCAACTCATCCACCTTATTACGAATGCTCCTCGCATTGAGACACAAAGCCTTCAGGCTTGTTTTTACAACATTCTTACTCCTTATATAATTGTGTTGACAAGTGGCCCCTTTCACATCGATCCCTATTACACTTGGCCATACTCTCGTATCCCTTTGTGAGCTTTCTTTCCCGTTAATTCTGGAGTCATTAACCATCCCTTTACTCTCTTTCCCTTTAACTCCGTTCTCGATTATCCCATTTGACACCCCACCCCCCTTATTCAGTTTAAAACCATCCGTGTAGCAGTGGCAAACCTGCCGGCCAGAATGCTGGTCCCCCACCTGTTAAGATGCAATCCGTCCCTTTTGTACAGTTCCCCCTTACTCCAAAACAGATCCCAGTGATCTAAGAATCTAAATCCCTGGCCCCTGCACCAGTTCCTCAGCCACACATTCAGCTCCCGTATCTCCCTGTTCCTGCTCTCGCCAGCACGAGGAACTGGAAGCAAACCGGAGATAACAACCCTGGAAGTCCTGCTTTTCAGCATTTTTCCAAGCTCTCTGAAGTCCCGCTGCAAAATATTCATCCCCTTCTTTCCAACATCATTTGTGCCAACATGCACGACCACTTCCGGCTGTTCACCTTCGCCCTTGAGGATTGTCTGCACTCTGTCCGTAACATTCTGGATCCTGGCACCAGGAAGGCAGCACACCATCCTGGAATCCCGTCTGTTGCCGCAAAAACCCCTGTCCGTACCTCTCACAATGGAGTCTCCAACTACAATGCCGTTGCCCGACTTTGGCCTCTTTGGTTTTGGCTCATCAGCCCTTTTTGTTTGGCAAGCCAGTCCGCCGCTCAGTGAGATACCGTCTTCTGTCCCGGCAGCTTCCACGTGGGTGAACCTGTTCACAAGAGGTACAACACCCATATAACCATATAACATATAACAATTACAGCACGGAAACAGGCCATCTCGGCCCTTCAAGTCCGTGCCGAACAACTTTTTTCCCTTAGTCCCACCTGCTGTGCACTCATACCATAACCCTCCATACCCTTCTCATCCATATGCCTATCCAATTTATTTTTAAATGATACCAACGAACCTGCCGCCACCACTTCCACTGGAAGCTCATTCCACACCGCTACCACTCTCTGAGTAAAGAAGTTCCCCCTCATGTTACCCCTAAACCTCTGTCCCTTAATTCTAAAGTCATGTCCTCTTGTTTGAATCTTCCCTATTCTCAAAGGGAAAAGCTTGTCCACATTAACTCTGTCTATCCCTCTCATCATTTTAAAGACCTCTATCAAGTCCCCCCTTAACCTTCTGCGCTCCAGAGAATAAAGACCTAACTTATTCAACCTATCTCTGTAACTTAGCTGTTGAAACCCAGGCAACATTCTGGTAAATCTCCTCTGTACCCTCTCTATTTTGTTGACATCCTTCCTATAATTGGGCGACCAAAATTGTACACCATACTCCAGATTTGGTCTCACCAACGCCTTGTACAATTTTAAAATTACATCCCAGCTTCTATACTCAATGCTCTGATTTATAAAGGCTAGCATACCAAAAGCTTTCTTTACCACCCTATCTATATGAGATTCTACCTTCAAGGAACTATGCACGGTTATTCCCAGATCCCTCTGTTCAACTGTATTCTTCAATTCCCTACCGTTTACCATGTACGTCCTATTTTGATTTGTCCTGCCAAGGTGTAGCACCTCACATTTATCAGCATTAAACTCCATCTGCCATCTTTCAGCCCATTTTTCCAACTGGCCTAAATCACTCTGTAGACTTTGGAAATCCTCTTCATTATCCACAACACCCCCTATCTTGGTATCATCTGCATACTTACTAATCCAATTTACCACCCCTTCATCCAGATCATTGATGTACATGACAAACAACAAAGGACCCAACACAGATCCCTGAGGCACCCCACTAGTCACCTGCCTCCAACCCGACAAACAGCCATCCACCATTACCCTCTGGCTTCTCCCATTCAGCCACTGTTGAATTGAATTGAATTGAATTCCTTTATTGTCATTCAGACCTTTCGGTCTGAACGAAATTACGTGCCTGCAGTCATACATATATAAAAATAACAATACCGTACAATAAACACAAAATTAACATCCACCACAGTGAGTTCACCAAACCTCCTCACTGTGGTGGAAGGCAAAAGTCTTAGGGTCACTGTCTTTCTCCCCTCCTTATTCTCCCTCTGCGCTGAGGAGATCCAGGCCTCCGCCACCGCTGACGCCGGAACACCGCCACAGGCCCGCTGCTGGAACACCGCCACAGGCCCGCTGCTGGAACACCGCCACAGGGCCCGCCGCTGGAACACCGCCACAGGGCCCGTCGCTGGAACACCGCCACAGGGCCCGCCGCTGGAACACCGCCACAGGGCCCGCTGCTGGAACACCGCCACAGGGCCCGCTGCTGGAACACCGCCACAGGGCCCGCCGCTGGAACACCGCCACAGGGCCCGCCGCCGGAACGTCGCTGGAGCACCGCAGCTCCCGAGACCCAGGTCGCCGCTGGAGCACCGCAGCTCCCGAGACCCAGGCCGCCGCTGGAGCAGCGCAGCTCAGAGGGAACCAGGCCGCCGCTGGAGCACCGCAGCTCCCGAATCCCAGGCCGCCGCTGGAGCACCGCAGCTCAGAGGGAACCAGGCCGCCGCTGGAGCACCGCAGCTCCCGAATCCCAGGCCGCCGCTGGAGCACCGCAGCTCCCGAATCCCAGGCCGCCGCTGGAGCACCGCAGCTCAGAGGGAACCAGGCCGCCGCTGGAGCACCGCAGCTCCCGAGACCCAGGCCACCGCTGGAGCACCGCAGCTCAGAGGGAACCAGGCCGCCGCTGGAGCACCGCAGCTCCCGAATCCCAGGCCGCCGCTGGAGCACCGCAGCTCAGAGGGAACCAGGCCGCCGCTGGAGCACCGCAGCTCCCGAATCCCAGGCCGCCGCCGGAGCACCGCAGCTCCAGAAGCCCAGGTCGCCGCCGGAAGCAGGTCGCCGCTGAAGCTCTGAAGGCCGCGCCGCTGCCGCTGGAAGCTGGAAGGCCGTCACCAGGGCCTCAGCACAGACGGAGACAGTGTCGGGGGACACGACAGGTAAAGTCGCATCCCCCCCGAAGGGAGAGACTAAAACCCCGTTTCTCCCACCCTCCCCCCCCCCACACACATACACAACCCAACAAACCAAAAATAAACACCAAAAACAGGGACAAGGACTAAAATAAAATAAAAGACAGACGGACTGCAGGCGAGCCGCAGCTGACAAGCAGCGCCGCCACTTCCGGAGTTGAATGTTCCACTGTTCCACTGTTGAATCCATCTTGCTATTCCTGCATTTATACCCAACAGTTGAACCTTCTTAACCAACCTTCCATGAGGAACCTTGTCAAAGGCCTTACTGAAGTCCATATAGACAACATCCACTGCTTTACCCTCGTCAATTTCCCTAGTAACCTCTTCAAAAAATTCAAGAAGATTTGTCAAACATGACCTTCCAGGCATAAATCCATGTTGACTGTTCCTAATTAGACCCTGTTTATCCAGATACTTATATATATTATCTCTAAGTATCTTTTCCATTAATTTGCCCACCACTGAAGTCAAACTAACCGGTCTATAATTGCTAGGTTTACTTTTAGAACCCTTTTTAAACAATGGAACAACATGCGCAGTACGCCAATCCTCGGGGACTATTCCAGTTTCTAATGACATTTGAAATATTTCTGTCATAGCCCCGGCTATTTCTACACTAACTTCCCTCAATGTCCTAGGGAATATCCTGTCAGGACCTGGAGACTTATCCACTTTTATATTTTTCAAAAGTGCCAGTACTTCTTTTACTTTGAAACTCATAGTATCCATAGCTACTCTACTAGTTTCCCTTACCTCACATAATTCAATATCCTTCTCCTTGGTGAATACCGAAGAAAAGAAATTGTTCAATATCTCCCCCATCTCTTTTGGCTCTGCAGATAGCTGTCCACTCGGTCTCTCCAATGGACCAATTTTATCCCTTGTTATCCTTTTGCTATTAACATAGCTGTAGAAACCCTTTGGATTTACTTTCACCTTACTTGCCAAAGCAACCTCATATCTTCTTTTAGCTTTTCTAATTTCTTTCTTTAGATTCTTTTTACATTCCTTATACTCCTCAAGCACCTCATTTACTTCATGCTGCCTATAATTATTGTAGATCTCCCTCTTTTTCCGAACAAGATGTCCAATTTCCCTTGAAAACCAGGGCTCTTTCCAATTTTTACTGGTTCCTTTCAACCGAACAGGAACATAAAGATTTTGTACTCTTAAAATTTCCCCTTTAAATGTCCTCCATTTCTCCTCTACATCTTTCCCATAAAACAAAATGTCCCAGTTCACTCCTTTTAAATCATCTCGCATCTCGTTAAAGTTAGCCTTTCTCCAATCAAAAATCTCAACCCTAGGCCCAGTTCTGTCCTTCTCCATAATTATATTGAAACTAATGGTATTGTGATCACCGAAGTGCTCCCCTACGCATACCTCCGCCACCTGTCCCGTCTCATTTCCTAACAGGAGGTCCAGCACTGCCCCTCCTCTAGTAGGCACCTCTATGTATTGCTGCAAAAAACTATCCTGCACACATTTTACAAACTCCAAACCATCCAGCCCATTTACAGAATGTGTTTCCCAGTCTATGTGTGGAAAGTTGAAATCTCCCACAATCACTACCTTGTGCTTACTACTAATATCTGCTATCTCTTTACATATTTGCTCTTCCAATTCTCGTTCCCCATTTGGCGGTCTATAATATACCCCTATAAGTGTTGCTACACCTTTCCCACTTCTAAGTTCCACCCAAATAGCCTCCCTAGATGAGCCCTCCAACCCGGGGACCTTTGCATTCCATGTTTTCCTCCCTTTCTCACCGTCACCCACCTTCTCTCTTCTAGTGCCTTGGGTGTAACAATCTTACTGAAGGACTTGTCGAGGAACGACTCAGTTTCTCGGATGAACCCGAGGTCATCCACTTGTTTCTCCAGTTCCCCAACACGGTCCTTCAGGAGCTGTACCTGGATGCACTTCTCACATTTGTAGCATCCAGAGGCACCAGCAGTGTCCTTGACCTCCCACATACTGCAAGCATCACACTGCATCAGCTTGCTTGACATCTCCTTCTTTTGCCTCGGTCTCTCCCTATCCAGTGTATTGCGCAGCCTCCTCGCCAAAGATTCTCGAGCCAAAGACTCACACTTTACTCACAGGGCACTTCCCTCACAAGGCCGCTCCCCAAGAGCAGCCTTGCTTATATTGACTGTTCAATTACCTAATTTACAAACCAAATTCCTCAGTTTTCAACTGTTTTCCCCCTCTGACTCACTGAGAACTCTCCTCCCACTTGGGCTAGAGCCAATCAGTGCTTTCTCCTGCTTCTCTTTGTTGCTGTTGCTTCAAAATCCACGGGAAGACTGAGCACAGTCTGCCTGTGCTTTGTCTCTCCTTTTCAACTGCTTTCCCCCTCTGACTCACTGAGAACTCTCCTCCCACTTGGGCTAGAGCCAATCAGTGCTTTCTCCTGTTTCTCTTTGTTGCTGTTGCTTCAAAATCCACGGGAAGACTGAGTACAGTCTGCCTGTGCTTTGTCTCTCCTTTTCAACTGCTTTCCCCCTCTGACTCACTGAGAACTCTCCTCCCACTTGGGCTAGAGCCAATCAGTGCTTTCTCCTGCTTCTCTTTGTTGCTGTTGCTTCAAAATCCACGGGAAGATTGAGAAAGGGTTATGAGGGAAAGAATAGGGCTCCTTAAGGTTCAGTGTGGTGGCTATGTGTGGATAAACTAGAGATGTGCCAGGTCTAAAATTAATATTTCTCAACAGTATTTACCATGGAGAAGGTATGGGGAACATGGGAGTTCATGGAAGTAAACAGTGATATCTTGAAATCTATCGATATTCCAAAAGAGGAATTCTTGAGGTGCATAAGAATATAGATGGACATTATGGTCAGCATGAATGAGTTAGGCAGAAGGGCCAGTTTCCCTGCTGTATGACTCCTTCACTGTATGACTCTAGAAGTAATTAAATCTCAGAGCCTGACCATGGATGATGCCCCAGGACAATGTGGGAAGCAAGGGAAGAAATTGCTGGAGCCCTGGCTGGAAGTTGTATCTTCCTTAATCACAGTTAAATTACCAAAAGACTGGAGGGTGGCTAATGTGTCTTTAGAGAACTATTGGCCCGTAAGCCCAACATCAGTGGTGGGAAAGTTTCTGGAGGGGATTCTGAGAGACAAAATTCATCTGTATTTCAAAACATTTTGTTCTTGAAAATGTTATTCACCATATTTCAACTTTTACATTAATCTTTCAGTGTTCCAACCTTTCACCCACTCTCTGTAAAATGAAAGTTACCTGACAAAATGCTGCCTTCTCCTTTCTAGTTTCTGCTTGAGCAATCTTTAATGTGATTGTCTGGCCTGATGAGTTGTTTGATGCCAGGGACTCTGGAACAAATGCCCATCAGCAAAAACTGTCAGAAAAGGGGAAGTTCATATCACAGATATCACTATATTTTTGATATGTGAAGACTAATCTCCCACTAAATGCAATATCCAGACTATAATACATAGAAGCATAGAAAATAGGTGCAGGAGGAGGCCATTTGGCCCTTTGAGCCTGCACCACCATTCATTGTGATCATGGCTGATCATCCACAATCAGTAACACGTGCTTGGCTTCTTCCCACACCCCTTGATTCCGCTAGCCCCTAGAGTTCTATCTAACCCTCTTTTATATTCATCCAGTGAATTGGCCACAATTTCACAACTCTCTGGGTGAAAATGTTTTTTTTCTAATCTCAGATTTAAATGGCCTCCCCTTTATTCTTAGACTGTGGCCACTGGTTCTGGACTCCCCCAACATTGGGAACATTTTTTGTGCATCTAGCTTGGCCAGTCTTTTTAAAAGTTTATACATTTCTATAAGATCCCCTCTCATCCTTTTAAATTCTAGTGAATCCAAGCCCAGTCTTCCCATTCTTACCTCGTATGACAGTCCCGCCATCCCGGGGATTGACCTCATGCAACCTACTGCCTCCAAAGCAAGGATGGCCTTCACCAAATTTGGAGACTAAAACTGTGCACAATACTCCAGATGTGACCTGACTAGGGCCCTGTACAACTGCAGAAGGATCTCTTTACTTCTACACTAAAATCCTCTTGTTATGAATCCTATACTCAAATCCTCTCGTTATGAAGGAATCTCAGGAAACTCCAAACAGCATGCTCAAAGGCATTATCTGTAACCTAAGGTAATTCCATTCTCGTGACGACATTTCTCACCTATAACTGTGGCTTCTTATACGTTATAAGCATATATCTTCATACCTACCTGTGTCACAAACTGCACTATTCTATCTACCCTACAAGGCATCTTTACAGCTACATTTCCAGGTGCCTGCTCATCACCACATTTTATTGCCACTGACTTCTATAATTAGCCCAGTCTTCAGATGTAAATACTCCATGCTCCAGCACATAATTTATTACCCTCTTTATGACTTTCTTCTTCTTTTTCCTACTTTAAGTTGCACTTTACATCCCATCTCTTTTCCAAACTTACAGATCATCTGCCCAGATGCATTGTTATGTGGTTTGCTCTCAAATGGCGTTGAAGGTGGAGCTACGGTCGATAAATTAGAATGTTTTTTCCATAGATAAATTTAGGACGAGGGAGATGGCATAAGCCGTGGACCTGTTGCAATGGTAAACAAACTGCAGTAGATCAAGGCTGACTGAGAGGTTGGAGTTAATGTCTCCTGAAGCACTTCATGATGGTGGATGTTAGAGCCACTGGATCATAATCAATATGGTCACTACCTTGCTTTTCTTTGACGTCAGGATAATAGTGATGGGGACCCCAGAATAGAGGAGTGAGTAGAGAATGAAGATTTTTGTGAATGTCTCTGCAAGCTGATCTGTTCAGATCCTGAGGGTGTGCAGGGACTCCCTCCAGACCAATTGTTCTCCACGGATTCACTCTCACAAAGATCGATCATATCAAAGTCAAAGTCAAAGTATCCTTTATTGTCATTCAGACCGAAATTTTGTTGCCTTGCAGTCATAACATATAATTTTAAAAAAAACACACACACAATAAACACATATTTCACATCCACCACAGTGAGTTCACCAGGCACCTCCTTACTGTGGTGGAAGGCAAAAGTCTTAAAGTCTTTGTCTTCTTCCCTGCTTGTTCTCCTTCTGCGCTGAGGTGATCCAGGCCTCCAATGTTGTCGTCCACTAGGCCCGCGGCCGAGCCCCCGAAGCCGGGCTGCCGCCACCGCCGTCGCCGGAATGCTGGAACCCCGCCACAGCTCTAAAGCAGGGTCCGCCGCTGGGCCACCGCAGCTCTGAAGTCGGGTCGCCGCTGGAACGCTGGAGCACCGCAGCTCTGAAGCTGGGTCGCCGCTGGAACACCACCGCTGGAGCACCACAGCTCTGAAGCCAGGCCGCCGCTGCTGCTGGAATGCTGGAACGCCGCCACAGCTCCGAGGCCGCCAGCTCCGCCATTAGGCCTCAGCACGGGCGGAGATGGTGACGGGGGACACAACAAGAAAAGCCGCACCCATCGAAGGGAGAGGCTAAAATCCTGTTTCTACCACCCACCCCCTCCCCCACACATACACAGCCTCATAAACCAAAATTTTAACTAAAATAAACACAAGACAAAAAAAAAGAAAAAACAGACGGACTGCAGGCGAGTCACAGCTGCCAGGCAGTGCCTCCACTTCCAGACTGCCACAGTCTGCCACAGTATCCATTGGTAAAGATGGACATGAGAATGATTGGATAGTTGACGTTCGTCCACCGACCTTCTGTTCAAGGAGGGCTTAGAATGCATTGAGTTATTCGGGGAAGGTCCTATTATTGCCAGAAGTACTGCCCGCCTTTGCTTTGTATCCCTTTATAGTGTGCAAGTATTGCCACAGCCTTCGGGTATTCATGCCATTGCTTTTGAACCCCAATTTGGTCCAGTATTTCATTAATGGGCCTGCAAAGATCATAGATAGATTTCTTGTGCTGCTCGAGATCATTTGACTTGAATGCCGTAGACTTGTACTTCACCTGGGAGTGGATCTCATGGTTTCTGGTTTGCAAATGCATGTATCAATTTCATTGGCACACTGGCCTCTACACATTTGCTTATGATGTCTGTGACAGCAGTGGCACATTCATCCAGAGTCCTTGAAAATAGACTAGGCGGCTAACTTGAAGCACTCACGGAGGATCTCATCTATTTCCTTGGGTCAACACTGCATATACCAGATTTTCTTGCTTCAGTTTCTGCTTGTAAACAAGGAGTAGAAGCATTGCTAGGTGCTCAGATTTACCAAAGTGCAGTCTGGGAGGGAATGATATATGTTTTTGCTGGTTGTGTCAAAGTGGTCGAGTGTATTTGGACTTCTGGTTGAGCAAGAGATATGTTGCTGTATTTTGGAAGGACACTCTTGAGGTTGGCTTATTGAAGTTCCTGGCTGCAATGAACAAGGACTCGGAGAATTTTGTCTCAAAGCTAGACACAAAGAGCTATGTTACTCAGCGGGTCAGACAGAGTCTCTGGAGAAAAGGAATAGGTGACGTTCCGGGTCAATAGACAATAGACAATAGGTGCAGGAGTAGGCCATTCGGCCCTTTGAACCAGCACTGCCATTCAATGTGATCATGGCTGATCATCCACAATCAGTACCCCGTTCCTGCCTTCTCTCAAAATCCCTTAACTCCGCTATCCATGAGAGCTCTATCTAACTCTTGAAAGTATCCAGAGAACCAGCCTCAACCGCTCTCTGAGGTCGAGAATTCCACACACTCACAACTCTCTGTGTGAAAAGGTTTTTCCTCATCTCCGTTCTAAATGGCTTACCACTTATTCTTAAACTATGGCCTCTGGTTCTGGACTTCCCCAACATTGGGAACTTGTTTCCTGCCTATAGCATGTCCAAACCCTTAATAATCTTATACGTCTCAATAAGATCCCTTCTCATCCTTCTAAATTCCAGAGTATACAAATCCAGCCACTCCAATCTATCAACATATGAGTCCCGCCATCCCGGGAATTATCCTTGTGAACCTACGCTGCACTCCCTCAATAGCAAGAATGTCCTTCCTCAAGTTTGGAGACCAAAACTGCACACAATACTTCGGGTGTGGTCTCACTAAGGCCCTGTACAACTGCAGGAGGACCTCTTTGCTCCTATACTCAACTCCTCTTGTTATGAAGGCCAACATGCCATTCACTTTCTTCACTGGCCGCTGTACCTGCATGTTTACTTTCAGTGACTGATGAACAAGGACTCCCAGATCCCGTTGTACTTCCCCTTTTCCCAACTTGACACCATTTAGATAATAATCTGCCTTCCAAGTGGATAACCACACATTTATCCACATTAAACTGCATCTGCCATGCATCTGCCCACTCACCCAACCTGTCCAAGTCACCCTGCATCCTCACAGCATCCTTCTCACTGCCACCCAGCTTTGTGTCATCTGCAAACATTTAATCCCTTCATCCAAATCATTAATATATATTGTAAATAGCTGCGGTCCCAGCACCGAGCCTTGCTGTACCCCACTAGTCACTGCCTGCCATTTTGAAAGGGTGGTCCCCTATTGGTGATGGAATATAGTTCCTCAAGTGCATTTTAGCATGGCGTGGGGTGGAATGTAGATAAAGTAAATTCCAGGAGCAGGTAGTATTGTCAGCACTTCACTGTAAGATATGAGATTGTAGAATGAAAGAGGTTCACTGAAATGCGCTGAACTAAATGTGAACATTAAAAAAAAAGTCCAAGAAACCAATCATAAGGATGTAAAATAACAACTTTATCCATCCAAGATATAACAAGGTAATAGATTCATAGTCATAGTCATAGAGTATATCAGAATGGAAACAGACTCTTCGACCCAACATGGCTATGCTGATAAATGTTCCTACTAGGTTAGTTCCATTTGCCTGCATTTGCCCCACTGGCAGCTTATTCCATATACTGTACCCACCATCCTAATGTGCGAAAAACTTCCCCTTTAAACCCTTGTACTCCTCAACCTCCTTTGCTCTTGGAGAAACAGTACAAACCTATCCAGCTGCACCATATACCTTAAGCCCTCTAGTCGTACAGCCAATAGAGTCATAGAGTATGGAAACAGGTCCTTTGGACCAGCTTGCTCACACTGACCAAGTTGCCCCATATCCACTATTCCCACCTACCCGCATTTAGCCCATATCTCTTTAAACCTTTCCTATCCATGTACCTGACCAAATGTTTTTAACTGTTGCTATAGTTTCTGATTCAACTACCTCCTCCGACAGCTCATTCCATATAGTTGGCCCTCATATTCCTATTTAATATTTCCCCTCTCCCTTTAACCCTATGACCTCTGATTCTTGATTCCACCCAATCTGGTAAAAGTCTCTGTGTATATACCCTATACATTCCTGGCAATATCTGTGAGGAAAAGTGAATGTGTAATAGAATGATGCTGTACAGATACTGTATCTTCACACATACACAAACTGTGTATGAGACCTGTAGCTCAGTTGCTGCAAACTTGTAACCCCGTGGGTAAGTCTGAAGGGAAAATTGAGATGATAACACCATATTTTTTCCAAGGACATCCAATGTCATACAAACTGATCTTCAAACCTACCGACAGAACTGAAAAATGAACATGCTCACTGCCCTGAGAATTCCCAATGAGAACTTTAAACACAATTTGTCAAGAAGCAGGAGCTCAAAAACAGTTATGTTAATTCACCAAAGGAATGAGACACAATGATGTGTACAAATTAGTTAATTGCTCATTTATAATATCACATTTATCTTACATCTTTCACAATTTTATGACATCCTAATGCACTTCACAACCATATTAAACATGGGAAATAAACAACAAATCAAGCAGCGACCACGGAGCGAGAACAGGAGCGAGGCTTTGGTATCAATGACCTTGATCGGTACCTTTCCAGCTCACACAATATTTTGCTTGAGTGCTTTTCAAATATATCCAGGGTTGCAATGATTTAAAAAAAATACTGAGTCACCAGAAATACGGTTGAACATAGACTGCTATTTTGCCAGCTTTTGCTGAACCATTTTGTGCAGACTTGTTTCCTGTTGCAACATAAGTGACAAAACTCGGAAGGAAACCCACACCCCCAAGTGTGAATGGCTTGGACAAAACTCAGACAGTTTGGACGCCATGAGACACACACGAGTCTCTAGTTTCCACTCAGACATCATTATCCTGTCCCTCCAAAGTGGCCATCTTAGGGATGTATGCAGAGGGATCCAATCCACGCACTATTCAAAACCATAAATCATCGATTGAAAATCAATGCATCTTGGTCAGAATGGATTTCTGCGCCCTTGAAATTTAAATCGAGTAAATGAAAATGACAAATTTCTAAAAGACTTGAGCAATTGTACAGATACGGTGTGGACTCTCGATTGAAGCTGAATCATATTTGAACGCATTGACTATTTTCCATTGACTGGGCTTGAATTATGTTAAGCACGGCATTTAACTTGATCTTAATAATGATTTTTTGTTGAAAATCGATTGAAGCTTGAATATCGAACTATCTTAATGAATCTTGAGACAAATTCATTAAAAGTACTTTATGAACTAAAGCCCTTGACTATGTTGTCCATACATTTATGTGAAGAATCCTGCAAACTAAAATCAGACAATGGTTGGAAGGGACACTAGTTTCATTTGTTCTTGCAGAGAGAAAACGCTCTTCAAGTATATTTTATTTAATGGTGATATAAGCCAGGATTGTTTTAGGTATAATCTACTAGGTATCAGCCCATCTCCTTTCTGATTGTAAGTAAGTTACACCTTGGCAATGGATAACGAAAATAAATTATATGTATTTTACCTCAACACCTAAGCAGCCATAATAAGAAAACTTGCAAATTCTGGAAATCAGAAATAAAAATAGAATATGTTGGAAATACTCGGCGGCTCAGCAAGCACGTATGGAGATTGAAACATTTCAAGTCCTCACATGAAAGGTCAATGGGTCAATTCCCTTTAACATATGGTTCCTATACCTGTAAGACCTTTCATATTCTACATGAAGTGAAACCTCTATGTTGTACATGTAGTAGACTCTTTTACCTTATAATTGGAGAAATGTTTTCACAATGTACCTTTTTTATATGAGAGATGGGTTTTTTTTTAATAGCACCTCAAGTTGGTTCTCCACTTTAGATTTGGAAAAAGGTATTTCCTATTGCATGATAGAGGGTTCCTCCACCATGCATTGAGAAAGTTTTCTATCTTATACTGCGCAATATATAAACTGAAAATCCTCCCTTCATTATTCGATTAAATCCATGCGATGGAAATGTTTGTGAATTCTATTACAACTCAATAACTTTACACAAGTGGAAGCACATGACTGAAGTTGTTGCCTTGAAGTGAGAATTGATATTAGATTGAATATAATTAGTGACTTCAGCTTCAGCAATATGAGCAATTCTGTGCCATTTTTCCCTGCTAGGTGCACTCGCTCTTTTACCCACTTCTGCACCAAAAGTCTTTAGGAAGGAAAGATCCTGATGGATGGAATTCGGATTTTCCATTACAGTTATGTTCATATCAGGTGCTTGTTTGCCTGGGGTGAATATAATGGAGGCAAAGAAAAATGCACAACAGTTGTGTAAAGGACTAAATAATACCATTCACAAAAGTCTTATTAAAACACTCACTGCCTTTTGCAAAAAGCAAAGTGCTAGTGGAACTCAAGTGTGTCTAGAAGGTTGAGGGTGGGGGGGGGGGGGGGGGTGCAGGGGTGCAGGGACATTTCGGGTTGGGGGGTTTTCTGGCACTGTTCTCAAAGATATAAGTCAAGCATAGAGGAAGAGTTATGACAATAGTTATGATGCAATATTAAATGACTTACATCACAATTGTGTTTGATTATAGCAATAAACTTGTTTCATTTCAGCAATATCTATGGTCCGACCTGACGGGGTGTGCTGCCGTGGCAATTAGCCTCGATGGATACACACATTGGAAGATCACAACTTCGGTTCACTACATTGCCATGATTGTAAATTTGTTAAAGGTATCGGCGTTCTTTTTTTCTGGGTCCATTTATGGGAAGATTAGAAGGTTTTAATTACTTTTAATATTATAGTAACGGGAGCAATTTTACAAGTGCCGCATGTGAGGGCACGAAGATGCAGCGAACACAAACCAAAGCACAGCAAATTGTGAAGAGAAATTAAATAGGGGAAGCCAAGGAATTGCATTGACTGTAATTTGATTCATAATTTTGAATATTATATTTGCACAGTGTTGTGCAGCACACGTTAATGTTTAATGGGGCTACATTGCTATCTGGAACATAATTGTGCTAATCGTGCGGGATGTGTCGACTGTTGTATGTTGGACAACGCGTCATGTTGCAAGGTTATTATATTCTCAAGTTCAAATGGAAGTGCTGGAAATAACAAGTGGATGATCTTCTGGCCTGAATAATTTTCTCTGTTTCGCACGTGTGCCTGACCTATCGACCGACCTCTTCCAATGTTTCCTTTTTTTTAGTTCAGATTTCCAGCATCTCCCATTATTTTGATTTTTGTCGGGTTTACCAAGCTTGCGGAATGCCATGGGTCATTCTGATCCATATTTGATACAAATAAAGGCAGAGAATGCTGGACCCATCCAACAGGGTTGGGGACATCTGTAGTGATGTTTCAATGTTAAGGCTCCATTCTTTTTCAAATCTAAAGTTCATAAGTTAATACATCAAATAAGCAGAATTAGGCCATTCAGCCCATCAAGTATACTCTGGCATTCATTCATGGCTGATCTATCTTTCCCTCTCAACCCCATTCTCATGCCTTCTCCCCATAACTGCTGAGTCAAAGGTTGTATTTTAATGTCAAATGAACAGTTCATACAAATGAGAACTAGAATGATCACAGAAGGTTCAGAGGAGTGGTAAAAATATGAGAAAGAGAGACAAAGAAAAAACAGTAAAAGACTGGCCATGAAATTAAATAGGAACCCAAACATATTCCATTGGTATGTGACAGGAGAAGATTTTGTAAGAGCAGAGATGGGAGCAACTGATACATTTTCTCTACATTAAAACTCATCTACCCCGAGTCTGCTCCTTCAACCAACCTGCTGTAATATTTCACTATCCTCTTTGCAATTCACAACATGGTTACATCCACTGGAGCACATGCAATGCATCCTAGCTTGGAGGTAAACCTGCAGGAGACCGGATCATAATCCTGCCAATGTCTATGTTTAGATGCTTGAGTAGTGGACACCTCAAAATGTTGCACCCTTGTTCTATAACCATAAAGTTGTCCTTTTGACCTGGGTGGATGGGTAAGCTCCATATACAATAATCAGGGATCAATTAGTAACTTCAGGTTTATTAAGTTTATTGTCATATGCTTGAATATGGGGAGGTTCAGGAAAAATCTTATTTGGAGGAATATCACAGGCACATAGACTGAGATATGGTTAAATGTGCATTCAGTAGAGAAAGCCAGCATTGATTTGTTAAAGACAAATCATTTGTAACTAACACGATCAAATTTTCTTGATTAACTAACAGAGAGGATTGATGTGGTTAAGGTTGCTGATGTAGCATATGTGGATTTACAAAAGGCATAATAAGTTTGGCAGCAAAATTGACGGTTATGGAATAAAATGTCCTTTGTCCAGTTCTGAGTGCCACACTTTAAGCAAAAGCCTTTAGTGAAAGGTGCAGAAGAGATCTATCCAAACGATTTCTGGGATGACAGACTATTGATGTAGATAAACATGATATGCAGGCTCTCCTTGGAACAGAGGAGGTTGCAAGGAGAATCAAAAATGTCAAAAATCAGCAAATGTGGGAGATCTGAAATAAAAACAAAATATGGTGGAATGTCAGCGGGTCTGGTAGCATCTGTCAAAGATAAAAATGTTGTGACACAAGAAACTGCAGAAGATGGAATCCCAAACAAAACACAAAGAGTTGGAAGAACTCAAGCAGCACCTGTGGAGGAAATGGACAGATGATGTTTCAAATTTGGATCCTTCTTCAGGCTGTTAATGTTTAATGTTTAATAGTTAAAGTTTCTGAAACTGGATCCTTCACCAGAAATAAAAAATGGAAAAACAGATTAGCTCAGAGACAGAGAAGGTGAGGGAGGGATGGGTGGGACAAAGGGAATGTCTCTGGTGGTGTGAAATTCGATTATCTTATGAAGAGAACCTTGTGAAGAGAACGTTGATAGTGTGGAGAACTGGTAGAGGCATTTAAAACCATGGAAGGTATTGACAAAAGGAAAGTGACAAAAGAGTCAAAAGTGACAAGAGGAAAGTTGTTCTACAGAGCATGTGTTTAGAGACGGGAAGGTATTGGTAGAAGTAGTGGCAGATGCAGATTCAATCATAACATTAAAAAGGGAGCCAGATAAGAGGACGCAAGAGTGGGTCTCATGAGGAGAGGAGAAGGGGGTGTGTGGAGATTGCACGTTCTACCTATGATCACATAGGTTTCCCTGGGTGCTCTAGTTTTCTCCCATAAACCAAAGGTGTGCTGTTTTGTGGATTAATTAGCCACTAAATTGCCATAGGGGCACGTGAGTGGCAAGAGTATTGGGGTGGGGATGGGGAGGTTGTTAATGGTGACTAGACTAAGTGGGACCCGTTGGGTCCCAGCTTCACACGGGAGGGCTGGTCCCCCAATGCAATATTCCACCTCTCCACCAATTCCAATATTGGTGGCCAGTGGGGGGGGGGGGCCTTTATGGAGCGCTAGTATGGGTGTTGTGGGCCAAAGGGACTGGTTTCCAGATGGTAGTATGGATATTGTGGGCTGAATGGGTTCTTGGGCTGGCTGCTCAGTCATTTACGACTGGTGGGCTGGCAGTTCAGTCGCTCAGGCCTGGTAGGTTGGCAGCTCAGTCACTCAGGCCTGGTGGGCGGGCAGCTCAGTCACTCAGGGCTGGTGGGCTGGCAGATCAGTCACTCAGGGCTGGTGGGCTGGCAGCTCAGAAACTGCCAGAGATTTTGCCGAAAACCGGTAAGATAGTGAAGGGGGAGAGGGTAGAGAATCAATTTTAGACATTTTTCATCTTTATCTACAGATCACAGCAATGAAGGAAGAAAGTCTATCCTGGCCTGGATCTCACAGGGAGAAAAATACTGAGGTGAGGTTTAATATGTATAGGGGGAATACCTACTGATGGGACGAAGGGGCTTCTCCTGGGCTAGTACATGCCTGATGGGCCAAAGGGACTAAAAAAAAAATCTCAGTGGAATCTCAGTGAAAGGCACTTTTTGTGGACATTTCCTGGCCTGGTACGGGCTTTTTGGGCCAAAATGCACCTCCTGGGCCAATATGGGCAAAAGGGACTGGTTTCTGGGCTTACAGGGGCCTTGTGGGCTGAAATGAGTGATTTCAGGAAGGCCAACGGTGGGCTGGCAATTCATCCACCCACTCACTGCAGGCCACCAAATTCAAATGCAATTTCATACCATTTCAAGCAGAGTGCAGGCCACAAATTCAAATGCATACCATTTAAGCTTTATACTCCTGGCTCCCCGGAAGGGGCATTACCTTCATCATGGTGATTGACAGGCGAGAGGTTCAATCAGCTGATCTCTAGATTTTTAAAACATTCATAACCTTTTTATTTTTCATCAATCGGAAAAATCCTCAGGGCTGCCTCAGCGGAGGAGGACTGTGAGTAAGATGGCCAAAAATCATAGCGATATATGGTAGCGTTGTTTTCTAAAATCAATTTACAGCGCAGACAGGAAGTGGTCAAGATGAGACTTTTAGTTATATAGATGTGTGAGAAAATAGGTTACAGGGGAAAAGTGAGGTAATAGGATTACCAGTCTGAAGAAGGGTCCCAACCTATGATGTCACTTATCCATGTTCTCCAGAGAAGATGATTCACCCAGTGAGTTACTCCAGCACTTTGTGCCATTTTTTGAAGTAAATGGAAGTAAATATGACGCAAATAGGACCAGTGGATTGCTGTTACCCAGGCTGAATTACCTTCTTCAGTTTTGCAATTGTCCTGTATTTTGTGAGTTTTCAAAGATGAAAAAGTTTGGACAATTGGGAATGGTACTAAAACTACACCAGCCAGTATTAAGAATTTTACAACTTGAAATCTATTTTAAGGTGATATGATGAACCATATTGTGATTTGAACTGGATATTGTAGATAATATTTCTATCTGAGTTGTCCCTGTTGCCCACTTGAGCATGAAAGTGCCATTGGACATTCACTTGCCCTGTGGCCATTAGCCAGGATAACCAAGGTCTCGATACAAGGAACTGCAGATGCTCTCAGAGTATTATAAACCTTATTTGACTGCTCTGAGATCGCAAACAAGACTTTATGAATATAATGTATTTTCCTTGTGTTTGGAATTAGAAACTAAAATTAGAATGGTAGGGTCTTTGTTTAGAGAGGGAGTCATACAAAGATCAAATAAATCCATGAAATTGACAGTGAATACGTTTTTTGTTTAGGAGACAAGTGAGATTGAATTATAAAGTTGAATTCCTTTTCGCTGGCACTTGGTCTGTTGACTTACTGTCTGTAAAGTAAAGCAGCTTAACAGTTCATTTCAGGCCTTGCTTCATCAAAGTTTATGCCCACAATAGAGCAGATTGGAAGCAAGCACAAAAGCACACTTACCTAGGATTCTATGAGAGTTTTGCTAATCTGTTGCATCTGCGAGTTAACCCCCAAACAAAATGCGTAAATAATGGTTGATGCTCATTCTCTAGAGTTTCCAATGCTTTTCCTTTCTCATCTGGAGAAACACACACATGGAAGTTGTATTGCATTATATCTAGTTCAAACTCTGGAATGCCAGAGATTGATGGGAGATCTGAAAACTTACAAAACCTATGTGAGGCATATATAGGGTAGTCAGAAACCTTTTCCCAGGGTGGAAATGTTAAAGACCAGAGGGCATAGCTTTAAGTCAAATGGACAATATTTAAAGAAGATGTGCGGGGCAATGTTTCTTTACACTGAGGGTGGTGGGTTGATGGAACGCTCTGCCAGGAGTGGTGATGGAGGCATATTAGATGCTTTTCGAGAGGCAGGGAATGGAGGGGTAGGGTGCATGTGCAAGCAGATGAGATTAGTTCACCTGGGCCTCATGTTTGGCACAGGCATTGTGAGCCCACAGGCCTGTTGTTATGCTGCAGAACGCTCTGTTCCACATCACAATGGAATTCTTCTTGTGACGCTGCACATAAGTATATCACAGGGCTGCACATGTGCTATATATATATGATATATATATCATATATATATAGAAACAACAAAAGCTTTTTACAATACCTTGGTAAACGTAACAATAAACTAAATGGAAACTGAAACTAAAAAGAACTGCAGATGCTGGTTAATACAGAAAAGAACACAAAGTGCTGGAGTAACTTAGCGGGTCAGACAGCTGCTCTGGAGGACATGAAGATTATTCTGAAGAAGGGTCTCAACCTGAAATGTTGCACATCCATGTTCTCCAGGGGTGCCGTACCCACGGAGTTGCTCCAGTAGTTTGTGTCCTTTTGTACAGCATACTATCACATAACTAGATACCAGGCACCTGACACACACTCAGGCAAAGCAAATATGGTTGAGGTGATTTCAGGATTATAATAGGTTATAACTAACACGGTACTTATAATTGCATCCGATCACTTTGCTCAGCAGCAAGAGCTGCAAAAACAAAGATTTACTGTCAATGGGTTCAAAACATAAGATGTATGTTATGCAAGCAAATCATTAAATATCTCAAGCTGAAAATGACAAATCATATCCAAAGAAATGCAGATCTATAAATTGAATATTGATATGAATGATAAAACTGTTTCTGCAAATATAGAGTCATAGAACGATACAGCATGGAAACTGGCAATTGCCCATGCTGACCAAGTTGGTATTTTGGGCTAATCCTATTGGCCTGCATTTGGCCTATATCCCCCCAACCCATCCTATCTATACATCTGTCCAAATATCTTTTGGCAGTCATAATTGTGTCCACCTCTACAACTTCCTATGGCAGCTCATTACCGATATGGACTACCTTCTGCATGAGTTCTCTCTAAAATCTTTCCGGTATCACCTTAAGCATATGCCCTTTAGTTTTAGAATCCTCTCTCCTGGGAAAAAGATTGTGAGCATTCACTTTATTGAATCCCCCTCACGATTTTGTATGCTTCTAGATAACCCCTCAGTTTCCTGCAAATAAAACATCCCAGCCTTTTAAGCTCAAGTCCATAATTCACAATAGCATCCTGGTGAATCTCATCCACACCTTTTCCAGCCTAATGGCTTTCCTTCTTCTAACTGTGCAACGAGAGCTGCAGACAGTACTCCTTGTGTTAAGTTTAGTATAGTTTATTGTCACGTGTACCGGGATACAATGAAAAGCTTTTGTTGTGTGCAAACCAATCAGTGGAAAAACAATACATGATTACAATGGAACCATCCCCAGTGTACAGATACATGATAAGGGAACAGCGTTTAGTGCATGATAAAGTCCAGTAAGGTCTAATTGGAGATAGTTCGAGGGTCTCCAATGAGGTAGGTAGTAGCTGAGGACTGCTCTGTAGTTTTTGTTAGAATGCTTCAGTTGCCTGATAATAGCTGGGAAGAAACTGTCCCTAAATCTGGAGTTGTGCGTTTTCACACTCTGTATCATTGCCTGATGGGAGAGGGGAGAAGAGGGAGTGACTGTGGTGAGACTAGTAAGATTAAACAAGCTTACCAGTTTGAAGTTTGATCTTGATTTTATGAGGAGTTACGATGGTGATTACGTGAAGAACCCCACCAGTGCTCATGCGCGTCAATCTTCAAAGCAGCTGTAAGAAATCACAGATAACAAAAAATCGAAGTTAACATAGTAAGATTAGCAACCTGAGAACTACCAGATGACCTTTATGGGAGAGGGTTGGGCGTGGAGGGCACGTAATCACCAACCTAACTCCTCTTAAAATCAAAATCAAACTTCAAACTGGTACGTTCTCGTTTAATCTTACTATTTTACTTCGGAGTCACGTGAGTGATTCCGTGAAGGGTTCAAAGCCCTGTGATTTCATGCCGCAGATCCAAATCTCGGCATCTCACTGCATCGATTGACTCAGGGTGAGTGAATAATCAAAAAATGCATTAGCACAGAAACATAGAAAATAGGTGCAGGAGTAGGCCACACGGCCCTTCGAGCGTGACATTGATTCAAACGTATTAATGGTTTACGTTAATAAAGAAATCAATAGCAACCCCTGAATCTCAGGGGAGGCTAAAGTGGACGCAAAACAGAATGGGCAAAAAACCCGGGTCAGTAACCGGCCTATGGTAAAATAATTTTTAAAAATCAATTCAGTTGACCATCCTGTAGTCGCGGGGATATGGTCGATGGGAATGTCCATTGCCCTGGCTGCTGACGTTGAGCCTGCCCTGGTGGAAGCGGCGGCGCTGCCTGGCAGCTGCGGCTCGCCTGCAGTCCGTCTGCTTTTTTCGTTTCTTTTTATCTTCTTGTGTCTGTTTTAGTTTAAATTTTGGTTTATTAGGCTGTGTATGTGTGGGGGAGGGGGGGGGGGGGGGTGGGTGGGTGGGAGAAACAGGGTTTTAGTATCTCCCTTCGGGGGGGGTGCGACTTTTCTTGTTGTCTCCCCTGTCACAGTCTCCGTCTGTGCTGAGGCCTAATGGTGGAGCTGGCGGAGCAGGCGGCCTCGGAGCTGTGGCGGCATTCCAGCATTCCAGCGGCGGCGGCAGCCCAGCTTCAGAGCTGCAGTGCTCCAGCGTTCCAGCGGCGACCCGGCTTCAGTATTCCAGCGGCGGCGGTGGCCCGGCTTCAGAGCTGCGGTGCTCCAGCGGTGGCGCTCCAGCGGCGACCCAGTTTCAGAGCTGCGGTGCTACAGCGTTCCAGCGGCGACCCGACTTCAGAGCTGCAGTGCTCCAGCATTCCAGCGTTCCAGTGGCGGACCCTGCTTTAGAGCTGTGGTGGGGTCCCAGCATTCCGGCGACGGCGGTGGCGGCAGCCTGGCTTCGGTGGCTTGGCCGCGGGCCTAGTGGACGACAATATCGGAGGCCTGGATCGCCTCAGCGCAGAGGGAGAACAAGGAGGGAAGAAGACAAAGACTTTAAGACTTTTGCCTTCCACCACAGTGAGGAGGTGCCTGGTGAACTCACTGTGGTGGATGTTAAATATGTGTTTATTGTGTGTTTTGTTTTTTATTATATGTTATGACTGCAGGCAACTAAATTTCGTTCAGACCAAAAGGTCTGAATGACAATAAAGGATACTTTGACTTTGACTTTGGAATGAGATGTACAATCGTCAGTGTTAATACCTGCATAAACCAGAACCTACTGTAGCCACCTTGAAATAGTCTGAACCAACCTTTCCTTGTGTGGTTGTTTGTCACTTAATAAACAATGCTGATTCCACACTTCTTAGGATTCTGGTGGCCTTGATATAATATAGCAAACCTGTGCTCCCACATAGACGTGAGTCCGTGGGGTATCCAAAATATGATCTTAAATCCTGCCACCCCTGGTCTGCTCTGCTTGTGTAGATCAGAATGTAAAATATAATGGCACCTGTAGCCAATTCCATCTTATCTAGCCACAGCATTTGCAATGTTTGCCCTCGTTGTGCTGATATTAGTGTCATGACTAAGGATGTAAGCTGGAACCCCCTGGTGAACTAATGTTAACCCATTTTCAATATCCAAACTGCATATTCTTGTAGTGGGAGAACTTGTATCAAGATCTCTTTTACAACTCGATATCCGGGGTTGAACCTGACAGAGTGGTTCCCGTTTGTTGCAGCTGAAGTGGCTCTATAACTGAATTATTGTCAAAGGCAATGAACTGGAAGACGTCAGTAATCTGTACCGTATTAAATGTAATATTAACATTTAAACAAATCCGCTTCCGATCTCCTCAATAGGAATGTACTGTTTTTTTGGGTACTATCCCTGCACTCTGCAGTGAGCACATCCATGGCTTGATGAGACAACCTGAGCCATAAGGCAATCCATTCAGAATGTGTAAGTCAATAATCGCTAAATTATGCAGATGCCGGTTCCCTGAACCACAGTTTGAACCAGCAAAGTTTTTGTTTTTTAGAATAACCGTATACAGTTGTATTATTATGCCTGACGAAAGCAGGCAACATGGCTGCTTAGCCAGTCAGACAGTACGAAAACCTAAAGCGAGATCTTGCTGACTGTTTTAAGACTCAACTAATGAGGCAAATGGAGGAAGACATAAAAGAACATTCCTCCTTTTTGTAGCGAGAATGTATTTCTCTGCACTGTTCTACCACATATTTTTGCAATCAGAGAATAAACATGAAACCAACATGTCAATATTCAATGTACCATTAAACCATACTTTCATAATAATTTGAGATCCAATACCTATTCTGTGTTGTCATCGATCTGAACTGGATGATACACCAGTGGCAAAGGAGATTAGGTAAATTATTACAGGATACTTTTACTTGATTGCCATGTGACTAACATATGCCACCACCATGGTGTAGCAACTTAAGGTTGAGCATGTAGATTATGTATATTCGCTCAATAGCCCTTTACCCATGGGATGCATCTAGTGTATATATTTAGTTGATACCAACAACTGAAGGATTGGTAACTCATGCAACTCTCCACTACCTCCAACTAGAGATGGTATTCGGAACTTCTCACCTTAGAGCTCTTAGCATCAGTTTGTAATCACTGAATTTGACTGACCAAACTACTGGAGCAATGCTGAATACTGTTTGTTCATCATTGTGGCTGAGGTTGCTTCAGCTGATAATAGCATAAGGTTGTTAACAATGATCTACATGTCCTTTGAGAGGTCGCTACTTTGCACGATATCAGTTTCTTGATTTGCACAACTGAACACAGCTACTATATTGCCAATTACACTTGATGAAATAGAGGTCAGTTTTATAACAGGTTGCTATTAACTCCAATCTCTTGCCACAGGGCGGAGTCACAGGCTAATTAACTGTAAATCCCAATGACCAACAAACAGTTTATCGCACTCCGCAATGTTTTACTGTTATTAGTACAGTTATATTGTCTTTGATAACCTCTGTAATGGGAACTGCATAGAATGGATCTTTGAGAACCTTATGAATCTGTTGTTAGCCAGGAAAATAAGTTTTCATATTCGGAAAGTTCATATGCCTGACACTCTCCATTTTTCATAAGAAACAGGCCACTGCTATCTTATTCCATGGGTGCTTTGCATGAGAACTCTGGTCCGATTTCTGAACCTTTATCTTCAAAGACAAGCCTCCAAAATTTGCTTGGAAAGCTAGTACTGTGCCTCTAAGCAGATGTTTTATCCATTGTGTGTTGTACAAACAAGTGTAAATATTACAACTTATGAATGGTGCACTTACCCATGTTTCGGAAGTGCCAGAGCCACATTGTTGAGTAGGGTTGGTAGGGTGCGTGGAACTTCTGCCCAGCTGTCATGCTGCCCCCAGCTCTAGTGAACCGCCTACTGCCGATGAGCGGCTGGGGTGCGATCTGAAATGATGAACCTTTGCCCGCCGTTGGCCTTAATTGATTCATCTGCCAGGTTTTCTCCCCTGTTGAATAGGCCTTACCTGAATAACAGATTCGGCGGCTGGCTCTCACATCCCCTGTTGGCGCTGTTCACTGCCGGCACATATGAGCTTCAGTATGTTCCATCAACCTCTTTAGAGCCTGGAGTCAGTTATATCTTGACCTTTTGCACTCCCCTCCTCAGAGAGGGCGATTCGTAGGCAGCCCTAAACAGGCGCTGCTGCAGGCCGCAGGATACCTATGCTGATATGACCTTATTGGACCTGCACCCAAATGGAACATTCTGCTGGGATGGCAACTTTGTTGTCAGGAAAAGGTACCTCTGGCACGTGCCCGTCATCCCTTGGGGTTTGCCCCATGGCCATACCCTGAGACTCGACGTCAGCAGGATACTAACCTGTCTTGGTCTCCGCCTCCAAGAGGGAGACCTGAAGCAGCTCTGTCAACTGACGTTGCTGGTGTGGCCTTCAGAGATGAAACATCTGGCTCAACCTACCATCAGAGTCGGGGTCCGAGCTAAGATGATCCATGGCATGAGCCGCATCATCCATGAGAGTGCTTATCAAGCAGCTCTCTACTAGGTGCTGCTGGCGCCTTTTGTTCAGGGTGGCGCTGACACTCCTCCTGCTGGCGTGTGCCCTGCTGTAGCACTGTATGCAATAGTTGCTGCATTTGGGATAGTCGTAACCAGCTCAGGTGAGGAATCATCCCCCGACTCCGTGGGCCTATTATTTTGCTATCCAGCCCCAGTGGGGAATTTTCCCCGACTCTGTGGGCCTAGCAGATTTGTGTGTTACCTTGAGCAACCCTGTAGAGGCCGGCGCTTTTTGACATGCAACAGCCCTGTCCCAGGTGCTGCTGGCACAGCTCTCCCGTAGGCCGGCAATGTCACAAATGAAACAGCCCTGTACCAGGCGCTGCTGTCGCAGCTCTCCTGTAGGCTGGCGCTTTCATACATGAAGCAGCCCTGCCAGGCTCTGCTGGCGCGGCTCTCCCATAGGCCGGCACTTTTACACAAGAAGCAGCCCTATCCCAGGCGCTGCTGGCGCGGTCTGTCCCATAGGCCCGCGCTATTACAGTGTAGGCTCACTAATTAAAATGTGTAGCGTAGAGCTTAACCTGTGAAGGGTTAAAGCAATTTTAACCCTTTACAGCAACTTGTGCTAAGCAAAGAAATAATTTAATTGTCCTGTCATGGACACACAACAACAAATTCTTTTGAGTTTTGACTTTGACTTTAACTTTTGACTTTGACTTTAAAAAACACTATAGCATACATGCAAACTTTATTATTAGAGAAAACCCTTGCAGCCTGACTCACCCGAGTCCAATAGGGCTGAACGGATCCTTTTTTCCACCAATTTTACTCCCTGCTTGGGGACCAACATCTGTGAGCCATTGACTGCACTGTCAGCGACTCTGGCGTTACTTACTTGCCACTCCATGGCATCGCCGCAGGCTGGAAGCCGCAGACTGCCTTTTCAGCGGCTGCTTATCTCAAAACCCGATGTTTTGCCGGTTATCCGCTTCCACGGTCGGACCAGGGTTTCCCCACAGTCCATAACCGGCTCACTCGTCAGGCTCTGAATCTGGCAGGAAAACCTCTGTGAAGAGAGGCTCCTGCTCGAACAAAACCCTGGTAAGTAAAAAGAAACGTACCTTCTAGGTTTAACTTACCCCAGGCAGGAGCACTGCCCTGCCAGTCTGGTGCTTGCGCCAATGCGGCTGACGTAACTAACGCGCATGCGAACTGGCGGGGTTCTTCACGTAATCACTCACGTGACTCCGAAGTAAAATCATCCTTGATTATACTGCTGGCCTTGCCGAAGCAGCGTGAAGTGTAAATGGAGTCAAGGGAAGGAAGGTTGGTTTGTGTGATGATCTGAGCCGCATTCACGATTCTCTGCAATTTCTGGTGGTCTTGGAATGAGCTGCTCCCAAACCATGTTGCGATGTATCCTGATAAAATGCTTTCAACGGCGCATCTGTAGAAACATAAAAAATAGGTGCATGAGTAGGCTATTCGGCCCTTCAAACCAACAATGCCATTCAATATGATCATGGCTAATCATCCAGAATCAGTACCCCGTTTCTACTTTCTCCCCATATCAATTGATTCTGTTAGCCCTCAGAGCCACATCCAACTCTCTCTTGAATATATCCAGTGGATTGGCCTCCACTGCCTTCCATAGCAGAGAATTCCACAGATTCACAACTCTCTGGGTGAAAAAGATTTTCCTCATCACAGTCCTAAATGGCCTGCCCTTTATTCTTAAACTGTGACCCCTGGCTCTGGACTCCCCCAACATTGGGAACATTTTTCTTGCATCTCGCCTGTCCAATCCTTTAATCATTTTATAAGTTTCTATAAGATCCTCTCTCATCCTTCTAAATTCCAGTCGATCCATTCTTTCATCATGTGAGTCCTCCCATCCTGGGAATTAACCTGGTGAACTTAACTGAACTCCCTCAATAGCAAGAATGTCCTTCCTCAAACTAGGCAGACCAAAACAGCACACAATACTCCAGGTGTGGTCCCACAAGGTAGGTATGTTACAAAACGTACCTTGAGCAGCGCTGCAGTTCTGCCACTCCCCGTGTGCGTGACTTTGGCGCCTTTCAGAGGGGGGCGTGTTTAAAGTGCCATTTTTCTACAGTCAGGGCAAATCGATCCATGTCGGGCGATTTTGTTGCTAAAGAAAAATCGCTCCGACATTTCATTCATGAAGGTATTTTTAAATTACGCTAGATTATTTATTAACTAGAGTAATTGAAAAATAATCTTCTAAAGCCGTGAGCGCCGACAACGGGAAGGATTTTACGTAGGGGAGAAAATAAAGTGCAGAGTTTATTTTTACATTAAAACTTGGTTTTTAGGAAGGCTTTAATCACATTTTCATGTTGCGAAATGGGGACAAAAAAAAATGTATGAACCGGCAGTGTTTTTCATGCCGACTTCACCGCAAACCGCAACATTCTAATCCACCGCACTCCACTAAAACCCACTCGCTAGTTGATTTAAATGGCCATTCATTTACAGGAATTAAACACTAAATTCCTTCCATTTGGCCTATAAATTAATGAAAATGAGATTTAAAAATCATATTATATTGTGAATTATTGTGTGAATGTTATTTGGACACTTAGGCAATTTAAAAAAGTTTATCTTTTCTTAAGAAATGGATAGATGTTTAGATCTACTCATTGAATTTTGTAATTAGCTACAATTAGGTAACTAACTAATTATATGCTTTAATTTGAGGTCATCCAAGTAATATTGTTTCATATTTGTTTCAGAATGCTTCAGTCTATCATAACTGAAAATTTCATTCAGTTCTCTTAATTTTTAAGAAGGTTATTGGCTTTTGACTGTCCTAGATCACAGCTTTTGTGTTAAGTCAATGGAAAGGCAATGGGGAACAAGATGCTAATTTCTGAGTATGAAAATGGCCATAACATTTTTAATACTGAAGATATGAACGTGAATTAGGTGTCAAATTAAGCTTCTTTTTATGCTTTATCCGATGGGATAAATTGCAGACATGATTTTTTAAATCTCAAAATTCTGTAACATTGCTACACAAGGGCCCTGTACAGCTGCAGTTGGCCCACTTTCTCCTCTGCACAAATTGAAGTTGATGAGAGTTGTTGGGACATATTCTGAACTTCCTAGGCACTCAAAGGAAGTAGAGTCGCTGGTGTGCTATCTTGGCCATAGCTTTGATATTGGTGGTCCAGGACAAGTTGCTAGTGATATTTACTCCTAGGAACCTTTTATCCATCTCTACTTTGCTGCCGTCAATGCATACCGAGGCATGTGTACCGCTTCGCTTCCTGTAGTCGATCACAATCTCCTTTGTCATGCTGATGTTGAGAGAAAGGTTATTGTCTTGACACCAGTTTACGAGGTTCAGTATCTCCTTCCTGTGCTCCGTCTCATTATTATTTGATATTTGTGCGGTCTCACCAATGTCTTCTGCCACTGTTTCCCGATGTCCTGATCCTTGCCAATGAAGGCAAGTGTGCCTTCACCTTCATCACTGCCCTGTCCACTTGACTCGCCACTTTCAGGTCACCAAGAAACTTTACTCCCAGGTCTCCCTACTGTACAAGACTCTACCACAACTCTCTACTATTTACTGTGTAAGGCCTGTCCTGATTTAACATTCCAAAGTACACCTCACACCTCAGACTAAAATTCCATTTGCCATTCCTTGGTCCACCTTCCCAACTGATATAAATCCTGTTGTAAACGTTGTCAACTACCCTTTCTACTCTCTCCTACACTTATCTGCAAACAGCCAACTAATGTCATATATAAACTGATTTTGTACACCCATACTCATAGAGATAAGCATCTATACACATCATACATATCAAATTATGTGAGGCATTGATAGGGCAGATAGCCAGAATCTTTTTCCCAGGATGGAAAAAAATAGCAAGGTTAAACGAGAACTTAGCAGTTTCGTTATTTTATGAGGAGGTACGATGAGGGATTACATGAAGAAGGCCGTCCCCACGCATACGCGTCAATCTTCAAAGCAACGGTGTGAAGCCACAGATAACAGTTGTTGAACTAACAGTAAGATTATAGATGACTAGAACTACCAGATGATCATTAAAGGGCCTGTCTCACCGGCATGCAACTCTATGCGATGAGCGCGACCTAACGTGGTCGCTTGAGCCGTCTGGCGTCGCGGGGCCGGTCCCACTTCGATCACCGGAGCCGTGCGGAATTGTGCGGAGTTCATCCCGACATCGCGCGGGGCTCCGAAAAACTGACTATGTTAAAAAATTCCGCGCGGCAACTGCTTGTCGGCTCGCAATCGCCTTGACGCATTACACACTGCCTCAACGTCGTGCCTCCGTGACCCTCTCTGTAGGTGCCTCCGTGACCCTCTATGTGTGTGGCTCTGTGGCCCTCTGTGTGTGTGACTCTGTGCCCCTCTCTGTGTGCCCCTCTCTGTCCTGGCGAACTTACCTTTAAGATTTCGCTCCAAGTTCGCCTCACTTTGCGCCACGTTGCGCCACTCACCCGACCTCCGCGCGGCCCTCGCTGCCGGTTTGGTCACGCTTGCTGCATGCACGCGCATGCTGGTGGGAATGGCCCTGTACAGGGGATCACCCGACCTCCGCGCGGCCCCAGCTTCTAGTTTGATCGCGCTCATCGCATGGAATCGGATGCTGGTAGGACAGGCTCTTAAGTTACGAGAGTAGGGAGCGGAGGGCACATAATCCCTCATGATTAATGCATACAAACATGACATGTTTTAACAGTAGTAATGGTTTAATAACAGAAAAGAAAAACAAACAGTGACCCCTCTCACCCAGGGGGAAACTGTGAAACAGAACTTAAAACAGAGTCAGCAAAACCCCCGGATCTGGCGACAGGCTTATTATAAAACCTCTGGTACGTCCTCTCATTCGACCATCCCTCAGCCGCCAGAATTTGGTCAAGAGGTACGTCCGTCCCTTGCTGCTGACGTCGATGCAGCCCTGGTGGAATGAGGTTTAAAAATGTCAGTGTCCACGCACTATTAAAGGGTGAGAAACCAAAAGCCTGTACTTGAGCTGTACTGTTCTACGTTCCATTTAATTTAATTTTACTTTATTTCATCATCATCATTTCCAGCTACAGATTTATTTTTACAAAAATCTGCAAAAATGAAAATGTATTATATCATTATATTATATTATTCTAAGTACTGAACATGGGGGATCTGGTCCTTATGCAATACACTGACCGTGAGGCCATAGTTACACTGTCACTCACTGCTTTATCCATGTCCAGGGCCTCACGGGCATGGACAAAGCCACACAGGCTAACTAGAATAAACTAGTCTCAGGAATAGTTGAGAGGAGTTATATTTCTCAAACATTTATGAAAGACAGCCTTATTTTACACCTCATCCATGAAACACTAATGCTGATTAAATATTAACTGGATTTAACTAACTATATTTAACATTAAGCAAATTAAGATATACAGAACCTAAGGTGTCCAAGGTTGAATAATATTCACAGGAGTAAAGAGATTTAATTTTGGAATTGCGACCTAGGAGACGTAGTGCAATTCCATTCCTTGCCGGCATTACAGTTGCTATGACAATCTTTATTTTGCTGCTTTATTTTCTGACCACGGCAGTCAGGTCAGTCCAACAGAGACCAGGAGGTGAGAAAGCAGTAAAGTGGTGAGACTGTGTAGCCTTTTCAAAGTAGCTACAGTAGATGTTTGTTCACCCTTGTGGGTTGCTGAATGCTCAGTGTCAACTTGGTATGTTAGAACCACAAGCTGAAAGCATCAGCTGGCAGTGATGGTTCAAAACTGCTGTATAAACACTGAGGACGTGCCGGCTTTCTTGTGCTGGTCACAGTCAATGTGTAAGCAGCAGATACGTAAGTGAAACCCTTTTAACATTCAAATATCAGTAGCCTGCCCATTGCAGTGTTGCTGCATCTTTGGCAGAGGTTTGGTGAGTTTGGTCAGAGATTGACAGATTGGTAAAAATTAGATAATCAGGAGATATGGGATAATTGCGGGAAAGTTATGCCGAAATGAAAGAACAGCCGTAATCTTATCAAAGGGTGCACCAGGTTTCTTCTTAAAAAATAGGGCACAAAGTGCAGGAGTAACTCAGCGGGTCAGGAAACACTTCTTGCTTTCTTCACCACCCTCCACCCTCACAATCAGTCGGACGTAGGATCCCAACACAAAACGTCATCTATCCATGTTCTCCAGGGATATTGCGTGACTCGTTAAGTTACTCCAGCACTTTGTGTCTATTTTTGTAAACCAGCATCTGCAGATCCTTGCTTCTCTATTTCTTCTTTTCATATTTTCCTCTGAGTTCTTTCTTTACCTTTGAGCACTTACTTTTCCGCACTGGGACTTGACCCAGAATTTCTAAACAGTTGACACTTTACATGTTTTCTTACTCCATTAAAAAAAGGCTGACAGTTCAATTTTTGTTTTTCAGTTCAGTTTAGTTTATGGTCATGTATACCGATGTACAGTGAAAAGCATGTAGCGTCACTAACTACCACCCTGCACACACGCTAACTACTCTGTTTGATATTATATTAATTTGCTCCTTTCACCCTATAATCGCCCTGTCCACTGACGCATAGCCTCCAACTCGCAGGCGCGTCTAGTGGGGGGGGGGGGGGGGGAGGGGTAGGGTGGGTTAGAAAGTGAGGGCAGAGAGAGAGTGGGGAGAGACAGAGAGAGAGGGGCAGAGACAGAAGGGCAAGAGACAGAGGAAAGGGGGTGGAGGGGAGGAGGAGAGGATGGGTGGGTGAGGGGGGGAGGGTGTGGAGGAGGGGAGAGGGAGGTGGGGAGAGAGTGGGGAGGGGGAGATGGGGAGAGAGTGGGGAGCGGAGGAGAGGGGAGGGGGAAGGGAGAGAGAGGGAGATGAGGATGGGGGAGTGGAGGAGAGCAGGGAGGGTAAAGGAGGAGACAGGGGTTGGGGAAGGCCGTGGTAGAGGGGGGAGGGGAAGCGGGGGAGGGGGTAGAGAGGGATGGGAGAAGGGGAGGGGAGAGGAGAGGGGAAGAGGGGGAGGTGAGAGGAGAGGGGTGGGGGAGAAGAGGAAAGGGAGGAGAGGGGAGAGGAGAGGGGG
Organism: Raja brachyura; assembly: GCA_963514005.1. The sequence continues at coordinate 27,638,976 of OY740782.1, read as the reverse complement.
AGGAAGAGGGGTAGGGGAGAGGTGGAGAGAGAGGAAGGAGAGAGAGAGAGAAAGGAGAGGGAGAGAGGTGGGGAGAAGGGGGAGAGAGAGGAGGGGAGAGAGAAAGGGGAGGGAGAGAGGTGTGGAGGGGAGGGAGAGTTCAAGAGTGGGGAGTGAGGGGGAGAGGGGTAGCAGGGAGTGGTGCAAGAGAGAGGGGATGGGGGTGGGGGAGAGATGGGCATGAAGAGGGCTGGGGAGGGGGAGAGAGGGGGTGGGAGGGGAGGAGGGAGAGGGGTGAGGAGAGAGAGAGATGTAGAGGGGGGAGAGAGGGGGGAAGGGAAGGAGGAGAGGGGGTGGGGGAGGGTGTGAGAGGGTTCAGGGACGGGGTGAGAGAGGCGTGGGGGAGGGGGAGAGGGGTGGGGAAGACAAGAGAGTGAGGATGGGGGAGGAGGGAGGAGGGAGGAGGGAGAGGGGGAAAGGGAGAGAGGGGGAAGAGTGTGGAGGAGGGGGAGAGGGGTAGAGGGAGAGAGAGGGAAGAGTGTGGAGGGAGGGGGAGAGTGGAGAGAGGGGGGAGAGTGGGGAGGGGGAGGGGAGGGAGGGGGAGGGGTGGGGTAGGGAGATGGGGTGAGGTGGGGATGGGTGAGAGAGAAGTGGAATAGTGGGGAGGGAGGGGAGCGGTGTAGGGCAGAGTGGTGGAAGTGGGAGAGAGGGAGGGGGGAGTGGTGGAAGAGGGAGAGAGGGGTAGGGGAAAAGGCTGGGGGAGATAGGGAGGGAGAGAGGGTGGGGGAGGGAGAGAGGTGGGGTGGGAGAGGGATGGGGAAGGGGAGAGAAGTGAAAGAGTGGGGAGGGAGGGGGAGAAGGGTAGGGGGAAGTGGTGGAAGTGGGAGAGGGGAGTGGTGGAAGAGGGAGAGAGGGGAGGGAGGTGGAAGGGAGGGGGAGAGAGAGGGCTGGGGGAGGGAGAGGGGTGGGGAGGAAGAGGGGTGGGGAAGGAGAGTGGTGGGGGAAGGGGGAGAGTAGTGGAAGAGTGGGGAATGAGAAGGGTAGGGGGAGTGGTGGAAGAGGGACAGAGGGGTAGGTGGAAGGGGGCGGGGAGAGAGGGAAGGGGGGTGGGGAGAGAGGGAAAGGGGGTGGGGGATGGGGTGGGAGGAGGAGGGGGGGAAGGGTGAGGAGAGGGAGGGAGATGGGGGAGGAGAGAGGGGTGGGGGAGGGGAGGAGAGAGTGGAGGGGTAGAGAGGTGTGGGGGGGGGGGAGGAGGTGCTGGGGCTGGTGAAAAGGCAGATGTAAATGAGATCCATTCCGATTGGACATCTGTGAGCATTGGGCATTGTGACATCACACAATGGAACGTTCACCAACTTTCTATGGGTGAGAGCAGGTTGATTTTTTTTTTAACATTTTGAAATATTGGGAGGGGGGAAGGATTTTATTAAAATTTGTGTACATAAAAATGTCTAAATGTAACGAGGAGTGCATTAGTGAATGTAAAGGTGTAATGTCTAGCAAAATGGAAAAAATCATGACGTTTGAGGGTCTGGTTTTGGCGGACTATGGAATCAAAGGCCAGAAATCGTATCTGAAAAAAAAATGGAATGTGACATACACCCACACACCCGGTCGGCAGACATACAGACAAACCCAGAGTTTTAAAAGTATATAGATGAGACCAAGTGAGACCTGTCACGTGGGAGGCCTGGCCCCCAACACAATATTCCACCACTGACTCATAGCCCCCAGCTGTGCATGCTCGGCAGAAATTAAGTTAAAGTTAATAGCTTTGCGTTTAATATTTAATATTAATATTAATATTTAATATTAATATTGCATTACCTCACCATCTCTCTTCCAAGATCCTCCTCCATTCCCCCTCATCCCCAGCACTTCTCCCCCCTCCTATTCAACTCCCTCTTCTGCCCCCTCTCCTCCTCCCCTCCCCCACTTCCTCCCTCTCCCTCCTCCTACCCTCAGTCATGCCCTACCACCCTCCATAACCCCTCTCCCCCCCCCACCCCCCAGACATCATGGTGAGGTGCAGGTTGCTGTGTTTTTATTAATGTAAATGAGATCCCATTGTGATGTCATTGCGGGGTGGAACAATGCTGATGGGCAGTTTATGTAAATGAGATCCCATTGGGACGTCATATGCTACTAACTGCTACTTTTGTAACGTTTAAAATGTGAATAACTTGTAAAATATATCATCAGTCTGAACAAAACTTGCCACAGTACACCACAGGACAATTGTGAGTAAGGTGGGCCATAGATTGTAGTGCTATCCTATACAGTTTTGGTGTAATTGCAGGATCACACTCACTCACACACACACACAAACAAGACAAGAGTTTTAGTAATATACTAGACTAAGTGGGACCCGTTGGGTCCCAGCTTCCCACAGGAGGGCTGGTCCCCTAAGGCAATATTCCACCTCTTCCCCAATTCCAATATTGGTGGCCAGTAGGGTGGAGGGGAGGGGTTTCTGGAGCACAAGTTGTTGTGGGTGTTGTGGGCTGAAGGGACTGGTTTCCAGAGGAGTAGTATGGTCATTGAGGGCCGAATGGATTCTTGGGCTGGTGGCTCAGTCACTCAAGCCTGTTGTGCTGGTAACTCACTCACTCACGGCTGGCGGGCTGGCAGTTGACTCACGGCTATTCGTTGAAATTCCATTTCAGGCAGGGTGCACGGCCACCAAATTCAAGTGCAGTTTCTTACCACTTCAAGCAGGGTGCAAGGCTACCTAATTCAAGTAAAGTTTCCCTCCCCCTCCTCTTCAGCCTCTTCTTTAACCTCTCCACGTCCCCTCCCCCACTCACCTCTCCCTCTCTCTTCTTTCCCCCACCCAGTCATTCCCTCCCTCCCTAACCCCTCCCCGCTCTCTACCCCACTCGATGTCACAGTGAGGTGGAAGCTGCTCTTTTAAAAAAAATGTAAATGAGAACTCATTGTGATGTTATTGTAGGGTGGAACACTGCTGACGGGCAGTTTTTGTAAATTAGATCCCATTGTGACATCATACCCTGCTAACTACCAGCGCAAGTTCAAGTGATTTTTCCCAACTTAGATTTAGTAAAGTTTAAAATGTGAATAACTTGTAAAATATACCATCAATCTGAACAAAACTTGATACACCGCTCACCAGGACAATGGTGAGTAAGGTGGGCCAAAACATGTAGCGCTATCGTGTACTGTTTTGCTGTAGTTCCAGGGCACAGCCCCCACAGACAGACACACAGACAGCCGGACAGACATAGAAACAAACAAGATGAGAGTTTTAGTAACATACTAGACTAAGTGCAGACCCGTTGCGTCCAGTCTCCCAAAGCAATATTGCACCAAACTGTGAATGTGCAGACAGCGCGTTCAAAGTTGTGCCATTGTTGGCTGAAATTAAGTTAAAGCTAATAAAGTGAATAGAGGACCCGTAGAAGGAAACGTACCCGTGGAGTCTTTGGGTCCCCGTTGTGAGGCCAGGCAAATACACAGAGAAAAAAAAACATGGCAAATTTTTTGAAATGAAATTCGGGGTCCCATTGTGATGTCATGACGTCATACGCTGCTGACGGCCAGGGCAAGTTATTTTTGTCACAGTCCTTTTTGTAAAGTTTAAAATGTCAATAAATTGTAATGGGCCAAAAATTGTAGCGCTACCGTGTGCCTTTTTGGCTTCAGGATCACATGGACAGACACACACAGACAAAGTAACAAACAAACAAGATGAGAGTTTTAGTAATATATAGATAGATTAGTTTGATATTTGGTTTAATTAAAAATGTCTCTGTTCAATTTAGGGGTCAAATGATTGGTATACAGTGGCTTGCAGAAGTTTTCATACACCTTGAACTTTTCCACATTTTGTCACGTTACAACCGCAAATGTAAATGTATTTTATTGGGATTTTATGTGATAGACCAACACAAAGTGCTGCATAATTGTGAAGTGGAAGGAAAATGATACATGGTTTCCAATATTATTACAAATAAAAACCTGAGAAGTGTGGCGTGCAAAAGTATTCTGCCCCCCTGAGTTAATACTTTGTAGAACCACCTTTCGCTGCAATTGCAGCTGCAAGTCTTTTGGGGTATATCTCTACCAGCTTTGCACATCTAGAGACTGACATTTTGCCCATTCTTCTTTGCAAAATAGCTCAAGCTCAGTCAGATTGGATGGAGAGTGTCTGTGAACAGCAATTTTCAAGTCTTACCAGAGATTCTCAATTGGATTTAGGTATGGACTTTGTCTGGGCCATTCTAACACACGAATATGCTTTGATCTAAACCATTCCATTGTGGTTCTGGCTGTATGTTTAGCGTCGTTGTCCTGCTGGAAGGTAAACCTCTGCCCCAATCTCAAGTCTTTTGCAGTCTCTAACAGGTTTTCTTCCAAGATTGCCCTGTATTTGGCTCCATCCATCTTCCCATCAATTCTGACCAGCTTCCCTGTCCCTGCTGAAGAAAAGCATCCCCACAGCATGATGCTGCCACCACCATGTTTCACAGTGGGGATGGTGTGTTCAGGGTGATGTGCAGTGTTAGTTTTCTACCACACATAGCGTTTTGCATTTAGGCCAAAAACTTCAATTTTGATCTCATCAGACCTGACCACCTTCTTCCACATGTTTGCTGTGTCCCCCACATGGCTTGTGGCAAACTGCAAGCGGGACTTCTTATGGCTTTGTTTCAACAATGGCTTTCTTCTTGCCACTCTTCCATAAAGGCCCCATTTTATGGAGTGCATGACTAATAGTTGTCCTGTGGACAGATTCTCCCACCTGAGCTGTGGATCTCTGCAGCTCCTCCAGAGTTACCATGGGCCTCTTGGCTGCTTCTCTGATCAATGCTCTCCTTGCCCGGCCTGTCAATTTAGGTGGACGGCCATGTCTTGGTAGGTTTGCAGTTGTGCCATACTCTTTCCATTTTCGGAGGATGGATTGAACAGTGCTCCGTGAGATGTTCAAAGCTTGGGATATTTTTTTATAACCTAACCCTGCTTTAAACTTCTCCACAACTTTATCCCTGACCTGTCTGGTGTGTTCCTTGGGGTTCATGATGCTGTTCGTTCACTAATGTTCTCTAACAAACCTCTGAGGCCTTCACAGACCAGCTGTATTGATACTGAGATTAGATGACACACAAGTGGACTCTATTTACTAATTAGGTGACTTCTGAAGGCAATTGGTTGCACTGGATTTTATTTAGGGGTATCAGAGTAAAGGGGGCTGAATACTTTTGCACACCACATTTTTCAGTTTTTTATTTGTAAAAAAATCTGAAAACCATGTATCATTTTCCTTCCACTTCACAATTATGCACCACTTTGTGTTGGTCTATCTCATAAAATCCCAATAAAATAGTTACGTTTGTGATTGTAACGTGACAAAATGTGGAAAAGTTCAAGGGGTATGAAAACGTTTGCAAGCCACTGTATGAGAGCATACCATGACAGTGCCAAAAATACCTAATGTTGAGATGTGAACCAGCTGAAGTTATCATGCAGGACCACATGCTTTCTACTTAGTGGGATGCCAGTTTGCAAACAGAACCAAGCAATCAGATAAACAATTGACTATATCAAAGCGCAATCCTCCCATTTAGTTTACTTTAGTTTAGTTTATTGTCATGTTTATTGTCAGCTATAGTGAAAAGCTTTTGTTGTGTGCAAACCAGTCAGCTGAAAGACAATACATGATTACAATCGAGCCATCCACAGTGTACAGATACAAGTTAAAAGGAATAACGTGAAAAATGTTAAGTGCAAGATTAAGTCCAGTAAAGTCCGATCAAAGATAGTCCTAGGGTTTCCAATGAGGCAAATAGTAGTTCAGCACTGCTCTCTAGTTGTTGGTAGGATGGTTAAGATGCCTGATAACAGCTGGGAAGAAACTGTTCCTGAATCTGGAGGTATGCGTTTTCACATTTCTATACCTTTTGTCCAATGGGAGGGGAGGAGAGGGAGTAGCCAGGTACGACTCGTCCTTGGTTATGTTGCTGGCCTTGCCGTGGCAGCATGAGGTGTAGATGGAGTCAAAGGAAGGGAGGTTGGTTTGTGCAACAGTCTGGGCAGTGTCCACTATTCTCTGCAATTTCTTGCCGTCTTGGATGGAGCTGTTTCCAAACCATGCTGTGATGCATCCCGATAACATGCTTTTTACAGTGCACGTGTAGATGTTGGTGAAAATTATTGGGGACATATCCAGTTATGACTGTTTGTTGATGAATGAACAACTAATGTGAAGAAGAGGTTCTATGCATATTCTTACCTTCAGTGATGACAGACCTTAAATGCAAAAGCCAAGGCTGGAGTAGTTACAACAATCACTGTTAAAGGTGCTGAGGTGATGGTTCATTTTGACCTCCTACTGAGATTACCCCCATCATTGGGGAGTGATCCTGTAACGATAAGATGAAATTGTTGAGAGTACAGGATGTAGCAAAGGCCTTGTAACACAGCAATATTCTACCTGCACGCCAAAGCCTTTTTTTGCCAGAACCAACTGAAATTCCAGTCAAACTCGTCCAATATGGTTATGGCATGGGTATCAACAATACTCAAGGGCTGCACGCTTGATTGTTCAAGTAAGTCCTTTAGTTAAAAAAACAGGACAAATCTAATCTAGCTCAACAATCTTCCGTCAAGTGAAAGATGATAATGACAAAGTTATTAAATTAGCTCTTAATCATTATTAACTTTCTTATTCATGGTCTTTTTAAGTTCTGTGAGATGCTCCAGATGTTATCACGGTCTTCCATCAAATGTGGATCGAGGAACTGAATGGCAGAGGCAAGGTGAAAGCCACATCAGTTAGGATTTGACTGAATGTTGCTCCGGGTCTCTAGTAAAATAAGTTCATAAGAATTGGTATGGGGATGTACTGGAACAAAGGAAAATGGTTGATTCTACTGGAGACCAATTGTCACAGTTAAATATTGTGTGGCAGATGTGGATCAGGGCAATGAACTGGGCCCAGTCACTCTCAACTGCTTCATCATTGATTTTGTATTCATCAAGATGTGGGGACAATCATTGAAAATTATAGAAAGTTCAAACCCACTTGCAACTCCTTGGATGATGAAGCTGGAAAATGATATTTGCATCACATTTTCAACAAGATGGAGTCACACCTACCATGGACAAACAACAGTATTAGCAGTCCCAACTTTCCTCACATTAATTTCTTGATGATCACCATTGACTAGAAACTTAATTGGCAAGCACATAAATATTGTGTCTCAAAAGGGCACATCAGATGCTGAGTGCTCCGCAGGGAGTGATTCCATAAAAGTCTTCCAGCACATAAAAGACCACCTGGAACGTGATGAACTCTCCTTTTGTCTAATCATGGTATTGTACTTAAACTGACTATGATAATGACAAGGATAAATCAAACATAAAATTACTTAAATTCCTAACTAGAAAAGAGGCAAATTTAGTGGCTAGAGAATAGACCTGGCTGGAGTAAATTTGAATCAAAGACTGGTAGCAAATTGATTTGCTACCAGTCAAACTGGTGCATGATTTGCAGGAGAAACTGTAGGTAACTGGGTTCCAATATATCTATTGCCCTTTCCCTTCCAGTGAAACCCAAATCTTCAGATGGAGGTGCAAGAGACTGCAGAGGCTAGGAATCTGTTGCAAAGTATAGAGGGCTGTTGAGGAATTCAGTGGAACTCAGTGGCTTTAGGCAGCGTCAGCGGAGGGAAATGAATGGTTGACTTTTCAGGTCGATAGGCAATGGGAATGTACATTGTTCCAGTCTGTAGGTCAAGAACAAGAGAACACAAAATTGAAAGTGTTCAGCAAAGGAACCAAACGCTATGTTCAGAAAAACTTCATAACACAGTGAGTAGTCAATATTCTCCCATTTACTGCAATCAGTCTGAAGTGGTAAACTATTCCTAGAAATATAGAAAAATATATGCAGGAGCAGGCCATTCGGCCCTTCAAGCCAGCACCACCATTCAATATGGTCATGACTAGAGCCAGGATGTTTACACACTAAAAACACTGAAATAGGCAGGCAAAAAGGCATAATAAAATGTCAAAAAAGGCACGTAAAAGGCATTTATTGTCAAAAAAAGGCATACGAAGGCATTTATTTCCACCACCAAAATATGGTTTTAAATGATAATATAAAGGTATACTACATTAAAAGACCAAAGTTGCCTCGATGCACATAATTACTAACTTTTTTTTCAAATTATCTGGTGTTAAACTATGCCGTCTGTCAGACAGAATATGCTTCAGTTGTTTAAAACTTCTGTCTACCTCAGCTGAGGTCACTGGTGCATACCCGAAACAAGCTACAGATTCTATATTCATGTTGATATCTTGTGCATTACAACTGCCTTTGAGAACTTTAGTTACATTTTGTATTTCTTCAAGATCTTTGTTAGCTAAAATCACTCTCTCACATTTTCCTTGTATGTCTTTACCTACATCGCCAGGAACTTTACGAATATCGTCAGTTAATTTGTTGAAAACCTGCAAATTATTCACTAACGTTTCGCCACATTCCTCAAGGGAAGTGATAGCTTGTGGGAAGTTTGCAAACCAAGTTTGGAAACAATAAACACAAGATCACGGTGGAGGGACTTTTTCTGCATGATTTCACTGATGATCCTGATTGCAGCAGTTTTTCTTCAACACAGTTGACAATTTATTTTATCTTTTCAAAATGATCAGCATAGTAGGGTACAGCAGGGATTCATGTACCCCATCTAGTCAAAACGCCCCGAGGAGGTAGTGGAATCTCGGGTGCCATTTTCTTGAACAACTGCACATGTGATGGTGCTTTGAGGAAGATAGTCTTGACATTGGAACTAGGCGATCGACATTTGGAAACAAACTACGTATGTGCTTGGCAATTCTATGAAGTCCTTGAGCTAAGCATGTGAAATGTAACATTTTTGGGAATAAAACTTTAAGTCACTAACAGAAGAACATTCCCGTGTTTTATACCTTCTGGTTAAAGTACAGCAGGTGAAGATGTAAACAATTGAGCAATAGTTGAGTTGTTTGACTTCTCCAATACTTCTGATGTCAACACATACTCCTTTGATGGTTGACCTGCCTCCAGTTTACTGATGACCACATTGGCAACATATTTCCCCACAGCATCGATTGTCTCGTCTATTAAGATCCATATTTTGTTGCATGCAACTTCATCTCTAATTTTCTGCACAACAATGTTGAAGTTGCTGTCAACATAACTTTTCTGTAATGATGACTTGCTTGGTATATGTTCCCCTGTGTATTTCTCTAAAAAACCTTTGAGAGATTTGTTTTCCAATTTCCACAGTGGAATTCCAGCATCAGTGAATGCCTTGCACAGATTACACGAAAACTTAGATGTGCGACTGGAGCCAGCAGTAAATGTAGAGAGGAGACAAGCTTTGGTATTTCGCTTGGGTAGTCTACACACCAGCAGTATCAACTTTGACTTCTCTAGTTTTAGATAGCCCTTGTCTTCCCCCTCCTCCCACTTCCCAGGGCTCCTTCTAGTTCTACTGTCTCTGCCTCTTTCTTTCTTTTTCCCACCCCACATCAGTCTGAAGAGGGGTCTCGACCCAAAATGTCATCTATTCCTTCTCTCCATAGATGCTGCCTCACCTGCTGAGCTTCTCCAGCATTTTTTATCTACCTTCGATTTTTCCACCATCTGATCTTTCTTAAATAGATCTTGGAGAAAACTGAACCAGCAGGTAGCGGCACGAACGAATGAATTACTGGCGGTGGTGCCCCCGGTTTAGCCCCAGTACTGGAAGTTTTCTTGTAAGTTTTACTGTTAACACGTTAATAATAACATTAATATTAGCATATTAATATAGAAAATATCATTGTAATCACAGTACAACTAGAGAAATAGTGTGACCTTTTAGCAAAACGGCAAAAAAAAGGCTGATTTTGGCATTCGATCATGAAAAATGCATTGTCCTAGTGAAATCATCAAAAAAGGCACGAAAAGGCACATGGCATTTATGGCAAAATCCTGGCTCTAATCATGACGGATCATCTAAAATCAGTACCCCATTCCTACTTTTTTCCCCTATCCCTTGATTCCTTTAACCCTCAGAGATAACTCTAACTATGTTATCCAGAGGTGCTGCCTGAACCACTGAGTTACTCTTGTGCTTTGTGTATATTTTTCTGTCTAGAATGCAGTGTCTGATGGCTGAAGGCTGATTTTAAAATGAAACTGGATCAGTACATGGCAAATATATCAGATTTCTGAAACGGTGTAGAGAATGGAAGTAGCTGCAATGTTCTTGCAGTAAGTCAGCATGCATTAAAAAGGCAAATGGGCTCCATCTGCACAGTTACCATGCAATAATTCTAAGGAGGAGGCTCACCATCACCTGCTCACGGGTAATGAATGCCAACAAAGGCCACATCCCACAGGACATACAAAGATGGAATGTATAGGTTTATGTGCTGAAGACAAAATACATTTGAGATGCTGCGGTAAAGAGCACTAGTATAGTTCAGAGGCACAATGCAAAGGCTTTATTAATAAATCAAGCCTGAATCCTAACTAACCATTCAAGTAGAATGAAGAAAGATTCATAACTCAGACCCAATAATGTATTGTGCCATTATTAAATACAGGATATTAGTGCAGACTTTTTTTATAAACACCACTGGAATTGTTATGAGAAATTGAAAAGCCAAGTTATTTTAATCCAGGAGTCTGAAGAAGGGTCCCAACCCCAAATGTCACCTACCCAAGTTCTCCAGAAAAGCAGCCTTACCTGCTGTGTTACTCCAGCACTTTGTATCTTTTTTGTAAACCAACATCAGCAGCTCTTTATCATAGTCCTTAATTACAAGGGATAGAAGAAAAGGAAGGAAAAGAGCCTATAAAAATCAGTTATGTAGGGTGGATGTTAATAAACATAATGAATATATTTTTTACAAGGTACAGACAAAGTGGGACCTGTTGGGACCCTCCTGTCACACGGGAGGACTGGTCCTCCATCGCAACCCGTTCCTCCAATGCAATATTCCACCATTCACCCATAGCCCCCACGGTAGGCCTGGTCCACCAACGCAACCCGTTCGTCCAACGCAATATCCCACCACTCACCCATGGCCCCCAACTGCACTGGGGCGGCTCATTTCCCTTTATCCCCAGCACTCCATCCCTCTCCTCTTCATCCTCCTTCTTTGCAAACTTTAAAAAAAATGACGTTTCACTTTAAAAAATGCAATTGCACTAGCTGCCAGGACTTAGTGTCCTGTGATTTGCAACATTGTAACAGGCAGGGCCAGCAAGTGCAATTGGATTTTTTAGTGAAAAGTTAAGTGGGCAGTTTATGTAAATGAGATCCCATTGTGACATCATAGCTGCAACTACAAGTGATTTTTCTCAAACTGGATTTTGTAAAGTTGAAAATGTGAATAACTTGTAAAATATACCATCAATCTGAACTAAACTTGATGCAACACATCACAGGACAAAGGTGAGTAAGGTGGTCCACAATTTGCAGTGCTATCGTGCACTATCGTGGCGTAATTCAGGTCCTGGCACACAGACAGACACGTAGACTCACAAACAAACAAGATGAGAGTTTTGGCAATATCAGATAGATATTAAAAAACATTTTAGCTATTTTTTTATTATTATGAACACAATTTTCTTATTATGAACACATTTTTTTTCAATCTGTAGATTCTAAATTTCAGTCCGAAAAACAAAACATAAAGGGACACTCTTGGAATTAAGGTGCAACTTCATATGGTTGTAGTGGATAAATCTTGGTATGGGAGATAACATTTAATCATGTGCATCAATAGTAATAAAACTCTTAAAAAGCTTACAAAGGTTTGGTGACATGGTACAACAATAAATGACTTACAATTGGTAATACCAAGAGATTAAATTGGGTTTTGCATCAAAGCTTTTTTTGTTTGTGTTATAGAGTATCCCAGATGATCAGAAATGGAGTCCACTACAAATTTTCAGTGTAAAATACTCCATCGCCACACGATAAAGGGACTCAAATACAAGTACCTACATTCTCCACATTTGTTCGGGACCTGATGAGTATTTCCAGCATTTCCCATTTTGATTTTGCATCTTAAACTATTGACTTATTTCTTGTACTTTCCTGACGTCAGCACCTGTCAAATTTAATACTGCATTATCAGTCTGTGATGACAAGAATGGAAATATTGTAACCTTTCAAATATTTAAAGAGCTGAAAAAAGCAAATCTCCAGAAGAGTCTGGACCCAAAACATCACCTGACCATTCCTTCCAAAGATGTTGCCTCACCTGCTGAGTTCCTCCAGCACTTTGGGTGTTTTTATCAGGATTCTATCATTTGCAGTGTATTGTGTCTCCAAATCTCCAAAAGAGATCCCTGCTGTACAGCATAACTTAACTAATCCTTAACTTTTTTGTCATTAACCAGATATCTCATTTGATCTTTCTGGTTGTCAGCTCCAATGGCATGAGGCTGACACGGAGAAACTGTGATGAAGAATAGTAAGATTAAATGAGAACCTACCAGTTTGAAGTTTTATCTTTATTTTATGATGAGTTACGGTGAGCGATTACGTGAAGAAGGCCTGCCAGTGCACATGTGCGACAATCTTCAAAGCAGCAGCGTGAAATCACAGTAACCACAGTCAAAGTAATATAATAAGACTATTGCGATAATGAGGGCCGGGAGCGGAGGGCACGTAATCGCTCACCGTAACTCCTTCCAAAATAAAGATCAAACTTCAAACTGGTGAGTTCCCATTTAATTTTACTATTTTAATTCGGAGTCACGTGAGTGATTCCCTGAAGATTTCAAAGCTCTGTGATTTCATGCTGTAGATCCAGATCCATACGACACACTGCTTCGGTTGACACAGGATAAACAAATAATGTATTGAACATTGTTTGATTAAACAAATTAATGTCTTAATAACAAAATAAGCAATTACAACCCCTCTCTCCCAGGGGGAATTTACAAACAGAACCCAAATAGCCTGCCCAAATCCTTCCGTCATGAGGATAGGTTTGTTATAAAACCATTGAAAGTCCCTTCACTGGCCCATCCTGCGGCCCCGAGGATTTGGCCTAAAGCGACATCCAGTGCCCTTGCTGTGGATATTGATACCGCCCTGGTGGAGTGAGATTTAAACACATCAGTGTCTACTCCAGCACAATCCAAACCTGTTTCAGCCACCTAGAAATGGTCTGCACTGACCTTTCTATGAGTTTTTTTGTGACTGATGAGCATCGTTGTTTTGGAGTCTCTAAGGCTTTTGGTGACATCAATATATTGATGTAGGTGCGTAACTACACATAGTCGCCGGTCCATGGGGTATGCTCTAAAACTCATTTTGGTCCCGGACGACCCTGGCCTGCTTTGTGTGATTAGATCATGTACATAAAACGTAATACTATTTACAGAAAATGCATGCTGTCCAGTCGTAACGAGAGCCATGAGCATGACCACTTTAAGTTTTAGTTTTTGGAAGACAGATGTAATTGGAGCCCATTGACGAAGCAGTGTGAGAACTATGCTCACATCACAGACTTCCGTATATCTAGGTCTAGGAGGGTTCTTATTAAAGTTCCTTTCATGAATCAGGACAGCAATGGATGAGATCCGACAGAATGTTGTCCCGACCCCTGCCATAAATAGGAGGACAATGCACTCCTAGCACTACTAATGGCATTATAACTCCATTGCTCGTCAAAGTGTAATGTAACAAGGAAACTCCAATACATGAGGTATGCCTGTAGTGTGATAAGATATATTTGACTGCAAGCAGAGTATCTCCCATTTTAATATGAGATACATATTGTTTTTAGTACTATCCCTTCAGGCCATAGTTATCATATCCACGGTCCGCCTCGATAGTCCGAGCCCCTGGAATGGTCTCGTCAGAATCTGCAAATCAACAGATTGATACGATCATGGAAAGGGTGACTCTTTCCTGTCACAGGGTGAACCAACAAGTTGCTGCATTTGGGGATAACCATGAATGCCTGTGTCATCAGTCTCAGATCCAATGGTAACCATGGTTGTGTGGCCCAGTCGGGGACTACCAAACGCCTGAAGTGGAGCCTTGCTCAATTTTGGTGAGACATTGACTGATAAGGCAGAATGGGGGAAAGCGTAAAAGAGCATACCTCACCAATGTAGCAGGAATGCATCCACCGCTACTGCTCCTGGATCCGGTTCCTATGAGACGTATTTAGGTAACCGGTGATTTAGCTTGGATGCAACAGTTCGATGTCTGGCAATCCATACTCGGTGACAATCTTTTTTAAAACTTTTGGATTCAACATCCATTCTGTGTTGTCTTTTACGTGGCTGGGGCCGGCCACCACGTTATCTCTACCTGGTCGGTAAATTGCTGAGACCCAGATGTTCCTAGTAATACACCAGTGCCAGATGAGGTTTAGCCAGATTATCACATGATAATGACTTAATTCCACCTTTGTGATTAATATATGCAATTGCTACAGTATTGTCAATCTGGAGCTGAACATGGAAATCATGCATTTGTTGAACAGTACACTTTTTTGGGCCATAGAATGCCCCCAACAATTCCAAATAGTTTATCCCATGCATCTGTAGGATTAATGCCTCATGCATACTCCATCTACCACCGCGGCTGGAGTTGTTATCAGTGGCTCCCCATCCTAAAACACTCACATCGGTTTGTAAAGCAGCTGAAGGTTGTTTACTCAGAATGTTACTAAAACAACGTGAGGCATTTATTATCCACCTTTGCAACTCGGTGATAGCTTGGACTGTCAACTGCACCGGTCTATCAAAATGACCTAAATGTTTTTTGAGTGCCTGTTCCTTAGCTTGTTGCACATTCTGATAGTGTAGAGGCCCACATTTCACTCCAGGGAAGGCTGCTATTAATTTGCCAATAACATTAGCAACTCGTTGGATGGAGGGTTGCTATTCTTCTACCAGACTGCTGCAGGCCTAATTTCTAAATTTTTTGGCCGTAGGCAGAGTCACTGTCATGTTGGTTGAATCAATGGTGAACCTCAATAGTCAATGATTCTTAGATGACATTTTAACGCTTCACAAATTTGGGTGTCATCCTTGCGCAGGAGCCATGCTAATCTTCTCTGTATCATTCCAATTTGGTATACGTGCTGCCGAAGCGAGCACTCAATTTGGATTTAGTTGGATGAATGAGGAATCCCAACCTCTCGAACATATGTTTGGTAACTGAAACAGGAATTCAGCAATCAGAACAGCACCCAAGTATGCCATCACAAGTGATTCTGAGCCCGGAGTAGTCCCAATTTACTGGTTTCAACAATTTGGTAAACAAGCTAGGGCTGAGGTTTACCCATTTGGCAAAGTTTTAACTGCCACAGCTGTCTCATCCAACTAATTTTCAATATCTATGGTAATTGTAATGAATTGGTACTGAATAATATGCTATAATATTTCAGATCTATACTTGACATATGACATCCTTTGGAAACCAGTTGCTTAGCAGTATTGAAGTTTCCATTTTAAAGTGTTTATACTGGACATAGGAGTTCAGTCGGGCTAGGTCTAGAATGACCCGACATCCAACATCCTTCTTTTGCTTGGGGAATATATTAGTGCTGAGGCTGATAAGCCGTCCTTTAAATTACCCCTTTTTTGAATAATGTTTCAATTTCATTTATCTATAAAGTTTCTGGTTTTGAAAACACCAATTCTCGACTTGGTGTATGTTGTGAGTGGATGTAATTCAAAATTAAACTTAATTCAAAACCCCTGAATACTGTCCCGTATAGATGCCACTGACGTTATGTAGTACCATTCATTGTAGAACAATTGCAATCTACCCTTACTGGTGACTGGTCTCTAGAGGGTATGTCCTGGACAAGTCGAGCCGCTCGTACCACTATGGTTGTTGTATTATTTTGCCTCTGCTGGGGATGTGCACTAGTGCATGCCAATGGCGTAGTAATGGGAGCTTGCCCCGCACCAGCGTCTGTGACCCATCTGAAGGGGTATGGTTGACGAGGCGGCACCCTGCTTGTCGACAGTCTTCGCCTCGTCATCTAAATCTTGACTTGCTTTGCCAGATTTTCACCAAACAACAAGTTTGGTGGCTGTATGTTGGATGATCAGCACAGTGCTGCAAATTTCAGATTCTAAGTTGGCTTGATGGCATTTTTCGTCAGGCAGTTGATCTCAAAGTGGGCGTTACACAGCAGGGCTAACAGGTCCGCTGTGTGCCTGATAGTGGTGCCCCTTCGACTAAACACCCAGGTGCCATTATGCCTGATCCGATTAGTTTTAAGGCTTTCTGCAGCCATGGTTCATGCAATCGCATGGTTGTACCCATTTGACCCTGGATGGACTGGTTCACAATGGGCACTCTGAGTGATGCACAATTTACAGGTGTCTCATATCGTTTGGATGTTTTATCCATTGTTAATTCTTGGAACTGGTGAGAGGTTATGTAATTAATGTTTTGCCTCACCAGTTCCTGCGGGTATTGCAAATTTGCATGCCACGTCCGGCACACCTGGAGCTAAGCTTGTGTGCTTTGGGGTATGCTCCTCTGCTATACCACCAACTTCAGGGTCAGTATCATACTGCCCTGGCTCTCCCTGCTCATACATAAGGGAGGTATCATGCAGCCCTTGACACTGGGCTGCTGGTATGGGCCCCCATGCAGATCCGCGGACGTATGCTTAGGACGCGCATGCACACTGGCGGGCCTTCTTCACGGAATCACTCACGTGACTCCAAAGTAAAATGAGAGTACAACGTCACAATACATTTTTCCTGGGACACTGCTTAAAATGAGCAAATATATTCGTAGAATGCATGGACAGCTTTGGTCCGTTCATTTTCATAGGACAGATTCAAGGAAACTGAAATATTTATTTAGTGAATTAGCTCACCCCATGCTCTTATTCCCCCACTGACCCAGCTCCTGTATGAACATAGTTAATCATCCAGTCACTTTTCTACATTAAAGCTAAAGTAAACGTATTGACACTGCACCATCACTGGCTATTAGGAGTTTGAAATAGTCAACAAATTTATCATTTTGGGAAATGGCACATCCTATGAACCTATAATCCTATGAAATCTAAATGATTTTTAGATTGTGGTAGTGGAAATCATAAAGTTGATTTTAAAACAGACTCTGGAACAGCAGAATTATTTTAGCACGGAAATAGCCTGTGTGACCCTCAAGCGCACTCCAGCTCTTTGCAACAGCAATCGTGTCAATCTTTTCCACAGGTTTCTCCCCTGCAGCTCTGCGATTCTTCTTCCCCAAGAATCAATGTAATTCCCTTTTGAAAGTCACAATTGAATCTGATTCCATCAACCCTTTAGGCCCCAAAATGAATTTGTATTGAATAGGTTTCCTAATCATAAGATCATGTGATAGGAGCAGAATTAGGCCATTCGGCCCATCAAGTCTACACCATTCAATCATGGCTGATATATCTCTCCCTCCTAACCCTTCTCCTGCCTTCTCCCCATAACTTCTGGCATCCGTGCTAATTAAGTATCTATGTAGCTCTGCTTTAAAAATATCCACTGGCTTGGCCTCCGCAGCCATCTGTGGCAAAGAATTTCACAGATGCACCAACCTCTGACTAAAGAAATTCCTCCTCATCTCCTTCCGATAAGAACGTCCTTTAATTCTGAGGCTATGACCTCTAGTCCTATAGGCATCCTCTCCACATCCACTCTATCCAAGCCTTTCACTATTCTTGGAATAGTGCCACCCTAGGTCTTGTACTAATTAAATCGGTACCAGCTGGTTCTTGACTCTACTGTTAATGAGGATATCTTTGTTTATTTACTCTGTTAAGATACTTGCTTACTAACTTGCTTACTAATTGTTTTATTGTAATGTATCCCAGACAGAACAATGAAAGTCTGACTTGCAACAGCACAACAGAATGTGAAAACATAGTACTCCTTAAACAATATATAAGGGAAAAAAAAAATGCTAAATGAGCACTCATCCTCTGCTTTAACAAGAAGAATCCCAGCTTTTCCTAATAGCCACTTCACTCAAGCTCCTCCACCGCACCATGCTCTCCATATAAACTTAGTGATTTATCTAATTTCACTACAGGCAGCTTTTCTAGCACTTTCCATTTAGCAATTTTATTATCTGAATTATCTTTCCTTTGAGTAGGACACGTGCAGAATTCTCCATCTTGGAAAAGACATCACATATAACATGGAAATAGGCCAAATCCATACGCAAATCCGAAGATAAAATAACCAGGGAAATAGCAGGTCCTATAATGGGCAACAGGGTCAATCTGTGCATAGGGCCAGGTGGAGGTCGGTGAGGTCCTAAATGTTTACTTTCCATAAAGGATGAGGTCCTAAATGGTTTCTTTACACAAAGGAAATAAACTTTGTTGCTGGTGGATTCAGCTAGGGAGAATGTGAAGTGCTAGTGCAAGCCTCCATAAATATACAGGACATGCTTGATGTTTATAGGTTAATAAATTCCCAGGGCTGGACGAGGTTTATTCCTGCAGAGGGAAACAAGGAAAGAGAAATCTTCTGTGGCCATAATTGAGGTATCAGATGACCAGAAAACTGTAAATGCTGTCCCCTTTTCGAGAAAGGCAATAGTGAAAAAACAGGTCATTATAGACCTGTGAATCAGTAGTGGGGAAGTTATTGGATAGGATTAATGATCACTTGGAAAGGCAAAGACTAATCAGAGAGCGCCAACATGGATTTGCAAACAACAAGTCTGATCGATCTGATTGAATGTTTTAAAGAATTAACAGGATATTGACAAGGGTAGTCTAGACATGACTTACATGAATAGCACTAAGACCTTTGACAAGGTCCTGCATTGAAGACTGGTCCAAAAGGTTGTGGATCCACGGCATTTTGGTAAATTGGATCCAAAATTGATCTGGCTTGGCAATCGGAGACAGAGGATGAAGACAGAGGGTTCTTTTTGCGATTAGATGCCTGCGACTAGTGGTATGTGATAGAGATTGGTGGTGGTCCCCTTGCCGTTGTAATGTAAGTGAATTATTTGGATTTGGATGTTGGAGGCATGATCACATCCTTCACAGATGACATTAAGATTGATGGATACGTGGAGGAAGGAACTACAGATGCTGGTTTACGCCAAAGATAGACACAAAATGCTGGAGTAACTCAGTGGGTCAGGCAGCATCTCTGGAGAAAATGAATAGGTAACGTTTTGGGTCAAAAGCCTTCTTCAGACGGAGAGTCAAGAGGGAGAAAAATCAGAGCCAGCACGGATGACCAAGGAAAGGTGGAGCCAACAATAGTGATAATGAAGGGATGTACGGATGCGAACAGTGGAACTGGCAGGACAACTAGGATAGGGGAGAGGTGGAGAGTGAGAGAATGCAGGGGTTACTAACTGACAGGATGACGAGGGTGGGGGAGGGGCAGAGAGAAAGGGAACACCGGGAGTTGTTGACAGTACGGAGGTCAGTCTAAGCAACAGAATGACATCGATGTGTTAGTGAAGTGGGATGAGTAATGGCAGATGAAGTTTAATCTAGATAAATGTGAGGCATGCATTTTGGGAGTACTAAGAAAGCTCGGACATTTATCATGACTGGAGAGATCCTAGAGAACATTGAAGAAAGAGGGGCCTTGGTGTACATGTCCAAAATTAGTTGCAGTGCAGGTAGGTAATCTGGTTAAGAAGACATATGGAACGCTGGCATTCTTTGTCAGGTAACTGAATACAAGGGCATGGAGGTTATGCTCCAACTATATAAAACATTGCTCATGTTACATTTGGTATTGATTTGGTTTATTGAACGCGTGTACCAGTATACAGAGATAAACTTTGTTCTACGTACTATTCAGATCAATTGTTAATACATGATCATAATCAAGCCATACAACAGTACAACAGGTATTACAAGAGGTAGGAAACAGTGCAGAATATAGTTTTATAGCGAGACAGTTCAGATTTTAAAACATTTGCAAAGTCGATTGGGGGATTAGAAATGCTTCCTCAATTTGTGAGATGTTCATTCAAAATTCTAACAGCGAGGAAAAAGCTGTCTGGTGGTACATGCTTTCAACCTTTTTATCTTCAGCCCAACAAGAGAGGTGACAAGAGAGAATGACCTGGCTTAAACAATCCTTGATTATTTTGGCTGCTTTCCCGAGGCAATGGGGAGTGTAGATCGTGTCAATAGGTGTGGAGGTTGGTTTGCATGATAAGATTACACTGCATCCACAGCTCTCTGCAATTTCTCTTGTGATATTGGGTAGACATTAGTTTTAGTTTAGAGATACAATATGGAAGTGGTCTTTCGGCCCTCCACGTCCTCATCAACCATTGATCATTCAGTCATTGTTATCTCACTTTCTTATCAACTCTCTCCACACACGAGGGGCAAATTTGTAGAGGCCAATTAATGAGAAACCTGGGATATGGGAGAAAACCCACATGGTCACAGTGAGAACATGCAAACTCCACACAGCCAACACCCAAGGTCAGGATCGAGCCTGGGTATCCAGCACTATGAGGCAGCAGCTCTACCACTGTGTCACCATTGCCAAACCAAGTTGTGATGCATTCAACAGTATGCTTTCTATAATGGATTTATACAAATTGATTAGAGTCATTAGAGACATGCTTGGTCTTCTGAGGATGTAGAGGCTTTGGTGTCCTTTCTTGGCTTAGCATCAATGTGAATGGATCAGGCCACATCAGGTGGTATTGAGTTGGAGTAATGCATGCAATTCCGGTCACTGCACTTAAGGGTAGATATTACAGTGCTGGAGAGGGTGCAGAGGAGATTCACCAGGACATTCCCTGGGAAGGAACATTTCTAATAATAGGAGAAATGAGAGAAGCTAGGTCTGTTTTCCCTGGAACAGAATTAGAGACCCTTGGATTATCTTCAATCAGACTTAATTTGACTTTATCTTGCACAAAACATTATTCCCATTATCCTGCATCCATAAACTAAGGACGGCTTGATTGTAATCGTGTATAGTCTCTCAGCGACAAAAACGTTTTTCACTGCACCTCGGTAAAAGTGACAATAAACTAAACTAAACCAGATATAATTGAGGTATATAAAATAATGAGATAGACAGGGGTAGATGGCAGGAAACTTTATCCTATGCCACAGGAGGACAAAGATTTAAGGTAGGGGTAACAGATTCCGAGGGGACCCAAGGGGGACTTTTTACACACAGAGATTGGCAATAAAGCAAGCTGGATATCACTGACCACATTTAAAGAGTGTTGAATTGCCCAAACACAGAACAGTGTGAACTGAGTACTGGAAAATAGCAGTGATACTGATGATTCCCCATTGATTGGTGTGGATGCAGTGGGCACAATGACCTATGTCCATGATGTAGAAGAGTATGAAGTGCTCAATTACACTAATCCTGCACATACTTGTTTTCAATTCTCACATTCCCATCAATTCCCTCTTTGACCGTATCACTCACCTACACAACAAGGACAATTTACAGTGGCTAATTAACATACCAATCATATGATAAGAAACCAGTGCTCTCACATTAAACCCACTTGGTTACATATGTATATCATGCAAACTCTACACAGAGGCATCCAAAATTAGGATTAAACCCGGATCTGCAGTGGTGTAAAATAGCAGCTGTACTGGCTCCATTATTGTTTGGAAAAGATATTCAGTTCAACTGAAGGAACTTCAAAACGTAGTAACATAATTCTTCTCAATATTAAGTTTTATGAGGATAGTATTTTCAAGTAAAGGATTGGAATTTTGCTGAGGTAAGTTGAATTTGGCATTTCCCACATCTTTTCCCATGTCACACACAGATAGATAAAACAAGAGGACAAAGATTTAATGTTTAAGAAGGAATTGCAGATGCTAGAAAATCAAAGGTAGACAAAAATGCTGGAGAAACTCAGCGGGTGCAGAAACATCTATGGAGCGAAGGAAATAGGCAACATTTCGGGCTAAAACCCTTCTTCAGACTGATGTGAGGGTGGGGCGGGGGCGGGAAGAAGAAAGGAAGAGGAGGAGCCAGAGGGCTGAGGGAGAACTGAGAAGGGGAGGAGACAGTTGGGACTACCTGAAATTAGAGAAGTCAATGTTCATACCGTTGGGGTACAAACAAAGATTTAAGGTGAGGTAATAGATTTAGAGGGGATTTGACTGTATGTTTTTCAAAAATATGTGAATTGGCTCGACCCAAAGCATGATCTTATTAGGTTTTCTTCTCATTCTCTCATGTTTTCTGGCATCAAAATTTCCCCTTAATAATTCAAATGGTTTATATGCCATTTAATTTAATTTCTCATCATCTTGGCTATTCATTGACATTGAGATTTTGGACCATGTAAAATGTACTGACAGGAAGATGACAAAATAATTATTTTGCATTTTTTTGGAATGCACCTGAGATATTGGTCACTGAGACAGTCATCTACAACAGATTATATATATTTATACTGTAACAATGAGCAGATGTTACATTGATCATTTAGCAGTCAATTAATGTCAACACTGAGGATTTTCGACCAATAAGGGGTAGAAACAGGAAATCATTTATCTCATAATGTGAGAGAAAATAATTAATTAGAATCAAATCAATTTACTAACTGCTTACAGTGGATTATGGAATACACTAACGGATGATTCAAATAGTGCAACAGAATAATGGAAGGCACAACAATTAAATAGGGGATGATGTAACTGATGATTTTAAATTCACACCAAATTAATATGCATGCCATCTAATGGAGGATTCCTGAAATTTCCATAATTATTATAATTTCTATATCCCCTTGGAAGCCATGGAAAGCCTCATCCATCTGGAAAATAGCACATTTCTGCAAACTGTCAAAAAATTAATTATTTATAAATATATATTTTATTCAAAAATCAAAGTAGCAATAAAAATTAGTAAGCTGCATACATTAAAGTGTATTTTTGAAAGCACATGTAACACCAAGTACAAATGGTTTCCCTTTTTTTAGCATAAATAACCTATTCAGTGTAACATTTGCGAATAAGGCGTAATTTGTATGTTTTATCTAAAGTGTTTACCCATTCAGAAAGTTTTGTGAAATTAATGTAAAGACCATTAACACTTAGTAGAATGTATTAATCAGTTTAGGATATTAAGCTATAAAAACTACAATAAACATGAAGATTATACATGGCTCTGAAAAACAAGATGTTAAGATAGTTGAGGTAATAAATACAGATTGAGGCACATGCAAGTGGAGTTCATCAGTAAGACGCAAGTCAATTGATTCATTTGTTTTTGGCAGCCAGAGGCTTCCGGCTTATCTTCTTAGTCTTGTCATTGTTCTTTTTTGGAGGTTCAGGATTTGCTTGCATGTGTCTACCATAAAGGCTGCAAGGAAAAAGAAAATCAAGAAGTAGCTGTGAAATTTGCAACATTTAAAAAGGGCAATGACATAAATAAACTGAACTAGAGAGATAGGATGGCCATTTACACCACTTTGATCCTCACGCCTTAACCGGAAAGCCCATGGGGTCAATAAAGCGACAGAGAAATAGTGTCAGGGCCTCCCAGGCTCTTTCAACATGATTGATAACTTTGAGATAGCTACACAGCCATCAATGCCACATTATTAAATACTGGCGATTAAATGTTGACAAAATATCCTGTGATTTAGGAGGTTGGAATAGCACAGCCTTCAAATGATTATTTAGAGATTTATCAAAGTTGGCCAGATTCTTTATATGATTTAATTACAATTAAAAAAATGTACCATGAACCACTAAATATTCATCAAAAAACATTTATAACCAGAATATCAAAAAATAAAAACACCATGTTAATCAGATTTATGTAATTCAATTTCATTTATAAACTTGGACATTTTCACAAGACCCTGGGTCATTCGATATGTTATTCGATACAATGGTTTTTTCAAATTAAAAATTGTATAAATAAACAAAAATGTAATGCTTTAGCTATTTAATAGTTGCATTACTTCAAAACCAATTTAAAATATTCAACTTTGCATTATGCTTTGTATTATTGATACATTTTGCAGATCGATTTGCAGTGTACGTAAAGTATTTTTGCAAATCTACAATGCAGTGGGAAATTTGCATTTAGAGTAATGTTAATTTTATTCAGAATAAAAACAAGTGCTGCTTTTGAATGTCAATGGGGTAAAAAGATTGGAAGATGGTGTTGGGAATTTTTTTTAAAACATAATCAATTGGAAGAATGCTCATTAAATTTTATCAGGCTACTAACAACAATGTCCTATCTTAATAAAAATAGGCAGAGATGATAGCAAGGATATTAACTGAAGAGTTTGGCTATGTATCAGAGGTCTAAGCTGTCATTGTATTGTACACAGTTCAGCAGGCACTGTCTCAGGGGACTGCAAGAATACAGCACACTTAATAAATGCAGGAAGGATCAATACAAGATGCTTACTGTTACACTGTTACCCTCATATCTCATTTTTTAACTTTTAAATAAATTACATGCACTTCTAGGGAATGTTATATTCATTAAAACAGTAATTAACTATCCCATGGGATAGCAATTTGTCACTAACACTACAAACTGCAAAGGAAACTGGAAATATAATTCAAATGTCTTATCAATTTTCTTTAAAATTGGTGCTGAATGTTAATACTTTTGGTGATTACAAAACGAAAATTGAAAAGTGCATTGATGGCAAATGTTTCATGTAATGATTCTTGCTTTCCTTCCTTCTCTTTACACCTTAACCCTCCCCCATCGTTCCCTCCACAAAACTTGCTGCATCCACACCCGATTGAAAGGATCATTGTGGTGAAAGATCACATCATCAAACGACAGCACGCACAGGAATTAGCTGGAAGCTACCAGCACTGACGGGAGCAACGAACTGAACAATGACAAATGTTATCCGAATAACCTGAGGAAAATGGGAAATTCTGCATGCTTACCAAATTTATCTAGTGAGCAGCTGAGCCCAACAGATCTGAAAAGCTCAAGATTTGGCTCTCAATCTATGCCGATTTATCTGATAGCAGATGATGGAGGGACTACAAATGTTCTCAGTGTGCCATGGTTACAAAGAGAAAACCAAAGTCAGACGTGTCAGGCATCTTCCTCCCAATCATTACTGAAGCCATCAGTGTATTGGATTTTAGATGAGCATAAAAATGTATGTAGCTCTCGTCTCTGCTCAATGAAAATGTCAACTTACAGAAACCATCTTGACTCATTTATGAAAACAGATGGAGGGCAATGTGCTCCATAATCACATACCACCAGGGGGCGCTGATGATGGCAGCTTTGCCAAGAGTCTGTCTGTCTTTACGTCTTTTTTTTTTTGTGTATTTTAAAAGTTCGTGTTAATGCTCTCTGGTTTGTTTTATATGGGCAGTGGGGTGAGGGTCTGGGGAAACCTTTTCTCAATCTCTTACCCTGCCGGAGATACAGAGATGCGACTGTTTTCCTGATTGCATCTCCAGTCGCTCTGCAGCCAAACATCATGGAGCTGGTGGCCTCCTTGTACTGAATTTCAGCCCCGCTGCGGGGACGTGGACTTACCATCGGAGCCTGCGATCCCTTGACTGAGATCAATGCTCCAACGGCGGCCTGCAGATTTCACCATCGAGCAGCTCACAGTCTCGGGTAGAGACCGATGTCGGGAACCTCCAAACGACGCATAATCATAATCGCAGAAGGTTTGACTAGCCCCGACCCGGGGTTAGATCGTCCAGTCAGGGGGAGCTGAGATCACCCTGACACGAGGGCCCAAACGCCGCCGGCTACGGGAACCAAGATCGCCTTCAATGGAAGACTCGAGAACAAAGAAGGGAAGAGATTGAACCTTTATTCGCCTTCCATCACAGTGAGGAATGTGTCGGAGTCACTGTGGTGGATGTTTATGTTAAAATATATTTTGTGTGTTCTGTTGCTTTTTATTGGTATGACTCTATGTCAAATTAAATTCCTCATATGTTACAAAACATATGTGGCTAATAAAGTATGATTATGATTATGATTATTATGATTATGATCAGATTATAAAAGTACAAACGGTTAATCATTTTAAAGTTTTTACAAGATAAAGCAAATAGTCAATCAGAAAGGGGAACATAACAATGAGATATGGGTGCATGCGGTTTCAAAAAAGCCAGATATAGCCAGTTTGAATTAATTAATGTTATATCAGTGGACATCAATTTATTTTAATTAAAAATAAGTTACCACTTCCCACAAATTCTTGAACAAGAATCATACAACCCAATTGTTTTGGTTGTGCTATGCTCTAAAAGATTAATTCAAATCAATTCTCCTCAGGCACATATAGTGTGCAACAGTTAAGTTATATGAAGATGTAGGCGGTGGGATGGGAAAAGAGGGCGATTTATAAAATTTCCAAACAAGTTGTTTTACAAAAACAAGCAAATCTGGAATTTTGATATAAAACTGATTTTCACAGCAACTTTTTATAAACTAAAGTTAACTCAATTGGAGGTAAATTAAATGCCAGACCCACTGAGTTACTCCAGCATTTTGTGTCCTTCTCAGCAGAATGCTTTTTTTTAACAGAGAGAGTGGTGGGTGCCTCTAACGTTCTGTCACAGGTGTTTGTGGAGGCAGATATGATAGTGGGGTTTAAGAGGCTTTTGGATGGGCATATGGATATGCTGGGAATGGAGGGATATGGATTATGTGCAGGAGGATAAGAGTTGTTTTTTTAAATCATGCTTAGCATGGACATTGTGGGCCAAAGGACCTGTTCATGCACTGTACGGTTTTAGTTCTAACTGCAAGCCTAAATATGTCCAACACGTGTTAAATATTAGAGTGCATAAACATTACTTAGATTTGACTTGCATCTTCAACTTATTCCTTGGCAATAAAACAAAATGATCCAACACTTGTTTCTTTGTACTGGAATGAAACAATTTCAACAGCTTCAGAGTAAAGAGCTAGATTGTGAGACAAGTACATAGCTTTTTCAAAGAGATGGTACAGGGAAGCATGCCAAATAGTTGACTTTGGACTGTAGGGTTCTAAGAAGAGGGACAAGATCAATGCATTATTCTGAATATGATTCAAAAGGTCGGTACTGATTTGGAATTGAGTGGTTCTTGAAAATGGTAGGGGCAACCACTTTTATATTTGTCCAAAGTGTCTCAATTTTATTTGATGGTGCATAATAATTTCCAGTAAATTAAAACTCTTGTCTCCTTAATTATTCAATTTTATGGCATACAGATTTGTTAGAAATTAATTTTAGATGGGAAATTAAAAAAAAATTGTTTTACAAAAAATTTAAAAAGCGAATGCACATGGTACATTTAATTGCTGATACATGAGGTACATTATGACCTAAAATTGGTAGAAATCCAGGTTCTGCGGCAGATTGCAGTCACTTCTGACACTTAAAACCGTGATAGAAAATGTGTTAAAACAAAGGTAGCCAGAAATCTTTGCAGGTGCTGGGATATTTGATCAAGCTGATAAAAGCCATATGGGGTCTTTAGATTTAGAGGTAAAGTACACATAAGCATTTATGCTAAAATGTCAATAATTCATCTCCTGTCTGAAGAGGGTCCCATCCAAAACTTCACCTGTTCATTCCCTTCACAAATGCTACCTGAACTGCTGAGTTCCTCCAGAACATATTTTGCTCAATAATTGATCTCTGATTAGTTGTCATGAAAAATACTTTTCAATTATGGATATTACACTTTAGAAAATTTGGCTGGTCTTTGGATAGGCGATTTATTAGCAAAATGTTTGGATTATAATCTTGTGGATAAATCAATCATGCATTCTCTTCAGGACATGAAGGTTTAAGGGAAATTTAATGGGGAATTCAAAAAGTCACTGGAAGAAACATCTTTTAAATAATTGCCTTAAAAATAGTGAGTATGGAGATTAAAAATAAAATTAGCAAGTTATGATGACTTCATACATATTGCCAGAGTGGATGATGTTAATTTTAGTCATTTAATGGAAATAATATTTGAAAGGCTAAGAAGGATGAGGAAGCAGATTTGATAAGATAGAAGTCAGGAAGAACTGGCAGAATTCTTTCTGACAGTAGTGGGTAGAATGGACTCCTCCTAGATGGTAAGATTCTATAATTCTTCAGAGATGTTATTGATTACTGAAATATAATAATACTTTAGAAAAGTAAATACTCATGTGATACTTTAGTATATTTTCAATTCGCTCAATTGCATTGCATATTTGTCTGAGTGTGTTATGCTATTATTAATTGACCAATTTCAAACACAAACAATTGACACTCATATGTAGGAAATCTTCCCAGGAAGAAGAAACCAGATATTAAAGGCTAAATATTAAAATCTAATATTAAAGGCTAACTAGAGATCGTTTTAATTACCTGTAACTCATACCAATGCATTAAAATTATATTAACTTCGCAATCCTAGATGTAATGCATTTAATTATCGTTACCACTTGACTTTAATAGGACAGATAAACCAAACTAGAGTATATGAACTTTATAACCAGCTATTTTAATCATTGCTATCATTTAACTGCTTATGTTGAACACATTTCACATTAAAGTGCATGCAATTACCCCATCTGAAGATTTTATGAGTAAGTGTCTTAACAGCAAATATATATCTGAAAGCTCATAGCATAGCCTATACCAAAGCTCACGGCCCATGCAATTAGAGCATCCAGAATTGACAAGCTTACTGAGACTTCAGTTCCTATATCCTGCTGGTAGATAATAATATATTAAACGAAAAAAAAAATAGCAGTTTAAATAGGTTTAAAAAGAAACTTGCAGTGGATCTTATTTCAGAGATTGATGCAAAATACTTTGAACCTCGGTCATGTAGTGTATCTGGACTTTCAGAAAGCCTTTGATAAGGTCATAGAACATAGAAACATAGAAAAATAGGTGCAGGAGTAGGCCATTCGGCCCTTCGAGCCTGCATCGCCATTCAATGTGACCATGGCTGATCATCCTACTCAGTATCCCGTACCTGCCTTCTCTCCATACCCCCTGATCCCTTTAGCCACAAGTGCCACATCTGACGCCCTCTTAAATATAGCCAATGAACTGGCCTCAACTACCTTCTGTGGCAGAGAATTCCAGAGACTCACCACACTCTGTGCAAAGAATGTTTTCCTCATCCCGGTCCTAAAGGAATTACCCCTTATCCATAGACTGTGACCCCTTGTTCTGGACTCCCCCAACATTGGGAACAATCTTCCAGCATCTAGCTTGTCCAACCCCTTAAGAATTTTGTAAGTTTCTAAAAAATATTCCCCCTCAATCTTCTAAATTTCAGCGAGTACAAGACAAGTCTATCCAGTCTTTCTTCATATGAAAGTCCTGACATCCCAGGAATCAGTCTGGTGAATCTTCTCTGTACCCCTCTATGGCAAAAATGTCTTTCCTCAGATTTGGAGACCAAAACTGTATGCAATTCTCCAGGTGTGGCCTCACCAAAACCCTGTACAACTGCAGTAGAACCTCCCTGCTCCTATACTCAAATCCTTTCGCTATGAATGCTAACATACCATTTGCTTTCTTCACTGCCTGCTGCACCTGCATGCCTACTTTCAATGACTGGTGTACCATGACACCCAGGTCTCGTTGTATCTCCCCTTTTCCTAATCTGCCACCATTCAGATAATAGTCTACCCTCAGGTTTTTGCCACCAAAGTGGATAACCTCACATTTATCCACATTATACATCTGCCATGCATCTGCCCATTCACTCAGCCTATCCAAATCACCCTGCAGTCTCCAAGCATCCTCTTCACACTTAACTATACCCCCAGCTTGGTGTCATCTGCAAATTTGGAGATGTTGTATTGAATTCCCTCGTCCAAATCATTAATATATATTGTAAATAGCTGGGGTCCCAGCACTGAGCCTTGCGGTACCCCACTAGTCACTGCCTGCCATTCTGAAAAGGACCCGTTTACTCCTACCCTTTGCTTCCTGTCTGCTAGCGAGTTCTCTATCCACATCAATACTGAACCCCCAATACCGTGTGCTTTACGTTTGTATGCTAATCTCTTATGTGGGACATAGTCGAAAGCCTTCTGAAAGTCTAGATATAACACATCCACTGGTTTTCCCTTATCCACTCTACTAGTTACATCCTCGAAAAATTCTATCAGGTTTGTCAGACATGATTTACCTTTCATAAATCCATGCTGATTTTGTCCAATGATTTCACCACTTTCCAAATGCGCTGCTATCCCATCTTTAATAACTGACTGCTAGTTTCCCCACTACCGATGTTAGACTAACTGGTCTGTAATTCCCCGCTTTCTCTCTCCCTCCTTTTTTAAAAAGTGGGGTTACATTAGCTACCCTCCAATCCTCAGGAACTACTCCAGAATCTAAGGAATTTTGAAAAATTATCACTGATGCATCCACTATTTCTGTGGCTACCTCCTTGAGTACTCTGGGATGCAGACTATCTGGCCCTGGGGATTTATCGGCCTTCAATCCGTTCAATTTACCCAACACCACCTCTCGGCTAACCTGGATTTCACTCAGTTCCTCCATCTTATTTGACCCCCGTTCCACTGCTATTTCCGGCAGATTATTGATGCCTTCCTTAGTGAAGACAGAACCAAAGTAGTTATTCAATTGATCTGCCATGTCCTTGTTCCCCATGATCAATTCACCTGTTTCTGACTGCAAGGGACCAACATTTGTTTTAACTAAACTCTTAAACAAAAGGTCCCACCCAGAAGATCAGTGGGCAAAATTAGAGCACATGGTATTGGGGGTAGGGTATTAACATGGATAGAGAATTGGTTGGCAGACAGGAGGACCTGGGTCCGCAACTATTTACAATATATATTAATGACTTGGATGATGGAATTAAAAGGAACACTAGCAAATTTGCATATGACCCCAAGCTGGGTGACAATGTGAATTGCAAAGAGGATGCTAGGAGGTTGCAGGGTGACTTGGACAGGTGAGTGAATGGGAAGATGCATGACAGATGCAGTATAATGTAGATAAATCTGCGGTTATCCACTTTGGCGGCAAGAACAAGGAGGCAGATTATTATCTCAATGGTGTCAAATTAGGAAAAAGGGAGGTGCAACGAGACCTGGGTGTCCTTGTACACCAGTCACTGAAAGTAAATATGCAGGTACAGCAGGCAGTGAAGAAAGCTAATGGCATGTTGGCCTTCATAATGAGAGGATTTGAGTATAGGAGTAAAGAATCCTTCTGCAGTTGTATAGGGCCCTGGTGAGCACATCTGGAGTATTGTGTGCAGTTTTGGTTTCCTAATTTGAGGAGGAACATCCTTGCTATTGAGGCAGTGCAGCGTAGGTTCACGAGGTAAATCCCCGGGATGGTGTGACTGTCATATGAGGAAAGATTGGAAAGACTCGGCTTGTATTCACTGGTGTTTATAAGGATGAGCGGGATCTTACAAATGTATAAAATTGTTAAAGTCTGAGGAAGGGTTTCAGCCCGAAACGTTGCCTATTTCCTTCACTCCATAGATGCTGCTGCACTCGCTAAGTTTCTCCAGCACTTTTGTCTACCTAAAATTATTAAAGGACAAGGCAGATGCAGGAAAAATGTTCCCAATGTTGGGGGAGTCCAGAACCAGGGGCCACAGTCTAAGAATAAAGGGGAGGCCATTTAAAACGAGATGAGAAAAACTTTTTCACCCAGAGAGTTGTGAATTTATGGAATTCTCTGCCACGGAAGGCAGTGGAGGCCAATTTACTGGATGAATTTAAAAGAGAGTTAGATAGAGCTCTTGGGGCTAACGGAATCAAGGTGTGTGGGGAGAAGGCAAGCATGGGTAACTGACTATGGATGATCAGCCATGATCACAATGAATGACGGTGCTGGCTCGAAGAGCCGAATGGCCTCCTCCTGCACCTATTATCTATGTTTCTGTCCCTTGTACTTTAATTTGATAAAATATTATTCATGGTTATATGAAAATACAGGAAGAAATATTAGAAATAAAAGCAAAAGCTCTGTTAAAATTAAGTCTATTGTTCATCATTATCTATATAAACATAGAATAGTATAGCACAGGAATAGATCCATCAGTCCACAATGTCAATGCTGAACATCATGCCAAAATAATCTCCTCTGCCTGCACGTGATCCATAAAGGGCCTGTCCCACCAGCATGCAAATCTATGCGATTAGCGCGACATAACGTGGTCGCTTGAGCCGTCCGGCGTCGGTCCCACTTCGATCGCCGGAGCCGCGCGGAATTGTGCGGAGTTCGTCCCGACACCGCGCGGGGCTCCGAAAAACCGACTATGTCCAAAAATCCCGCGCGGCAACGGCTTGTCGGCTCGCAGTCGCCTCGACATTTACACACCGCCCGCACATCGTGCCTCCGTGAACCTATTTGTAAGTGCCTCCGTGACCCTCTATGTGTGTGGCTCCGTGGCCCTGTATGTGTGTGTGTCTCGGTGCCCCTCTCTGTGTGCCCCTCTAAGTCCTGGCGAACTTACCTTGGACTTGCTTCAAGTTCGCCTCGCTTTGCGCCGCGTTGCGCCACTCACCCAACCTCCGCGTGGCCCTCGCTGCCGGTTTAGTTGCGCTTGCCGCATGCAGGCGCATGCTGGTGGGAACGGCCCTGTACAGGGGATCACCGGACCTCCGCGCAGTCCCCGCTGCCGGTTTGATCGCGTTCATCGCATAGAGTTGCATGCTGGTGGGACAGGCCCTTAACTCTCCATTCCATCTCTATCTATGTGCCTACCAAAAAACCTCTTAAACACCACCATCATATCTGCAACCACGATTACTCTTGGCAGCATGTTTCAGGCACTCACCACTCCTGTGTAAAAACCTTGCCCTGCACATCTCTTTTAAACTTTATCCCTCTCTATCTTAAATATATGCCCCTAGTCTTTGATAATTCCACCTGGGTAAAAGGTTATCACTATCTACCCTATCAATACCTCTCATAATTTGATATACTTATATCATGTCTCCCCACAACTTACAGAGTTCCAGAAAAAACAATCCAAGTCTATTCAACCTCATTTTATAGCTAATACTGTACACTCTAATCTAGTCAGCATTCTGGTGAACCTCTTCTTACCCCCTCCAAAGCCTCCACATCCTTCCTAAAATCCTTCCTTCCTAGAGTTAAATGTTCAGCAATAAGATAACACACTGGTGAAAAAAGTACTTTTAAACCAGAAATGAAGTAAAAAATGGGAATTTTGATTGTTGAGCCTGCTCTGCCCTTCCAAAAGGTTGTGACTGAATTCTCCCTTGCCAACTCTACCTTCATGCCCTATCCCCTTATGTAAGAAAGACGGGAAGGAGAAAACAAGACAACATCAATATCTATCTATCTATCTATCTATCTATCTATCTATCTATCTATCTATCTATCTATCTATCTATCTATCTATCTATCTATCTATCTATCTATCTATCTATCTATCTATCTATCTATCTATCTATCTCTCTCTCTATCTCTCTATCTATCTCTCTATCTATCTATTCATCCATCCATCCATCCATCCATCCATCCATCCATCCATCCATCCATCCATCCATCCATCTATCTATCTCTAAAACTCTCATCTTGTTTGTTTCTATGTCTGTCTGTTTGTGTGACTGTGATGTCTATTCAGTGATATCCTCAAATTACGCCAAAATGGTACACAATAGCGCTACAATGTTTGGGCCACTTTACTGAAAATTGCCCTGGGTTGTGGTGTATCAAGTTTAGTTCACATTTCTGGTATATTTTACAAGTTATTCACATTTTAAACTTCAAAAAATTAAAACAGCGCCCCCACTTGCCGTTAGCAGCATACGATGTCACAATGGGATCTCATTTACAAAAACTTGCTGTTCCTGATAAAAGTATGCTGGATACAGACATGGACACAGACTGGGCTCTGAATGCAGCTCCGGGCCCTGAGCTGGGGTTCAAGGCAGTGCAGGGTCTGGGGGTTATTGCTCCAAACTCGAGGGGAGGCCTCTCCCTCTCCTAACCCCTCCCGTGGCTCCAGGCCACATCCTCAAAAAGTGAATGACTGACTTTCAGTAATTTTAAAATCCGCATGCATGGATGACTGAAAGTCTCCCCGCGCGTGCGGGATTCGAAATGACCGCGGCACTGAGGCTGGAGCAAAGTCTGGGCGCGGCAGCATTCCAGGCCTGCGGGGAGGGAGAGTCCGGTTTCAAAAAGTGACTGACTGACTTTCAGTTATTTTAAAACCGCATGGGCGGATAACTGAAAGAGGAGGGAGAGGGAGTGCTAGGGGATGAGGGGGAATGGAGGATGATAGGGGTAGGAAGCTAGATGGCGAGGTAATGGAGGAGGGGAGGGGGAAGAGAGAGGAGACGAGGGGAGGGAGAGGGTGAGGGGAGGAAGCAGAGGAGGGTCGGTGGAGGGTGGGGAGAGGGAGGAATCATGTAGGAAGGAAATAGGGGACTGAAGAGGGACAGTGAGATGTGTTCACATTGATCTTATATTTTTCAAGTTATTGTAAAACATCAGCCGCGCATGCGCAGTTGGGCCTATGGGTGAGTAATGGAATATTGCGTTGTGAGAACGGGGCCCAACGGGTCCCACATGGTCTAGCTATATCTACATTACTAAAAGTCTGATCTTGACCACTTCCTGTTGTTAATTTTTGGCCATCTTAATCAAAGTCCCCCTTCGCGCGCAGGACAGGAGGATTTTTCCCATGGATGAAAAATAAAAGAGTTATTAGTGTTTACAAAATGTTGAGATTCTCTCTTCTGAAGTCCACGCCCCTTCCAGAGAGACTATAAAACCCGGAAGTGTTGAGTGCCTCAGTCAGTCTCTGCAAGATGGGGGAGCGAGAGTCACGTCTCTCAGTCTGAGCTGTGAATAACACCAAACACATGTCTACGAAACTGTGAGTCGTTTTACTGACCTGTCAGTGCCCTTAATGTGGTTTGAAAATATAGTTTGGAAATGCTAAAGCTGTGTTGCCTTTGGTTTGGAAATGCTAAAGATGTGTTGCCTTTGGTTTGGAAATGCTAAAGCTGTGTTGCCTTTGGTTTGGAAATGCTAAAGCTGTTGCCTTTGGTTTGGAAATGCTAAAGCTGTGTTGCATTTGTTTTGGAAATTTGAAAGCTGTGTAGCCTAATTAAAGTTGCCTTGCCTAATTAAAGTTGCCTTTCCTAATTGAAGTAGCCTTGCCTAATTAAAGTTTCCTTGCCTAATTAAAGTTGCCTTGCCTTCTATATAATTAAAAGTCTAATCTTGACCGTTTCCTGTTTGCGCTTTATATTGATTTTAGAAAAAACGCTACCACATACGGCTGTGATTTTTGGCCATCTTACTCAGAGACCCCCTCCACTCATCAGGTGCCGAGGAATTTTCCCATCAATGAAAAATACAAGAGTTATTAGTAGAAACATAGAAAATAGGTGCAAGAGGCCATTTTGCCCTTCATTGTGATCATGGCTGATCGTCCCCAATCAATAACCTGTGCCTGCCTTCTCCCCATATCCCTTGATTTCACTAGCCCCAGAGCTCCATCTAACTCTCTGTTAAATCCATCCAGTGATTTGGCCTCCACTGCCTTCTGTGGCAGGGAATTCCACAAATTCACAACTCTCTGGGTGAAAAGGTTTTTTGACACCTCAGTCTTAAATGGCGTCCCCTTTATTCTAAGACTGTGGCCCCTTGTACTGGACTCGCCCAACATTGGGAACATTTTTCCTGCATCTAGCATGTCCAGTCCTTTTATAATTTTATATGTTTTTATAAGATCATCCTTCTAAACGGTGAATACAAGTGTAGTCTTTTCAATCTTTCCTCATGTGACAGTCCCACCAACCCAGGGATTGTTCGGATTGATCAGTTCGGCTACTCTTTGCTGTGTTATACACCTTTTCTTTTAATTTTATTCTATCCATAATTTCTCTTGTCAGCCGCAGTTGCCTCCTACTCCCCTTGGAATCTTTCTTCCTTTTTGGAATGAAATGATCCTGCGTCTTCCGGATTATGCTCAGAAATTCCTGCCATTGCTGTTCCACCGTCATTCCTGCTAGTATCCCTTTCCCTTTACCTCGAGTTCTCTTATCAAATTTGGTTCATTGGACAACACTAAATCCAGAATTGCCTTTTCTCTGGTCGGCTCCATTACAAGCTGCTCTAAGAATCCATCTCGGAGGCACTCTACAAACTCTCTTTCTTGGGGTCCAGAACCAACCTGATTTTCCCATTATATCTGCATATTGAAATCCCCCATCACCACAGTGGCATTACCTTTGTTACATGCCAGTTTTAACTCCTGCTGCAACTTACTCTCTACATCCGGGCTACTACTTGGGGGTATGTACATAACACCAAGTGTTTAAAAATGTCGAGATTCTCTCTCCTGTCAATCAAGCCATGAAGGCCACGCCCCTTCTGGTGGGAGGGGGGGAGGGACTACAAAACCCAGAAGTGTGGGCGTGGCTCAGTCTCTGCAAGATGGAGGAGGGAGAGGTTATGACTCGCTGTATTTAGTGGCCATGCACCCATAACTTGAAATGTTATGAAACTGCACTTGAATTTGGTGGCCATGTACCCTGCTTGAAATGGAATTTCAAGGGATAGCCGTGAGTGAGTGAGCTGCCAGCACAACAGGCTTTAGTGACTGAGCCCAATAATCCATTCAGCCCACAATGTCCATACTCGCCCTCTGGAAACCCATCCTTTCAACCAACAACACCCGTACTAGTGCTCCAGAAATATTGGAATTGGTGGAGAGGTGGAATATTGCGTTGGGGGACCAGCCCTCCCATATGATTTATTTTCATTGTAAAAAATCCACTGGGAGTCCTGTCATTTGTAACATTTTAATGGGCAGGGGCAGCAAGTGGAATTGGATTTTTTAAAGTGAAAAGTTAATTTTTTAAAGCTTAAAAAGAGGGAGGGTGAATAGGAAGGGGAGGGAGTGCTGGGGACGAGGGGAAATGAGCCGTGCCTGTGCTATTGGGGGGTATGGGTGAGTGGCGGAATATTGCATTGGGGGAACGGGACATTTCTAAAAAGGAGACCATGTTCGGCATATTTGTTCGACTTTCTTCTGAGGTTGAAATTCACAAAATGTATGAGAGATTGAGAGGATATGTATTTGGAATATTGTTAATTTCAAGTTGGGAGGTTTAGTGCAGTTTAGTTTGGAGATACAGCGCAGAAACAGGCCCTTCAGTCCACCGAGTCTATGTCGACCAGCGATCCCCGTACACTCGCACCACCCTACACACTAGGGACAATTTACAATTTTTACTGAAGCCAATTAGCCTACAAACCTGTACATCTTTGGAATGTGGCAGGATACTGGAGCTCCTGGAGAAAACCCACGATGTCCTGGGGAGAATGTATAAACTCCGTACAGACAGCACCCGTAGTCAGGATCGAACCCAAATCTCTGGCACTGTAAGGCAGGAACTCTACCACTGTGCCACCCCCTGTTATGGTAAGTGGGGTGCCTCCGAGTCTGATGTGGGGAGTGCCCAGCTGCTCACAATATCAGCAGATGTTCTGGTGATGAATGTCCGGTCATGGACCTGTTGTGACGGTGGCAAACCACATTGGGATTAAGCTGTTTGGGAAGCTGGAGTTAATGTGTGCCAACATCAGCTTTTTGAAGCACTTCATGATGGCTAGATGTCAGAGCTAACAGACGGTAGTCTATAAGGTACACTGCTTTGCTTTGACTTGGCAATGGGATGACAGTAGTCGTTTTAAGGCAGTTGGAAACCCCAGAAGAGAGTACGGAGAGGTTAAAGATATCCATTAGTTTATAACAGATTTTCTCATACAGAGAAAT
Source organism: Raja brachyura (assembly GCA_963514005.1). Next base: position 27,601,263 of record OY740782.1, on the reverse strand, counting down.
TGTATTTTAAACTAACTGTAAACTAATTGTAAAATTGTAAACTACACAATTCCCAGTAAACAGAGCACAACGCATAGATAACTCAACCTACCAGAAGCTGGTCTGTTGATTAATCATGGAGATAGCTATCCTTTAAAACAGATTTTCGCTTAAACAGGTTTATTAATTCTAAAGGATAGCTATCTTCATGATCAATCCCCATACTAGCTTCTGTTATGTTGGGTTATCTATTTATCTCTCTAATTCATTGTCTAATCTGAACTAGTCTGAAGAAAGGTCAATCAGCACGGGATCACCTCAAGGCTGCGTGCTCAGCCCCCTGCTGTACTCACTCTATACTCATGACTGCGTAGCCGGTCATAGTGCGAACTCCATCATCAAGTTCGCCGATGACAGCACTGTTGACAGCAGTGGGACGTATCACTGATGGGGATGAATCAGAGTACAGAAGAGAGATCGAGCAACTGTCCATATGGTGCCAGCACAATAACCTGGCCCTCAACATCAGCAAAACCAAGGAATTGATTGTGGACTTTGGAAGGAATAGGATGGGGATCCACAGTCCCGTTTATATCAATGGGTCGATGGTTGAAAGGGTCAATAGCTTCAAATTCCTGGGCGTGCACATCTCTGAAGATCTTTCCTGGTCCGAGAACACTGATGCTACTATTAAGAAAGCGCATCAGCGCCTCTACTTCCTGAGAAGATTACGGAGAGTTGGTTTGTCAAGGAGGACTCTCTCTAACTTCTACAGGTACGCAGTAGAGAGCATGCTGACCGGTTGCATCGTGGCTTGGTTTGGCAAATTGAGCGCCCTGGAGAGGAAAATACTTCAAAGAGTAGTAAACACTGCCCAGTCCGCCATCGGCTCTGACCTCTCTTCCATCGAGGGGATCTATCGCAGGCACTGCCTCAAAAAGGCTGGCAGTATCCTCAGGACCCACACCATCCTGGCCACACACTCATCTCCCTGCTATCTTCAGGTAGAAGGTACAGGAGCCTGAAGACTGCAACGGCCAGGTTCCGGAATAGCTACTTCCCCACAGCCATTAGGCTATTAAACTTGGCTCGGACAAAACTATGAACATTTATAACCCATTATCTGATATTTGCAGTTTATCAGTTTATTTATTCATGTGTGTATATATTTATATAAGGATATATGGACACACTGATCTGTTTTGTAGTCAATGCATACCAAGTTCTGTTGTAAGGCAAGAACTTCATTGTCCTATCAGGGACACATGACAATAAACTCACTTGAACTTGAGATCTCTACCCAAAATGTCATCCATTCCTTCTTTCCAGAGATGCTTCCTGCCATGCTGAGTTACTCCAGCTTTTTGTGTCTATTTTCAGTTATCTATTTTTTGGGTTGTTTGTTGGGTACTGTATTTACTGTTGTGCTGCTGCAGCACATAACTATTTCTTCATCGTTCTGTTTTGGGACATATAAAAATAAAACAGTCTTGATTCTTCTGATGGAACTCCAATACATCAGCTTTAATGTCAAATACAAGGAACAGGAATTGTGCCAAGCAACTAGCCAGTATTAAAGATGTTTAACCATCTTGACATATTCAGATAATTCCAGCATCCGAAGAACCATAAGTAATTATGCACCTTCAGTTTTAAATTCCACAGAGCAAGCAAAACTCTCATTAATTAGTTCCATGCAACCATCTATATTTGAAGAGTGGATCTCCCTAATATGTATGTTATTCTCCGAGTACAACCGCCATGTACTTTGAGCCCATCTTCAGCAGGAAAGTAAAATGGATTTCAAATTGCTTCAAGGTGGCATGTAGAGATGATGTTGGTCTATACGCTCCAACATCAGTGCTAGTATAATGAACACATGCTATTAGAGAACATATCATTCACTGCTGTAAGCTGAACTACTACTTGCTGCCTCCTTAGCCTTAGATCAACAGGATATATAATTTTCTTACCTATAATTTACATCAAATGCATGAATGACAAATCTGCCAGCGACTTTAAGATGTACTTTTATGAGACTGTACATGTACAGGCGCATCATCACAATGTAAAATGGGGGTATCACAAGCTCCATCTAATAAAGTAGATAGCGTCTTCTGCAATAAAATAGAGGTTTCTGACTGGAGAATATCAAATCTATTCTCAGCGATTTTGGAAAAATACAAGTTATCAACAGAATGAAAAAGATCATCTAATTCTTCCTCTTTCATCCCAGTTATCACGATCAACAATAGTGGCACTGAAAGAAACCTAAGCAATAGAAATCTTTGAGAGCTACAGAAGCATTTGAATCACTTGATATTTATCTGCTTCCACCAACTTAACCTTTGGGGAAAATATTTCACTTGCTCACTTAAATAAAAGTACAATGTTATGATTAAAAATAAAAGAAATTTGACATTTGCCAATATTTAATGTAAGTTATCAGAAAGTTCAGGACACAGAATGTGTTAGAGATTGTCATAACTGATTGATCTTTCTATTTTCCCCTGTTTGATTTGTGTAAATAAATACTTTCCCTCACAACAGCATTATCATTTTCGTTAAAGAACGGGTCAAATTTTTTTTTTGAAACAAAATAAATTTGCCATTGTGTGAGCGATAGTCAACATGACTGTCAGATAGTCAGATGAAGGACCAATTTCCATGCTGTTTCTCTGAACTAAACTAAACTTGGTTTGGCAACCGCTCTGTCCAGATCGAAAGGAAGTGAAGAGTAGTGGATGTCGCCCAGTTTATAATGTAACCCAGCCACTAAAGTCACACATTAGTCAATACTTTCAGCATACTGTACTTGCTTTATTGCGCAAGATCAAAGACCGTAGGTCACTATTATTTTGGTTGAATTTCAGTTGGATTGTATATCAGTTGTATTCAATGATACTGTCACATTCAGAAAACATGACAGGCAAATGAAATCTGCGTCAGGCTGAATGATGCCTGGACAAATCCTGTACCGTTTTATGTTGGGCAGCACTCTGTCGGAAGCGGACACCAAAACAACGTAACTTTGCGTTACTCATACAGAAATAAAATGTGGAAATCATCCCGCTTCTGGGCAGTTATCATCACTGCTCTTTTGCTCCTATACTAGACCCTCAAAACTGTTACAACGATGATGTGCAAACCCAAGATGTTTACTGTCACTACATGACTACTTGCACTTACATTGTGGATGGGATTATAAACATTTTGTCAGCCTCAGTATGATGCCTTACTGTCGCCTGAAAAATTCACCTGTACTTCACAAGCAAAAAACAAAAGCCTGACTCAGGTCGCTGAGTCTCAAGAATCCAAAGTTTATTGTCTTCCTCGAACATAACTGCCCCTACATTGAACATCACCACAATAGGTGGAGGGGCAGGTAGTGTAGAGAAAGTAGGGATCCTGCAGAAGGACTTGGATAGGGGTTGGGCGAATGGGCAGAGAAGTGGCAGATGGAATATAGTATAGCAAAGTGTGGAGTCATGCATTTTGGTTGTAGGAATAAAGGCGTAGATTATTTTCTAAATGGGGAATCTAGAAATTGGAGGTGCACAGGGACTGGTGCAGGATTCCCAAAAAGTTAATCTGCAAGTCGAATCTGTAGTAAAGAACGCAAACACAATGCTAGCATTTATTTTGAGAGGGTTTAAATACAAAAACAGGGATGTAATGCTGAAGATATATATAAGGCGCTGGTCAGGCCACATTTGGAATACCATGAGCAAATTTGGGCAATATGTCTGAGGAAGGATGTGCTGGCTCAGGAGAGGTTCGAGAGGAGGTTTACAAGAATGATCCCAGGAATTAGTAGGTTAACATATGATGAGCGTTTGATGGCACTGGGCCTATACTTGTTGGAGTTTAGAAGATTGAGGGGGGACGTACAGAATAGTGAAAGGCTTGGATAAAGTGGGTGTAGAGAGATTCTTTCCACTAGTGGGAGAGTCTAGGACTAGAGGTCACAGCCTCAGAATTAAAGAACATTCTTTTAGGAAGATGAGGAGGGATTTCTTTAGTCAGAGGGTGGTGAATCTGTGGAATTCTTTGCCACAGAAGGCTGTGGAGGCAAAGTCAGTGGATATATTTAAGGCAGAGATAGATAGATTCTTGATTAGCACCGGTGTCAGAGGTTATGGGAGAAGGCAGGAGAATGGGGTTAGGAGGGAGAGATAGATCAGCCATGATTGAATGGCGGAGTAGACGATGGACCGAATGGCCTAATTCTACTCATATCACTTATGATCTTAAAGTTGAAAAAATATTATCATTGCAAGGAGAGAAAGGGCCTTAAAAGGAGGACAGAAGCAAAAGATAGAAGGGAGAAAAGAAAAACAAACCTGAAAGCTTTGTGCCTTACGGCAAGGAGCATCCGTAATAAGGTGGATTAATTGAATGCGTAGCTAACAGATATGATATAGTTGGGATTACGGAGACATGGCTCCAGGGTGACCAAAGCTGGGCGCTAAACGTGCACGGTATTTAATATTTAGGGAGGATAGACAGAAAGGAAGAGGAGGTGGGGTGGCATTGCTGTTTAAAGAGGAGATTAATGCAATAGTAAGGAGAGACATTAGCTTGGATGCTGCAGAGTATGTATGGATAGAACTGCGAAATAGTCAAGGGCAAAAAACGCTTGTTGGAGTTGTACACAGACCACCAAACAGCAGTAGGGAGGTTGGGAATAGCATTAAGCAGTATATTAGGGATGCATGTAGCAAAGGTACAACATGGGTGACTTTAATCTACATATAGATTGGGCCAACCAAATTGGTAGCAGTGCTGAGGAGGAGGATTTCCTGGAATGTATACGGGATTGGTTTCTTAAGCCAATATTTAGAAAAAATGACTAGAGGACAGGCTACCCTAGACTGGGTATTGTGTAATGAGGAAGGATTAGTTAGCGATCTTGTTGTGCAAAGGCCCTTGGGCAATAGTGACCATAATATGGAGAAATTCTGCATTAGGATGGAGAGTGACACAATTAAATCAGACACTAGGGTCCTGAACTCAAAGAAAGGAGGCTTTGAAGGTATGAGATGGGAATTGGTTAGGATAGACTGGCAAATTATACTTAAAGGGTTGACGGTGGAGATGCAATGGCAAAGATTTAAAGACCGCATGGATGAACTCCAAAAATTGTTCATCCCGGTCTGTGAATAAATAAAATGAAGAAGGTGGCTCAACTGTGGCTAACGAGGGAAATCAAGGATTGTGTTAAATCCAAGGAAGAGACATATAAATTGGCCAGGGGAAGCAGCAAACCGGAGGACTGGGTGAAATTTAGAACTTAACAGAGGATGACAAAGGTGTTAATTAAAAAGGGGAAAAAAGAGCATGAAAGAAAGCTTGCGAGGAATATAAAAACTGACTGTAAATGCTTCTTTAGATATGCAAAAAGGAAAAGATTGGTGAAGACAAATGTAGGTCCCTATGTAGGCACAGTTAAATGAGCACTTTAGTTCTGTGTTCACTAAGTAAGGGCCTGTCCCACTCAGGCGACTTTTCAGCGGACTGCCTGCGAGTGTCAGGCTCGCGGCACTCGCTGCAAAACCAGGAAATGGAATGGCGAGTGTCAAGAGTGGGACACACACACACACCATGCGGGGGTCAGGGAAAGTGGGGGAGCGCTGTCTGAAATTCACGCGGTGCAAAGCCAAGGCGATACAGACACACAGGACGGATGTGATGAACAGGAAGGTTAGCACAGTGTACGGTAAGTCCTTTTAAAGAGCGGGGGGGGGGGGGGGGGGGGGAGGGAGGAGGGACCGACTTTTGGTCGCAGAAGAATTTGCTACGACCACACTGAGGCCGCGACTAGTTCCCAGAATGCGGGAACTCCTCGCGACCATGAAGGAGACTCACCAGCGGACATGTGGCGATCATGAGGTGAGCGCAGAGTCTACTGCACTCGCCATCGCCTAAGTGGGACAGGCCCTTAACAATCTCCCAGAAGTAATAGGGGACTGAGGATCTAGTGGGCAGGAGGAACTGAAGGAAATCCACAATAGTTAGGAAATGGTGTTAGGTAACTGTTTGGACCGAAGGCAGATGAGTCCCCAAGGCCTGATGGTCTGCATCCCAGAGTACTCAAGGAGGTGGCCCTAGAAATCGTGGATGCATTGGTGATCATTTTCCAATGTTCTGTAGACTCTGGATCAGTTCCCGTGGACTGGAGATTAGCTAATGTAACTCCACTTTTTAAGAAATGAGGGAGAGATAAAATGGGGAATTATAGACCAGTTAGCCGTAGTGGGGAAGATGCTTGAGTCGATTTTTTAAGATGTAATAGCAGCGCATTTGGAAAGCAGTGACAAGATTGGTTACAATCAGCATGGATTTATGAAGGGGAAATCATGCTTGCCTAATCTGAAATTTTTTGAGAATGTAACAAGTAGAATGGATAGAATGCAAGAGCTGGTGAATGTGGTGAATCTGGACTTTCAAAAAGCTGTTGATAAGGTTCCACACAAGAGATTAGTGTGCAAAATTAGAGCACATGGTATTGGGGGTAGAGTATTGACATGGATAGAGAACTGGTTGGCAGACAAGAAGCAAGGAGCAGGAATAAATGGGTCCTTTCCAGAATATCAGGCAGTGACTAGTGGAGTGCCGCAAGGCCCGATGCTGGGACCCCAGTTATTTACAATATATATTAACGATTTAGACGAGGGAATTAAGTGTAACATCTCCAAGTTTGCGGATGACACAAAGTTGATGCCAGTGTGAGCTGCGAGGAGGATGCTCTGAGGCTGCAGGATGACTTGGACAGTGCAGGGTGCAGTACAGTGTGAATAAATATGAAAGTATCCACTTTGGTGGCAAGAACAGAAACACAGGCTATTATCTGAATGGTGTCAGATTAGGAAAAAGAGAGGTGCACCAAGACCTGGGTGTGCTTGTACTTGGATTATTGTGTACAATTATGGTTTCCTAATTTGAGGAAGGATATTCTTGTTATTGACGGAGTGCATCATAGGCTCACCAGGTTAATTCTCAGGATGGCAGGACTGACATATGATGAAAGAATGGGATGACTGGGCCTGTATTCACTGGAATTTAGAAGGATGAGAGGGGATCTTATAGAAACATATAACATTCTTAAAGGATTGGACAGGCTAGATACAGGAAAAATGTTCCCGATGTTGCGGGAGTCCAGAACCAGGGGTCAGGGTTTAAGGTTAAGGGAAAGGCCATTTAGGACTGAGATGAGGAAAAACATTTTCACTCAGAGAGTTGTGAATCTGTGGAATTCTCTGCCACAGAAGGCAGCGGAGACCAATTCACTGGAGGTTTTCAAGAGAGAATAGGGCCTGTCCCACTTGCCGATATTTTGGGCGATTGCCAGCATCATTGACTGACGTATCAGGTCACCAAAACAATTATGGCGTGATGACGTATTAACGCACGTTATTTTTTCAAATGTCGCAACATTTTTTTTTGTCGCAGCTGTATTTTGAAATGTTAGGTCAATAGGTCAGGTGGACTAAGTGGGACAGGCCCTTTAGGTTTAGCTCTTAGGGCTATAGGAATCAAGGGATATGGGGAAAAAGCAGGAACAGGGTACTAATTTTAGATGATCAGCCATGATCATATTGAATGGTGGTGCTGGCTCGAAGGGCCAAATGGCTTACTCCAGCACCTATGTTTCTATGTTTCTATAATTGTATGTAGACTGCTACATGTAGCTATTGTTAAGTAATTGCATTTAATAAAAATATACAATAGAGGTCAGGTGACAAAGGAGGACCTTTACTTTTACATTACGATGAGTACAGGTCAACAGCAAGCAATTTGGCAGACAAATGGATAAGGACATTTGGAGTGCAAGAGTAAAGATGTCTTACTGCAATTACACAGGGGCATGCTGAGAATGTATATTGTGGCTGGTCTGTTCTTCATGCTCAACGAATTATATTGTGATAGAGGGAGAACTACAAAGGTACATCAGACTGATTCCTGGGATTGATTTGAAATACGAATGGCGTCACAAGGGAGTTTAGAATGTCAGGATCAAGGAATTAGGATTAAGTTCGCTGTATCAATATATTCTTTTGGGTCGAAAGAAATAAGAGAACAGTCTCATTGAAATATAAAATTACTTCTTACAGGGATTGATAGGGTTCGTGCAAGGGCCAGGATTCCTCCAGCTGCGTTATATAGACCTGGGAAGGGGGAGATGAAGGGGAAGAGAGACAGTCTCAAAATAAAGGTTGGCCATTCAGGACTGGTGTAAGAATAAACTTCCTCAACCAGACACCAAGAAATGTTTTAAATTCTTTATCTGGCAAGACTATGGAGGCGCGGTCATTCTGAGTTTATTCAAGACAGAGAGGCACACTTTTTGGTAACTTGAAGGGGATCACGAGTAATGGACTTAATACAGGAGAGAGTTGCCTAGGATAAAGAACAGTTATGATCCTACTATTGTGGAGCACGCACCAGCAGCTATATGGCTGACTGCTGCTTTATATACTTAGTTTACAGCATGGAAACAGGCCCTTCGGCCCAACAAGTCCGCTGCGACCAGCAATCCCCGCACGTTAACGTTACCCTACACACACTTGGGACAATTTACACTTATACCAAGTCAATTAACCTACAAACCTGTATGTCTTTGGAGAGTGGGAGGAAACTCGGAGAAAACCCACGTGGTCACAGGCAGAACGTACAAACTTCGTACAGACAGCACCTGTAATCGGGATGGAACCCGGGTCTCTGGCGCTGTAAGTGCTGTAAGGCAACAACTCTACTGCTGCACCCTTTAAACACAAAGTTCCGCAAAAGAGAAAAGAAAATTCACCTTTTCTGCATACGAGTAAACCCTGAATTTATCTGTGACTATAGTTTGGCATTTGACCCGACAACTTGGGAGAGCATCTTGACATTTTACTCTTTCATATATTGATCTGATATGTAATTATACACATATTAGCAACTTCGACAGCTACCTCTTCATGAAATATGGAATATCATATACAAGTGTGAGGATTATTCACACCTCTTCAATCTAATCTATAGAACAGATAGCTACAGAAGCAATTGCTGGGTTCTTCTTTGAAGACAAATGCAACTGAATGTCTAAAGTATACTACATAAAGCAGATGTAATTGTTTATCATACAGAATGAATATTTTTTCCTGATTTGGCCGTCCATTTTTACACTGTTGTAACATCGATGCTAAAGTGGAGTACAGTGCAAAAATAGCAGCAAGCAATAGTTGCCAGAATACAACTGGAACTTGGTTAAATTCCATCAGAAATAGGATAAAACAAATTACTTTTTTGCAAACCAAGGTCAGGACTCTTGAGAATGATTAATAACTTATTTACAATTATTTTGGTTGGATCCATCTCCACCCTCTCATCATCCAAATTTCTGTCCTGTAACTTGTTTAAAATGCTTAAAACAGATACAAACTAGATCTAATTTCTCCACGACCCCAGGAGATGTGTTTTAACATTTTGTCTCAAATCCTCCTATTGTTATGATAAAATTGATTTTTGAGGTTTTATGAAAATAGTATTTATGAATTTAAGTGCATTGCAACTATAAAGCTATGTCTTAAATTTACATGGCTTTATTGTGGCGTTTACATCAGCAGTGTGTACACACTAAAAATGCAAAATATATCTGCCATGGGGATCAACAACCATTGCTCTGACGGTATATAAATTAATATGTTGTACATCAAAGTTGTATTAATTTATTTATACATCACATCAGTAAAAGTGTTTTACATCATCATGATTTTGAAAATTTCTTAATTTAACTCAACACAAACAGACCTTTCTCTTGATGTTAAAATAATTTCTTATATTTATGGCACGTTTTAGTCAATAGTGATCGGATTCCAACAAAATCAATCTTCTAGGACACTGCTTACTCGTTTGTTTAGATGCAGAATTTGCACATTTATCCAAAAATATTATTTATATAGATTTTTGCTGCGCATGAATTTTTTTTTGCAAATGCCAGCTGTACAGAGTTCATCAAAATGAGTCAGAGCCATTTGATTTGTCAACTGTTGACTGATGAACAAGTCTGCATTTAAAAAAAAAATGTACAAGTAAGATAGATATTTTAAAAGCAATAGACATTTCTATCTACAGGCAAACCACCAGGGCAGCATTTTGTCAAATAACTATTTGAATCTTCTGACAGTCCTGGTGTCTATTTACTGTTTCCCTCCTCAGGCCAGGTTTGTTCTTGATGTATCTACGGAGAAAAGGCAAACTAAGCCTCATCTGTACAATTGGTAGGGATCATAATGATGCAGTGGGACCTATGGTGTCAACACCAAACTTACATGCCCTTGCTCAAAGATTTTTAAATTATTCTTCATGAATGTTACCAAGTTTTAATGAATGGCCTGGGTAAAGTTGATGTGGAGAAGATGTTCAACTAGTGGGAGTCTAGGAGCAGAGGGCACAGACTTAGTGTAAAAGGACGTATTGTACCTTTAGAAAGGAGGTGAGAAGGAATCTCTTTAGCCAAAGCGTGGTGAATCTGTGGAATTCATTGCCACTGATTACTGTGGAGGCCAAATCATTGGGTATTTTTAAAGCAGAGATTGACAAGTTCTTGATCAGTGAGTTTGTCAAAGGTTACAGGGAGAAGGCAGGAGAATGGTGTTGAGGGGAAAGATAGATCAGCCATGATTGAAGTAGAGTAGAGTCGATGGACCGAATGGCCAAATTCTGCTCCTATAGCTTATGAGAGTGGCAATAAAGCAAGCTGGATATCACAGAACTTATTCCTATTCAATATGTTCTTTCAAGACTTGGCCCATTGTGTTCAATCAGCTATAGTTGAACTGTGGTGGCAGAATGGAAAAACAAATGCACCCTTTGATTGTGGATTTCTTTATTTATTCTTCTAACTACTCCATTTCTGCCATTCTTCTGCTCGCCATCTTTCATCACATTCCTGTTTTTTTTCTCTTATGTCCACTATTACTTCCTTAAATTCATCTTTTAATTCTAATTCATCAACACTTAAAGTTCTCTGTTTATTCTTCTCATTACTGTGACGTCATGGGAGCTTTGGGAGCATTTAGGGGTTGGAAGAGAATGCTGAATGATTTTCAGCTGGCCAAGTAACGAGAATGGCAAGACAACAGATTGGTTGATTGATTGAAAAGGGCAACATTGAAACAAGTGCTTTGGCCTGCCAAGTCCACGTCCACCACAGATCATCGACCAATGGAGAAGAGGCACATTTACAAGGGAAGACACAGACTGCTGGAGTAGCTCAATGGATCAGGCAGTATCTCAGAAGAACATGGATAGGTGACGTTTCACGTTGGGACCCTGCAAAGGGGATTTTACCATGGTCAGAATGGCATGGAGGTTACTGATATATTCATACCTTGGTTGCCTCTAGCTTCCACACTCCACAAACCTGCAGTCACTCATGTTCAAGCTTGCTTTAATCCCATTTACTCATCTTTGTTTTACTTACTGACCCACACTGGCTTTCAATTGAGCTAATTCTTGATTTAAAAACTCCCAATTTGCTTTTTTCAAATTCCTGTGATCTGTAGATCTTAACCACCATTTCCCGAAATCTGGCTTCCTTTTCACCAAATTCAATTGCACCACTGTTAGTACACTTGATCAACTTTTTGTTCATCTTCTCCAATGTTTTGTGTGACTGCCCAATCTTGATTTGCATACATTGATGTGAAGCACTTCAGAAAGTTTCTGCCTCATCACGGCACTTTGCAACAGAAGCAATTGGCTGTTGATTATGACAACAGAGATGCCAGTGAGTTTTAATAAGGCCAAACAATTATTTGTAAAAAAAAAGGAGTCAAGATTACTAAATGCTACATGCATTTGGCAGGCAAAGGTTAGGCTGACCAAATGGACCACAGCTTTAAATGTTGTCTATTCTTTATAAGACTGAACATTTTTTCATTCAAAATTGACATATGAATCGATACACTGTGAATATTCACACAGAATGAAATTGAACTTAGATTAGAAATATAACTCAGAAACAGGCCTCACCGGGTCCATGCTGACCAGCGATCCCCGCATATTAATGATTGCACCCACTAGGGACAATTTTACATTTACCAAGCCAATTAACCTACAAACCTGTACGTCTTTGGAGTGCGGGAGGAATACAAAGATCTCGGAAAAAACCTCACGCAGGTCCTGGGGAGAACGTACAAACTCAGTACAGACTGAACCCAGGTCTCCGGCACTGCATTCGCTGTAAGTCTTCAACTCTACCGCTGTGCCAGTATGACCATCGTGAGCTGCCAGATCATTTTAAGAAATAGTTGTATACATACAGTCACCTACAGACTCAGTCAAATCCCAGATTGGATGTTAGTGTGAACAGTAACAGCTTATGCTTCGAATGTACCTGAGGTTTGGATAAAAAGAAAATCAACTGCATTTGTTAGAATTGATTAAGCCTTTCCTCTTAAAATATTTCAATCAGAATTAGTGGTTTGGGTTTTCTATGTGCTAAAGTGAAATCATTGCAGAAAGATGAAAAATGCTTAATGGCCCTGTCTCACGGTGCGAGTCCACCCACGAGTGACCCCAAGTGAAAGAAAAAAACAGACTCGTCGTCATGTACGAGATTCCAAGTTTATGTTCAAGTGTTTAACCGAGTTCCCACGGGTATGTCATTTCTGCGATGTTCCAAGTTCCTCCCCCGAGTTACCAAGTTCCTCTCCAGTTACTCTTGAGCCAACCGTGAATGAAGGTAAGTGTGTGAGGGTGTGAGAAGTCCATGCCGGGTGCCAGCCGGCCGGCCGCAGCCGCTGTTCTTTCACATCAGTTGCACATCAGGTTGTTGGGAGACGGAGCTCAGGGTTCGTCTCCTGAGCTGCTTTGGTGCCCATGCGTAAGTTGAGGTGGAGAGAGGTTGGGGGGCGGGGGGCGCGGGCGTCATTAATCGGTCTGGGGTGACAAGGCTCTTGGGTTAGGCTGGGATCATTCTCTGCGGGATGATCTTAGTGCGGGAGACATGTGTAGGAGAGGTGTACTGACTGTGTGAGCAGACACTTTGGTAGTGATTGCCCACCAGTCTCAAAAGTCGCTGTGTCTCCCTGTCCCTGGGATAGCATAGAAACATAGAAAAATAGGTGCAGGAGTAGGCCATTCGGCCCTTCGAGCCTGCACCGCCATTCAATGTGATCATGGCTGATCATCCAACTCAGTATCCCGCACCTGCCTTCTCTCCATACCCCCTGATCCCTTTAGCCACAAGTGCCACATCTAACGCCCTCTTAAATATAGCCAATGAACTGGCCTCAACTACCTTCTGTGGCAGATAATTCCAGAGACTCACCACTCGCTGTGTAAAGAATGTTTTCCTCATCTTGGTCCTAAAGGAATTCCCCCTTATCCTTAGACTGTGACCCCTTGTTCTGGACTCCCCCAACATCGGGAACAATCTTCCAGCATCTAGCTTGTCCAACCCCTTAAGAATTTTGTAAGTTTCTATAAGATTCCCCCTCAATCTTCTAAATTCCAGCGAGTACAAGCCGAGTCTATCCAATCTTTCCTCATATGAAAGTCCTGACATCCCAGGAATCAGTCTGGTGAATCTTCTCTGTACCCCCTCTATGGCAAGGATGTCTTTCCTCAGATTTGGAGACCAAAACTGTACGCAATACTCCAGGTGTGGCCTCACCAAAACCCTGTACAACTGCAGTAGAACCTCCCTGCTCCTATACTCAAATCCTTTCGCTATGAATGCTAACATACCATTTGCTTTCTTCACTGCCTGCTGCACCTGCATGCCTACTTTCAATGACTGGTGTACCATGACACCCAGGTCTCGTTGCATCTCCCCTTTTCCTAATCTGCCACCATTCAGATAATAGTCTACCCTCATGTTTTTGCCACCAAAGTGGATAACCTCACATTTATCCACATTATACTGCATCTGCCATGCATCTACCCATTCACTCAGCCTATCCAAATCACCCTGCAGCCTCCAAGCATCCTCCTCACACCTAACTATACCCCCCAGCTTGGTGTCATCTGCAAATTTGGAGATGTTGCATTGAATTCCCTCGTCCAAATCATTAACATATATTGTAAATAGCTGGGGTCCCAGCACTGAGCCTTGCGGCAAACCCACTAGTCACTGCCTGCCATTCTGAAAAGGACCCGTTTACTACTACCCTTTGCCTCCTGTCTGCCAGCCAGTTCTCTATCCACATCAATTCTGAACCCCCAATACCGTGTGCTTTAAGTTTGTATGCTAATCTCTTATGCGGGACCTTGTCGAAAGCCTTCTGAAAGTCTAGATATAACACATCCACTGGTTCTCCCTTATCCACTCTACTAGTTACATCCTCAAAAAATTCTATCAGATTTGTCAGACATGATTTACCTTTCGTAAATCCATGCTGACTTTGTCCAATGATTTCACCACTTTCCAAATGCGCTGCTATCCCATCTTTAATAACTGACTCTAGCAGTTTCCCCACTACCGATGTTAGACTAACTGGTCTGTAATTCCCCGCTTTCTCTCTCCCTCCTTTTTTAAAAAGTGGGGTTACATTAGCTACCCTCCAATCCTCAGGAACTACTCCAAAATCTAAGGAATTTTGAAAAATTATCACTAATGCATCCACTATTTCTGTGGCTACCTCCTTGAGTACTCTGGGATGCAGACTATCTGGCCCTGGGGATTTATCGGCCTTCAATCCGTTCAATTTACCCAACACCACCTCCCGGCTAACCTGGATTTCACTCAGTTCCTCCATCTTATTTGACCCCCGTTCCACTGCTATTTCCGGCAGATTATTTATGTCTTCCTTAGTGAAGACAGAACCAAAGTAGTTATTCAATTAGTCTGCCATGTCCTTGTTCCCCATGATCAATTCACCTGTTTTTGACTGCAAGGGACCAACATTTGTTTTAACTAGTCTCTTTCTCTTCACATATCTATAAAAACTTTTGCAGTCAGTTTTTATGTTCCCTGCCAGTTTCCTTTCATAATCTATTTTCCCTTTCCTAATTAAGCCTTTTGTCCTCCTCTGCTGGATTCTGAATTTCTCCCAGTCCTCCGGTAGGCTGCTTTTTCTATCTAATTTTTATGCCTCATCTTTTGTTTTTATACTATCCCTGATTTCCCGTGTTATCCATGGATGCACCACCTTCCCCGATTTATTCTTTTGCCAATTGGTATGAACAATTTTTGTACTTCATTCATGCAGTCTTTAAATACCTTCCATTGCACATCCACTGTCAACCCTTTAAGAATCACCTGCCAGTCTATCTTGGCCAATTCACATCTCATACCTTCAAAGTTACCTTTGTTCAAGTTCAGAACCCTTGTTTCTGACTTAATTTTGTCACTCTCCATCCTAATGAAGAACTCAACCATATTATGGTCACTCTTGCCCATGGGGCCACGCACAACAAGACTGCTAACTAACCCTTCCTCATTACTCAATACCCAGTCTAGAATAGCCTGCTCTCTCGTTGGTCCCTCCACATGTTGGTTGAGAAAACTATCCCGCATACATTCCAAGAAATCCTCTTCCTCAGCACCACTGCCAATTTGATTCACCCAATCTACATGCAGATTTAAGTCACCCATTATAACCGTGTTACCCTTGTTGCACGCATTTCTAATTTCCTGTTGATGCCATCGCCAACTCCAATACTACTGTTAGGTGGCCTGTACACAGCTCCCACTAGCGTTTTCTGCCCCTTAGAGTTTCGCAGCTCTACCCATATCGATTCCACATCCTCCACGCTAATGTCCTTCCTTTCTATTGCATTAATCTCCTCGCTCACCAGCAACGCTACCCCACCTCCTTTTCCTTTTCGTCTATCCCTCCTGAATATTGAATATCCCTGGATGTTCAGCTCCCAGCCTTGGTCACCCTGGAGCCATGTCTCCGTGATCCCAACTATAGCATAGTCATTAATCGCTATCTGCACCTTCAACTCATCCACCTTATTACGAATGCTCCTCGCATTGAGACACAAAGCCTTCAAGCTTGTTTTTACAACACTCTTACTCCTTATACAATTATGTTGACAAGTGGCCCCTTTCACATCGATCCCTATTACACTTGGCCATACTCTCCTATCCCTTTGTGAGCTTTCTTTCCCGTTAATTCTGGGGTCATTAACCATCCCTTTACTCTCTTTCCCTTTAACTCCGTCCTCGACTATCCCATTTGACACCCCACCCCCTTTATTCAGTTTAAATTCAGCAGGGGGCAATCAAACAGCACAATACCCCCCTCCCCCTCCACACGAAGGGCAACGATCCCAAGGCTTTAGCGTCAAAAACAGCGGGCAGGCGACAATCACCTGCCATAACGCGAGAGAGATCATGCGCTATTGTAGGTCTCCTTTGCACGTCGGTGTTTCTGTCTTTCTCCATCTTATTGTTGACCCTGTCTGTCGCCACCCCCACCCCTCTGCTTCCCGGCCATGTATGTGACCCCTTCCCTCCCCTCTCCAGCTCACCACCCATTGCACCGAGCGCGGGGGCTTCACACCGTCTTCACGTCGGCGATGACCCCAAGGCTTTAGACGGAAGGCAGACGCAACAAGCTGGAGTAACAACGCGGGCCAGGTAACATCTCTGGAGAACGAGGATAGGTGACGTTTCGGATCAGGGCTCGTCTTCTGAAGAAGGATCTCGACCTGACAAGTCACCTATTCCTTCTCTCCAGAGTTGCTGCCTGACCCGCCAAGTTACTCCAGCATTTTGTGTTGGGCATCAAACAAACCCTCGTCCAGTCGTTCTACTCGTTTTCCAGATCAGCTAATTATACATTTGTTCCCCTGATTAACCCACCCCTCTCCTCACGTTTACCGCAGTTGCACTTACATAACTGTAACTTTGATTTAATAATTACTATACTGACTAATCTATTTATTTTAAATGCCAAGCAACATATTTCCTACTGCTTCCCCTAATTCCCATTCCTCGAGAAAGGGTTGAAGCATTAACTTATCACAAAAGGATCACAAAGTGTTGGAATAACTCAACAGGTCAGGCAGCATCTCTGGAGAAAATGGATAGTTGACGTTTCGGGTTGGGACTCTTCTTCAGGGCCTTTAGTTTAGTTTAGATACAGTGTGGAAACAGGCCCTTCGGCCCACCGAGCCCAGGCTGACCACAATCACCCGGACACTAGTTCTAGCCTACACACTGCGGGGCAATTTACAGACGACAATTAACATACAAACCTGCACGTCTTTGGAATGTGGGAGGAAACTGGAGCACTCAGAAAAAATCTACGTGGTCACTGGGAAAACATGCAAAGTCCGTACGGACAGCACCAGTCGTCACGATTGAACTCGGGTCTCTGCCGCTGTGAGGCAGCAACTCTACTGCTGCGCCGCCAATGTGACATTCCAAGATTTAGAATGAAGTTAGCCGCTCACAAATCCCATTGTCTGCCCAGCGTGGAGAATCATGAATTGCCAAGACACAAGGCACTGTAGATGTTGGTTCCTTTTAAAAAATCACGAATTTAAGAATAATGTAGTGTGGTTCGTTGGATTTGTCCATACACAACTTAAAATTGTCCATATCTAAAACTTAAAGATTTTTAAAGCATTTAGTGAAACACTAACCCTCCCCCCACCTTTCCCTCCCAAGTCCAGTCCCGTCCCGACCCCCTGGGAAACTGAAGGGAGCGACAATCAACTGCCACGGATACAAATAATGTCATACACAAGAAAGGGCAGATGCTAGTTGACAAAAAGTGAACACATGGTGCTGGAGAAATTTGGAAATGTCATCCCGTCACCCATTCCTTCTCTCCAGAGATGCTGCCTGCTCGCTGAGTTAAAGAGTTCCCACGGTAGACTCACAAATCACTAAAGTAAACGCACGGGCCACTACGTTATTACAACGAGTTTAAATGTTTCAATTTTTAACTTGAACAGTAAATTTGACTCGTGGAAAACATCAAACATGTTTGAATATTTTCACGAGTTAACAAGTTTCACGGGTACCCGCCGTTAGCGCCACGAGTCGCTAAGTTCCTCGTGCGAGTTCTGACGTTCCTGCTACGTTGATTGTACGTGATTACCGCGAGTGAAAACTCGGGGTCCCTCGTGGGTCAACTCGCACCGTGAGACAGGGGTTTAAGTGGATTAAATCATTAATTTTAAAAAGGGTTTCAAGTTACAGTATGTAATTGCTAGAGATTCTTTTCACTTTGTTCAGGTCCTTTAGAAGAACAATATTGGTTTCATTATATGAACGTCAACAGAACTGGCAAAGCATCTATCTTACTTTAACAAAAACATACTGAACAAACCAAATTCCATTTTAAATCTGCATTTTTCCAGTCATCCATCTGCAAAGTTCATATGCAAGTCGCAGTAAATAAAAATATCGGATACAAGGTACACAGTGCTGCTCATGATTTTACTTTCACTGAGATGCCAATGGAACGACCCCACGAAAATAAACATGGTTGGCAAAGTAGAATGAAAGAGCTCGTGGCAAGATGAATAAAAAATTGTCTAAAGGGCAGAAAACAAATGATCATAAACAATTAGCTTTCCAGTGCGGAGACTGGTATGCTGTCTTGGTTTCCAGGGCGTATGTAAAGGGCCTGTCCCACTCAGCGATTTTTTCGGTGGATGCTGGCGTCATATCGGTGTCGCCAAAAGATTTTGAACATTTCATAATCCAGTGGCGAGAAAAAAAATGTTGTGACACTTGAAAAAACACCGTGCGTCATACGTCATTATGCCGCGTCACTGCCGCATCAAGCTGCAAATTTTTCAGTGACCTGATACGTCAGTCAATGATGCCAGCAGTCACGGAACAAAATCACCAAGTGGGACAGGCCCTTTAGGATCACCACTTTAGATACATATTTATGACAAGGGAATACAAAGTACAATTGCAGATATCCAGGCATGGATGTGCGGTAAACTGTGAGGATTATAGAAATGGTTTGTTGAAAAACATAGATGGGATCGAAAAATGGGCAGTGAAATTTAATACAGAGAAATACAGAGTGATACATTTGGCATACAGAATAAAGAAAAGCAAGAGACTAAATGACAAGGTACAACAGGCTAGGAACAATATATGCATCAATCTTTGAAAGTGGAGAATGGTGTTAATAAATTATATCGGACACCGGATATTATTAATGGAGAAAACAAAAGCTAGGAGGTTGCAAATTAAGCCATTTTGGTCAGCTTATTTTAGGAAGAGTGTGATGAGTCTGCAGAAGAGATTTGGCTCCAGGGATGGGGGATATCGGCTATAAGACTCGACTGAAGAAGCAGGAGTTAGCCTCCTTGGAGCAAAGAAGGTAGAGATTTAAAAGAGATGTAAACGATCAAGACTGGTTTAAATAGGAACAGGTTTCTATTTCTCCTATTAGTGGAGGGCTCAAAAATCGGAGAACATTGATTAAAAGATGGTCAAAAATTACAGAAGGAGTTATGAAGAATGCTTTAAATAAATGCAGAGTGGTTATGATCAAGCACACACTGCTTGCAAAGGATAATATGGTGGTGTTACTGGATTGCTGGTGACATCCATGTCTTGTTAATGACTAGATCAACATAAATAGTTAGAGCCACTCAGGGTTTTCAAAATAATAACTGGATTGGCACTTGAAGAAAAATAGGAGAATAAGGAGGAAAGAAAACATTATTGCCTTCCATCACAGTGACGAATGTGGGGGAGGCACTGTGGTGGATGTTTATGTTAACTTTTATGTAGTTGTGCGTCTAGTTGCTTTTTTACTTGTATGACTGTACGGTAAATCAAATTTCACTGTACCTTAAATGGTACATGTGACAATATATGACCATTGAACCATATTCTGCAGTGCCAGTGGGGAGAAAACAGGGAAATGGAACAAGTTTTAATTAGTTTATAGTGGCAGCATGGCCTTCTCTATTACAGTATATTGGCACGTAGCTTTATGCCTGACCAGGATCAGGTATAGGATGGCAAAAGGACATTAAAGGACTGGAGCTTTTTTTTTAATGTTAAGACCAAACATTAAGGGGCACTTTAAAGAAGTGTAATAATTAAGTTTGCAGGCATAAGACACTGCAGAAGATGGAATCTGGAATATAAAAAGACAATTTAAAACAATTTGCTTTAAAAATGAGGCCTTCTCAGATATTTAACCTTAACCTTAATACACAGTAGCAACTAAACTGTAACTGCCACTTACTGTTGTAAATGATTAGATTCTGGAAAACAATGCAAGCATGATGCTTATTTTTAAATTTGGTCAACACAGATTCCTGAAAGTGGAGGTTGCTAGCAACAGCTGAACAATTGGTTGATTGCACCTGAAAAGGGACATTAATGCGTAAAAGGAGGCTCATGAGAAAACTATTGATTAAATCTTAAGAATTGAAAAATCCGCAAATTCCTTACAAACACAGGAATTCCTTACAAACACAAACAAAGCTCACTTTTATTGATTCCATTTTTACTTCACACTGCCTCTGCAAGGCCAGCAGCATACAGTGCATTCAGAAAGTATTCAGACCCCTTCACTTTTTCCACAATTTGTTACGTTACAGCCTTTAAAATGGATTAAATTAATTTTTTTTAATCACCAATCTACACACAATACCCCAGAATGAAAAGCAAAAGCAGGTGTCTAGAAATGTTTTCAAAGTCATTAAAAATAAATAACTGAAATATCACATTTACATAAGTGTTCGGACCCTTTGCTTTGACACTCACAATTGAGCTTAGGTTCATCCTGTTTCCATTGATTATCCTTGAGATGTTTCTGCAACTTGATTGGAGTCTACCAGTGGTAAATTAAATTGATTTGACATGATTTGGAAAGGCACACACCTGTCTATATAAGGTCCCACAGTTGACAGTGCATGTCAGAGCAAATACCAAGCCATGAAGATGAAGGAATTGTCCATAGACCTCCAAGACAGGATTGTGTCGAGACACAGACCTGGGGAAGGGTATAAAACAATTTCTGCAGCATTGCAGGTCCCAAAGAGCACAGTGGCCTCCGTCATTCTTAAAATGGAGAACTTTTGAACCACCAGGACTCTTCATAGAGCTGGCTGCCCAACCAAACTGAGCAATCGGGGGAGAAGGGCCTTGGTCAGGGAGGTGACCAAGAACCCGATGGTCACTCTGACAGAGCTCCAGAGTTCCTCTGTGGAGATGGGAGAACCTTTCAGAAGGACAACTATATCTGCAGCACCACCAATCAGGACTTTCTGGTAGAGTGGTCAGACGGAAGCCACTCCAGTAAAAGGCACATAGCCCGCTTAGAGTTTGCCAAAAGGCATGAGAAACAAGATTCTCTGGTCTGATGAAACCAAGATTGAACTCTTTGGCCTGAATGCCAAGCATCATGTCTGGAGGAAACCAGGCACCGCTCATCACCTGGCCAATACCATGCCTATGGTGAAGCATGGTGGTGGCAGCATCATGCCGTGGGGATGTTTTTCAGCGGCAGGAACTGGGAGTGGTTAGGATTGGGGGAAGGAGAAAAGAGCAATGTAAAGAGAGATCCTTGATGAAAACCTGCTCCAGAGCATTCTGGACCTCAGACTGGGGCAGAGGTTCACCTTCTAACAAGACAACGACCCATAGCAGACAGCCAAGGCAATGCAGGAGCAGTTTTGTGACAAGTCTGTGAATGTCCTTGAGTGGCCCTGCCAGCCCACGGAATTTAACCTGATCGAATATCTCTGGAGGGACCTGAAAAAAGCTGTGCATTAACGCTCCCCATCCAACATGACAGAGCTTGAGAGGATCTGCAGAGAAAAATGGGAGAAATTGCCCAAATACAGGAGCGCCAAACTTGTAGTGTCATACCCAAGAAGACTTGAGGCTCTAATCGCTGCCATGCATTCCTCCAGATTCAGGGGCAGTTTCTTCCCAGCTGTTACCAGGCAACTGAATAATCCTGGCAGATAATATAAACCAGGATTCAGGATGTGCAGCACATGTTTAATAAATGTGGCTTGTTGCTTCTCTGTGATGAAACTAACTTGACCATTACGTTGGAGCTTTCAGCTGAATCCTGCTCACTTGCAGTTCTGTAAAGAACTGCCTAATTTCTGCTGTTCCACATCCATTATACCTTGGACTTTTGTGTGTACGTCTTGAAATGTGGGAGTCAGAAGCTTCCGAAAATTCAGATGCTAGTGCATTTGCTGTTCTGTTCTGCACTATCAAGTCCAGCAGTGGGACAATGACATGCTGTTGAGAAAAGTCAGATGGACTTTGCATTCAGCTCCATAGCTTTTGCTTGGTTAGTATTCTCAAGAAAAAAGATTTTTGTTCAATCCTTGCAATCTAGACTCCAGGACAAAATTCTCATCTGATAACCCAGTGCAGCACCTCACCTGGGTAATGCTGCCTTGTTGGAGGTACCATCTTCAATATGACACATGTAAAAGAGAAATGTCCTAAATTAAAGGGCATTGGTTCAAGGTTAGGAAAGTTCAGAGTGTAAAATCAGATGGATGGAATAACAAATTCTGTGGAAATGTTTTTTAAATTTGTTTTGGTTTTTTTGAAAATATATTTAGACATAATTATTGTTAAAATGCCTTTGTCTATCAGGAGGGAAACATCTGTGAAATGGTCTTCAAAGTCATCACACAGCTTGATGTTTGCTCCATTTTACAGGATGCTCATCAGCGTGGAAGATCAGATTCCCTTTCAAAAAAAAAATTCAAGCTTTGGTAGTCAGGCTCTGCATGAGGAAATGCCGGGCAGCAGGCCAGGTCCTACACCATGGGGCTGTTCAGTTTAAATGCTCGATATGAGCAGCCACGTAAATATTGAGGAAGCCTTTTTCAGAAATACTTAATCGTTAAGTATGAGATAGAAACAGGTCATCTAATTGTCATGTTAATTAAAACCTGTTAGGATTCTTCTCATTATTCACTCAAATGCTTTAGTGTAAAAAGGAGTACCTAATTTAATGAAGTTGATGACAAAAAGTTACAAGTATGTAGCTTTCAGTGTTGTCACATCACAAGATACTACAATCATCATCACCTTTGCACCGTGTTTCTTGGAGTGTCTAATTATTCTTCTAATGTGCAAATTTATATTCTCTCACATTTAAACCAAACTTCAATTGCTATTCTTTTAGAAATTGTGTGGGGACCTCTCTACATAATAGATCTCAAACATAATTTGTATTATCATAATATCTCTCACAGAGAACATAAATATGAACTTTTTGTTGAGCAAAATGGATCCACAGAAACAAAGAGACTGGAGGAGGTGATTAATGTTTTGTCTCAATTGATTATGGATAGGAAAGGATGAGAGGGATATAGGCCAAGTGCAGGCAAGGTCGGCAATGAACAATAATGCCATGACTCTAAGGTAAAGAAGTGTTGGTTGTGTGCACATCTATGATTTCAAGACAAATTGCACCTCAAAAATATCACTCAACTCTACTCAAGTTCTGTCATTTTAATCCAAATGCCTCTGGAACAACTTCCTTGCTGGCTTCATCATCTAGGTTCTCCCATATTTTTTCCAAAGAGTGGGTCCAGCTTATTCAACTAATGTGCTTAATGACATAGTAGAAGACAAACTGTTTCTCAATCAAAAGTGACAGTTCTAGCTCAGTATTGCCATCTACTAACAGGGCATCAGAACGTTGCATAGACTGCTCATTGCCACTGGTTACTTTGCTCCTGATATTGTGGTGCCATGCAGATGGTATGTATAGGTCATGAGCAGTGGTAGCTTCCTAAATCATGTTGACTGCCGCACAATGGGATGTAATGCTGGGACTCTATAAGGCGCTGGTCAGGACGCATTTGGAGTACTGTGAGTAATTTTGGGCACCACATCTGAGGAAGGATGTACTGGCTCTGGACAGGGTGCAAAGGAGGTTTACAAGAATGATCCCAGGAATGAGTGGGTTAACATATGAGTGTTTGATGGCACTGGGCCTGTACTCACTAGAGTTTAGAAGGATGAGGGGAAGTGACCTCATCAAAAACTTATCGAATAGTGAAAGGCTTGGATAGAGTGGATGTGGAGAGGATGTTTCCACTAGTGGTAGAGTATAGGACTAGAGGACATAGCCTCAAAATTAAAGAACATTCCTTTAAGAAGGAGATGAGGAGGAATTTCTTTAGTCAGAGAGTAGTGAATCTGTAGAATTCTTGGCCACAGAAGGCTATGGAGGCCAATTAATATTTTTAAGGCAGAGACAGATACATTCTTGATTAGTACGGGTGTCAGGGGTTATGGGGAGAAGGCAGGAGAATGGGGTTAGGAGGGAGACATAGATCAGCCATAATTGAATGGTAGAGTAGACAATGGGCTGAATGGCCTAATTCTGCTCCTATCCCTTATGACAATGGATCCCAATGTTTTGAAAGAAGCTCCATTTCTGGAGAAACAATGCTGCCCTGATAATGTGGGTATCAGAATGACGATTCATAACTCTGATCATTTTAAGAGGTGCGTAGGTGTCTACCATCCTTGCATGTTCCACATATCCCTTATAGATCAGGTGCTCAATGACAGAAAGCCTCTCAAAAATCTGCAAAAGCGCCAAAGCACAGTAAATTGGAAAATCCACAACCTTGTGAATGGCCACTCCATATCCTCGACCACACAACAGAGTGGGCTCTTGGCTGATATTAAGCTCTAAATAAGAGCTGCTGTTTCCGAAAACAAAAGATGTTACATATTAAGATTTATACGTAACAAAATATTATTGCAGCGTATTTGTAGTAGCTACACGAATAAGGATCAGAAAATCACCTATTTTGTTTGTTGTTCAGTATGCCAGTGATGTATTTAGCATACAGGTTGTTAATACCCCGTATCTTTGTTCACACAGTTATTTTGACATTGTTCAGGGGTATGCAAAAGGTGAAGCAGTGTGCAATTCCCTACCACATGCCAATTAATTGAATAAATAAATTGCGAGGTTAAACACATTAATGCGGATTTTTACCCTACAACTTTAAGGAAATCTTTACACGCCTCCAAAAATTAAAGTTTGATTTTTATCCACAATCCTGGATCCTCAATTTTATCCACAATTAGAAACAAATCAGTCATTTTCTCAATGAAGGAACTCTTCCACTTTACTTGTTGGACAATCCCTGTGTGATTCAATTGCATAACAATACGCATGAACTCCAATAATCTTCAGAAGCTATATCGATCCATTTAAATATCCAGGAAGCACCAACACCTACTCTCTGTAACCAAAAATGCTTAAAAATAAACATGTCCCTTCTTACATACCATTCACCGGCATTTAAAGAAAAATGGTTTGGAGACAGCAAGGTAAATGTTTGAGTTGCATGCAGTGAAATGCTTCTCACTGCCTCTTGCTTTAATAAAAACACAAATTATTTGATGTGGTGGGTGGGGCACTAATAGCAAATGTCTATTTTTTACCACAAATGAACACTTGCAATATAGAACACCAGGAAGGTCAGAATGTTTGCAATATTTAAAGATGCTTGCCTTTTCTCATGTGGATCGAGGGATTAAAAAACTCTTAATTAAAAGATTAGCAACAACCGAAGATCTCCCATGGATCCGGAAAATTAGGCTTTTGATTAGATAAGATGCATGCAATTTTTCCTATCAAAATGTGTGTGTGTGTGTGTGCTTTAAACCAGAGAGGAAAACATTTTCCCTCACTCCAATTAAAGTAATGTTAGGAGACTGAAACAGGAGACACGGAATTACTGATTAAGAAAATAAAAAGGCAATTTTACATGCACCTTTCAAATCTTTCAAGTAGTGAAGTACGTTTTATAAAATATCCCCACAAATTGAAAGGTATGATGGGTAACGGATATTAGGAGCTCACTTTTCCAAAAAGTGCAGATGCTGAATCTACTAAAATTAAGACTGAGATCAATATATTTTGGGAAGCCTGGATGGGGGAATAAGGAGGGAGTTAGAGCATTTAAGGCTATGGTATGATCTAAATAAATGGTAGAACAGGTCTTCGTAGTTGAAAGATTTACTACTTCCTCTATTCTGAACAACATATTTCCATCTTTAATGGTATTAAAATATCCAAACTACTCCAAAGCTAACGAGGATGTTTTTTAAGCCACAATGAATGAGAGCTTTTTTAAAGTAGGGCAGAATGAGGGCACAAGATGGACAGCCTTGGACAGAGGACAGATGCAATCAATTGTGTAAAGTGAATGTGTAGGAAGTGTGCCAGAACATAATCGGTCAATGTGGAATTTAGATTATGCTGAAGCTGTTATGGAATAGAGAATATGAAATTAAAGGTTTCAGCATAAGTGAGGAGAGGGTGGGGACAGGTGCTGCTGCAAAAGCTTGAAATAGCTGTGATTAAAAAAATAAAAATTTAATAATAATTTTACTAGAAGTCATATACAATAGGGTACATTAAGAATAATATAATACATTTCATATACAACTTCTGTTTTTGAATTTAATAATTAAAAAGTAAAATATAAGCAAAAAGAGAGAAAAAGAAAGTTAGGTAAGGTGGTGAAAGTGATCGTTTGTGAAAAGTACAAGAAGGAAAGAGAAAGGAGGAGATATATATTTAAAAAAAAGACAATAAAAGGAAAATAAAATGGAAGGGATATACCTACTTCGTATCTTTGCGCATCCCTCACCTGGTTCTGAAACAGTTTATTTTCAGGATTATGTTGCACCATATGCTTGTAATAAATCGATAAAGGGAGACCAAATCTTTAAGAATTGGTCTTATTTGCCTGCTAGGATGAATCTCATATCTTCTGGGTGCAACAATTCAGACATATTTGAAATCCACATTTTAAGCGTTGGTGTTGGTGCATTTTTCCAGAATTTTAATATACGTTTTTTTGCCGTTATTAAGCCATAGTTAAGGAAACTCTCTTGGAACGAAGTCAGTTCAGAGCCGGCCTCCATTGGTTCAAAGATAATCAATTCTGCATTGGGGTTCATTTCCGTTTTAAATACTTTTGTAAAAATCTTGTGTTTGATGCTTGACGATGTTTTGTGGCGGTAGCTGAACAAAGAGTTTTGGCTTCCGTGATATTTATATACCACTAAGTCCTGGCTGTATGGCTTCACATCATGTAAGTAACGCATCACCTAATAGTTGTTGTCAAAGAGTATAAAGTAACGGCCGAGAGGCAAAGCTGAATGCAGGCAGAATAGAAACGGAATATGACCATCAGCATGATGTTGCCAGGGGCAACATATAGACAGGACATAAGCAAAGGTGGAACAAGCTACTTTTTAAAAAAAGCCACTGCAACATTAGCACAAAATAATTTTAGAAAAGCAAATTTGTGATTGCAAATTCTTCCCATATTGAAAAGATTTATTGCAGTCCTAGGTCCTCTAAACTAAAAATACAGGCAATTTAAAACACCAATGCAACATCAAAGGAAATGCAAAAATTTGGTACTGTAGTTAAAATATAATACATTCAGTCTGTTGGAACTGCAACCTCATTAACACCTGTCCGCCATCATCTCTATCTGTTGAGTTCAACTCATCAAACAAAATGCAATTAATTTTGCTGGAAGCATTACAACCCAAAGCTAGTTCTATCTTGAATCATTTAGCTCATCAACGGAAAGGAAAAATGTAGGGGCACGACACTGATGTAGTTATATTCAGAAATGTATTAATTAGAACAACCAACTTTATTATAATATCTTTTGTCAAAACAACATTTTATAATCATATTACTACCTTTTTGCCAGTAAAGAAAGGTGTAGCTTGTGTTTTATTTTACAGGTATGCTTGTATGCATATTTTAAAATACATAACACTGCCATTAATCAGAATATCACACCAGGTGAACTTGATACTTATTGCCCAGAGACACAGAAAAGAACCCATCTGGTTTGGACCATACTACTGGCAGAAGAAAAATAATTCTAATGACAGGCTAAATTTAGGCACATTAGCATTTGACTGCTCCTCCCCTTACTTGGGACAAGATCAAATCTCTTCAAAGCCAAATCTAGTCAGCCTGCAATAGCTTAATGCTTACTGTAGAATATAGATGGTAAATATATCTATTTCTATCTTAATTGCAACTAAAATATACATTTTGCATAATTACTATCTTCGAAAATACTAACATGAATAATACTTATTGGACTTCAGTAATTTCAGAAGTTGCATTGCTTTTCTGAATATCAGATAGATATCAGAAATTACAGCTCTGTAATCGAGAGCTTAAAAACACAATCAACATAGATAATATGTGCAGGAGGAGGCCATCGGCCCTTCGAGCCAGCACCGCCATTCATTATGATCATGGCTGATCGCCCCTATCAATAACTCGTGCCTGCCTTCTCCCCATATCCCTTGACTAGCCCCTAGAGCTCTTTCTAACCCTCTCTTAAATCTATCAACCTACCACCACAATGGAGGAAACTGGTGTACCTGGGTGAAAATCCATTTGATCACAGAGAGAGCATTAACCCTGATCACTATGCGATGTCATGTGCCACTCTTTATAGTTGTGGGGGATAACTTGCAGCATGGGCCTCTATCAGGCAGACAGTTATGGGGTTGGAATGAGCAGGTACACAGCAGATAATTATCTCTCCACCCCTCCACCCCCCCCCCCCCCCCCCCCCCCACCCTCAGTCCATGTTTTCCCTCACCACACTATTTTGTAGCTGGTGTGTAGTTGTATGGGATGTGTGGATTTAGATACATCACGGAAACAGGCCCTTCGGCCTACCGGGTCCACGTTGACCAGCGATCCCCGCATATTAACACTATCCTACACTAGGGACAATTTTTACATTTACCATGTGAATTAACCTACAAACCTGTAAGTCTTTGGCATGTGGAAGGAAACCAAAGATCTCGGAAGATCTATGGAAGAACAACTGATAGATTAGGAAACCTTTTAATGAAAGTGACCCCCAATCATGAGTAGGTTGCGTAAGCATTACTGATTTCATGATTTGATTTGATTCAACTTAATTGCCATTGTCCATAGTACAAGTACTTAGACAACAAAATGCTTTTTCCCATACAGCCATACGTATAAAAAAATAAATAAATAAAAGCACAGAACATGATAGTCCATAACACAAACATCCCCACAGTGGTACCAATATTTCCCACTGTGAGGGAAGGCACCAAAGTTCAGTCAACCTCCTCGTTGAAGTTCCCCGAAGTTCACCGTAGTCAGGGCCTCCCGAGCCCTCCGCAGTTGCCGTTACGGGCAGCCCGATGTTCAAGCCCTCTCACCGGGACGATGGAACTCCGACGTCGGATCGGAAGAACATCCTCAGCGCTTTGACCTCCAAGTCGGCCACTTTCTACCGGAGTCCGCGGCTCCCGAAGTCCACAGGCTGAGCTGGGAGGAGATTCAACGCTGGCGGCCCTCGGCAAAAGGTCCCAGGAATCCGCGATGTTGGTCAGCGCCGCCCGCGCTGGGAGCTCTACAAACCACAGCTCCGCGATGTTGATGCTGCAGGTCCAACACTCCGGAGCTTCAAACAGCGATCCCAGGTGAGGCATCGCCCGTTCCACGATGTATCCAGCATTGCGCCGCCGCTGCTGAAGCTCTGGTCCGGTCCCTGGCAGAAAAGGCCACACCAATCCAGTTGGTAGGCCGCGAGGAGGGGGGCTAGGGCGCAACTCAGAAAATAGTCGCATCCTCGTCAGGAAGTGACTGAAAAACGGTTCCCCCCTTAGCCTACCCCCCTCTCCCACACAAACTACAGAAAACAATCCTTCAAAAACATACCCCAAACAAACCAAGAACAGAAAAAACAAACAGACTGTAGACAGAGGCAGCCATCATGCAGTGCCCCAGAATGTTCGAATCATCTATGTATACATGAATGTGTACAATCTATCTATGCATTGATTGAATCTATCTATGTATCCGTAACTAAAACTCCCATTATTATACTCTTCCGGTTTGCGCGATTTTCCTTACTTGCACAAAAACAGTATGCGATAGTGCTACGATTTTCCGCCAGTTTACTTACTGTTCTCCTGTGCTGCGAGGTCAACAGGTTTCGTTCCGATCGAGGGTATATTGTAAAAGATATTGTTTAAAAATCGTAAAAACCCCGCATGCAGAGATTGCCGTCAAATTGGTCTCCTCTCCTGTCAGTCAGGAAGGGGCTACGCAGGCACCATCGCTGCACTGATTGGCCCTGTCCGCTGTCAATCGGCTTCAGGTCACCATGGTGAAGGAGTGGCCCCGCTGCCATCCTGCAGCACAGCCTCAGCTTCCTGCTCTGCGGGAAGCTCTGGCTCGGCCGACCGCCACCCACATCCTCACCCAGCCCCCGGCACCGCAAACCTGGCTCCGTCGAGGCCCACGTCCGCGAGTGCTTCGGCTGCCTACAGCCAGGGCCGGGCTGAGTACGAGAACCAGGCCCTGGCGCTGCTCTACAACCTGGGTAGGTGCTGGGGCAGGGAATGGGAATGAGGGGAGGAGGATGAGGGAAATGGGGAGGAGGGACGCACCACACCGTTACACGGAGTGAGGGAGCTCTGCAGCCTGGCCCACAGGACAGGGGGGAGGAGAGGGGAGGGATGGGAGAGAGAGGGATGAGGGAGGGAGGGGGGAGGGAGAGCGGAGAGAGGGGTGAGGAAGTGAGAGGCGAGAGAGAGATGAGGGAGGGAGGGGGAGAGAGAGGGAGGGAGGGGAATAAGAGAGGGAGGGTGGAGTGCAGGGAGGTAGGGAGGGGGGTAGAAGGAGTCTGGGGTGATGGGCAAGGTGGGATAGATGGGGGGAGCAGAGGGAGTGGGGGACAGGGAAGGGTAGATTTGATGGGAGGGGGATGGCCTGAGTGGTGGAATATTGTGTTGGGGGAACGGGTTGAGTTGGGGAAACGGGTTGAGTTGGGGAAACGGATTGAGTTGGGGGAACGGGTGAGTGGTGGAATATTGCGTTGGGGAACAGATTGTGTTGGGGGACCAGGAGTCCCGTGTGAAAGGAACCCAACGGATCCCACTTAGTCTAGTAAATTAACACTAGCAAACGATTAGGTGAACCAACTAGGAAACAGTATGTCAAATATCAGTGTCAAATTACTGTATGTGCAAAAGCTGTCTTGGTAGTTAATAAATAAGGTTTTAATATTTCCCTAATAATTCTAAGCAAGAACACAAGAAAGTAGGACCTGGTCCCTCAAGCCTGCCCACCATTGGATATGATCATGGCTGATCATGCCAGCCTTCACTCCTCTTGTGCCAGTTCACCATAACCCTCAAATCTTAATTTTTTCAACTATTTATCTATCGCCATGTCTGATCTGGTCTCCATCACACTTGGGAGCAGAGAATTCAAGAGGTTCACCACCCTTTGAGAGTATGAATATCTCCGCACATCATTTTTCTATTA
Organism: Raja brachyura; assembly: GCA_963514005.1. The sequence continues at coordinate 27,569,974 of OY740782.1, read as the reverse complement.
GCACCCCTTATTTTGCAGCTGTGACCCCTGTTCATGATTCTCCCACCAGTGAAAACATTTCAACATCTATATTTTCAAGCTCCCTTAGGATCTTACCTGTTTGAATGAGCTCAAAGAAATGGCCCCTCTTGGGAAGACAACTCTTTCATCCTAGGAATAATATATCCTTTTTGACCACCTCCAATGAAACAAAATCTTTTTGAAGTAGACAAAACCTCGCATACATTCCAGTATCTTATACTACTGTAACAAAGTCTCCCAATAATCCCCAAACTCTTTGCAATAATGGCCAATATGCCTATTGTTTTATTAACTGCTTGTTGGACCTACCTGCTAATGTTTTGTGATTTGTGCACTAGGACCCCTAGATCCCAATTAACCACTCATGTGCAGTCCCTCTCCGTTTAAATGATAATCTTATTTTACCAAAGGACAGAATCTTATACTTCTTCACATTAAACTCAATTTCCCAAGTATTCACTGTGTCATTTAATCTATCTACAGTGCCCTCCATAATGTTTTGGACAAAGACCCATCATTTAATTATTTACCTCTGTGCTCCACAATTTGAGATTTGTAATAGAAAAACATTACATGTGGTAAAAGTGCTCATTGTCAGATTTTAATAAAGGCCATTTTTCTACATTTTGGTTTCACTATGTAGAAATTACAGCAGTGTTTATACATGGCCCTGCCCCTCCCCCCCCCATTTCAGGGCACCAGAATGTTTGGGACACATGGCTACAGAGGCGTTCGTAATTGCTCAGGTGGAAGAGAGCACTCAGCACTTAGTCTTTCCTCCAGTCTTTCCATCACCTTTGGAAACTTTTATTGCTGTTTATCAACATGAGGACCAAAGTTGTGCCAATGAAAGTCAAAGAAGCCATTAGGAGATTGAGAAACAAGAATAAAACTGTTAGAGGCCACAGCCAAACCTTAGGCTGATGACAGAAGAATTCTCTCTATAATAAGGAAAAAAACCCAAACACATGTCCAACAGATCAGAAATACTCTTCAGGAGTCATGTGTAGATTTGTCAACGACCACTGTCTGCAGAAGACGTCATGAACAGAAATGCAGAGGCTACACTGCAAGATGCAAAAATAAATTAGCTGCAAAAATAGGAGGACCAGGTTACAATTTGCCAAGAAGTACTTAAATGAGCAACCACAGTTCTGGAAAAAGGTCTTGTAGACAGATGAGATGCAGATTAACTTTTATCAGTGATGGCAAGAGCAAAAGTGTGGAGGAGAGAAGGAACTGCCCAAGATCCAAAGAACACCACCTCATCTGTGAAACACGGTGGTGGGGATGTTATGGCCTGGGCATGTATGGCTGTTGAAGGAACTGCCTCACTTATCTTCATTGATGATACAACTGCTGATGGTGGTAGCATTATGAATTCTGAAGTTTATAGACACATCCTATCTGTGCAAGTTCAAACAAATGCCTCAAAACTCATTGGCCAGCGGTTGATTCTACAGCAAGACAATAATCCCAAACATACTGCTGAAGCAACAAAGGAGTTTTTCAAATCTAAAAAATGGTAAATTCTTGAGTGGCCAAGTCAATCACCCACTCTGAACCCAATTGAGCATGACTTTTATATGCTGAAGAAAAAACTGAAGAGGAATAGCCCCCAAAACAAGCAGAAGCTAAAGATGGCTGCAATACAGGCCTGGCAGAGCATCACCAGAAAAGACACCCAGCAAATGGTGATGTCCATGAATCGCAGACTTCAAGCAGTCATTGCATGCAAGGGATTTGCAACAAAATACCAAATATGACTACTTTCATTTACATGACAATACTGTGTCCCAAACATTATGGTGCCCTGAAATGGGGTGACTATGTATAAACATTGCTGTAATTTCTACATGGTGAAAGCAAAATGTATAAAAATGGCCTTTATTAAAATTTGACAATGTGCACTTTAACCACATGTGATTTTTTTTCTATTACAAATCTCAAATTCGGGAGTACAGTGGCAAATAAATAAATGATGGATCATTGTCGCAAACATTATGGAAGGCACTGGATGGCCCATTGCAGAATCACAATTTCCTCGTCACAGCATGCACTTTTACCTATTTCCCTATCATCAGCAAACCAGGAAACTTTCCTTCCTCCTTCCCCCCACCTCTCTAGATCATTGATGTAAATAGTAAACAATTGGGGGCCAAGATTTGATCCCCAAGATTTGATCCAGTAGTTCCATCCTCCAGCCTGAAAAAGCAACTATTCATTCCCACTTTTTTTTCCTATGTGACAATTGCTTTACAATCCAGGCTAATCTAACATGCGTATTCAATACCTTGGCTCTTAACTAATGGATCAAACTCAATGTGGCAACTTGTCAAATGTTTTTTGGGAATCGAAATCCACTGATTCTGCAAGAAATCCTACATCAACTCTCCGCTACATCCTCAAAGAATTCTGCCAAATTCTGCCAGACAACTAATCAATTTTACCAAAATAAAGAGTTTTTGAATGATAAGGAATTATTATGTTGTAATAATTGCACTGGAAACTACGCTTGGCAGCATTAAGAAAGCATTAAACATTAACAAAATTTACAATTCAGTGCAATGATTTCCCATCAGAACCATCAGATGTGTTTCTATACCTCAGCAGCTTTCAATAAAGCAGTAAGAATCTTGGAAAGGTGTATTTGCCCGAGCTGGTGAAAGGAATACTTCACTAAAATTGCAATCTTAAGCAGCAATTCACCATCTGTCTCTGAAATAGTACACACCTTCAAATGGACAACACCATAGATAAAGTGTTAGAGAAAGAAACCCTGAAGAACATCAGGAATTAAATCAGATGGATAAGCAATACATATCTGAGTAGTAACGGCTTTGAACCATGGAGATTTATACTTACTAAACCTGAAGCTCAAATTTAATTCAATCCAAAATAATGTTACTTCCACATTGTCAAATTCAAAAATGATTCAAAATAACTGTAATGAAGTGCATTAGAAGAACATTCATATCATCAGTCTACAATAGATCAAAGACCCCTGCCTGTATACAATAAGCTGTCTTCCTGTTGTCAATCACTTATTAGAGTCAGGGATTTGAAGTGCACATATCTCTTCCAAATCCCTAAGTCTCTTCAAAATGTTAAATGCATGCAGCGTGATGCTTTGTCAAATCCTTTCCCTTGATAGGTGTTAGTCTGACAGCAGCTGAAGAGAGAACTTGCACTCTCTGCACTCAGCTGACAATATTTTGATAGCTGTCTGTTACCTTCATTCACAAATTAAGTTGTTGCCCTGAGTTTTCTGAAATCAAGACTACTCTTGGGGGACAATCATTCCACACAGCAAGATGCTAACTATCGCGTCATCAAACAAGTGGAGAGAACATAAAGCATGCCAAAAGTTGATTTAAATTGTTGTGTGAAGATGGCCGTTTTAATAGAGCAATGACCTTGATCTCAGGCAGAGGCCAGAAATGTAAAATTAAAGAGAAAACACTCAGCAAGTTATGCAGCATCTGTGGAGAGATGCACAGCAGGAATTAACGCATTCAAATGCTGCAGAAAGATTTCTTTGCACTTCTTAGCCTGGCGCCAACCTGCCTCTCTCTGCTCTCCTGCCTTCTCTCAATCTTTATGCTGAGAAATGCCGGCACAATATTGACATTGTCAGTTTCTCCATTGTTTACTCATCTCCACCTTCACCCCCACCCTCAGGAGATCAAGCAGCTTCCTTGGAGATTCCATTACTTTTTTGTTTCTGTCCTGGATTGCAAGATTTCATTCAGCATCTGTGTGCTGATATATATTCTTCCCACAGAACGCAATTTCAAAATCACTACTCTATAATCATTAGACAAAATTATGATATTATGAAAGGATTTGAATAAAACCTCTTCCAGTTTAAAAGAAAACTTGTTAATGGGCTTAACGCACATAAAATAATTTAGCAATGACCTTTTGATCTCTGTGCAGTGGGGTGCACTTCTTCACTGCCATTTCCAGACCTCTGCAGTTCTCAAGATCAAAGGGGCACTTTATTGGCACTAATGCTCAAACTCACACAATCCATCATTTTGTTTTCTGTCATCATCCTAGGCATTCTTTAGACCCTCTGAGGCTGTGATTACAATTCAAAGGTCACTTTGAAACTTGACTAAGTACTCCAATTGAAAAAATATATTCACACAGCTGAAAAAATTGGAATAAGCAGCTGCCTTTAAGTTTTGCTTCATTTAATTCAATACAGAGCAATGCGCATATGCGTGATTTAGCAGGGAGGCTGCAGAGAAATTAGAACATACTCTTCTCAGCTTCACAGCTTTAAAAGACGAGAAGGAAATGTTTCAGTCAAGGAGACGGAAGTCACAGTAAACCAACTAAACAAGGAAAAGCACTCAAGGACTACTTTATATATAATTGTTAAAGTGCCATATGTAAAAATTCAAATGCTAGAGATGACAAAAGAAAATCTATTCATCCAACTTTGTTACGGCATAATTTATTAATATTGAAAATATTAACATATATGAGGATTATCAAAATAAAATGTTTTCTCCTGGTTCCCTCAATAAATTCCAGCATAAATAATACTCTCCAAGGGACTATGTACAATTCCTTCTAGGTTTTATTAGTTAAATATTGTTTGGCATGATGGGAGGGTAATTTTTATTTCTACACCATTCACTACACAAATGCAAAATGTTCTATTTCTGACACACCACAGTTCAAATGCATGTATTAATGACACTAAAAGAATATTTTCTCCAGGCTGTGGTGTGGTTTAACCTTTAATAACATTTTACTATCTGATGTAAGGACAACTACCACTGAGTGTCCATTTTGCATCTGGAAAAATAGATTACTCTTTGCCAAAGATCACTCACCTTGGACAGGCTTAAAGTTTCTCAAACACGTAAGATATGATCAGAACCAGAGCAACAGTTCATTAAGTGGGGGACTGATGGGAAGAGAGGTGTTATGACTAATACGTCTGAAAGGAAACACAGGCAGGGACAAGTAATTAACTTGGTGAGACTCATCGTAGTTATTTCAATGCAAGGAATATTCTGGGTAAAGCAGACAAGATAAAGAGGACAGTAATAGAAGTGGAGGTTGCTTTATAAATCAGGGATGGGTTAGCAATCAGGATATATATAAAACATCTAGTTTAATGGAGCTGCAAACAACTCTTGTTTAATGTCAACAAGATCAAATGTTGATTTCAGAAAGGGATAGTCAGGAGATCAAAAGCCAGTTTTTATTGATGGATCAGTAGCGGAGAGGATTAACGCTTCAAATTCCTGGACGGAGTCCAGAAATTCCACATGTCTCAGAATACTCAAACAAATGTTTATAGATGTACTGTAGAAAGTTTCCTAACTGGTTGCATCATGGCCTGGTATGGCAATTCCAATGCACAGGAATGCAAGAGGTTGCAGAGAGTGGTGGACACAGCCCATTCCAACAAAGGCACAGCCATTCCCTCCATTAAAAGCATCGACATTAGTCCATGAAAGCAGGATATCGTCAAGGATCCACCTATCCAGGCTATGCCGTCTTCTCACTGCTACCATCATGCAGGAAATACAGATGCCTGAAGTCCCACACCACTAAATTCAGGAAATTCAGAGGGAACAAACTAGATGGTTCATTCATTGAGGCAATATGATTAGAGCTCAAAAATAAAAAAGGTGCAAACACTTTCATGGAATTATATACTATAGGCCTCCCAATAGGTAGAGGTTTAGATACAGTGCATTCATAAAGTATTCAGACCCCTTCACTTTTTCCACATTTTGTTACGTTACAGCCTTATTTTGTGGGAGATTGCAACCTTCACGAGGTCCGTCCTGTTTCAATGAATGCAATCAACCAGGCGTGCACGATCAAATAGAACAAGTTGTCCTACAACTTTAGGCTGTGCATGCCATATGCAAGAAGAAGAAACCTTATTTTAAAATGGATTAAATTATTATTTAATTTAAAGAAACAAAAACAGGTGTTTAAAAATGTTTGCAAAGTAATTAAAAATTAATAACTGAAATATGACATTTACATAAGTATTCAGACCCTTTGCTTCGACACTCAAAATTGATCTTAGGTTCACCCTGTTTCCATTGATTATCCTTGAGATGTTTCTACAACTTGATTGGAGTCCACCAGTCATAAATTAAATTGATTGGACATGATTTGGAAAGGCACACACCTGTCTATATAAGGCCCCACAGTGCATGACAGAGCAAAAACTAAGCCATGAAGATGAAGGAATTGTCTGTAGACCTCCGAGACAGGATTGTGTCGAAACACAGATCTGGGGAAGGGTATAGAAACTATTTCTGCAGCATTGCAGGTGCTGAAGAACACATTGGCCTCAGTCATTCTTAAATTGAAGTATTTTGGAACCACCAAGACTCTTCCTAGAGCTGGCCGCAAGGCCAAACTAAGCAATCGGGGGAGAAGGGCCTTGGTCAGGGAGAAGACCAAGAACCCGATCGTCACTCTGACAGAGCTCCAGAGTTCCTCTGTGGAGAAGGGAGAATCTATCAGAAGGACAACTATATCTGCAGCACTGCACCAATCAGGCCTTTATAGTAGAGTGGCCAGGCAGAAGCCGCTCCTCAGTAAAAGGTACATGACAGCCCGCTTGGAGTTTGCCAAAAGGCATGAGAAAAGAAGATCCTCTGGTCTGATGAAACCAAGATTGAACTCTTTGGCCTGAATGCCAACCATCATGTCTGGAGTAAACCAGGCACTGCTCATCACCTGGCCAATACCATACCTACGGTGAAGCATGGTGGTGGCAGCATCATGCTGTGGGGATGTTTTTCAGCGGCAGGAACTGGGAGATTGGTCAGGATCGAGGGAAAGATGAACAGAGCAAAGTACAGAGAGATCCTTGATGAAAACCTGCTCCAGAGCATTCTGAACCTCAGACTGGGGCGGAGATTCACTTTCCAACAGGACAATAACCCTAAGCACACAGCCAAGACAATGCAGGAGTGGCTTCGTGACAAGTCTGTGAATGTCTTTGAGTGGCCCAGCCAGAGCCTGGACTTGAACCCGATCAAACATCTCTTGAACATCCTGCAAATAGCTGTGCATTGATGCTCCCCATCCAACCTGACAGAGCTTGAGAGGATCTGCAGAGAAGAATGGGAGAAATTACCCAAATACAGGTGTGCCAGGCTTGTAGTATCATGCCCAAGAAGACTTGATGCTGTAATCGCTGCCAAAGATGCCTCACAAAGTACTGAGTAGAGGGTCTGAATACTTATGTAAATGTGATATTTAAGTTATTTCTATTTAATTACATTGGAAACATTTCTAAATGCCTGTTTTCCCTTTTTTTATTATGGGGTATTGTGTGTAGATTGATGATAAAATAAAATAATTTAATTCATTTTAGACTAAGGCTGTAACATAACAAAATGTGGAAAAAGTGAAGGGGGGGGGGGGGGGGGGGAGCATGAAATTTGGGTTGTGCAAATTACAATATTAGTAGGCAGGAGCTACCAAAGAATAAATTGGAACAAGCTGTTATCGGGTAAGTCCATGTCTAACATGTGGGAGAATTTGAACGAGCAGCCAATCAGAGTTTAGGACCAGTATGTTCCCTGAAGTGCATTTGAGGAATATAAAGAAAATAGAAAATAACTCGTATAGGTATAAGGAGGGCTAAAAGAGGCCATGAAATGTCATTGGTGATTGGGTTAAAGAAAAGACCAAGATTTTTTTTATACATACATTAAAAACAAGAAGCTAACTTGGGAAAGGGGCAGGACCATTTCAAGGATAAAGGAATACATTTATGCTTGGAGTCAGAGGATGTAGGTGAGGTACTAAACAAGTACTTGGCATCGGTATTCACTAAGGAAAAGGACCCAGACAACAGCAAAGTCAGTGTGGGGTATATTAACATGTTGGGGCATTTGGAGATCAAGGAGGTGGTAGTGTTGGGTCTCTTGAAGAAAGAAGGCAGTTGGAGTTTAATCCAGACACGGGTGAAGTGTTACACTTTGGGAGATCAAATGCAAGGGGAAAGTATACAGTTCGTGGCCCGACCCTTAACAATGTATAGATATGTTACAAAACTTACCTTTAGCGGCGCTGCAGTTCTGCCACTGCCTGTGTGCATGCCTTTGAGAGGGGGGCGGGTTTAAAATGTTGTTTTTCTCCAGACAATTCAAATCAATCAATCTCGGGGGATTTCGTTGCTAAAGGGAAATCGCTCCGACATCTGTTTTATGAAGCTATCTTTAAACTACGCTGGATCATTTATTAGCAAGAGTGAATTAAAAATCGTATTCTAAAGCCGTGAACGCTGACAACGGGACGGACCTTACGTAGGGGACAAAATAAGGTACACAGTTTATTTTTGCTTAAAAACGTGGTTCTTAGGAAGCCTTTAATCAAAATTTCATGTTGCGAAAAGGGGACAAAAAAAACAAAACAAAGCGGCAGTATTTTTCCTGCCGACTGGGGTTAAATTCACCGCAAACTGCAACAATCCAATCCATCGCTTTCCACATAAACCCACTCGCAAGTTGATTTAAATGGCCATTAATTTACAGGAATTGAACACTAAATTCCTTCAATTTGCCCTATAAATTCATTAAAATGAGATTTAAAAAATCATGTTTTAGTGGGTGAATGTTATTTGAACACTTAGGCAATTAAAAAAATTTTCTTAAGAAATTGATAGATGTTTAGATCTAGTAATTGAATTTTGTAATTAGCTACAATTAGGTAACTAACTAATTATATGCTTTAATTTCATGTCATCCAAGTAAGATTGTTTCATATTTGTTTCAGAATGCTTCAATCTATAATAACTGAAAATTTAATCTTAATTTTTCTTTAATCTTTAGTTCTTAATTTTTAAGAAAGTTATGGGCTTTTGACTGTCCTCAATCACAGCTTTTGAGTTAAGTCAATGGAAAGGCAATGGGGAACAAGATGCTAATTTCCGAGTATGAAAATGGCCATCACTTTTTTAATACTGAAGATATGAAAGTGAATTAGGTGTCAAATTAAACTTCTTTTTATGCTTTATATGATGGGATAAATTGCAGACTTGATTTTTTAAATCCCAAAATGTTGTAACATTGCTACAATATACTAAGGGACCTTGGAGTCCAAGTCTATACCTCCTAAAATGTAGGAGTACAGGTAGATAGAGTGGAAAAGAAGGCATATGGTATGCTTGCTTTCAACCACTGGGCCATTGAGTATGAGTTAGGAAGTCATGTTGCAACTTTATAAAAGTTTTGTTAGGCTGTGATTGGAGCAGTGGTCCAGTGGTCCAACCCGAAACATCACTTGTCCATTAACTCCAAAGATGCTGCTTGACCCGCTGAGTTACTCTAGCATTTTGTGGCTATCTTTGGTATCAACTAGCATCTGCAGTTCCTTTTTATTACATTAGTGTGGGCCGTTTTCCTATTACAGGAAGAAAGTAAAGGCTTTGGACAGGGTGGAGTAGAGGTTTATCAAGATGTCAGCTGGATTAATGGGTATCAGTTACAAAGAAAGATGGGACAAACTTAGTTTGTATTATCTGGAGCATTGGAGGCTAATAGGTGACCAGATAGAAGTTTATTAAATGATGACAGGCTTAGGTAGAGTAGACAGTCAGAACCATTTCCCAAGGTGGAAATGTCAAATACTCGAGGGCATAGCTTAAAGGGAGGGGTGACATAATCACATACTTTTCTTAGACTGAGAGTGGTGGGTGTGGAATGAGTTGCCGGGGTTGGTGGTGGAAGCAGATATGATTGTGGCTTTCATATAGGTTCATGAATATGCAAGGAATGGAGGTACATGCATCATGTGCATCCGTGGATAACAAGGGAAATCAGGGATAGTATCAAAGCAAAGGATGATGCGTACAAAGTAGCCAGAAAAAGCAGCATACCAGAGGACTGGGAGAAATTCAGAGACCAGCAGAGAAGGACAAAGGGCTTGATTAGGAAAGGAAAAATAGATTATGAAAGAAAACTGGCAGGGAACATAAAAACTAACTGCAAACGTTTTTATAGATATGTGAAGAGAAATAGATTAGTTAAAACAAATGTAGGTCCCTTGCAGTCAGAAACAGGTGAGTTGATCATGGGGAACAAGGATATGGCGGACCAATTGAATAACTACTTTGGTTCCGTCTTCACTAAGGAAGACATAAATAATCTGCCGGAAATAGCAGGGGACCGCAGGTCAAAGGAGTACTTGAGTGAAATCCAGGTTAGTCGGGAAGTGGTGCTGGGTAAATTGAATGGATTAAAGGCCGATAAATCCCCAGGGCCAGATAGGCTGCATCCCAGAGTACTTAAGGAAGTAGCTCCGGAAATAGTGGATGCATTAGTGATAATCTTTCAAAACTCTTTAGATTCTGGAGTAGTTCCTGAGGATTGGTGGGTAGCAAACGTAACCCCTCTTTTTAAGAAGGGGGGGAGAGAGAAAACGGGGAATTACAGACCAGTTAGTCTAACATCGGTAGTGGGGAAACTGCTAGAGTCAGTTATTAAAGATGGGATAGCAGCACATTTGGAAAGTGGTGAAATCATTGGACAAAGTCAGCATGGATTTACGAAAGATAAATCATGTCTGACGAATCTTGTGGAATTTTTCGAGGATGTAACTAGTAGTGTGGATGGGGGAGAACCAGTGGATGTGGTGTATCTGGACTTCCAGAAGGCTTTCGACAAGGTCCTACATAAGCGATTAGTATATAAACTTAAAGCATATGGCTTTGGGGGTTCAGTATTGATGTGGATAGAGAACTGGCTGGTAAACAGGAAGCAAAGAGTAGGAGTAAATGGGTCGTTTTCACAATGGCAGGCAGTGACTAGTGGGGTACCGCAAGGCTCAGTGCTGGGACCCCAGCTATTTACAATATACATAAATGATCTGGATGAGGGAATTGAAGGCAATATCTCCAAGTTTGCGGATGACACTAAGCTGGGGGGCAGTGTTAGCTGTGAGGAGGATGCTAGGAGAATGCAGGGTGCCTTGGATAGGCTGGGTGAGTGGGCAAATGTTTGGCAGATGCAGTATAATGTGGATAAATGTGAGGTTATCCACTTTGGTGGCAAAAGTAGGAAAACCGACTACTATCTAAATGGTGGCCGATTAGGAAAAGGGGAGCTGCAGCGCGACCTGGGTGTCATGGTACACCAGTCATTGAAAGTAGGCATGCAGGTACAGCAGGCAGTGAAGAAAGCCAATGGTATGTTAGCTTTCATAGCAAAAGGATTTGAGTATAGGAGCAGGGAGGTTCTACTTCAGTTGTATAGGGTCTTGGTGAGGCCACACCTGGAGTATTGCGTACAGTTCTGGTCTCCAAATCTGAGGAAGGACATTATTGCCATAGAGGGAGTGCAGCGAAGGTTCACCAGACTGATTCCTGGGATGTCAGGACTGTCTTATGAACAAAAACTGTATAGACTCGGTTTATACTCTCTAGAATTTAGGAGATTGAGAGGGGATCTTATAGAAACTTACAAGATTCTTAAGGGGTTGGACAGGCTAGATGCAGGAAGATTTTTCCCGATGTTGGGGAGGTCCAGGACAAGGGGTCACAGCTTAAGGATAAGGGGGAAATCCTTTAGGACCGAGATGAGAAGGAATTTTTTCACACAGAGAGTGGTGGGTCTCTGGAACTCTCTGCCACAGAGGGTAGTTGAGGCCAGTTCATTGGCTATATTTAAGAGGGAGTTAGATGTGGCCCTTGTGGCTAAGGGGATCAGAGGGTATGGAGAGAAGGCAGGTACGGGATACTGAGTTGGATGATCAGCCATGATCACATTGAATGGCGGTGCAGGCTCGAAGGGCCAAATGGCCTACTCCTGCACCTAATTTCTATGTTTCTATGTGCAGGTAGAAGAGTATCGACCAGTGGCACTAACGCCTGTGGTGATGAAGCGCTTTGAGAGGTTGATCATGGCGCAAATCAACTCCTACCTCGACAAAAACCTGGACCCACTGCAGTTCGCTTATCGCTACAACAGATCAACAGTGGAAAAGTGTTATAGAAGGAACTGCAGATGCTGGAGAATCGATGGTACACAAAAGGCTGGAGAAACTCAGCGGGTGCAGCAGCATCTAAGGAGCGAAGGAGATATGCGACGTTTCGGGTCGAGACCCTTCTTCAGACGCAATCTCGCTAGCCCTCCACTCTGCTCTGGACCACTTGGACAAAAAAAACTCGTATGTCAGGCTGTTTTTCATCGATTACAGCTCGGCATTTAACACAATCGTCCCCTCTAAGCTGGTTACCAAACTCGCAGAACTGGGTCTCTGTGCATCCCTCTGCAATTGGATCCTCGACTTCCTCATTCACAGACCACAGTCTGTTCGTATTGGTGAAAATGTGTCAGACTCGATAACAATCAGCACGGGAGCACCTCAAGGCTGCGTGCTCAGCCCCCTGCTGTACTCACTCTATACTCATGACTGCATAGCCGGGCATAGTGTGAACTCCATCATCAAGTTCGCCGACGACACCACTGTTGTGGGACGTTGCACTGATTGGGATGAGTCTGAGTATAGAAGAGAGATCAAGCGACTGTCCATATGGTGCCAGCACAATAACCTGGCCCGCAAAACCAAGGAACTGATTGTGGACTTTGGAAGGAGTAGGATGGGGACCCACTGTCCTGTTTATATCAACGGGTCGATGGTTGAAAGGGTCAAGAGCTTTAAATTCCTGGACGTGCACATCTGTGAAGATCTTTCCTGGTTCGAGAACACAGATGCAATTATTAAGAAAGCTCATCAGCGCCTCTACTTCCTGAGAAGATTATGGAGAGTCGGTCTGTCAAGGAGGACTCTCTCTAACTTCTACAGGTGCACAGTAGAGAGCATGCTGACCAGTTGCATTGTGGCTTGGTTCGGCAACTTGAGCGCCCTGGAGAGGAAAATACTACAAAAAGTAGTAAACACTGCCCAGTCCATCATCGGCTATGACCTCCCTTCCATTGAGGGGATCTATCGCAGTCGCTGCCTCAAAAAGGCTGGCAGCATCATCAAGGACCCACACCATCCTGGCCACACACTCATCTCCCTGCTACCTTCAGGTAGAAGGTACAGGAGCCTGAAAACTGCAACGACCAGGTTCAGGAATAGCTACTTCCCCACAGCCATCGGGCTATTAAACTTGACACGGACAAAACTCTGAACATTAATACCCCTTTATCTGTTATTTGCACTTTATCAATTTATTTATTCATGTGTGTATTTACGTATATAATGGTATATGGACACACTAATCTGTTTTGTAGTCAATGCCTACTATATTTTGTTGTGCTGAAGCAAAGAAAGAATTTCATTGTCCTGTCGGGGACACATGACAATAAACTCTTTTGACTTTGACTTGACTTTTGAAGAGATCAAATAAATCTTGCATCATGTTCGACATGGATATCATGGGCTGAAGGGCATGTTCCTGTACTATACTTCCCTTTTTCTACCAAATGTAAATTTCATTAACTTGGATTCATTATTTTGAAGTGAAGTTCATATCTCCAAAGAAGATATTTGAAGTTGTGACTTCTCCAGCCAAGCAAATTAAAGCAGAAACAAGGAATTGCAGATGCTGGTTTACAAGAAGCAAACACCAAGTGCTGAAATAACTCAATGGGTCAGGCAGCATCTCTGGCAAATATGGATAGGTGATGTTTCAGGACGGATCCTCCTTCAGACAAAGCCATCGGGTGGACAGTCTCAAGAAGGGTTTCAACCCAGAAAATCACCTATCCACGTTCTGCAGCCTGACCTTCTGAGTTAATCCAATGCTGTGTCGTTTTGTGTATTAAAGAGGCATCGGCAGTTCCTTGTTTCTAAGATCAGAACAATGCTAGGATTGATTGTAATCATAGCTCAACTGAGATCCTTCTACTCCAATTCCCATTCCGCCTCTCTCCATGTTTCCATCTTGCTTCCTCCAAAAACAACCAAAACGAATAAGAGAGATTAAGTTGATACTCTTATCAACATAAGGGCCTGTCACACTAGCGCGCGATTAGACGCGACAAGCGCGACCTACCGTGGTCGCTTTAGTCGTCCGGCCTCGCGTGACCCTGTCCCACTGCGATCGCCGGAGTCTCGTGGAGTTGCGCGGACTCGTGTGGAGCTGGTGTCGACATCGCGCGTAGTGTCCAAAAACCGACACTGCTTAAAAATATCGCGCGGCAAAATCCTGTCGCGCGGAACGTGATGACGTTTTGACGTTGTGCGTCTTCAGCGTGGCGTTGCGTGATGACGTCACTGCCCGACGTCGTGCAACGCGCATGCTCATGCGCATCGTCACGTGATGAAAAATAACGTCCTTCCTTCGGACGTCGCGCGTGTTATCGCGCGCTAGTGTGACAGGCCCTTCACTCGCACCGGGATCGCCTGACCCCCACGCGACCCCCGCGTCCGAATTTATCGCGCTTATCGCGTCTAATCGCGCGCTAGTGTGACAGGCCCTTTATACTCCTGATACTTTTAAATTTAACATATTTTTACAATTTGGTTTTTAGTTATTCATTCATGGGTTGTGAATGTTGTGGTCAACACTGGAATTTATTGTTCAGTCCTATTTGCCCCTTATCTGAAGAGGTTATTAAGAGTGAATCATTTAAATAATCAAAGAGTTGATTCTACTGATTCATGAATTAGTAACAGGAATAAGAACACACTAGATAATGAGCGGTATAAGTTTTATGAAATGACATCTTGCTAATATGGGTGCTTTCAATTTAGGCGCCATCTTGAGATATGATATCTGTAAGAAATATATAAATTGTACAAGGTCGTACCAACAGCTGGGATATAACACAGTCTCGCCCATACAATCTCTAGGCAAAATATCTACCATCAAACTGCAAACCTCACCCTACGACCCCAGATTATCCCCGTCTACCCATTGTGAAGCCTTGAGAAAATAATTTCCATCGATCACCTCACTCCCTTCTCACGCCTCTTACTCCATCCATCTTGAATGCAAGCATGCAGTCTTCTGAATATCTTCATCTCTGCCTCTATTTATAAAGACCTGCATCCTGCAGTGTACAATCTGGCCTTCATAACAGGATTATCATCATTCCATAAATAGTAGAGGAATGCAATTAAAATTCCACTACACTGTAGATATAATGTAGGTTACATTACTGCAAGGACTAAAACCTGAATGAATGATCTCGTCTGTTCAAAGCAGCACCCCAAGAATTTGACAAACTTAATTGAATTGAAATGAATACATTATTGTTACATGAGACAAGTCACAGTGAAATTCTTCTTTGCTTGCATACCCCAGGCATGCAAATGTTTAAGAAGGAACTACAGATGCTGGAAAATCGAAGGTAGACAAAAATGCTGGAGAAACTCAGCGGGTGAGGCAGCATCAATGGAGTGAAGGAAATAGGCGACGTTTTGGGTCGAGACTTCTTCAATCTCCACCAGAAACGTTGCCTATTTCCTTCGCTCCATAGATGTTGCCTCACCTGCTGAGTTTCTCCAGCATTACAAAGTTACAAATTCCCCACCCCCAAGTTCCCTCTTTGTTCTCCCCCCCCCCCCCCCCCACGGCGACCTCTCCATGCTGGGTCCCCATTGTCCATGGCAGCATAATATTAAGATGAGTGAAATAGTGAAGAGTTAATGCAGATTTAAATATGTCGGAGGACAGTGAAGGTTTAGAACAAGCTGTCCAGGGATAGACGGTTGATGAGCAGAACATAGGCGTAGCTGGCAGTGTGGTTGCCCCACATTGCCACCACCCTGAGTTCCTGTAGTGCCTGTGTGACCCTTGTACTGTGTGAATTCTGTCGATTTCCTTCATTGTTTTCCCCCACATCCCAGAGATGTGTAGATGAATTTAGCACTGTAATTTGCCCCTCATGTGTAGGTGAGTGGGAGGTGTTGATAGGGATGTGGGGAGATGGCAGAAAAACTAACGAGGGAACGGGAAATCTCTGAGAGTCACATCATCTCCTTCAATACTACATGGAAATATAGAAAACATGGTTCTGCAAAATCAGGATGAACTTGGGCAGTTTCCTTTTTAAATATTACATGACAGAAGATTGTGGAATAATACGACGGGAACTTTGATCAGTTAAGTGTATGCTATTGCAATGTTATTTTGAGTATCATTGTTTTAATCTTTTACAGGTGATGGACTCGAGGAAAGGAAGGTGAAACAAGGAACCAAATGAGGGATGGACACTAAATGCTAGAGTAACTAAGCTCTCAGTCTGAAGAAGGGTCTCAACCCAAAACATCACCTATTCCTTTTCTCCAGAGATGCTGCTTGACCTGCTGAGTTACTCCAGCATTGTGTGTCTTCGGTGTAAACCAGCACCTGCAGTTCCTTCCTACATAATGAAATAAGGGAGGTAAGGTAGGCAGTGAGAGGAGGCCACCCGGTGGGTGATGGACAGATGGAGTGGGCAGGGGAGGGAAAATAAACTGGCTGAAAGGTGACAGGGGAGGGGAGTGGTTTGAAGAGAAGGGTGTGTGTGAGAGGACTTGGGTAGATCAGAAGGACGACAAAGGGGCAGCAGTTTACCACCATTCACAGCCCTTTGCTGCCGCCACCCATCATCTCACAGCCTCCCTTTCCCGCTCCAACCTGACTCCATCTGCCAATCCACCCCTCCTCACACGGATCGAGCTATCACTTACAAGCTTTGTCTCCCCCTCCACCTCTTCATACTTGCTATCTTCCCTGTACTCCCTCTGCCCAGATAAAGGGTCCCAACACAAAATGGTTGACTGCTGAGTTTCTCCAGCAGATTGTTGCTCCAGATTCCAGCATTTGCAGTCTCTTGTGTCTCCATTATTTAAAATTAAGTTGTTGGTTGAATTTGAAGAATTTTAACTGTGGTAATTTAACCGAGTTGAATGATCAGCCATGATCATATTGAATGGCGGTGCAGGCTCGAAGGGCCGAATGGCCTACTCCTGCACCTATTTTCTATGTTTCTCTGTATCTCCGGCAGATTGTTTATTGTCCCATGCATCAGTGCGTGAAATGTTTGGCAGTTTCCTGCTTAATCTTACAGGTTCTGTTTTAACACTTCTTAAAGTGGAGGAAAACAAGACAATTTTCTTAGGTAACATTCACTTTCATGCTGGAGCAAATATAAGGCCTACTTTATAATAGGTTCAGACTAATTTCCATGTACTAATCTGTAAGTTGTACATATAAAGATTTAGCAATGCAAAGGCAAATGAATAAACATATTTAACACCCAGGAATCCTTTAGTTAAGTTTTCAATGAAGCAATTATAATTTATTCTACTTACTACTTGTAGGTTTCAGAACGAATGTATTCAAAGACATGGGATACACCGAGTTGGAATTGGTCAGCAATTGGTGTAACCCATGGATTGTTCTCTGCTTTGAAGACTTGCTTTGGGCCAGTCAGGTCCAAATTACCTGAAAATGTACACAAAATTCAAATTAATTAACAAAGCCATTCCATGTTTTATGTAAAAATATCAGTAAATCAATCTAAAGAAATTGATCCCTTATAAGAAAGTAAATCTTAATTTATTTTACACAGCCAAATTGATTGTGTCTAGACATTAAAAGCCGTCAACAGAAAAGTAATCACTTCCCTTTAATTGTCTTGGTGCATCCACATCTTTAACAACTCATGAAAGAAAGAACAAAGAAACAAATGCATTGAAATATCACAGCAAACGGTTCAGAAGACGTTTTCACTTAGAGGTCCCAAGCAGAGAGTTATGAAATGGAGCTGAAGGATATTTAAGTTTTTTTTTAATCGATACAAGCTTGTACAGAGCACCACAAGGATTACAGGTTGGAATATAATTTAAACCTCTACACGTATAGAATATACACTTTAGTATTCACTTGTTACTTCCTTATTAGAGCTTGCAGATTTTTTTCAAGGAGAGAAAGTCAGATCAATAGACTCCTCACTTTCAATTGGAAGATAGAAAGGAAGATATTTTTGCAAAGATTTGTTTCAGTGATCAAAAAAAAAAATTAATTTTTACCTATGGGTATTTATTTTTTGTTTGCCAATCCAATTTTCCCCCAGTAGTTTCCCATTCTTTGAAAATATCCTAAAATGTTTCATTTTAGCATTATATAGCACAGACATTTTAATTATAAGAACACCATAAAAGTATATTCCAATAGTTATTTTGTTACCCAACAAGAATACAGCGAGAGGAGGTACAGATGAGGTAGCTGTGGGGGTCCATCGGTTTATAGAAACATAGAAAATAGGTGCAGGAGTAGGCCTTTCGGCCCTTTGAGCCTGCACCGCCATTCAATATGATCATGGCTGATCATCCAACTCAATATCCCGTACCTGCCTTCTCTCCATACCCCCTGATCCCTTTAGCCACAAGGGCCACATCTAACTCCCTCTTAAATATAGCCAATGAACTGGCCTCAACTACCTTCTGTGGCAGAGAATTCCAGAGATTCACCACTCTCTGTGTGAAAAATGTTTTTCTCATCTCGGTCCTAAAAGATTTCCCCCTTATCCTTAAACTGTGACCCCTTGTCCTGGACTTCCCCAACATCGGGAACAATCTTCCTGCATCCAGCCTGTCCAACCCGTTAAGAATTTTGTAAGTTTCTATAAGATTCCCCCTCAATCTTCTAAATTCTAGCGTGTACAAGCCGAGTCTACCCAGTCTTTCTTTGTATGAAAGTCCTGACATCCCAGAAATCAGCCTGGTGAACCTTTTCTGTACTCCCTCTATGGCAAGAATGTCTTTCCTCAGATTTGGAGACCAAAACTGTAGATGATATGTGTATATCCCTTTAACAGTAGTGACGTAGCCCTTGCTAACCACTCCCCTATAATCGAGTATAACTGTGTCCTCCCCATCCTTAGCTCTCTCTCTAGTGATCGTGACAGACCACGTACAGCTAGGGCAGTGATGTGTGTTTAGTTAATAAAGTTATAGTAAAGAATTCTCTGTGTACATGCATGTTCTTTACATGGTGTCAGAAGTTGGATAAGAACCCACGCCTCCATGTGGAGAACATGCACGTACACAGAGAATTCTTTACTATAACTTTATTAACTAAACACACATCACTGCCCTAGCTGTACGTGATGTCATTCACGATGAAAGGCAAAGTCGAATCTACACTTCGTAAAATGGTGGCCATGGGCATCCTGAAGGAAGTGAGTGAGCCCACTCGGTGGGTCTCCACCATGGTTGTCGCTGCGAAGAAGGATGAGTGAACTGCGGATTTGCATCAACCCGAAGGATCTGGCCATCAAGCGCCCGCACTACCCCATGCGAACAGTTGAAGATGTTGCTGCACAAGTCGGTCCAGCCACCGTGTTTTCGGTTCTCGACGCCAAGAGTTCGTTCTGGCAAATACCACTTGACAAACGGTCTTCATTCCTAACAACGTTCAGCACGCCCTTCGGGAGGTTTCGTTTTCTCCGCATGCCGTTCGGGATCAACTCTACCAGTGAGGTGTTCCAAAGGACAATGGAACAACTGTTCGCCGGGCTCCCGTGTGCTATCATCGTCGACGACATCCTAGTCTACGGGAAGGATGTCACGGAGCACGACCATAACTTCCGCCAGGTCCTGGAACGAGCCCGGGAAGTTAACCTAAAGCTCAACCCAAAAAAATGCCGATTTCGTGTCCCGGAGGTCACCGTGGGACATGTTTTCACAGCATCGGGGCTGAAGCCCCACCCGCAGAAGACAGCCGCAATATCTGAGATGCCTGCACCTGCTGATGTGCCGAGCCTCCAGCGTTTCCTGGGCATGGTCAACTACCTGGGGATGTTCATCCCTGACTTGAGTGAGTTGAGCGCTCCTCTGAAAGACCTGGTGAAAAAGGACACTGCCTGGGCCTGGTTCCCGCAACACCAGAAAGCCTTTGACATTCTCAAGTCCAGGTTGGTCAGCACCAACGCTAAAGTATTTTGACCTCAAGCGCCCCATCGTCCTCACATGTGATGCGTCCAAGTTTGGCCTCGGTGCCGCCTGCTTGCAGGTCCACGATGGAGTACAACTGCCCGTGTCATACGCATCCCGTACAATGACTCCCGCCGAGCAGCGCTATGCCCAAATTGAAAAAGAACTGCTGACTGCTGTCTTCGCCTGCTCGATGTTCAAAGACTATATTCTGGGCACCTGTTTTTCTATTGAGACGGACCACCAACCTCTGGTTACCATCCTCAACAAGCCAATACACGTGGCCTCCTCCCGGCTTCAGCGTATGATGCTTCAGCTACAACAATTTACTTTCACTGTGGTTTACCGAAAAGGCAAGGACATGTTTGTTGCCGACACGCTGTCTCGGGCACCTCTTGCATCCACCACCCGTCACCCTTATGAGGCGTCCGATCTGATAGTGCTCAACGTGAATTTCGTGCCTTCAAATCAGATGAAGTCTCTGGTCCAGCACACAGCAGCTGACGCTTCGCTTCAACAGCTGGCCGCGGTTATCAAGCGGGGCTGGCCAGACCGCCGTTCTTTCCTGCCAGCTGCAGCGGTGCCCTACTTCCTGGTTCATGACGAGCTGGTGCTGCGTGATGGTGTGATTGTGAAGGGGCACAAGGTGGTAGTGCCCGCAGCACTTCGTGAACAATATTTTGAAACAGCTCATCGTGGCCATCCCGGGGCCGAAGCCACTCTTTCCATCGCTCAGAGCCAGTTCTACTGGCCTGATATGGCTCGTTGTTTCCGGGACAGGGTCTCCTCGTGCCCTACGTGCAACAGCCTCGCCCCGCAACAGCAGCGGCTGTTATAAAATTTATAAAATTTATAAAATTCTGCACTCAGGCCATCAGGGCCCGCTGCTTTTCCATTCTTTAACAAACTAATTGATTCTTCAATATCTTTTACTGTTATTTCAGCGTTTAACAAATGTCTACCTTCCTGATCTAGGCTATTAATTTGACACTCTTGTAGGAATGTTTCCATACCATCTGTTTGTCCTGTTAATTTAGATGAATAAAGATTTTGATAATATTGTAGAAATCTGTCATTAATATCTTTTGGTATCGTCAATATATTTCCATGCGCAGATCTAATTCTATGTATCATTTTTTCATCTTCTAATTTTCTAAGTTGTCGTGCTAGCAATTTTTGTGGTTTGTCTCCAAATTCAAAGTGCACTTGTTTGGTTTGTTGAAATAGTTTAATGACTTGGTTAGAATATATTTTATTTAATCTATATTTTACTATTGCAATTTTATTACTTAACTCTTTAGAAGGGTGTTTTATGTTTTCACTTTACTGTTTTTAAAGTAAGACTTTCGAGAAATCGAAAATGCATTATAAATATATATTTCAATGCACTGAGTCTCTTGCCCGGAGTAGGTGAATCGAGGACCTGAGGACAGATTTAAGGTGAAGGGGAAAATAATTCATAAGAATCTGAGGGGTCACTTTTTCCATACAAAGGGTGGTGGGTGTGTGGAACAAGTTGCCAGAGGAGGTAATTGAGGCATTTAACATTTAAGAAACAGTTAGACTGATACATGGATAGGACAGGTTTGTAGGGATATGGACCAAAAGCGGGTAGTGTAGCTGGGACATGTTGGCGGGTGTGGACGTTGGGCTGAAGGGCCTGTTTTCACACTGTATCACTCTATGACTACATTATATCTCCACCATACATCCAGTGAATTGGCCTCCACTGCCTTCTGTGACAGAGAATTCCACAGATTCACAACTCCGTGGTGAAGAAAGTTTGTCCTCATCTCAGTCCTAAATGGCCTACCCCTTATTCTTAAACTGTGACCCCTGGTTCCTCCCCCAACATCGGGAACATTTTCCTGCAGTTACAGTAAGTGAAAATCTAGCAGGCAAGCAGGATGCTTTCTCCAACCACCCCCATTTGAAGGTCACTATCTTCCACTGCTTCTACCCAATGCTTGGTACCTACTTCCAGCAGCCACTGGTTGTCCTCAGCCTGGTTCATACACCAGGGCGAATTCAGCGCAGAGTCTCTCACGGCAGCGGCGCAACGCTTCCTCCTTGCCTTCAACCCGCGGCCCGGTTGCCTCCGAAGCCTCGGGACTCTTGCACTAAGGCTGCTCCATGGCCGGATCTGCAGCGAGCGGCTCGCCAGCCCGGCAAACACTGGCCAGCCCCGGCTCCCCCGTCAGCATCTGTCCCCACCGCTGCAACTGCTACCATCCCTCCCTTCGCCCAGCTCTCCAACACCCACGACCAGATTGCTCAGAGCACAGCCGCGCCTCGTCCAAAGCTGGAGACACTGAAACATGTCTAGCCAAAAATGTGGGCGGACTACAGCCAGCCCCCCCCCCCCCCCCCCCGTTCCGCGGCCCATGACCTCCACATTGGCGAGACCAAGCATAGATTAGGTGACTGTTTTGCTGAGTACCTGCACTCTGTTCACAGTGGCCATCTTGTGCTTTAGTTTGCATGTCATTTCAACCCCATTTTCCATTCCCAAACCAACCTGTGCTTACTCTGGCTTCTCCATTGCCACAGTGAGGTCAAACTCAAACGAGAAGAATAACACCTCATATTCTGCTTAGTGAGCCACCGTTAGATACATTGACCTGGCTTGGAGCGGACACACCCAGACTTAGACAATGGTTAGACATAGTACAGGAAATATTTGTCATGGAGAAAATGACATATTCTCTAAGAGTGAAAGAAGGTGAGTTTAATAGAAAATGGGTAAAATAGATTAGGTATAGAAATAAACACATCAATACTGTATAATTTTATAGACAATAATGTAAGTTATTGAACAATGTTTTGATATGAAAATAGTTCTGTATACTGCATCATTAATTGTAAACTGAACCCCACGCTCCACTGGTGTACGTTTCACTGTAATGTTGTATGTTTCATTGTTATATTTGTGTTTTATTTGTGTATACATAAAAGCAATAAAAACTAAAGTGTAAAAAAAAAGATACATTGAATTTTCCAATTTCAAGTAAACTGCACTCCCAGCGTTCCTTTCCAGTTCTCTTTGGCTTTCTTCTGTCCTCTTTTTCTCCATTATTAGCAAGAACCATTATCCTCTCTCAAATTATTCCATCTTTCCTCTACATTCTCAGTACTGATGCCGGATCCTGACCGGAAACCTTGTGCATCCCTTTGCCTCCGCAGATGCTGTTCAATCTGTTAACTTCTTCGAGCAATTTATTTTTTGCTCGATTCTTGTATCAGCAGCCTTTGTATCTCTCAGATGAGCCAATCCTCAGATAAATCCCATTTCCCTGCCGCTCCTCCTATCCTTCTGCTCAGTTAACAAAGAAATATCATTCTCATATATGAAATTGGTCTCGCAACATTTTCTTTAAAGAAGGAAGCACCAGACATCCATGTTATAGCAGCGCATTTGGAAAGCAGTGACAGGATCGGTCAAAGTCAGCATGGATTTATGAACGGGAAATCATGCTTGACTAATCTTCTGGAATTTTTTGAGGATGTAACAAGTGGAATGGATAAGGGAGAGCCAGTGGAAGTGGTGTATCTGGACTTTCAAAAAGCCTTTGAGAAGGTCCCACACAAAAGGTTAGTGTGCAAAATTGGAGCACGTGGTATTGGTGGATAGGGTATTGAAGGTACCCGGACGTGGCGTTGATAGACAAGAAGCCAAAGCAAAGAAGTGGAAGCCAAATAACCGAACGGAAACAAAGCCGAAACGCCACATAACCGAAAGTATACGAAGCCGAAATGCCAACTAACTGAAAGGGTGGGACGCCTAAAAGCCAACTGACCGAAAGGGCGGGATGCCTAAAAGCCAACTGACCGAAAGGCTGCGTCGCATAAAAGCAAATTAACCGAAAGGCCGTTCTGCCGAAACGCCAACTAACCGAAAGGCTGCTCTACCGAAACGTCAAATAACCGACATGACGTCACCGGGGGGGGACTTGTCAGCGATTGGTCCAGACCTCCGCGTCGATCACATCACTGGCTGGTGGAGACGGGAGGGTGGGGTTCATTTTCCCACACAAGCCAGAGGTGACTGGGCACTCTGAACCTGATCACCAAGTTGTAAGCAACTGAAGGAGCGCATCCCTCGGGACAGCCCCCACTCTCCCACGGCCACAGCCGCCTCGTCTCCCCATGTGGCCGCAATGTTATGCTCTGTGTGTCGGCAGCGCCGGGTGGAGCAGAGGTGTGGATCCCTCCGCCCACCCAGTCACAGACTGCGATGCACCGCCAACGGACCCCAACCCCCGCACCAGGGTGATTCACCCCCCCCCCGACTCCGACCTACACACTGGTTGCCTGCATAACGCACACAGCAAGCTCCCATGCACAAAACACCAGATAATCTGTAAACTGTTTTAACCAAAGATGAACACAAAAAGCTGGAGTACCTCAGCGGAACAGGCAGCATCTCTGGAGAGATGGAATGGGTGACGTTTCGGGACTAGACCATTCTTCAGACCTGAAGACTGAGTCTGAAACGCCACCCATGCTGCCCTTTCACATGGACCGCTTACAACTTGGTGCTCGGGTTCAGAGTGCCCAGTCGCCTATGGCTTGTGTGGGAAAATGACCCCCACCCTCCCATCTCCATCGGCCAGTGATGTGATGGACGCGGGGATCTGGACCAATTGCTGACAAGACCCTCCCCCCCCCCCCCCCCCCCCCCCGGCAATGTCATGTTTTGGGTATTTGCCGTTTCGTCAGAGCGGCTATTTGGTGAGTTGGCGTTTAGGTGATGCAACCTTTCGGTTAGTTGGCTTTTGGGCGTCCTGTCCTTTCGGTTAGTTTGCATTTAGGTGTCCCACCCGTTCGGTTAGTTGGTGTTTCGGCTTCGTACGCTTTTGATTATTTGGCGTTTCGGCTTTGTTTTCGTTTGGTTATTTGGCTTCCCCTTCTTTGCTTTGGCTGCTCGTCCTTCGACGCCTCGTTCGCACACGGGTATTGACATGGACAGAGAACTGGTTGGCAGACAGGAAGCAAAGAGTAGGAATTAACGGGTCATTTTTAGAATGGCAGGCAGTGAATAGTGGGGTGCCGCAAGGCTTGGTGATGGTTATTAACAATATATATTAACAATTTAGAGTGGCAGGCAGTGACTAATGGGGGTATGGAGGGAAGGCAGGTACAGGATACTGAGTTGGATGATCATATTGAATGGTGATGCAGGCTCGAAGGGCCTACTCCTGCACCTATTTTCTATGTTTCTATGTTTCTATGTAGAGGAGGGAATTAAATGTGACATCTCCAAGTTTGCGGATGACACAAAGCTGGATGGCAGTGTGAGCTGCGAGGAGGATGCTATGAGGCTGCAGGGTGACTATGGTGGGTGAATGGGCAGATTCATGGCAGATGCAGTATAATGTGGATAAATGTAAAGTTATCCACTTTGGTGGCTAGAACAGGAAGGCAGATTATAATCTGAATGGTGTCCTGGGATGTCGGGACTTTCATATGAAGAAAGATTGGATAGACTCGGCTTGTACTCACTGGAATTTAGAAGATTGAGGGGGGATCTTATAGAAACTTACACAATTCTTAAGGGGTTGGACAAGCTAGATGCAGGAAGATTGTTCCCGATGTTGAGGGAGTCCAGAACAAGGGGTCACAGCCTAAGGATAAGGGGGAATTCCTTTAGGACCGAGATGAGGAAAACATTCTTTACACAGAGAGTGGTGAGTCTCTCGAATTCTCTGCCACAGAAGGTCGTTGAGGCCAGTTCATTGGCTATATTCAAGAGGGAGTTGGATGTGGCTCTTGTGGCTAAAGGGATCAGGGGGTATGGAGAGAAGGCAGGTACGGGATACTAAGTTGGATGATCAGCCATGATCATATTGAATGGCGGTGCAGGCTCGAAGGGCCGAATGGCCTACTCCTGCACCTATTTTTCTATGTTTCTATGTTTCTATGTGTCAGATTAGGAAAAGGGAATGTGTAACAAGACCTGGGTTTGCTTGTACATCAGTCACTGGAAGTAAGCATGAAGGTACAGGCAGTGAATAAAGCCAATGGCATGTTGGCCTTCATAGCAAGAGGATTTGAGTTTAGGACCAAGGTGGTCCTACTGCAGTTGTACAGGGTCTTGGTGAGACCACACCTGGAGTATTGTGTGCAATTTTAGTCTCCTAATTCGAGTTAGAGCATTATTGCTATTGAGGGAGTGCAGCGTAGGTTCACAGGTTTAATTCCCGGGATGGCAGGACTGACATATGATGAAAGAATAGGTCGACTGGACTGTAATCACTGGAATTTAGAAGGATGAGATCTTATCAAAACATATAAAATTATTAAAGGATTGGACAGGCTAGATGCAAGAAAAATATTCCCGATGTTGGGCGAGTCCAGAATCAGGGGTCACAGTTTAAGAATAAGGGGTAGGCCATTTAGGACTGTGATTAGGAGAACATCTTTCACCCAGAGTTGTGAATCTGTGGAATTCTCTGCCACAGCAGTGGAGGCCAATAAGCGAGTTCAGTATTACAACTGTGCATGCCCAGGACATAGGTCATTCGGGATAAACATTCTCGCCAGCTGAGCTATTTGTGTTAACGGACCTGCGTTTCACATGTATTTTCCAGTTTTGCTTCTTCAAGGTAAGAAAATACTGCTTTCAAAACTATTATTTTGGTGTATTTATGGTTCATTAGTACAAAACTACGATGATTTTGGTGGTTTTATTGCTTTATGCTTCGGTGAGTGGACAAGATCGTGACGACGAATAACATCCATTTTTTATTGATTTTGGTTTTTTTTGGGGGGGGAGAGAGTGAAATGAAATGTATGATTTCTAAACCTATCAATACATAATATGAAAAGCATTAGTGGGGTTTTCACCTCTTACTATACTAGTCCACGGCCACGGTCTGTGTGCATGTTTGTTGACCTGAATGATTTCTGCATGTACAGTACATGTGTAAGTAAAGTTGTGTCGTGCAAAACTTAGTCAAGAGTCTCCTGACTAATCATGTCTCTTCTGATTCCCATTACATTGGATAATTTCAATCAGTATTTGACATTCCAATTTTCTGTTACAATCTTGGGATGAAAGAAGACTTATTTCAGCCATCTAGCATCAAAATAGCTATAGGCCTTGCCTTCTTTGTAGTCGCTAAGTTGGCGAGACTTCAGTGAAGTAGCTGGCTGGTTAGCCTCATCATAACTGGCAAGATGATTTGACAGCTCGACAGATTCTCCAAGCCACCCATCTTTCAGTTCGCTCATGGGATCGGGAAGATTTTTTCTTCACATTTCACGAGTTCCTTGTATTGATCAGCATGACACCGTTTTTCTTCACCGGCAGTCGGTAGACGGGCTTCTTCATGTATGATGCAGCATATGCAAGAGCAGCGAGTTCGTCTTTTCATCCCGTCTTTTTCAACCCCCTGTTTGTCTGCTAAAAAATGCTTCAAAGTTTCGACTTGCCATCGCAGAAAATCATCTATATTGTCGTAATTTGGGTCAGCAAACGAAAACTCAGACCGAAAACGTACTCGCAGTTTATACAGTGCTGCGTTTGCTTTTTTAAAATCCTGAATGACCTTGGACACATCGTATGATTCCTAGCGTTTATCGAGATATCAAACTCGCTTATTCACTGGATGTTTTCAAGAGGAAGTTAGATTTAGCTCTTAGGGTTAAAGGAATCAGGAGATATGGGGAAAAAAGTAGGAACGGGGTACTGAATTTAGACAATCAACCATAATCATATTGAACGGCGGGTAAACAAAAATGCTGGAGAAACTCAGCGGGTGAGGCAGCATCTATGGAGCGAAGGAAACAGGCGACGTTTCGGGTCGAGACCCTTCTTCAGACTGATCTGAGGGTGGGGGGGCGAGAATAAGAAAGGAAGAGGCGGAGACAGTGGGCTGAGGGAGAGCTGGGAAGGGGAGGAGAAAGCAGGGATTACCTGAATGGCGGTGCTGGCTAGAAAGGCCGAATGCCCTAATTCTGCACCTATTTTTTTCTATGTCTTCTATTAACTCAAACCTACACACACTAGGGACAATTTTACATTCATACCAAGCCAATTAACCAACAAACCTGTACATCTGGAGTGTGGGATGAAACCGAAGATCTCGAAGTAAACCCACGCAAGTCACGGGGTGAACTTGCAAACTCCATACAGAGAGCACCCGTGCTCAGGATCGAACCTGGGTTGCTGGCACTGTAAGGCAGCAACTCTACCGCTGCACTGTCGTCTTTGATACTTCAATTTATTTTCCTTTTAAAGCTATCAACAAATTTGGATAGGTAGCATTGTAGATTGCAATTTAAAATTATCAAATAGGTGTGTTACCATCAAGTTGTTCTGGAAAGTCAGTAATTACTTCATCTCAATTTGAGTACTTGATCCAGTCTGCCATTACTATACCAAATGTCAAATCAAATGTATCATGCACCCTTCATACCCTCATACCAATAGCTTATTTTCTTTGAAGCTATTTTATGAAATTCTACAAAAATAACTTTGATGGATGTTCCATGTGGTCACCTTGTCCTGATCATTAGACATTTCATTCTTATAAATACATACAAATTGGGTCTCTTATTCGGTCAAAATTAAAATGTTTAGTTAAACATTGGCCTAGACATTTGTTCACAGATCAGTGGTATTAAATGCAGAATATGTTCCAATCTGCATGTTGGATATGACGTTCATTGAAGCCAAACCATGAAAGAGAACTTCTTTACCCAAAGAATATTAATTACCTGACAAGAGGTTAGTCAACTGTTTATGATTCTTGCTTTCCATACCATCTTAAATAAAATGACATGCCTGATTTTCCCATGTAAAGAAGCACAACTGTGCCTTGGAAGATTATAATTTGAAGCATCTGTTACTTTAAGAACATGGGATAGAAATCGTCTAGTTGTAGGGATCCGTCACTCTCTAAATGCATATATTCATCAGTGTTATTTTGGTGATGTTAACTTTGGCAAGTCCCTGCCTCGATTCCCAATCTCAAATTTAGCATCTCAAGAAAGGAATATGGTTAAAATGAATGACTAAATGACGACAATCATGTGTTGTTATTTATTTTGGCAAGTTATAAAAAGAAATGGATATGAAACTTGTTATTTTTAAGCACAGGAAGAGATCTGTTGCATTACCATTTTATCGTCTGTTGTACAATTCCGCAAACACTTGTGTTTAGGTAATGCTTCCTTTAGAATACTCATTCATTCACTTATAATTAGATTTTGCACCATATTTGCCTTTGTTTTGTGGGAAAGAGTTTAAGAATCATTTAGCAGAGCCATATTATTCAGGCTGATGCACACAACTTCAAATAGGGAAATAATGAGGTGCAATCTGATCCCAATACACCACTCTCCTTTAATTGCAATTTAAGGTCAAGCATTAAGAAATGCAACTTCAAACTTTGAAGATGACACCAAATGCTAAGGAGGGCAGAAATAATAGGGAAATATTAACATTAACCATAAAATAAACTTCAAGGAAGACATGTGGTGAATACATTTTGGGAAGAGGATCAAAAAGCCTCTGAGTATTCAAGATATAGAGGAACTGGAATCTGGGGGCATAATTGCACAAATCACTCAAAGTAAAAAGGCAGAGTAAAAAAGGTCTATTAAAAAACTTAAAACCATTGGAATTTTTTTCTGGAGGAATAAAACTGAAAGGAGAGAAATTATGATTAACCTCTAGAAAATCTTAATTATACCACAGAAAGTCTCCATTCTCCATATTGATGAAAGTGAAGGCATTGGAGAAGATGTAAGCACCGATGATACCCGAACTGAGAACCCATGCAGATCAGGAAGCATTGAACAGGTTGGGAATCTCCATGGTACAGAGATGGTCTGGTAGAGGTCTATATAATTAGGACCATGTTTGATAAGTACATTTGGAGAGGATGTTTCCAGTGAAACAAAGAATGTGCAGGAATATGGGCTGGGTGGGAGAGTGGGACAAGGTATATTGCTCCTAAACACTCAGCAGATTGAATGTGCTGTAACCATTCTGTGTGCTGTAACCATTCCTGTGCTGTAACCATTCTGTAAACCTGAGAGATCACACAAAGATGCTACTTCTATCCACAAATAGTGTTGTGATGTGTTATAAACTCAGCAATACACATTGATAGTAATAATTCATCAGTAAGCAGCAATTGTTCACAATTTTGGAGGGGAGTGGTCATGGTGCTTGTGAGGCACATGTATTCAATTGGTAATACCAATTATTCTGCTTACCTTTAAAATTGAGATAAGTCAATATATTATCTCTCTATTCAAAGATTAAACAACAAGTTTGAAGTCAACAACAAAAGACAATAGGTGCAGGAGTAGGCCATTCGGCCCTTCAAGCCAGCACCGCCATTCAATGTGATCATGGCTGATCATCCACAATCAGTACCCCGTTCCTGCCTTCTCCCCATATCCTCTAACTCAGCTATCTTCAAAAGCCCTATATAGCTCATTTATGAGAATTATGAGAAGAACGAAGAAAGCACAGAGATTCAGAGATTATATTTTACTGGCTAAAAACAAAAAAGATTGTGGTGGTGAGGCATGGCCTGGAAAGCATCATATTACGGAAAAACCTCCCCCTTTGCAGTCAACATTTATCTTAACTCAGTATATTATAACTATAACCAGTTACTTGTAAATTTTATCTGCTTGTAATTATGTGGGTGGGATTTATTACGTAGTCGAAGGCGTGTTTGCTCGCGCAGTGTAGTTTTTAGTTTAATTTGAAGAAGCATGGGGGAGAGGTCATAGCTTTCGACCATGCACGAGTTTGACTACGAATAAGATCAAAATGTACTTAAGGGCCTGTCCCACTACGAGGTAATTCAAGAGTTCTCCCAAGTTCTCCCCTGATTCAAGCTCGTATAATGTACGTAACGGGTACGTAGGAGCTCATGAATGTCACGTAGCGGCTCGTACGAATAACGTTAGGTACTCGGGAAATCTGGTAAACTTGTGACGTTTTTTCAACACTGTGAAAAATGTCCACGAGTAAAAAAATACTTGTGATGAAGAAAATTGTTACTTTTTACTCGTACGAGCTCCTACTCATTCGAGCTTGTGTAATGTATCGATATAATCTCCTAAACCCCTGTCTTCAATCATAGTGACAAAGGAGGAATCCATGAAACAATATAAACATCTGTCACTACATCTAGTCAAAAGCTACCTTACAGCCAGGAGGTATAAGATTGGTCCCATAGAAGAGGGACAAAAGGTTGGGCTGTATCTCTGGAGAGAGATTAATGCCTGGAGAACTGGTTCCGTAGAAGTGGATCTGAAGATAGATCTCAGCCAGAGATTGGTTTAGAGCTTACCTGTTCAGTAGGTTAATGGACAAAGCCACGAGACTAATCTGAAGATTGAAAACTTCACTGATCGAGAGCTTGAGTAGAACAGCTATTGTATTATGCTGTAAATTTGAAAGCCAGAACGTTTTAATTAGAACAGCTTCTTAACGAGATGCTGTGAAAGTTCAACAAACATTGTATTTTAAAGTAAAATGACAGGCTCTTATTAGTGACAGTTCTGCTTAGTTTTGGTATGGAGCACGGTTTTGGAAATGACAGTTCTACTTAGTTTTGGTATGGAGCACGGTTCAGACTGTTTATCAATAATGACAGAAGCAAACTGGAGGTCCTGCCTGTCCAACTAGCAGATATGGCAGTCTGCCAAGACCCGTTTAATCCATGGAGCAAGATGGAGCAGGTGAGTCAGAGGAGCCACAAGGTGGTGCAGAGAAGCCAAGATATCCAAAGAGACAAACTAAAGTATCTGAGAAGATAGAAGAAGCCTATCTGGAAAAATTCCAGAAGGAGAGAGACAAGTTGTGGAGAAGGGTGTCTAAGAAAATCAAGAACCAGAAGAAACTGATGGAATCCACAGAAAATGTGACGATGGTGCGATCTAATCAGGAACTATGACTAAGTCTCGAGGTTAAAAAAAGGCAAGAGGCATGAACGTAAGGCAGACTGCATGGGGAGGAACTTGAAAGACGCGCCCAGTGGTTTGAAGAGAAGGTGCAATTTTTCGATTAATTTGTGGAGTTTATGAAGGATTGGCTACTTGAAGCCAAAGAGCTTATGGACCCTGTTGCCGAAAGTGCAATGCAACAAGGTGTCGAAATCAAACACCACTAGATAATATCTCTAACGTCTCTACACGAAGATCAAGACATAAATCTGGTTCTGTAGCCAGTTCATCCACAAGGGTAGCAGTTCAAGTGCAAGCTGAAGCTGACATAGCTGCTCTTTTGTTAAAAGTTAAAGCGATGGAGGAAATGCATGAGATTGAGTTACAAGAAATGCGGCTTAAGAGAGAGGCTGAAGAACAAAAAATACGGCTTAAGAGACAAAAAGAACAGCTGGAACTAGCCACTAAATTGGCAATTGACAAAAGTACAGCAGAGATACTGGAAAATCGAGGTTCGAGAGGTGGCTCGAAAGTATCTTAGAGGAAGAGTTCCTCGGTCCAAGAAGGAGCTGCTGAGCTGGAGACAGCAGCTGGATTAAATCCACAGTCGGGGACCACCAGGTCTAGTGGCTTTGAAGACACACTGAAACAGTGGTGGGCCGACAAAGCTTTACCTCAACAACAGGATGTCAGACCGAAGCAACAAATTTATGGGCCTCCTGATGAGGCTCGTAGCAAACCACCAATTCAGTATGCTTATCAGAGGCCTGTTTATCGCCCGTCTGAGCCAAGCCAAGGATCTCAAGGTCAATTCTATGTACTGGTGAGGAATCAAACTGAAATCAGTAAGCTCAACAAAATCTCTCATCCACCCTACCACCAATAGAAATTCCTAGATATGATGGTGATTCTTTGCGGTATGATGCTTTTATAATGGGTTTCACAAAGGAGTAGAAATTAAAACTGCTGATGAAAAAGAGCGTTTACGATTTCTGATTGCACCTGAAATCTGAAGCGGACATGCAAAGGTGCTTGTAGAAAGTTATTTAAATAGGCCTGGTGGCCATGGCTATCGAGAGGCAAAAAGGTTGCTTAAAGAACGTTATGGTAATGAACAGAGGATTGCTAGCGCATACATGAAGAAGGCCTATGCTTGGAAAGATATCGTCAGAAGATGTGGAGGCATTAAGTGAGTTTGTGATATTTCTTTGAGGTTGCTGTAGCTCGATGAAAAATCTCAACCACATGGAGGAAATAAATGTTGTTAGTAAGACTGGAGCCATCATTCTAAAACTGCCCTATAGACTTAGAAATAAGTGGAGAGATAGGGCAAGCCGGATAATGGAAATGGAGGATTGAGAGCCATGTTGCTTGACCTTGTGGCTTTCTTAGAAAGGGAAGTGCGGTTCATGTTAGATCCACGTCATGGGAGCATTCAAGATCCTAAACCAATTGAAACTGTCAAAGGTTCTACCTTTACTAAAGCAAAAGGAAGATCAGGACCTAAGGGAAGCAGTTTTGCTACCGCTTGATACCTATGGAAGCGACAGGTGGAATGAAAGGAGATGCTCCTACTATCAAGCAAAATGGATTTTGTTTGTTATGTGATGAAGTAAGTCACACCATAAGGTGGTGTTGAAGATTCAAGAAGAAGTAATATAGAGAAAAGATGGATTTCTTAAAGGAGAAGGGAATCTGTTTTGGATGTTTGAAAAAAGGACACATGGTGAAAGACTGCGAGAGTCCTATAACTTGCGATAGGTGCAAGCAAGATCATCATGAAGAACTTCACACTGAGCAGAAGAAGCCAGAGCAAATAGAACAAAAGGAGAAGCCAGCTTCTAGTGATACTGTCACCTCACCACAGATAACTGCCCATATTGGGGCGGGGGTAGAAACCTGTATCCTGTATCTTCTCTATCTAACCAGTACAGGGAAGGAATAGTAAGATGAATGCAGTGTTACAAACATATGCATTCTTAGATCATGGAAGTTCAGCTACCTTTGATACAGAAAGTTTGATGCGAAGGCTGAACATCACAGTAAAAAAGACTAAGATTCTATTGCATACCATGAATGAGGAGAAATCCTGTGATAGTCATTATCCTAGTGAGACCACAGCTGGAGTATTGTGTGCAGTTTTGGTCCCCTAATTTGAGGAAGGACATTCTTGCTATTGTGGGAATGCAGCGTAGGTTTACAAGGTTAATTCAAGGGATGGTGGCACTGTCATGCTGAGAGAGTGGAGCGGATGGGCTTGTATACTCTGGAATCTAGAAGGATGAGAGGGATTCTTATTGAAACATATAAGATTATAAAGGGTTTGGACACACTAGAGGCAGGAAACATGTTCCCGATGTTGGGGGAATCCAGATCCAGGGGCCACAGTTTAAGAATAAGGGGTAAGCCATTTAAAATGGGAGATGAGGCAAAACTTTTGCACACAGAGAGTTGTGAGAGTTGTGGAATTCTCTGCCTCGAAGGGCGGTGGAGGCCAGTTCTCTGGATACTTTCAAGACAGAGCTAGATAGGGCTCTTAAAGATAGCGGAGTCTGGGGATATGGGGAGAAGGCAGGAACTGGGTACTGATTGGGGATGATCGGCCATTGAATGGTGGTGCTGGCTCGCCTGTTTGTCATCAAAATATACCCAGACATGAGGACTTGAAACAATGGCCTTACTTGAAGGATGTCAAGATACCTAAAATAAATTCTGGTATCAACCTACTTATCGGAACGAATGCTTTGAAGGCATTGGAACTGTGAGGAGCCAAGGGGATAGACTGTTTGCTGTGAAAACCCTACTAGGATGGGTTATCTATGGTTCCTTGAGAAGGAACAACAAAAGCAGGAAGCAGAAGAACTACCCTGCTGCTGTTGTTAATCAAATATCTACTGGTAAATTAGAAAAGCTATTGATCAAGCATTACAATCATGACTTCAATGAAAGTACCAGTAAGGTATCAGAAGAAATGTCTAGGGAAGAGTTATTCTTGAATATTATGAACTACTCAGTAAAGATGATAGACGGACACTATTGTTTGGACTTACCTTTCAAACAAGAAAGTTAGTCCGCCGAATAATCATCGTATGGGCAGAGCAACACACCCAAAATCTGAAACGCAAGTTAGGCAAGAATACTAAATTCCATGAGGAATATATGTCCTTCCTAAAGGATATAATTGACTTTGATTATGCCGAAATGGTACCAACATACCAACTAAATCGAAGTGATGGAGACCTTTGGTACATTCAGCAACATGGAGTGCATCACTCGAAGAAAGGGACCTTGAGGGTGGTCTTTGACTCTGCTGCAGTCTTCAAAGGAACATCACTTAACTGTCATCTTCTGCAAGGTCCATACCTTACCCACTCACTCATTGGAGTTCTCATTAAATTCTGACAAGAACCAATTGCTTTGAAGACTGATATTAAAGCAATGTTTCATCAAGTTAAAGTATCAGAAAAACACATTGACTACTTGCGATTCCTATGGTGGCCTGTAGGGGATGCACAACAAGATCTTAGGTAAACAACAGTGCTGGAGGAACTCAGCGGGTGCAGCAGCATCTATGGAGCGAAGGAAATAAGCATTTCGGGCCGAAACCCTTCTTCAGTCTATGAGTCTGAAGAAAGGTTTTGGCCCGAATCGTTGCCTATTTCCTTCGTCCATAGATGCTGCTGCACCCGCTGAGTTTCTCCAGCACTTTTGTGTACCTTTGATTTTCCAGCATCTGCAGTTCCTTCTTAAACACAACAAGATCTTGTTGAATACCGGATGAAGGTACATCTCTTTGGAGCAGTGTCATCACCAGGTTGTGCAAACTTTGCATTAAAGAAGACCGCAGAGGGCAATAAAGCTCACTTTCCAGAAGAAGTGATAACCACTGTGAATAATTTCTATGTGGATGATTACTTAAAATCCATGTCTAACGAGCAGGAAACAATTCAAATGGTAAAACATCTGACTTTGCTCTGCAATAAGTGAGGATTTACGCTTTCCAAGTGGATCAGCAACAGCCGTGTTGTATTGGAGAGCATTCCCCCAGAGGATAGAGTCAAGGAGACCAGGGAATTGGATTTGGACAGACAATTTGCCAATGGAAAGAGCATTGGGACTGCACTGGTGCGTTGAAACAGGTGTGTTCAAGTTCAGAATCTCGATTCAAGAGCGACCATGTACTAGAAGGGGTATCCTATCCATGATTGGTTCTGTTTACGACCCTTTGTGATTTCTTGCACCATTTACACTGCCAGCCAAGTCGATTTTGCAGGATCTTTGTCAGGAAAAACTTGGATGGTATGAAAGTATAACGCAAACTTCCTCTCACCGATGTCGCAACAAGACCTCAGAATTCAAAGTGGACCGGTGCATGAAGCCTACAAGCTTTGGTAAGATTAGAAGTGCACGGCTGCATCATTTCTCAGATGCCAGTGAAAGTGGCTACGGTACTATTTCATATCTAAGACTGGAAAATGATAACATTCGTAATGGGTAAGGCCAGAGTGGCACTATTGAAGCAAATGACAATTCCCAGAATGGAACTTACTGCCGCAGTCTTAGCTGTTAAAGTTGACATATTTATGCAAAAAAACCAACAGCTTCAATTGGAAGAATCTATCTTCTGGACTGATAGTACTACGGTGCTTAAATACTTCAACAATGAGAACAAACTTTTTTGACATTTGTAGCAAACAGAATCTCTTTTGTATTGGGAGCTACTAATGTTTCACAATGGAAAATCCTGTGGATGAAGCTTCCAGAGGACTAACAGCAGACCGCTTCTTAAGCAATAAGAGATGGATCAATGGACCAGAGTTTCTCTGTAAACCAGATTTGGGATTTGAAATCTCTGTTAATGATCTGGAAATTAAACAAAGCATCACAGTGAACGTTATTGTTAGAAATCCTATTATTCTCTTGAAGGATTTTCACATTTCAACATTATTGTTATGACATATCCATAAGTTGATCGGACATGGAGGAAGAAGTTTCATGCCGTCAAAACGTTGAACATTTGTGTTTTGGACTATCAGGTATCATGCCTGATGTTAAGGGTTTGGTGCGCAAGGTATGACTTCAGACTAAGAACAATGTTTTAATAAGACCAATAACCAAGTTATGCTTGCTTCTAGAAGACGAAGATGAAGATGGAAGAATCGCTAAAGAAGTCTGAATGCTGATATATAATGCATGCTATTTCTTTGTTTTTTGATATATGTTAAGCTTTTATAGCTCCTTTTTTAATGTCCATTAGTAATTGCCTCGTTATATACTTAGAACAATTAGGTGCCGGTATGTAGTAGCCATTCTGCTTAACTCAGTATGTTATAACTATAACCAGTTACCGTTAAATTTTATCCGCCTGTAATAATGTGGGTGGGATTTATGATGTAGTCGGAGGCGTGTTTGCGGCTGGGATTCTCGCGCAGACGCCCTAGTAGTTTTTAGTTTAATTTGAAGAAGCATGGGGGAGAGGTCATAGCCTTCGACCATGCATGAGTTTGACTACGAGTAAGATCAAAATGTACTTAAACAAGAAGAAGTTTGGATGAATATCTTACTGTTTTTACTACAACAATAAATAAACTATTAATTAAGAGACTGTGTGTTGAAGAACGGTCTTTGGACAGCATTGAATGTCTCGTAGAAAGCTCGTGAATGCGTATCGATATAATCTCCTAAACCCCTGTCTTCAATCATAGTGACTTAAAGGAGGAATCCTTGAAACAATATAAAAATATGTCACTACACCCCTGTCATTGCATTTCCAATCCACATTTGTAATCCTCAACATTGCTCAAATTCTTAAAAACAATAATTTCATGAAATGTTGACAAAACAAAGGGCGTCACAGTGGCTCAATGGTAGAGTTGCTGCCTTACAGCACCAGAGACCTGAGTTCGATCTTAACCACGGGAACTATCTCTACGGAGTTTGCACTTTCTCAGCTGTGACTGTGTGGCTTTTCTCTGGGTGCTCTGGTTTCCTCCCGCACTCCAAAGATGTGAAGGTTTGAAAATTAGTTGCCTTCAGTAATTTGTAAAATTGTCCCGAGTGAGTGTAGGTTAATGTACGGGGGATCGTTAGTTGGCGTGGACTCAGTGGGCCGAAAGACCTGTTTCCGCCCTGTATCTGTAAAGTCTAAAGCCTAAATCAATTGATGTGCATCTTAATTTAACAACACAGATGGCTCTAGCTGAAGAGAGAATTCAATGTTTGCCATCAAACGACACTTAAAATTCATATAAATATATGAATGTTTACAAATGTTTTATCCAAAGGATTCAGATTACAAGTCTGGCAGCACCAATCTCTTAAGGATAGCTGCAATCAAAATTGAAACTTGCCTTGTCCAGATAATTTCACCAGCCTAAAAGGCACAGGAAAAACATATTGTTTTTGACCACTATCGTCAGCAACTCACAACCAGCTTCGTGTTTTAGATTGTAAAAGCTGTAAGACACCCATGTGTTCCACACTGGATCATTAGCATGGTCCATGACAATTGCCCCAACTCAAATACCCCAAGCTCCCCTGATTCATTTGGTGCATCTGCAAGATGGCATAATCAGGCCTCCAACAACCCCACAAGCTATCATTGGTACCTCAAAGTGGGGTGGAAGCCAGGCAAGTGTTCCCCCTTTCCAACAATGATTGCAGCACTCTGACTACTGAACACATTAAGATCAGTATATTTAACAATGATACAAAACCTCCACTATCTACAAGGTTTATTAACAAGTCATGGCCAACTGTATGCTTCAGTGGTTCCATTCTGGGAAGTCACACCCATTATCCTCATCTATAAGTCTTCTAACCAACCAGGCCATGGCCTGCACTTAAATATTCCATGTTATAAGGCCAGTAGAAAACATGTGGTAGCAAGGAGGAAGGTTAGCCTTATTGATTAGATGTACTCTTGCAGTATTAAGATGAGAATAATTATTTGAGAGGTGATGTACAAATCAGCAAAGGTTAATTAAATGATGGCAGAAAATGTATGACTGAATAGTCCGGTCCAGTACCTATGAAAGGCCAGCACATGGAATGTGTCGCTTTTCATTTAAACTTTTATATTGAGTCTGCTTCTTTATGTCTTTTTTTAATATTGTTATGCCTTACGCAAAGTTGCACAAGAGTAATTCCAAGCATCAATATGCCCTTAATCAATAGATCAGCCATGCATTCAATGTATGATCAGAATATATTCAAAATAATGTCACAGACTTGATGAAAGATTGGAATTCCCAAGGTTGTTTAATATGGACAATAAATTGCTAATTCTGCCAGGTTTGAATAATGGCTAACAAACCCCTCCTGGTGAGATACGATGTGTGTTGAAACCTTGCACACATAAAAGGCAAAATGTGTAAACAAATAAAATACCTAAAACCATTGCTATTCTCTCCCCTTTTAAATGTTCTTAAAAAATGTTAATGTACCGAATGTTACGTATTGGAATTTTGTACCATATTTTCTTTCAGTTACCAGTTTGGCTATACCATGCAAAACCATTTGACATATGATCCTTTCTAACCACAAAGTCTATTTCAGTTGGAGAGTTGCAAATAATCGCTGTGCAGCATAGCTTCCTGTGTGACCTGTGGTTGAAGATGAACAGGGAATAGGAGGCGGTTGTGTTTTAAGTATATATATATATATATATATACCATGGCTTTGGAATTGAGCAGTTTTATCTTATAAAATTACCCAATCCCATTGACTGCTGTTAGAATGCTGCAGCTGCTAGAGTTGCAGATGAGGGAAATGGGTGTGAATTCGCAGGCTGGAAGCACTGGAGCATACAACAGCTAAGGCTATTCCTTCTGTCTGACAGAAAGGTGAAACGCTTCCTGCATGTGTTATTGAATAATGGAACATGCCAAGAACTGATATCAGAAAAGTTAAATGAAGCAATACCAGTTTCATCGATTCAATTATCATAGAATGAGATAATTTACTGTTCAACTTGAATATAGTGCTGTTTATGAAGTGATGATGCCTTTCAAAATCTACAGCAGTATATTTTTGGTAAATGAAGTAGTCACACATTATCTGGCGGTGCTTAATTTTCTGAGCCTATTGAGTTCATTGTAATCTTTTCTTCTGCACCAAAGCATATTATCCTACGTCGGTGGACAGATGGATCAAAATGGTTTCTTCCAGTGCTATATTATTCCTGTATCTTAACATTCCCCTCTGTTTAAACAGCACTTTCATACTATGCAAATTCCTATTATTTACTGTATATGTTAATTTTATCAGGATTTTTTCACCAGTTGTTTGAATCATCATTATCAACACACGGCAGGGAACCTTTTTTCCTTCAACTGCTTAAAATAATGTAGTAGGAAAAATTTCCTTCGTGCGCATCAGTTTTTGACCACAGAAAATTTAGCCCAACATACAGTGCCCTCCATAATGTTTGGGACAAAGAGCCATTTTTTATTTATTTGCCACTGTACTCCACAATTTGAGATTTGTAATAGAAAAAAATCACATGTGGTTAAAGTGCACATTGTCAGATTTTATTAAAGGCCATTTTTATACATTTTGGTTTCACCATGTAGAAATTACAGCAGTTTTTATACATAGTCCCCTCATTTCAGGGCACCATAATGTTTGGGACACAGCAATGTCATGTAAATAAAAGTAGTCATGATTAGTATTTTGTTGCATATCCTTTGCATGCAATGACTGCTTGAAGTCTGCGATTCATGGACATCACCAGTTGCTGGGTGTCTTCTCTGGTGATGCTCTGCCAGGCCATCTTTAGCTTATGCTTGTTTTGGGGGCTAGTCCCCTTCAGTTTTCACTTCAGCATTTAAAATACATGCTCTATTGGGTTCAGATCGGGTGATTGACTTGGTCACTTAAGAACTCACCATTTCTTAGCTTTGAAAAACTCCTTTATTGCTTTAGCAGTATGTTTGGGATCATTGTCTTGCTGTAGAATCAACCGCCGGCCAATGAGTTTTGAGGCATTTGTTTGAACTTGAGTAGATAGGATGTGTCTATACACTTCAGAATTCATTATGCTACCACCATCAGCAGTTGTATCATCAATGAAGATAAGTGAGCCAGTACCTTCAGCAGCCATACATGCCCAGGCCATAACACCCCCACCATCGGGTTTCACAGATGAGGTGGTTTGCTTTGGATCTTGGGCAGTTCCTTCTCTCCTCCATACTTTGTTCTTGCCATCACTCCTATATAAGTAAATCTTCGCCTCATCCATCCACAAGACCTTTTTCCAGACAAAGCAGCAGTGAGAACTACCATTGGCTGGACTTGGTGAGTCACAGGTAGTAGAGCAGGTATAAAGAGGGTGCGAACGGCTCTTTAGCAGTCTTGAGAGCA
This sequence comes from Raja brachyura, assembly GCA_963514005.1. The sequence continues at coordinate 27,528,796 of OY740782.1, read as the reverse complement.
GGTTGGACAAAGCAGCAGTGTGAACGACTGTTGGCTGGACTTGGTGAGGCTTGAGTGCAGGTTTCAAAAGAGGGCAAACAGCACTTTAGCAGTCTTTGAGTGCAGATCGGACAAACCACATACTTCCAAGCTCATCAGAGAAAGGAAGATTTGGAGTGAGTGTGGGGATTGGCTGAACAATTAGATTGGAAGATGGGTAAATTGGACAATTAGGCAATTTAGCATCTGATATAAGCAAGACTTGCTCAAGGGGTGCGGACCTGTCGAGGGAAGTGCCCTGTGAGACACGTAGGAATCTTCGGCGAGGAGGCTGAGGGAGGAGGCCACTCCAAACGCTGGAGAGAGAGAGACGAAAAAAGGAAATGTCAAGCAAACTGATTCAGTGTGATGCTTGCGGGATGTGGGAGGTCAAGGACACTGTTGATGCCTTTTTGGCTGCCACAAAAGTGAGAAGTGCATCCAGGTACAGCTCCTGAAGGACCGTGTTGGGGAACTGGAGAAGCAAGTGGATGACCTCAGGTTCGTTTGAGAAACCGAGTCATTCCTCGACAAGTCCTACAGTATGATTGTTACACCTAAGGTACTGGAAGAGAGAAGTTGAGTGACAGTGAGAAGGGGAAGGAAACATGAAATGCAAAGATCCCCGGGTGTTGTACCTCTTGTGAACAGGTTCACCCACTTAGAAGCAGTCGGGATAGAAGACGTTAACGCACTGAGCGGCGGACTGGCTTACAAAGCAAAAAGGACTGTTGAGCCAAAACCAAAGAGGCCGACGTCAGGCAACGCCGTGGGAGTTGGAGACACCATTGTGAGGAGTACGGACAGGGGTTTCTGCGGCAACAGACGGAATGGTGTGCTGCCTGACAATTGAATAAATAATGGGGGGTTACACAAAAAGCTGGAGAAACTCAGTGGGTGCAGCAGCATCTAAGGAGCGAAGGAGATAGGCGACGTTTCGGGTCGAGACCCTTCATTCTTTAACACGAATAAATAATGGGTCCTTGTCCCAAATATTATAGAGGGCACTATATGAATATATATATTTTGTTCTTTTAAAATGTTGTATGTCCTAGCTGTTCAGCACATAAATAAGACCTTCAGCCCTGCTTGCTCATGCTGACTGAGATATCTTCCTGACATGGTCCCAGATGCCTACAATTGACCAACATCCCTCTAAATCTTTCTTTTCCCCAAACCTGCCCAAATTAGTTTTAAATATCGTAGTTATAGCACATCTCCCATTTCATCTGGCAACTCATAACTTCTGTGGAAAAACGTGCTCCTCGGCTCCTCTTAAAATATTTACCCTTTCTTCTTAAACCCATATTCTTTAGCTCTAAACTCTGTTATCCTAGGAAAAAGACTATGACCTAAAAAGAACTAGAACATGGGTGATTGATGGTAACGTGGACTCAATAGGCCAAAGGGCCTGTTTACATGCTGTATTTCTAAAAACTAAACTAAAGACCATCCAGCTTATCAATACAACTCAATTTTCTAACTAGGAAAAACAATCCCAGTATAGCCAGGCAAAGACTATCTCTCACCTGACCAGCCTCCATCTCAGCACCGGCCCATATCAGGAGTTACTTATAAATTTTCCACGACTAATAGTTCCGTCTTACTGGCAAAATTATATCAAACACTCTGTCACATATCATATTCGGAACCATGGCCCTCCAGTTTTGGCAAGAACGTGCAGGTTACCCATAGTTGCTGAGTATCACCTATTCACATGGTCCCGAAGAAGTCTCCCGGAAATTGACAACCCTGCGGCGACTACCATTCACTAAACAATGCCACTATTCCAGATTGATATAGCATTCCACATTTGCAGTATTTGCAGAGTAAGTGGCCGTTCGCAAGCATCAATCTCGTGCGTATTATCAAATTCCGGTCGAGCCTGCCGATATTCCCAAGACAGCTGTGGTCTCTCCGTTCGGGACGTTCGAATTTCTACGGATGCCGTATGGTTTATGGAATGCAGCACAATCGTTCCAGCGTTTCATGGACCACGTACTCTCCGGCCTCGATTTTGTCTATGCATACATCGACAATGTGTTGGTAGCGAGCTCCAGCGAAGACGAACACAAGAAACAGCTTGGATTACTGTTCCAGCATCTCGACGTATATGGTATTGTCATTACCACGAACAAATGCGTGTTTGGCGCTCGCGAACTCACTTCCCTTGGGCATCGCGTGACAGAGAACGGCATCCTGCCTGGTGAATCAAAGGTGCTGGAAATCCGAAAATACCCAGTGCCAAATTCATTAAACCAATTAAGGCGATTTTTGGTGATGATTAATTTCTACCGACGCTTTCTACCGAACGTCGCAGGTTCCCTATTATCCTTAACCAACTTACTCAAAGGTTTGGACAAATTGTCTTCAAAGAAACTGTTGTGTTTACCCGAGGATGTAGTGCAAGCCGTCAACGCCGCTAAGAGTACCTTCACCTACGCAACTATCCTGGTCCATCAGAGGCCGAATGCCTTATTTTCACTCACCACTGATGCCTCCAACACCATGGGAGCCGTCATGGAGCAGAGAGTCAATGGCAGGTGGGAGCCTCTGCCATTCTTTTCGGCAAAATTATCACCCACTCAGATGTGGTACAGTACATTTGGGCGAGAACATTTGGCTATGTACCTTGCTGTCAAGCATTTCCGCCATCTGTTGGAAGGTCGTCCCTTATTCACTATTTATACGAATCACCAACCGCTCCCATACACTACTCGTACAAGTGTGGGGAGCTATTCAACGCGGGAAATTCGCCACTTGGACTTCTTTCTGCAATTCTCCAGTGATATCACGCACATTCAAGGAAAAGCAAATCTGGTTGTCGATGCCCTATCTGAATGCGGCCGCACTCATCGATTTTTATGCTGTGGCTCGCGCACAGCATACTGATCCCAATCTAGTCCATTGTCACTGGACGCACACAGCCCTAAAATCATGAGAGAAACCATCATATGTGACACTTCCACTGGAAAACCAAGGCCGTTTGTGCCTAGGACGATACGTCGAGAAGTTTTCAACGTGCTGCACAGCTTATCACATCCGGGCAAGAAGACTTCGATAAAACTAATCTCTGAACATTTCATCTGGCCTTTCTTCAAGCGTGACGTTGGATTAAGGGCGAAGACTTGTCTACCATGTCAACAATCCAAGATCTCCAGGCACATTAGGACCCCTTTCGATGAGTTTCCTATACCGAACACCCGTTTCGAGCGTGTGCACCTGGACAAGGTCGGCCCACTCCCACCGTCAAGAAACTACACATATCTGCTCACTTGTGAAGACCGATTCACGAGATGGCAAGATGCTATGCCAGTCATCAACATTTCAGCAAAAACAATAGCCCGCGCTTTTGTTGACCGATGGATTTCGGTCTTTGGGGTCCCAAGTACGATCACAACAGACCGGGGTCCGCAATTCGAGTCTGCGCTGTTTCAAACACTAACCGACCACTTGGGTACAAACCGGATTCGAATGACTGCGTATCATCCACAAGCAAAAGGCCTGATTGAACGGTTCCGTCACCAGTTGAAAGGGGATCTGGCAGCCGGAGAAGATGCGTCAAACTGGAGTGAACGGTTGCCTATGGTTCTACGCATGTTCCCATCAACTCCCTCACACAGTATTTGCAATAGCCAATTAACCTACCAACCTACATACGTTGTGCAATGTGAGAGGAAACTGGAGCATCTGAGGGGAAACCCACGCAGTCACAGGGAGAATATGAAACCTCCACAAAGACATCACGTGTGGACCTGGGTCACTGGATCTGTGAAAGCGGCTACACTAACTATGCCGCTGTGCTGCCCTGGTGCACATTCTTTTGCAGTTTCTGGCTAGACAGGATCAGTTGCACATACATGACCTTTCTAATAGAAAGACAGCAGGATCCTTGCAGCAGCCAAATACTAATTTTCACTTTAAATAATTTGCTATCCCCAAAGATTAACATACTGCTCTCAAAAAGGCAAAGATTGAACATCACACATCACGTAGCATCACTAAATTTTAAAACTTTTTTAAGATCCTGATAAGCTAAATACGAAATTTAACCAACTATCGATGTTCTTTATTGTAGCTTTATGTAGTAATCATTTTGGACATGTATCAGTCACTTGGTGGTTAAAACTTACTATCTACTTTGAAGTATGATTCTTACTATTAAAACCCTCCACCTGCACAATAATCCGAGATTGATGATATGTGAATATTCTGGGGAAATCAAAATTTCTACCATTGAATTTCAGGCGCAAATCTAATGAAGTTTCACAGCCAAACCATTTGGCCCCACAGGTTCTAATAGTGAATGATATGTGCAATAACACAAAATTGCCTTAGGGATGGAGAGTGATGTCAAGTGAATGCTTCTGTAAAATGGTTATAAAAAATTTCCAGTAGGAGGTCAACTTATCATCAAGCTTATATTGCAAGTGTGGTGTCATATGGTATTTTCAGTAACCATGTTCACAATTTTTTCTCTATATCGAATACTACCATATTTTCAATCAAAGGCTTCATGGCCCTCTATAAAACGTTGACAAAGCAGCTGTCTAGATTTGGAAGAAGGGACTTTGTACTTCAGAATTGTGACCTATAAATAAAGGCTAGGCAATGGGCCAAACTGCTAACCTTGCAGCAATTCATGGTATCGTCACTTGCTACTTTATACTGGGCATGAAGTAACCGGCAAGTTCCACAATAGACCAGGAGAGAGAAAATCAGCACCTTTGCAAATGTTGAACGCTTGAACTACAGAATGAAGAAATTATCTAATTTATATTGGAGATCATGACATGAAACTCACTTATGCACACAAGGCAAAGCATGGATGACATTTCCAATGGATGTTTGACTGTAATGCATGCTGTGTGGCATGATGTGAATTCAGTAATGAGAAACCTCAATTGTCTTTTAAAAAGCTCATCCATTAATTCTTCACTCTTAAGGTTTTTTTTTTCTTTGGTAAGTTGTAAGAATTGCATGAAATTCACCTTTACTCAGATTACTCAATATGAGCATCAGCAGTAGCTAGAATGCAGTGGTATGCTGTACTATATTTTAATTTGCCATACGACATATCGAGCAATGTCCAAAACAGCCAAAATTCTATTTGGAAATGCCTTCTAACTTGTTGTTACAAGTTTCTGCACCGACAAACTTAAACTCACTCAAAATACCACCATTCACCTATCATCACAAACAGGTTAAAGCACAATAATCTACTCTGATTTTCCCTATCCATCAATTATTCCCTATTCACTATACACATTAGTACGAGGGTATGTCAACGGTGGAATGGATAAATGTTTAGGATGGTAGATACAATATCAATCAAGCAGAATGTTTTGTCCTGGACAGCAATTGCCTTATTCCAGAGTTGTTGGTGATCCATCCATTCAAGCAGATGGAACATGTTCCATCACACTCCAATTTTGTGCCTTGCAGATGATGGAAGAGCTTTGACTTGAATTGTAGGCAAAGCGTTTATATGGCTAGTCTAGTTGAGCTCAGTGGTATTATTGATGGTGGGCTATTGAATGTCAAGTGGAGGTGGTTACACTGTATCTTTGAGATGGGAATTTGTCACATATGCAACATTATTTATCAGCCCATGCCAGGAAGTTGGCTAGGTCTTGTAGCATGATCACATGGACGTTTTCATTTGCCAAATGGTTACAAGTGGAATTGAACATAATGCGATCATCCCCACTTCTCACCTTGTGATAGAAGAAAGGAACAGCACAACACAGAAACAGGCCTTTGGCCCAAAATTGTTAACATGCTCAAAGATAATTCAGCCTAGGATATTGCTCTGAGGAACTCCTGCAGTGATGTCCAGAGGGTAGGATGCGTGATATTTGGGGGTTTTCACAATGACACCCATTGACTTTATATGTACCCGGGCACCCTGCTAAAACATTTCTAACGCAGTAATAGTAGGTATGTTGCAAAACTTACCTTGAGCAGCGCTGCAGTTCTGCCGCTCCCCGTGTGCGCGACTTTGGCGCCTTTCAGAGGGGGGCGGGCTTAAAGTGCCGTTTTTCAACAGACCTGGAAAATCGATGAATGTCGGGCGATTTCGTTGCGGAAGAGAAATCGCTCCGACATTTCATTCATGAAGGTATTTTTAAATTACTCTAAATTATTTATTAACTAGAGTAATTTAAAAATCACCTTCAAAAGCCATGAGCGCCGATAACCGGAAGGATTTTGTGTAGGGGAGAAAAAAAGGTAGTTTATTTTTATATTAAAAGTTGGTTTTTCGGGAGGTTTTAATAATATTTTTATGTTGCGAAATGGGGTCCCAAAAAATGTATGAACAAACAATATTTTTCCTCCCGACTTCACAGCAAACCGCAACGTTCCAATCCACCGCATTCCACTAAAACCCACTCGCTAGTTGATTTAAATGGCCATTAATTTACAGGCATAAAACACTAAATTCCTTCGATTTGGCCCAGAAATTCATGAAAATGAGATTTAAAAATTATGTTATATTGTGGATTATTGTGGGAATGTTATTTGGACACTTAGGCAATTTAAAAAAAGTTTATCTTTTCTTAAGAAATGGATAGATGTTTAGATCTACTCATTGAATTTTGTAATTAGCTACAATTAGATAACTAACTAATTATTTGCTTTAATTTCAGGTCATCCAAGTAAGATTGCTTCATATTTGTTTCAGAATGCTTCAATCTATAATAACTGAAAATTTCATTGAGTTCTCTTAATTTTTAAGAAAGTTATGGGCTTTGAACTTTTCCAGATCACAGCTATTGAGTTAAGTCAATTGAAAGGCAATTGAGGCAAGATGCTAATTTCCGAGTATGAAAATGGCCATAACTTTCTTAATACTGAAGATATGAAAGTAAATTAGGTGTCAAATTAAACTTCTTTTTATGCTTTATCTGATGAGATAAATTGCAGACTTGATTTTTTAAATCTCATAATTTTGTAACATTGCTAGTAATAATGTTCAAGAGGATAGTTTAATGCATATTGTATGTGGACTTTCCAAATATATTTTGGAGATACGTTTACAACCTTGCTTGACATGGACCCAAACTGTCTTCTTCTTATCAAGTCCACACATAAGATTAGAAGTTGTTCAGCCAGAGCTGAACACACTTCTCGGCATCTGCATACAATGGTACCTGTTTTGCGCTTCTTGTGCGTGGTGGTGGTGGATAGGTGAAAACAGGGCCGTGACGTGAACGCTCTTTCCTTGACCCCACCAAAACTGTATTCCCGTTTGTGGATGATATAATTAGTTTATCAGGATAGAAATAGACTTCAGAGGTCACAGACAGATGTTGTACATCTACGGTTCGTGATGCATTCCATCACTTCACTGTGGGGGTGCAGTTCAAGCATTCCACATCAGCTGACAGTAGCTACAAATCTGTCAATAAGCTAAGAACTGGATGTTTCAGAAACAATAATCCCAATAAGGCGTTCTGCAAAAGAAGCCTAAAAATGTGGGTTCTGCCGCAATTAAAATGTATCAAGTTGACAGCAGGGTTTTGTCCGGCAGCCATCCAGCTACACTGCCTGTCTGACAATAATATTCTCTGCCTGAAAGATGGATAAGCTGACAATATATGTCTGTAAGGTACAGAGAAAAGTAGAGGAATAAATTGATGGGTTTGCCCTGATGGGCACTGACTTGATGTGCTGAATGGCCTCCTATACCAGGAGAAAATATGATTCGTAAAATATATTGGGCCTAAATAACATAGGACACAAGAGGTGCCATGTCCATTTTCTTTCTTGTCCCATTTTACCTATTGCCTAAACACCTGGTTAAAACAAAATATGTAAATTACACAAAACATGCCGGCAGGTGACCTCAGTTAAAATAGAAGTGGATGAGCAGAGAAAATGGAAGAGGTGGGTTAGGAAATGGAAAATTCTAACTCCTACACGATCCAAAGCCATGTTAAAGCAGAAGGTTAAGGGGGGACTTGATAGAGGTCTTTAAAATGATGCGAGGGATAGACAGAGTTGATGTCGACAAGCTTTTCCCTTTGAGAATAAGGAGGATTCAAACAAGAGGTCATGACTTTAGAATTAAGGGACAGAGGTTTAGGGGTAACATGAGGGGGAACTTCTTTACTCAGAGAGTGGTAGCGGTGTGGAATGAGCTTCCAGTGGAAGTGGTGGCGGCAGGTTCGTTGGTATCATTTAAAAATAAATTGGATAGGCATATGGATGAGAAGGGTATGGAAGGTTATGGTATGAGTGCAGGCAGGTGGGACTAAGGGAAAAAAGTTGTTCGGCACGGACTTGAAGGGCCGAGATGGCCTGTTTCCGTGCTGTAATTGCTATATGGTTATGTTCTTCTTTGCTGCATGACAATTGGAAATAAATGCTTTTTCTAAATCACCGAGTAGCCACTGCATTGGTTTCTGATTTTTTTTAAATAATCCAAAATTCATGAGTCCAGTGAGATAATCCATTCCTTCAGTCATTCCACAAAGGGGCGGGCTTCCAAAGAACCATTTAATTCTAATTTTCACAGTACTGCTGTGCATGAAAATTATCTGAACTGTCAAGGGAGTGTTAATGTAGTGCTCCACTCCCTGATCCCAACACCAAGCCAAGTACAAAATTAAAATTATATTTATTAATATTTGTCTTTGTGATAAAAGGCCAGTTACAGTTTAGAAAAAAAAAATGCAGAAGAGAAATCAGTAGAACAAATGCAGATTTTACAATTACCAAATTTTTGTTATAGCTATTAATTTAAATGTCTGAGTTTTCAATTCTAGCAACTTAATTTAAGTACTTCAGTTTACAGAGTGTATCCTTTGTTTAAAAAAATAAATGCAAATTGAGCTTTTAAAATATCAGGTATTCACTTTAAACGTTTCTATTTATTAACAGTAAACAAAACACAACATAATATGGCCTAAGGCCAGCAATCTGGCCTCTGTTCTTACCCATTTCTGGGGGAAGCACAGTCAGTCGATTTCCTTGAATATGGAGCTCCTTCAATTGAGACAAGTCCCCAACCTCCTTTGGCAATGATATGAGGTCATTGTCCCTTAAGCTGATCTGTAAATGGACATCTATTAGACCAATTCACATTTCAAATGAAACAGCTTGCAAATAATTCCTAGTTTCCTCTCTTAATTTATGGCAAGTCTATACTGTTAAAAGGGTATATTGCCAGGTACAGTGGTTTATCCCAACAAAAATAAATACCACAGTTGCTTGAATTAACTTAATTCAGAATTTACAAGAACTGCAAAACTAAATTGATATTTCAAAAATTTAGATAAATTACTTACTATCTGCAACTTCGTGAGCTTTGCAATTTCTGGTGGCAAGATTTCAAAATCGTTGTCACTTAGATAGAGTGCACGCAAGGTGGCTGCAAATTAAACAGCAATATATAAACTGCATGGCATGTAACCAGGCCATTGAGGCTCAATCAATAAAAGTAGTCAAGCTTGATTAATAGCCTTGGCTTTGCAAAAGTCTCTGACATGCCCAGGGCACCCAATAATAACAAGCAGGTCAAACTGACTTTATGTGTTAATGCTAGGGCTAGGAAAGTGACCACATCCTGCAGGTAATGACACAATTAACAAACACAGTTATAATATAAGCTTGTTGCCTGTAAAAAGACGGATGAAGAAACAATTGTAAGCTCAATTATCGCGAAAAATCTTTATGACCTTTGCCATTATAACTTAACATGAAAATTCCAGTTTGAAACTTATATACTTTAAGTAGATACAAAATAATTTTCTTTACAGTCATTTAAGACCTTTAACATTAACCGCACTGCTGACTAACCACCCTGTGTTCTCTCGTTTGAAAAAAAAATTTGCTCAATTTTTTTGATTTTTTAACTAGATCAGGTTTCCATAAATCAAATGACAAGACACCGCAGATACTGGAATCTCGAGCAATAAACAAAGTGCTGGCCAAACTTCAATCTGAAGTGGCCCAATCCAAAATGTTTGTACATTTCCTCCTTAGGCACTGCCAACATTTGTTCCTCCAACATTTGTGTTTTGTTCTATGAATTAAACCTCCATTTGGTAACATACCAGTGCATAAGTTCCAAGTCATAAAACAGAGAAGGTTAAAAAAAAAAGATAAAAGGTTTATGATAAGCAGCATATGCAGTAACAATTTACAGTAGGTAAGAATAGTTGATTGAAGGACATCTAAAACAGATGTAAATGGATACCCGTGTCAAGGAAGGGATTGAGATGTTGTCTTTCACTGTAATTTTGTTTGGAGACTACCTTGAGCCAGCAGCCAATGGTTTTAACAAAAAACAGCTTGTATAAAAAGCCTAACCTTATTCATACTGGCCAATGGATAAATGGAAGTGAACATGTAGCTGGTATAGAAAAGCTTTGTTTTTCCATATTTTCTTTCAAAATATCCCATTTCACATGATACTATATTTGCTACATTTTTAACCACTCGGTCAAAATATCAATTTCCCCGGTTCCTTCTTAATTTACTACCTATCTTTGTGCCATCAGTACATTTAGTAACTTTTCCCTCAATATCTTCAAGCAGCAATTATTATTTAAATTGTAAATTGGTGAGGACCTAGCACTGATCACTATGACACACCACTTGCTATGTTTAGTCTAACAGACAAAAAATCATATACCTCTGTTTTCTGTTTGCCTGCCTATTTTCTACATCACAAGCTTTTATCTTCTGCAATAACTGCGAAAGTGGTACCTTATAAAATGCTTTCTGGAAAACTATATACTGCATCCACTGGTTATCCTTTTTATCCACAGTATATGTTACTTGTTCAAAGATCTTCCAATAAATTGGCTGTGCTATTGACACTGACTTCCATGGACAGAGCAGTCCAGAAACACTGTGGTCACAGATCTTAATGAGGATAAAAGAGTGCAGTTTGAGCATTGGCCTTTAAATAACATGGTTTTGGAATAAAAACGGGTTGGCAAATTGTCAAATTTTGGAAAATTGTGCTGGAGATGAATTTTGGGCATTTTCGTAGGAGAATTCCATGTTGGCGGGGGAAAAAACATCAAGTACAAATTAGAGGTGTTCTTCTTGGGAGCTTGGTTCAACAGGCTTTAAAGAACTAGCTCATCAGGCTGACAAACCTACTTTGATATGATTCCAGAAGGACATTGATTGTGTTACCAGACATATTACCTCATCTGTTAAAGGTCTTCAGTATTCCATAGAATATTCCTGGTTAGTGTACACATAATTATGACCAAGAATTTAATAGCTAATTTATAATTAACCTACAAATTGAAATATTGTTAGAAATATACCAAATAACAGTCTTGACCAGATAAGACTAATTATAATTTAAAGTATTTTAATCCACTTTCATATATTAATCGAAAGGATTAATACTTTGGCATAACAAAGGATCTTTGTCCTGAAACAATAATATAGTTTCTCTTTCCACAGATGCTGGTTGACCTGATGAGTGTTTCAAGCATGTTCTGCTTTATGTCGAATGTTTTTCATCAACTATTTTTTGCTTTTCATTTTCAAGGGATACAGAAGTGTCAAAATGCATATCTCCAGATACTGAGGCAGTTTTTTCACAGCTGTTATCGGCCAACTGAACCATCCTATCACCAACTATAGAGAGGTCTTGACCTACCATCTACCTCATTGGAGACCCTCAGTCTATCTTTATTTGGACTTTACTGGACTTTATCTTGCACTAAATGCTATTCCCTTTACCCAGTATCTGTACACTGTGGACGGCTTGATTACAATCATGTGTAGACTTTTTACTGGCTGGATAGCACACAACAAAAAAGCTTTTCACGTGACAATAATAAATTAAACAAAACTAAGTACCACTGAGGGTACACAAAATGCTGGAGAAACTCAGCGGGTGCAGCAGCATCTATGGAGCGAAGGAGATAGGCAACGTTTCAGCTGAAACCCTTCTTCAGACTGAGATACCACTAAGTACCACTGAGATTTTTTAAGACATCAAAATATCATTTTGAATATGAAACTATTTGCCTCATGGTCATTAAAAGTGGTTTGATGTATAATAGGACATAGAAATCACATTTTTTTTCTATGGATGGGTATGTTTTCGTGATGGTCACATACACAAGACACCTGCCATGTTGATGAATATAGTTATTTTTCTTCTAATATCTAACATATGCAAATTTGCCCTAGGTCATGACCTTTTTATGTTAAAACCATCTGTAATAAGATGCAGTGGAAACATCTATATGTTTTCAACCAAATAATGAATTCAAAACTAAAAAGACAACCTATTAAATAATAGTTATTTTGTTGAGGCCATTCATACCAATGCAATGCAGGTGCACAAAGGAATTTGAAAAAGAATGGTTAGCTTTTCTCCCATCAACATTAAATGGAATTTATTGCAAAGAATCAAGTTACAAAGAACATCCAGATAGATTTAAATTTTGATTACATTTAATCATTTTAAACCAATGATGATTCACCTTGCCCCACATCCAGTCAGATGGATTAACAAATCCATTTGTACATTCAATAAATTTATATTCATATTACCTGAAACACTTGGTTTAATTGCAGCTAGGTCAAAATGGCAAAGCAGCAATCTGTTCACACAATGTGCAAAGTCTCAATGAGAAAAAAATAATAAAGGTTTGCATATATTTAATTAGAATCTGCCACTGTACTCAAGTGTAACGAAAGAAGGTGAAAAGATAAAGAATCGTTATGTCTGAATTATATTAATGCAGAGGAAAACTCAATCCCCCAGTCAATGATAATTTACAAAATGTAAGAAAAGGAGACAGAATGCTTCCATGATTATGACACAATGTTTAAGATCTTGGGTCTTGCAATGAGAGGTCTGAATATCAATATGACAGGATTTTAAAAAGCAGCATTATGGTTAGTACAGCAAATTTAAAAAATCTTGAGTGTAATAGATCATTAAACAAATTTCAATGAAATACAACAAAAGTGCCCCTGCCTTTGAAATGTGTTCTTTGTTGACAATAAAAACAGAAAATCCTGGAAACACTCAGATCTGACTGCATCAGTGGAAAGAGAAACAGTTAATGTTTCAGGTCGAAGATGCTCTTCACATTAACATTTTTAACCTGAAATGTTAATTGTTTCTCTTTTCAAAGATACTCCTGACCTGCTGAGTGATCTTAGAATTTTCAGTTTTGATTTCAGATTTCCAGCATCCAAGTTTTTATAAATTTTTATTTCTGAATTTCCGACAACCTGAATATGCAGGGAATAACATGAAACAGCATATATCAGCAAATTAACGTCTGAAATTCACATCTATCATAAAAAAATAGAAAATAGGTGCAGGACAGGCACGTGCCGTCAGGGTAGGCAAGGTAGGCACTTCCTACCCTGACTAAAATTATAAAATGGTAATTATTAAATATAAATAGTAAAGGCACGAGGGAATTATGCCTACCAAAGAGATCGATCTCTTAATTCTGTGCCTTTCATCCGCGGTACTTGTAACACGCGAAAGTATGTGCAGCTGACGTGCCGTCGACGCTGCTTCAAGCCTTCAATGACAAGGGGAGCTGAAGGCAGCTGAAATTCTGCCTTTGCACCATGGACTGCATACTGCGCAGGCGCAACAGCCTACTGCGTATGCGCAGCGCAAGTTTCTTGATGGGTTTTTCAAACATGGATTTCCATTACCGCGATCAAGGGACCAATTGAGGTTACTCATGCTGTCACAGGGGTAAGCTCCACCGCCCGCTGTCCTGTTATCCATCGCTCGCTGACCCGCTCTTGAGCGGGTTCCCTCACGGTCTGGTCTACATTGAAAGACACGGACCAGGCAGTGAATGCCATGCAGTGTTACCAAGCGCAGCAAGTGAGGTCATGTTCTGCTCCCGGTGGCAGTCGGAATTTATGGATTTGCAGGAAGCGGCTGACATGAGCGAGGCCAGGGAGCTTCAGATGAGAGAAGTTCAGATGGAGAGCACTGCCAGAGGTGAGCGGGCCGGCAGAACGAGCTCAGGTGGCGGCTGGTTCCGCTGTCCAGTCCTGGCGGCCACTCGCAGTCTCCGGGCTGCTTCTCTCCTCGGCCACAATGCGGTGGACCACGCCCGGAGCGCTGCGGCAGCGATGCGTGAGTTACTGGCATGATCCCCAACCCCCTCCTTCTCAACGCTCCTGCTCTCCCCGCTACTTTACCCCTGGCCAGACTCCCCACAAGCTGCGATAGGAACTCTCCCCCCAATTGGTCACTTGAACTAGTATTAACATTCAATAAGATCACAACTGATTCAACTTGACCCGGTGTGCTCCCGTTTTTCCCACCATCTCTCCACCTGCCGTCACCCTCCACCCCCCACCCATTCAGTAATTCAGAATGAAGGAGATTTGGAAGCCTTGGACAAATGAATTGTTACTTTCTTTATTTTATTTCTTTTGAGCGTGAGAAATTCTATGTCCCGCCAGCCTTCTTTCAAAATTTAGCAACTCAAAATGGGAGTGCATCCTCGACACAGGTGCATCTTCATTGTCGGGAAATACGGTACTTTATTAAGAGATATGGCTTTTGAAGACTTTATAAAAGTCGACTGACAGCTTACGGAGAGGAGAACAATCTGCGCAGGCGCAGTTTAAGATTTTTTAAAAGCCGACTTACTGCCTACCCCGATTAATTACTCACGGCGCGTGCCTGGTGCAGGAGTAGCCCATTCTGCCCTTTGAGCCAGCACTGCCATGCAATATGACCATGGCTGATCATCCAAAATCAATACCCCGTTCCTGCTTTCTCCCTGGATTCTGTTAGCCCTACGAGCTATATCTAACTCTCTCTTGAAAACATCCAGTGAATTGGCCTCTACTGCCTTCTGGCAGAGAATTCCACAGATTCACAACTCTCTGGATGAAAATGTTTTTCCACATCTCAGTCCTAAATGGCCTACCACTTATTCTTAAACTATGACCCCTAGCTCTAGACTCCCCTAAAATCAGGAACATTTTTCCTGCATCAAGCCTGTCCAATTGCTTAAGAATTATACATGTTTCTATAAGTTCCCCTCTCATCCATCTAAATTCTAGTGAATATAACACCAGTCGATCTATTCTTTCATCTTATGTCAGTCCCTGCAGTAGGACCTCCTTTCTCCTATACTCAAATCCTCTTGCTATGAAGGCCAACATGCCATTTGCTTTCTTCACTGCCTGCTGTACCTGCTTACTTTCAGTGACTGATGTACAAAGACACCAATCTGATACTAATCTGACACCATTCAGATAATAATCTGCCTTCTTGTTGCCACCAATGTGGATTACCTTACATTTATCCCCATTTTACTGCATCTGCCATGCATCTGCCCACTCACCCAACCCATTTAAGTCACTCTGCAGCCTCATAGAATCCTCGCAGCTCATACTGCCACCCAGCTTTGTGTCATCTATAAACCTGGAGATGGTACATTTAATTCCTTCATCTAAATCTTTAATATATATTGTAAATAACTTGGGTCCCAGCACTGAGCCTTGTGGCACCCCACTAGTCACTGCCTGCCATTCTGAAAAGGACCCGTTAATTTCATTTCGGAGTCACGTGAGTGACTTCGTGAAGAGCCCGCCGGCGCGCATGCTCAACATATCGTCGTACCGCGTTGCTGCGACGGCTGACGGAGGAGCGTGCTCCTCGCCAGCCCTTCATAAGGGAACCACGCAGGTAAGTATGCTACCTTAAGTTGGTGGTTCTTGTTGTGTTTGCTTCACAGCAAGAACATGGATGGGAGTTTAAGAGGCCGGAGATCGGGAAGAAGTCGCCGGCCAGCAGTTCCGGAGCGAGAGTTGTCGGGGGTACCTGCAACGCAGACCGGAACGAGGGCGGAGATGTCGGTGAGCTCTGTTTTTTCAGGTCCGGACCCGCCCGCACACCACAGCTCGGAGGAGTTCGACGAGGAGGAGTGTGGTGTGCCGCCAGAGCAGGACGACCCTGCCATGGCAGTCAGGTCGTCAGCAGGCTTGCTGACGGCCTCGAGCAGAAGGGTCCGTGCGGCTGCACGGCCCGCTTCACGAAGCCCCCTGAGGAGGGGGAGGGCAGGAGCCCAAAAGCCTAACCCTGTCGGGGCTAAGGCTCTGTCTGCCGCCAAGGAGCGGTCAGGTTCCAGGACGGGACCCGGGGCAGCTGTGAGGTCCAGCCGTCGCCCCCCAACTTCCGATGCCGGGACGAGTCAGTTGGGGGTCCCGTCACGGTCGCCGAGCCCCCCATGGATGGGTGGGCGAAACCATGCGTCGGCAAGGTCCACGATGTGGGCAGCTGGCAAGCCTGCACGGGCCCAAGGTATCCAGGCTTCGGCTGGTGCCGACACCATGCCGCATCTGTCCTTAGAGGCAACGGCTTCCGCTCCCGCTACACGGACGCGGTTGAACACGCCCGTGCAGGAATCGCGCAGTTTCGCCTCGGCGGCTGTCGACGACAACTACCGGCACCGGCAGGGCCTCGAAGAGGTGCGGGCCGATGACAGGAGCCCCGGCCAATTTTCAGAGCTGGAGGACTCCGACCACCTGAGTGTTCAGGGTGAAGGGCGTATTGACCGTATAGAGCGGCTGCTGGAACGTCTCATTCAACAACAACAGGCATCCAGCAGCGACAGGCACAGGGCTTCATCACCAGCTTCATACACCAGCCTGGAGCAGCAGGACGAGGAGGCAGTGGTCGATCCCATCCCACCCCCGCCTGAGTTACCGGCGGAGGACCTCCTCGATGTGGCCACCAAGTTTGCAGCCCCTCATTCCTTGGGGCTTCCTATCAATACAAAACTGGCAGCCACTGTGGACTTCCTAAATAATCACCAGCTTCAGGAGGAAGTTCTACTACAAGCCATGAGCCGTCACAAGGCTCCATCAAACTGCAACTCCCTCAACGTGCCTGTGGTCAATACGCCAATATGGGGCAACATCAGTGCGGCTATCCGTCAGCAGGAGCTAAAGATTCAGCGGATCCTGAAACTCCTCACGGCCGGGATTACTGCCTTTGTGCGGTCGGTCGACGGAGAGGAGCTTAATTTGGACCAGGAGGATGCTCTGGCGCTTCTATGCGCTACTCAAAACGAAATCAACGGCTTTCGGAAAAATAGCATCCGCCCAGCGCTCAACCCCAAATTTGCAGGGCTGTGCAAACCACCGCCGCCGCCGCCGCCCCGTCAGCTCTTTGGCGAAGACCTTTCCAAAAGGGTCAGAGAGCTTGATGAACAAGCCAAGACCGTGGGGCTCATGCGCTCTCAGAGTGCCCCCACGCCATCGAGCTCCAAAGCTCCGCTTGGCCGCTCACGAGGGTCTGCCAGCACGTCTACCAGGAATTACCCTCCAGCTCCAAACCGATATCAACCACCCCAACCACAGGGGTCTTTTTTAGGACAGGCTCGGCAGAAGCCGAGATGGAAAATGAGGACGCCACGACCTCAAACCAACCCAGCACCTCTACGTCCACCCACTCGTGTCAGGGACCGCCGGTAACCACAGAGGTGAGGCGGTCTGGTTCTCTTTTTTCTCTTTGTTTAACTTCACATGTTGGTGGGCGTTTGCGGTTGTTTGCGGGTGCATGGGGTGATATTACCAGTGATGAGTATGTGTTACGGAATATTCAGGGCCATAGCATTGAGTTTATTAATGGGGACATCCCTCCGTCTCAGCATAGACCGGGTCGTATGTTTAAACTAACGGCTGCGGAACAGTCCGTAGGCTATAAGGAAATTTTAAGGTTGGAACAGAAAGGGGTCATAGAGAAAACGGTTCATGAGCCCGTTGAATTTGTTTCCAATATTTTTACCCGACCTAAGAAAGATAGAGGCTGTAGAGTCATTATTGATCTGACCACTCTGAATAACTTTGTAACATATACTCATTTTAAAATGGACACGTTTGAAACGGCCAAATCATTGATCTCACAAGGGTGCTTTATGGCATGTATTGATTTACAGGATGCATACTATACCGTACCCATGCAAAAATATTACAGAAGGTTCTTAAAATTTATCTGGATGGACCAGCTGTGGCAATATAGGGCGTTGCCTAATGGGCTCACCACAGCCCCTCGATTATTTACTAAATTGGTGAAGCCAATTATGGCTTATTTAAGACAACGACATCATATCGTTATGGCCTATTTAGATGATATTTTAATTATCGGACACACCTTGGAATCAGCTCAACAAGGGGTTGCAGCTGCGGTCAATTTGTTCCAACAGCTTGGGTTCATTGTTCATCCAGAAAAATCTAAGTTCTGCCCCACCCAGGTAATTAATTATCTGGGGTTCCAGGTGAATTCCATTAGCATGAGAGTCACCATACCAATTAACAAAATTGAGGAGGTAACACAGGTGTGTACAGATTTAATCAATACTCGTATACCATCGATTCGTCACACAGCTACTGTCATTGGCAAGATTGTGGCTTTGTTTCCGGCAGCCCGGTATGGACCTCTGCATTATCAAAACTTGCAGAGAGCCAAGATCGCTGCGCTGCGACGGCATGCTGGTCATTATGATCGATCAATGCAGCTGCCGCCTGCAGCATTGGATGAGTTACGATGGTGGGTTTGCCACATTAGTAACTCGTTTAAAACTATTATTGAGGCGAAACCGATGATATACTTACAAACTGATGCGAGCTCTGATGGCTGGGGAGCTACGAATCAACATTCTAGTTGTGGGGGCCGATGGGATACCCTTGAGAATACAATGTTGGTATCACAAGGGATCAACTATTTGGAGCTGCTTGCAGCGTTTCACGGACTCCGTGCATATTGTTCCAAGATCTTTGGAGCACATGTCCGGCTCCAAATAGACAACACCACAGCGGTGGCATATTTAAACCACATGGGCGGTACCAGGTCAGTTTCATGTGATAAATTGGCTAATTCAATTTGGCTCTGGTGTGTCAAGAGAGACATTTGGATTTCAGCCACCTATTTGCCAGGTGAGCTTAATTTTGTGGCGGACGCCAGGTCACGCAAGTTCAATGATAATATTGAATGGATGTTACATCCTGAAATTTTTGCAAAAATCACAGCCAAATTTGGGAAACCGGACATTGACCTTTTTGCGTCCCGGTTGAACCATCAGGTACCAACCTACGTCTCGTGGGAACCAGATCCTGGGGCTACAGCGTTAGATGCATTCTCGCTAGACTGGGGGAATTGCTTTTTCTATGCATTCCCTCCGTTTTGCCTCATCAGTCGAGTATTACGTAAAATTCAGATGGATGGTGCCAAGGGCATCCTTATCATACCCAACTGGCCTACACAGCCGTGGTATCCGATGGTCTTTGACACGCTCAGTGAACCTTGGGTCCGTTTGCAGGGTAGCCCAGAATTAGTTATTCACCCTGTTTCGGGGGAGCCACATCCCTGCCATGGCTATTTAAATTTGTTGGCTTGCAGATTCTGAATCGGCCTTTAGTTGGATACGGCCTTTCTACCCGGACCATGGATACCATTGCGGCGTCGTGCCGAGAGTCTACAAGGCGAAGATACCGCTCTCACATCAGGAAGTGGGAAGCCTTCTGCAGCCGCTCTCACATCACGTACGATGCCGTGACTATAACCGACGTCCTGGAATTCCTCGCGGGGTTGCACCATGATGAACACTTAAGCTACAGTGCCATCAACAGCGCCAGGAGCACTCTAGCATTCTACCTCAATATTGAGGTGGGATCCAACAGGCTAGTGTCCAGGCTCATGCGGGGTATTTTCAATACGAATCCGCCTACACCACGCTACAATATCACCTGGGATGTCAGGGTCGTTTTAACTCTGCTCAGGACGTGGTCCCCCATGGAAGGGCTCCAGCTGGACAAACTCACCATGAAGCTGGGGATGTTACTAGCGCTGACTTCAGCACAGAGGGTACAGACACTCCATAAACTACGTGTCGACAGAATGATGTCTACCCACACAGAAGTAGTTTTCTTTGTTGACGAGCTACTAAAGCAGCATAGACCTGGGTGCACAGGGCTGCAGCTGAAGTTCCCGGCATACCCCGCAGATGCTAGGCTATGTTTAGCCTCCCACATCCGTTACTACGTCAAGGTGACGGCAAGCATCAGAGGAAAGGAGAGATACCTGCTTGTCACTCATAAGAGACCTCACCATCGAGTGACAACACAGACGATATCCAGGTGGCTTCGAGTCGTCTTGGGTAAGTCAGGTATCGACACTAATGTGTTCAAATCTCATTCCACCAGGGCTGCATCGACGTCGGCGGCGAGGGTCATGGAGGTGCCCATGGACCATATTCTCGCCACAGCAGGATGGGCTAATGAAGCGGTGTTCCAGCGTTTCTACAACCGGCCCGTCGCTGCGCCTCAACAGTTCGCAGAAGCCATGCTAGATGCGGGGCAAGAACGTGGAGATGTCCCCGAATAAGGGTTTTTTTTTGATTTGTTGTTAATAAATATGATTTGTTTTGCAGTATGGACTAGTCAGCACGTTATTCCTCCCATCCATCCCTGGTAGTGGTGTGACAGCATGGACGTGGTCCAGGGCGTGTCATCACAGAAGCTTTGAAGTCTTCACGAAGTCACTCACGTGACTCCGAAATGAAATAGTAAGATTGAATGAGAACTTACCAGTTTGAAGGTTGATCTTTATTTCATGAGGAGTCGAAGTGAGGGATTTCGTGCCCTCCTCGCCCAACCCTCAATCACCTTCATCTGGTAATCTTAGTCGTTTTCATTCTTACTATGTGAAGTCATTTCTTTTGATTGGTTTCTGTGATTCCACGCCGCTACTTTGAAGTATGTCGAGCATGCGCGCCGGCGGGCTCTTCACGAAATCCCTCACTTCGACTCCTCATGAAATAAAGATCAACGTTCGAACTGGTAAGTTCTCATTCAATCTTACTATTCCTACTCTTTGCTTCCTGTCTGCCAACCAGTTCTCTATCCATGTAAAATCCCTACCCCCAATACCATGTGCTCTACTTTTGCACACTAATCTCTTATGCAGGAGATTGATCTATAGAAGTCTTAAAATTAGTATTTAGAAAAGAAAGTGAGTTCTTACTGAGGTAGAAGAAGTTGCCAGGGAGGGATTTCTCATTCATATTGTTGTACGTCAAATCAAGCACCTCCAGTGCTGGCAGAGATCCAAATCCTCTTGGCAGAGAATTTAATCTGTTCATGCTGTTGGAAAAGGGTGGGAAATGAAAATTAAGTTTAGTTGCAAAGTAACATACTAAAGCATGGGTATGCAAGCACCCATCCAGCAATGTTAAAAATCAGTGTTGCCTTACCTGGTGACTATTTCAAAATTAATTTTCAGATATTCTGTAGACATGTATTTAATAGCAATATTAAAATTTGTTGATAGTTTTTTTAATTCTGATGTAAAACTATGAGCGGGCACAGATAGGGCAAACAAAATATTTTTTTCCAGAATGGCAATATCAAATATTTGAGAGCAAAGTTTAAAGGAGATGTGCGTTTTTTCATTTACACAGAGATGTTGCGTGACACATGCTACAACGGTGGTGGTAGAGGCAGATACGATAGAGGCATATAAGGTCATAAGTCATAGTAGAATTAGGCCATTCGTCCCATCAAGTCTACTCTGCCTTTCCATCATGGCTGATCTACCTCTCCCTCCTAACCCCATTCTCCTGCCTTCTCCCCATAACCCTTGACACCTGCCCTAATCAAAAATCTATCTATCTCTGCCTTAGAAATATCCACTGATGGCCTCCAGCAGCCTTCTGTGGCAAAGAATTCCACAGATTCACTAGCCTCTGACTAAAGAAATTTCTCCTCAACTCCTTCCTAAAAGAATGTCTTTAATTCTGAGGCTATGACCTCTAGTTCTAGACTCTCCCGCTAGTGGAAACATCCTCTCCACATCAACTCTATCCAAGCTTTTCACTATTCTGCACGTTTCAATGAGATCCCCCTATTTCTTCTAAATTCCAATGAGACTTGGCCCAATGCCGACAAACGCTCATCATAGGTTAACCAACTAATTCCTGGGATCATTATTGTAAACCTCCTCTGGACCCTCCCCAGAATCAGCACATCCTTCCTCAGATATGGTGCCCAAAATTACTCACAATGGGGAGATGATGTTTTGGGTTTGGACCCTTCTTCAGATTGTTGGAGTAGAGGGAAGTAAGCTGGGGCAAGAACTGGTTAAGTGATAGATGGATACAGGCGAGCAGGGCTCATTGCCTATGGGTGGAGATGTTAAACAAGTTAGAGCCGACAAGGCTGGAGACAAAGGGATGGAGATGTGAAATATGATAAGGCAATACAATCCTGGACTCCCTAACTAGGAAGAAAATATTCTTTCCCCACCCATCAGATTTCCTTAAGCAGGTCTTCAGGAGCCATTCTAGCGTTCATGTTGCATATCCAAACTAGAATGCAGAACTAGTGCTAGACGATGATTATAGAAATCCGGTGCTGAGAAGCTGATCTCTTTTGAACTAATCGCCTTATATAATTCACATTATATACCACAACGCAATGAAAACCTCAGCTGGACATAGACAGAGCATATGGTCAAAATGGTGTTCCCTTGGTATGGTATCATAAACAGGAAAGCATGTAAGGCAAACTAACACCTCTAAAAAGTCACGTCTCACTATTACCGGCATCTTTTTATCTTAAAAAATAGCACCTGGTTTAAGGTGTAAGGAAAGAGTTTTAGAGGGGGATTTGAAGATTTTTTTTTAATATAGTAGAATGTATTGCCAGAGGTGGTGGTAGGTACAGAAACAATAACCAGATTTAGGAAACATTTAAGCAGACACTTGAATAGGTAAGACATAGAGGGATATATTCAGAACACACGCAAATGGGATTAGGAAAAAAAAGATCAGAATGGACCAAGTAAACTGAAGGTCCTATTTCTGTGTCATTTGGCTATACATCACGGGAACAGGCCCTGCTCTCCAACTTACCCATGCCGACTGAGTTGTCCAAAAGATCGAGTCCCACTGACCCCTCTAAACCTTTTGTATCCATGTACAGCACCTGTTTCAATGTTTATCGCATTTCATAACTGTACACACCTCTATATTTCCACTGGCAACGTATTCATCTACACGCCACCCTCCATGTGAAAAGGTTGCCCCCTTCGTCCCTTTAAAATACCTCCCCCTCACCTGAAATCTGTCCCCTCTAGTTTTAGACTCTCCTACCATGGGGAAAGACTGTGGCCATTCACCTTATCTATGCCCCACATGATTTTATATCTTTTGCAGCCAGTGCATTTCTGTGCTGTACAGCTCCATGAATCTATGAAATCCCAACTCTTGTCTTCAGGCTTTCTGTCCATTTTCTAACCAGGTTTTGGCAACTCCATGAACTGAAAACCTCCTAGTTAAAAAAATTCTGAAATTAAATTAAACAACTCCAAAAGACCTAACTCTACTTTGATTGCTCCTAACTGTATCAGGGATAGAATTTGCACTTTGTACAAAAATCTGGAAATTTACCCATAAATGTGCCTGTTTGATTATAGTTCGATTAAGATGAATAATTGGAAATGCTGCCTGGATCAGCATAATTGACACTGAACTCAAACGTAAATGTGTGTTTATATCCTTGCTTATCAGCACACAATTCAGCTAATATCAGCTCACTATATCTGCCAATTAGATGACGCATGTCTGATAATATGTTGCTTTGATTTGGTCGCAAAATCACTGTTGTATTCACCTGCGTGAAATCAAATTTAAAAAAACGAAAAAAACCGAAAACGAAATAACTCTATTTGTCATTTTTAATTTAAAAAAAAATCATTATTGATACAAAATTAAAAAATATTCACCCCTACCCTATGTCAGTGCTTTCAAGCGCATTCCTGGAACAGATGTGTCAACTAGGAACCATAAAACCATGGAGAGCTGAATATTTGAAATTGGTGTCACAATCAGTTATGTTTGCTGCGCCCAGAACGACAAAAATCAACCTTGAATCAGCTTAAAGTAACAGGCAAGCAAATGTTGGCATCAGTTTACACTTAGAATGGTCAGATTCTGTCTAGAGTGCAATGGTATTACTAATGGAAATAATCTGAGTGTTCCATTCAAGGTTCAGAGTGTATTCTATTGCTGTTGACAATATATATATATTATTTCATGAGACAAATACATGAAACAAATGTAATCTGGCATAATTCCTTCCAAAGGATCGGGTTCACCAATTAGTTTTAAGGTGCTCCATCCAATCAATTCGCAAATAAGAACATAAGGAATAGAAGTGCTCCAGTCAGCCAGCTTTGATTATGGCTGATCATTCATTGTGGTACCACTTTAGCACACTAATCCCATACCCTAAATTCCCTTAATGTTTAATAATCTATTGATCTTATTCTGAGCCATCGTCTCTCTTCAGTTCCCTTGGGTAGAGAATTCCAATATTCCCTGCCCTCAGGGTGAAGAAATTTCACTTATTTCCGACCTGAACAGCCAACCCTTTATTTTTGAAATTGACCTCTGGTCCTAGTCAGGAGAAATATCGTCCCTGCAAAACCCCATGATTCTTCTAAATTTGAAAGTGTAGTTACAGTCAGTCTAATCCTTCCTCACATGACAAAAGCACAAGCCCAGGAATTGATCGGGTGAACCTTTGATATACTCCCTCTTACAGAACTATACGCTTTCTTAAACAAGAAGATTAAAGCAGTGTACAATATTCTAGATATGGTTTCATCGGGCCAGTATTATAATTGGAGCAAGATATCCAAAACAATTTCCCTTTTGTAACTCTATGTTCTTTGCCCTGATACCACTTCCTTAATAATCAATTTCAGCATTTTTCCTAGAACAGCCATCTAGTTTATTTTTTCTCTCTTCCTTGATTGTGGCATTAAATGTATTATCTTCCAATCAATGGGAATTGTTCTGGAGCTTATAACATTTTCAAAGATGACGAACGACCATCTATTTCCACCTTCTTCAAAACAGTAATTTGCTGCTGAGAATTTAATTCCCTCCAATATTATACTTTCTTTTTGCCAGTGCTATTTTGTTTTAGTTTGAATTCACTCTAGATCCGTGTGTATTCACAGGAGTATGTTAGATTTTCTGATTTTAAGGAAAGTACAGGAAGGTGTTGCTGAGGTGTAAGATCAGCCAAAATCATATTTAGTAGCAAAACTAAGACTATGGGCTGAATGGCTGAGCCCTGTTTCTATTTTTCATGTAGTTGTATATCCAGGGCGTTTAGTGTATCTTCCCAGGAGGTTCGGTGTATCTTCCATGAAGACAAGTAAGTTGAATGTTTCTGCCATTTCCCTACTCGTGAACATTTTTGCTATCTGTGTCTACAAGGGACTCACATTAACCTTTGCTAATCCTTTCCTTTTTACATCCGACAGAAGCTCTGACAGTTTGATTTTGTGCTTCATGCTAATGAATGCTCACATTCCACTTGCTCTTTCCAATGCACTGATCCTCCTTTGTAGAATTTAATAATTCCCCAATCCATAGATTTGTGGGTATTTTAGGCAACATTACCAGTCTTTTCCTTTGAATCAATACTATTTTTAACCTCCTTATTAGCTGAACAAGTTTTCTTCATTTTTTTTCTTTAAGGTATAAACATTCAGTGTAGGTATTAATTCTTAAAATATTAGACATTGCTTACTTATTGTCGTACCTTACAGGGTAACTTCTTGATCTACCACATCCAATTTGTGCCATTGAGACTAGTTTTATTCAGATTTAATATCCTGGTTTCAGTGGAAGTGATTGTAACTCAACTAAATGACCTGTAGATTACTGAAAACAAAAGCTTATCATGCTATGATCACTCTTTCGCGAAGGTTCCTTAACTACAAGATCCTCAAGTAACCCTCCTTCATTAACAATTAGATTCAGATATCACTCCCTCTAGCAGTACATTTCTCTACTCTTGCACTCTGCTTCTCTCATTCTCACAAGCCTTTTGTCTCCCATTCATCTGTAACCTTTTTTCACTCATCTTCCAATCAAAACCTCCCCATCACCTGCACCAACCTGTCACTTGCCAGCCTTTGTCCTGTCCCCCACCTCTTATATGAGCTTTCTCTCCCCCATGGCAATCAATCTGAAGTAAGGTCCTAACCCGAAACGTCACCTATGCGCATCCTCCACAGGTACTGCCTGACTTACTGAGTTACTCCAGCGCTTTGTATTTTACTACATATTGGAAGGACCAATTAGCAGAAATTAAAACAAACTATTAATAGACTTCTAACAGGCTTGCTATGATATCAGATTTTAAACTTTTTATTATACTCTACAAACAAAGCTTCACAATTTATAATATCTCTGTTAATATGTGAAACAGAGCACATTTAAAACCAATAGTATAATTTGGCTGATGGCAGTCGGTCTCTTATGGCCTGGATTCCTGCATGGAGAACAGTTTTGTTGAACTGCCTGGAGGACAGTTTTGTTGAATTTGCTTGAGATCTGCTTTGCTTCCAGAACCTTAGATGCACGCAGTTGTCAGCTTACAGGAAATTGACCTAATTCTAATTTCTACCCAATTAGTCTAGTCTCTTGTGGGCCATGAGGAATGAGGATGAAGATCCACTGGCTGTATTACATTTGAAACAAAAATGTATTCTACAATTCTGTAGTTCATACTCAAAACAATTTATACGATCAACACAACAGTCCAGCCCTAACCTTCAACTGTATAATGAATATCAAATCTCATGGTTCATGTACACCATTTCAGATGGAAAGAGATCAAAAGATTTAGAACAGAGACTTACTGACAGAAGTGTAAGGAGGATGGAGCTCATAATGCAATAGAAACCAAACTTCTTCCAAGATCTTACTTTAAATCCCGTTCAGACAGATAGAATGAATACTCTGATTTACAACAGTTTATGAGTTTTAAGTGAAATGAGATTAGGTGCACTCAATCCCACCCCACAATGGACAGAAGTCAACAACAAAGTTATACAAGTTTAAATATTAATGCGGTAATTTGCTGAGAAAATGAACACTGGAGTGAATAAAATGGCCAGCCTGGAATATCTCATTCAAATATTTCAATTAGGTTGTTTTTAATATATTATGAAAAAATTAGTTTGTGAATGGTTATTTCATCTCAACTTTTTCCAGTTTCTTCACCTTCCACTGCAACACAATTACCAACAGGATCCACTTACCCAAGGTTAAGATGTTTCAGTTTCTGCAGGCTGCTGATTTGTGTCGGAAGGTCTTCAATCTGGTTGTTGAAAACATTCAGCACCTCCAGATTCCTCAGGTCAGCTACGTTTGCTGGGACACCTGTATGAAAGGGAGCAAAATACAGTTACATCCATATTTATTTTACAGGTGGACATCAGGGCTAGGAGGCAAATATGAAAAAGCACAACTTTATATTTGGGTGTATAACTAAGTTCGCAATAATATGTACGCAAAATATAATTGCCCGTTCCAGTCCCAATCAATAAGAAAAACTTTAAAACAACTCTATTTTATTGAGAGAAATAAGGGGAATCAGACTTTTTTTTTCAAAATCTGAGATTGGTTATAGATAATGAAGGATGTGGATGGTGGCTTGGCAGGAAGGATTTGGATGGTGCAAAAGAGGTTCATCGGGATATTGCCCAGATTGATAGTTTCGCTATCAGAAGAGATTGGGAAAAAAATATATTTTGTTTATGCGATAAAAAGTACTTACTCATAGAGTGATTCAATGTGGGAACAGGCTTTTTGGCCCAACTTGCCCACACCAGCTTACATGTTCCAGCTACACTAGTCCCACCTGCCAGCGCCTGGTCCATATCCCTCCAAACCCGTCTTATCCATGTACCTGCCCAATTGCTTCTTAATTGATGGGATAGTCCCAGCCTCAACTACCTCCTCTGGCAGCTTGTTCCATACACCCACCACCCTCTGTGTGAAAAAGTTACCCCTCGGATTCATACTAAATCTTTTCCCCTTCACCTTGAACCTATAACCTCTGGTCCTCAATTCCCCTACGCTGGGCAAGAGACTTTGTGCATCTACCCGATCTATTCCTCTCATAATTCTGTACACCTCAATAAGATCTCCCCTCATCCTCATGCGCTCCAAGGAATAGAGACCCAGCCTACTCAACCTCTCCCTATAGCTCACACCATCTAGTCTTGGCAACATCCTCGCAAATCGTTTCCGAACCCTTTCATGCTTGACAATATCTTTCCTACAGTAACATGGCGTTCAGAACTGAACACAATATTCTAAACGCGGTCTCACCAAGTTCTTATTCAACTGCAACACAACCTCCAAACTACTATAGACAATAGACAATAGACAACAGGGCTCTCACTTAACTTTTTTTCCCTGTTGCCAGCCGGGCAATCTTCGCAGCTTTTTAGGTTGCCAAATGACAGGTTAGGTGGTCATTTAAGACGGTTTGCATGACGCGTGCGATAATGTGCTCGGACAAAGTGTGTAGTTACCAATCAGAATTATGCTCAATGAAGCATTCACAATATTATTTCTGCTTCAAATAAAGTCACAAACTAAACATATTCACCAAACAAGATATGATATAAACCATAATGACATGCAGCAAAATTATAATACAGTATCTCAACTCGTTTTACACATTGCAATTAATGCAATTTCTATTAGTTCTTTCCACTTCCAAACAAAAATGTGGTTGGATTATTCAGCGTATGATCAACCTGTTTCAATAAATCCTGGACCATGGTAACATATATGCTTAACCATGCATATTACAGATTGATGCAAACATGCTTTCTGTGAAGGATCGGAAATTACCATGACCTGGCCATAGCATGGGTTGTTATTGCTATTGGTACAGAAATACTCTCGCTTCCCACGTAATTTATCCACAACAAAATATACAGGTTGCAAGGAAATTTATAAAGGCATGTTTTGATAATAGCTGTTAAAACCAACTATACCCACCTGACAGGTTAAACATTACACTAACTGACAAGATTTGGCCAAAGGACATAACTGCAGCAAATGTTCTTTTCGTAATATGTTTAAAGGTGTCAAAACACCACATTACCGGACATTCAGATTAAATGTACGTGTTGTGGACAGCAATGAAGATACCCAGTTTGTATGCACCAGATTTTTTTAAAATGATTGATAAACGCTGTTTCCATCATTCCCACTTCAGAATTAACGTTAAAATTTCAACTGAAATATCGCCTGACCAAATTTGTGATGTATATGACCGACTGTAGAAGTAAAACCTGGATAAATCCAACGTATATAGTTGTGAATATTGAATAACTACAGTACTGATACTCCATATTAAGAGCATTGATTTGCCATTATAAACATATAAGATTGTTAAGGGCTTGCACACGCTAGAGGCAGGAAACATGTTCCCGATGTTGGGGGTGTCCAGAACCAGGGGCCACAATTTAAGAATAAGGAGTAAGCCATTTAGAACGGAGACGAGGAAACACTTTTTCTCACAGAGAGTGGTGAGTCTGTGGAATTCTCTGCCTCAGAGGGCGGTGGAAGAAGGTTCTCTGGATGCTTTCAAGAGAGAGCTAGATAGGGCTCTTAAAAATAGCGGAGTCAGGGGATATGGGGAGAAGGCAGGAACGGGGTACTGATTGGGGATGATCAGCCATGATCACATTGAATGGCGGTGCTGGCTCGAAGGGCCAAATGGCCTACTCCTGCACCTATTGTCTTTTGTCCATTAAAATGAATTCTGTAATAACGTGTCAACGGTAGCAGTGACAATCGAACACTGTGGTTTTAATGTTTTACGTGTTCACAATTTAATTAATCCATCTTTATGGACTAAAACAAATAATAACATGGTGAATTAAAACACATTTGATTGCATTCCGTTATCAAACATAGTCAATATTCGCTCTGAAGACATTTCCAGCACAATGGTGTCAGGGAGGTGGGGGTGTGTGAATCAGTGCGGGGTGGATAGATAGCGGGTGGGGGGGGGGGGGGGGGGGAGGTGGTTGAGAAGGCAATCGGTGTGGAATGTATGGATTGTAGCAGGTGAATTAGTACGTGTTGGTTAGAGTATGTAAAATTGTGAGGGGAGAGCACCGGGGATGTCAGTGGTGTTGAATGGGGGGGGGAGGGGGGGGGCATCAGTACGGATGGATGGGGGGAATCAGTGCAGGATGAATGGGGGGTCAGTACAGGATGAATGGGGGGGATCCGTGCAGGATGAATGGGTGGCTCAGTACAGGATGAATGGTGAATCAGTTCATGATGAATGGGGGTAGTCAAAAGTGCTGGAGAAACTCAGCGGGTGCAGCAGCATCTATGGAGCGAAGGAAATAGGCAACGTTTCGGGTCGAGACTATTCTTCAGACTGTTCCCCCCATTCTTCTTAAATGGGGGGATCAATACAGGATGAATGAGGGGAACAGTACAGGATGAATGGGGGGTTCCGTACAGGATGAATGGGGGATTAGTAAAAGATGAATGGGGATCACTACAGGATGACTGAGGGGTTCAGTATAGGATGATTGTGGGATCAGTACAGGATGAATGGAGAATCAGTAAAAGATGAATGGGTGGATCACTACAGCATGGATGGGGGGGGGGGAGGGAAATCGGTGCAAGAAGAATTGGGGGACCATTGTAGGATGGTTGGGGGATGGCAGGAGAATCAATGCGAGGTGGATGGGGTGATCAGCGCAGGATGAATAGATGGGGGGGCAAAGGGGTTTAAATGGGGAGGGGCGCACAGGGGGGAGAAGAGAGAGAGAGAGACAGAGACAAGAGGAGAGAGAGAGAGAGAGGGAGAGGGAGATGGAGAGGGATGCTATAACATCTTTGACAATTGACTCGAGCATCTTCCCCACTACCGATGTAAGGCTAACTGTTCTATAATTCCCTGTTTTCTCTCTCCCTCCTTTTTTAAAAGGTGGGGTTACATTGGCTACCCTCCAGTCCACAGGAACTGATCCAGAGTCGAGAGAATATTGGAAAATGATCACCAATGCATCCATAATTTCAAGGGCCACCTCCTTGAGTACTCTTGGATGCAGACCATCAGGCCCTGGGAATTTATCTGCCATCAGTCCCAACAGTTTACCAAACACCATCTCCTGACTAATGTGGATTCCCTTCAGTTCTTCTCTCCCACTAAATCCTCGGTCCCCTAGTATTTTTGGAAGATTGTTTGTGTCTTCCATAGTGAAGACAGAGCCAAAGGACTAGTTTAACTGAAGATTTATGGGATTTATGTAGATTAAAATGGTTGGCAAGGATGTGGGTCTGTTTACAGTGATTTCACAATTTTAGAGTATTCGTTTCAACTTGAAAAATCCCAAAAGCTAAAATTGATTGTTCACGTCTACCTTGCTATACAAGCATGGACATCGCATTTTCAAAAGAAGAACAAGGGAAAGGTCCAGAAACGTGGAAAAACAAAAAAAGTGGGATACTAATGGAGTCAGAACATTTTGCTACATCTGCACACAGCTTATGCAGGATTATACTGCGGCACTGTGTGTAGTCTTGGTCAATTTTGATATTCTCAGCTCGGAGGTAATGCAGACAAGATTTATTCCAGGTCTGAGGAGTTCGTTTATGAATAAAGATTAAGCAGTCTACACTTGCTGAAATTTTGAAAAATGCAAGGTGATCTTTATGCAATATACTAGATCAGGTGGAGGTTTTATAAAGGAAACATCCTTTCAGCACCAGTCAAGATGGGAAGAATCGAGAACGATGGGCATTTTCTTAGGATCTTTAGATAAGGAGGCATTTCCTTTTCCTTTGGAGTGTGAACTTTTAGAATGTTTTCAGGGTTCTGGAATCATGTTCAAGACTGATGATTTTTTGGGAGATTCAGGAAGTGGGGAATACAAGAAATATATGAAGTACAAGGAAGTATAACCCAGGCCAGGATCAGATTAACCACCATCTCATTTAAAGATGCCATTCACTTGGAAGTACTTATGGGCTATTCCTGACCATGTGCAAATTGATTGTTGATCCTCTGATCTGCTCCATTAAGGATGTAGTGAATTTTCTGGACAATGAAATCCAGCAATACAGACGTATTGTGCATGTTATTGGATCAACTTGGCTACTCCTGTTATTCACTTTACTATTAACATCCTCCTTCTGGATGGTCAAAAAAATGTTGATCCTGGTCACAACTACTATTAGCTAAGAAAGTAAACACAATGTCTGTTTAAGGGCTTGTAGATGCAGGAGCAGGAAACAATTGTATCAAAAAGTAGACCAGCATTAAGATTCATTGGAGCCTGCAGCTGCAACACTTATTGATTTGTTGTTGTGCCCAGTTTGCTAATTCACCCCTGTCCACTTTTCATTTAATTCACTGACATCTTGTGAAATTTAATAGCTCTTTGTTCTTTGAACTGATTTATGCACTGGTGCTACAATGTTCAGTCATGTCCTTTTCTTGTGTATGGCTTGTGTTGGTTTTTGTTCACTTAGATACGGTGCTGAATACTAATTCAAATTTACATGCTGTTTTAAAATAAAGCTTCCCACAAGTAAATGTTTCCAGTATGCATTATCATATTAAAAGAAGCTAGAATCATTCAAATTTGGATACTCTTTTGAATGGAAGGCCAAATGGTACATGGTTTTATTTCAAACACGCTCAGATCCCAGCCAATAGAAAATGTGAAGGGGCGGAATCATGAGAGAAAAGCATGAAAGTCACTGGTGAACACATCACAAGAGAATTATTTCTCTGTGCAGTCATGAAAAATCTCCACTAATAAATAGAAAACAAACGTGATGTATTATTCAAGATGCTTTCCTAAACCGATTTTATCAATTTTATCATTCTGTCGTTGAAGTTTCTGCAACAACAAAAAAATGACAGAGTACATTTTAACAACAATCTTTTAAGCAAATTATTCTGCAGAGTTTTACTGGCTTGTGTAAGCAAATAACAAATCATATTTCACAATAAGACTTTACAGGTGAATTTCATCATGTCTGTCAGTATCTTTATTAAAGTTATTTTATTTGAAACTGAGCAGATTCGGTCTCTCTCCCCAAAGCCTGGATACTATTTTGATCTGGTCACAAATCATGCAATCTCAAAATGCAGAATTAAAAACAGAAAGGCATAAAGCTTTGTATTTACTCCAGAAACAAGGGATTTTCCACTATTACCATTTTGATCTTGCATCAAAACACTCCCAAAGTATCACAGAAAAATCACATTGGGAAAAGTGGTTCTTAAAAATACCCAGCATTCAGATTAGTTTTCCTTGTTGTCTGTTTATTTGCTTTAAGTGTATATTAAAAATACTGTACAGTTAAAGTAAAGAATAATAAACTCATACAATGTACCTTAAAGGGCCTGTCCCACTTACGTGTCCTTGGCACGCAAATTACGCGACCTCATGGTCGCGTTGAGGCGCATGGCATCGTATGGCCGCACGGGGCCGGTCCCACTGATAAGCGCGGAGGGGTATGTAGCTGTGTGCGGCATCGCGCGAGGCTCAGAAATTTTTGTAGCGAACAAAATCTTTGCGCGCCAATGGCCTGTCGTGGAACTGACGGCCAAAGTGGGACAGGCCCAAGACCCTGGCGCAAACGCAACGTCTCACCTCTAACAGCAGCAGAAGCAGGCAAACGATCGCCGAGCTCGGCCTGGGGCTCATGACCGTTGCGGTCCAGATCCGCCCCCACTTCTACTCCCAGAGCGGGGGCAAGAAAATTGAAGATAGACACAAAATGCTGGAGTAACTCAGCGGGGCCGGCAGCATCTCTGGAGAGAAGCAATGGGTGACATTTCGGGTCAAGCCCTTCTTTCTGACTGAAGAAGAGTCTCGACCGGAAACATCACCCGTTGCTTCTCTCCAGAGATGTTGCCGGGCCCGCTGAGTTACTCTGGCATTTTGCATTCATCTTCAAATGACGTCACGCACTCCAAACGGCTGTGCATACGCATGAAATCGCGCGGGACCGTCGTGGCTCAACGCGACCACGAGGTCGGGTAATTTGCGTGCCAAGGACACGTAGGTATGAGATGTGAATTGGCCAAGATAGACTGGCAGGTGATTCTTAAAGGGTTGACAGTGGATGTGCAATGGAAGGTATTTAAAGACTGCATGGATGAAGTACAAAAGTTGTTCATACCAGTTTGGCAAAAGAATAAATCGGGGAAGGTGGTGCATCCATGGATAACAAGGGAAATCAGGGATAGTATAAAAACAAAAGATGAGGCATACAAATTAGCCAGAAAAAGCAGCCTGCCGGAGGACTGGGAGAAATTCAGAATGCAGCAGAGGAGGACAAAGGGCTTAATTAGGAAAGGGAAAATAGATTATGAAAGGAAACTGGCAGGGAACATAAAAACTGACTGCAAAAGTTTTTATAGATATGTGAAGAGAAAGAGACTAGTTAAAACAAATGTTGGTCCCTTGCAGTCAGAAACAGGTGAATTGATCATGGGGAACAAGGACATGGCAGACCAATTGAATAACTACTTTGGTTCTGTCTTCACTAAGGAAGACATAAATAATCTGCCGGAAATAGCAGTGGAACGGGGGTCAAATAAGATGGAGGAACTGAGTGAAATCCAGGTTAGCCGGGAGGTGGTGTTGGGTAAATTGAACGGATTGAAGGCCGATAAATCCCCAGGGCCAGATAGTCTGCATCCCAGAGTACTCAAGGAGGTAGCCACAGAAATAGTGGATGCATTAGTGATAATTTTTCAAAATTCCTTAGATTCTGGAGTAGTTCCTGAGGATTGGAGGGTAGCTAATGTAACCCCACTTTTTAAAAAAGGAGGGAGAGAGAAAGCGGGGAATTACAGACCAGTTAGTCTAACATCGGTAGTGGGGAAACTGCTAGAGTCAGTTATTAAAGATGGGATAGCAGCGCATTTGGAAAGTGGTGAAATCATTGGACAAAGTCAGCATGGATTTACGAAAGGTAAATCATGTCTGACAAATCTGATAGAATTTTTTGAGGATGTAACTAGTAGAGTGGATAAGGGAGAACCAGTGGATGTGTTATATCTAGACTTTCAGAAGGCTTTCGACAAGGTCCCGCATAGGAGATTAGCATGCAAACTTAAAGCACACGGTATTGGGGGTTCAGTATTGATGTGGATAGAGAACTGGCTAGCAGACAGGAGGCAAAGGGTAGGAGTAAACGGGTCCTTTTCAGAATGGCAGGCAGTGACTAGTGGGGTGCCGCAAGGCTCAGTGCTGGGACCCCAGCTATTTACAATATATATTAATGATTTGGACGAGGGAATTCAATGCAACATCTCCAAATTTGCAGATGATACCAAGCTGGGGAGTATAGTTAGGTGTGAGGAGGATGCTTGGAGGCTGCAGGGTGATTTGGATAGGCTGAGTGGATGGGCAGATGCATGGCAGATGCAGTATAATGTGGATAAATGTGAGGTTATCCACTTTGGTGGCAAAAACATGAGGGTAGACTATTATCTGAATGGTGGCAGATTAGGAAAGGGGGAGATGCAACGAGACCTGGGTGTCATGGTACACCAGTAATTGAAAGTAGGCATGCAGGTGCAGCAGGCAGTGAAGAAAGCAAATGGTATGTTAGCATTCATAGCGAAAGGATTTGAGTATAGGAGCAGGGAGGTTCTACTGCAGTTGTACAGGGTTTTGGTGAGGCCACACCTGGAGTATTGCGTACAGTTTTGGTCTCCAAATCTGAGGAAAGACATCCTTGCCATAGAGGGGGTACAGAGAAGATTCACCAGACTGATTCCTGGGATGTCAGGACTTTCATATGAGGAAAGATTGGATAGACTCGGCTTGTACTCGCTGGAATTTAGAAGATTGAGGGGGGATCTTATAGAAACTTACAAAATTCTTAAGGGGTTGGACAAGCTAGATGCTGGAAGATTGTTCCCGATGTTGGGGGAGTCCAGAACAAGGGGTCACAGTCTAAGGATAAGGGGGAATTCCTTTAGGACCGAAATGAGGAAAACATTCTTTACACAGAGAGTCGTGAGTCTCTGGAATTCTCTGCCACAGAAGGTAGTTGAGGCCAGTTCATTGGCTATATTTAAGAGGGCGTTAGATGTGGCACTTGTGGCTAAAGGGATCAGGGGGTATGGAGAGAAGGCAGGTACGGGATACTGAGTTGGATGATCAGCCATGATCACATGGAATGGCGGTGCAGGCTCGAAGGGCCGCATGGCCTACTCCTGCACCTATTTTCTATGTTTCTATGTTTCTATGTAAGTGGGATAGGCCATTAAGGAATCCATTCTACAGATTTTGTCATACATATCTAATTTTAAACTTCTGAGCACCAAATGTAGGTCCCTTACAATCAGAGACAGGTGAATTTATAATGAAAAACAAGGTAATGGCAGAATAGTTAAACGAGTATTAAGGAAGACACAAACAATGACCCTAAAAACTAGGGGACCGAGGATCTGGTGGGAGGGAGGAACTGAAGGGAATCCACAATAGTCAGGAAATGGTGTGAGGAAAACTGTTGGGACTGAAGGCAGATAAATCCCCAGGGCCTGATGGTCTGCATCCCAGAGTGCTCAAGGAGGTGACCCTAGAAATCGTGGGTGCATTTGTGATAATTTTCCAATGTTCCATAGATTCTGGATCAGTTCCTGTGGACTGGAGGGTAGCTAATGCAACTCCACTTTTTAAGAAAGGAGGGAGAGAGAAAACAGGGAATTATAGATCAGTTAGCCTTACATCGATAGTGGGGAAGATACTCGAGTCGATTATGAAAGATGTTATTGCACCACATATGGAAAGCAGTCACAGCATCGGTCAAAGCCAGCATGGATTTATGAAGGGGAAATCATGCTTGACAAATGTTCTGGAATTTGTTTGAGGATGTAGCAAGCATAATGGGTAAGGGAGAGCCAGTGGATGTGGTGTATCTGGACTTTCAAAAAGCCTTTGACAAAGTTCCACACAAGAGAATAGTGTGCAAAATTAGAGCACCTGGTATTCGGAATAGGGTGTTAAAGAAGGAACTGCAGATGCTGGAGAATCGAGGGTTACACAAAAGGCTGGAGAAACTCAGCGGGTGCAGCAGCATCTAAGGAGCGAAGGAGATAGGCGACGTTTCGGGTCGAGACCCTTCTTCAGACTGGTGGATTCATTCGGAATAGGGTATTGACATGGATAGAGAACTGGTCGGCAGACAGGAAGCAAATAGTAGAAATTAACGAGTCCTTTGCAGAATGGCAGGCAGTGACTAGTGGGGTGCTGCAAGGCTCATTATTGGGACCCCAGTTATTTACAATATATAGTAACAATTTAGATGAGGGAATTAAATGTAACATCTCCAAGTTTGCGTATGACACAAAGCTGGGTGGCGGTTTGAGCTGCGAGGAGGATGCTATGAGGCTGCGAGGAGGATGCTATGACTTGGATAGGTTGGGTGAGTGGGCAGATGCATGGCAGATACAGTATAATGTGGATAAATGTGAGGTTATCCACTTTGGTGGCAAGAACAGGAAGGCAGATTATTATCTGAATGGTGTGCATACATAGCCCTGAATTAAATGTGTTTCAAAAGAATCTATTTGAATACGGCTTAATAACAGGAAAAAAGCTCATCTTAAAATTCTGGAAAAATGCTCCCATACCAACAGTAAATATGTGGATTTCAACCAAAGATCCTATAGCGGAGCAAGATAGGCCACTCATGCGAAATGCAATGGGCTGACGTGTAGTACGCAACGGAGCGGAACATGGGCATTTTTTTTGTCCATTTCAGTAACCGGAACCTACCAGACCTGCAGTGTAATCAATGTTGTGGGGGGGCAGTTTGTGTGTGTGATATAGGGCTAGATTCATAATTCTGTTAGTTCATAATTCTGTTAAATCTGGTTAAAGAATAAAATTTGACTCTGGTAATTTTCTTTTTAAAATCATTTATTTTTAATGGCTCATAAGCTGTTTTTGAGTTGAATTTATAGTAACCGGAACCTACACGACCCGACGTTGTCGGGTAATCAACGTTGCGGGGGAACAGTTTGTGTGTGTGATATAGGGTTAGATTCATAATTCTGTTAATTCTTGTTAAAGAATAAAATGTTTATAAATTTTGATTCTGGTAATTTTCTTTTATAATGTTTTTTAAATCATTTCTTTTTAAATGGCTCATGTGCGGTGTTTGAGTTGATTTTGTTGAGTTGACACACACTCTGTAATTCATTCATCTAATCACACTGTTCACAACTGCAGTAATTGCAGGGGTTATCTAAATTAAGTATTTCACAAAATGAAATGTGTTTAAGCAAGATTTACAAATGATGTATAACTTAAGGATGGTTTCATTCAGCGAGCATACCTGATTAGATTGTGCTGGAAAGAACACACATACATGAATGTGATATAGATGTATATAATAATATCACACACATTTAATTTTCTTCCGATTTTATATCCGATGATGAACTTTATTTCAGACTAAACAAGGGACAACATTAAATAAAAAAACATTGTAAACCTCCGCGCTGATCCGGGCCAGACTCCCCGCCGGGACAAAGCCTTAGCCCCGAGTCGGGATTCAGCCCCGAGTCGGGCCGCTCTGCCGGAAAACCACTTCAGACTCAGCCCCGCGTCGGGCCGCTCCACTGGGACTCAGCCCCGCGTCGGGCCGCTCCACTGGGACTCAGCCTCACGTCGGGCCGCCGCCTCAACCCCGAAGATGGAGGCGGAAGTAAGATAGCGGAAGTAAGATGGCGGAGGCTGGTTGATGGGTCCTATAATTACCTATGAATCTGCCCATGACCATACTACGCGTTTTTGGGAGTAGTCCATCTTGCTCCACTATAGGATCTTTGATTTCAACTATGTTTGAAACACCACATTTGGAAGATATGAGACTCCGCCTGGCAGGAAAATCAGACTGTTTCTATAAGACGTGGTCTGCAGTTATAGATCTACTACAAGGATAAGGTGCAAGAGTACCTCAAAAAGGTACCAGCGTCGGGTCTTGGTAAAGGGGGATGAAAAACGGTTGAGTTGGTAAATTCCTTTTGCATGATGTTTATAATAAAGTAACTGGCTTTTCCTTTTTTCTTCTCTCTCTCTCTCTCTCTCCTTTCCTTTTTTTTCCTTCTAGTGTCTATCTATTAATCTCCTTTCTATAACTCTTCGACCAGGGTTTTTTTTTTATTTTCCTTTGGCACGCTTCTTCACTTTCACAACTCTTTTTCACTTTCTCTACTTTCTCGGTTTCTATTCTTTTTTTTTCTAAAAGCCTTAAAAAATTAAGGGGTACAACGATTGTAATAAAATATATCGATTGTACACTGATGTAACTTACTGTACCTCTAATAAATTTTATTTTTTTAATTAATTAAAAAAAAGAAAGTGAGCATGCAGGTACAGCAGGCAGTGAAGAAAGCTAATGACATGTTGACCTTCATTGCGAGAGGATTTGAGTTTAGGAGCAAGGAGGTCCTACTGCCATTGTACAGGACCCTGGTGCGCACGGCCTGGAGTATTTTGGTCTCCTAATTTGAGGAAGGAAATTATTGCTATTGAGGGAGTGCAGCGTAAATTCACCAGGTTTATTCCCGGGATAACGGGACTGACATATGATGAAAGAATGTGTCGACTGGGCTTGTCTGACTGGCTCGACTGGGCTCCGCATCTAAACTGGAATTTAGATAGATGAGAGGGGTTCTTATACGATACGATGCAGTACAACTTTATTCATCCCCGGAGGGAAATTGATCTGCCAACAGTCACAACACGCAAGGTACACAAAAACTTGAAATTAAAAGTGATAAGAAAAATAAAAAGACAAGCGACTGTTGGCTGGCTACACAGCGCCTTCACCAGAACAAAAGAACAAACATAGAAACGCAGGCTTAACCCCTGGGCAGAGGATTCTAAACTAGAGTGCTCCACCCTCCTCTCCGGGGTCCCCTTTGTTCTCCCACTGTCCCTCACAGCGGACCTCACGCGGGTCCCATTATCTTCCACTCCCCCGTCACGTTCATCAACCATTGATCGCGGGTCAATCGCAAGGCCTCACTACCACCGGCTCCGAGGCTCCGTTGCCGCTGAGGCCCCACCAGAGTTGAGGTTCACGCTGCTGCCAAGGTACTGGTTGCCACCGCGGAGACTCCCATCGCCGCCGCTGAGGCTCTCCTCGCCGTCGCCGCTCATTCGGCCCAGACACGCCTCTCCGACAAGTCGGGCTTACCCAGGCACATTTGGGTTGGCGGCACGGTTGTTCGATGGGTGGATGGATCCCATGTGGCTCCATGGGACGCTGATGTTGCACACGCAGCTCTCCAACCCGCTGCTCGCACGGCTCCCTGGGACACTCCCACCACGAACGTTTATAGAAATATATAAAATGCTTAAAGGATTGGACAGGCTAAATGCAGGAAAAATATTCCTGATGTGGGAGGAGTCCTGAATCGGGGGTCACAGTTTAAGAATAAGGAGTAGGCCATTTAGGACTGAGATGAGGAAAAACGTTTTCACTCAGTGAGTTGTGAATCTGCGGAATTCTCTGCCATAGAAGACAGGCCAATTCACTGGATATTTTCAAGAGAGAGTTTAGCTCTTTGTGCTAAAGAAATCGAGGGATATGCGGAAATAGCAGGAATGACTTTAGATGATCAGCCATGGTCATATTGAATGGCGGTGGTGGGTCGAAGGGCTGTATCCTGCACCTATTTTTTTATGTTTTCTATGTCATTCAGGGAACATTCAAATCAATGTTAAGACTTTTGCTTTGGATTCTTCAAATAGTTTGGGCATATATAAAATGCTCTTCCAATTCTTCTTTCATAGCCTCTGTATATCTGAGGTATTGGGGACCTGCTGGGCGATTTCCTATAATTATTCACATTACCTTCCTTGGGTTGGAAAAAGGTGTCCTATAAGGATTGACTGGACAATTAGTCTATTATAATGTTGGAGGACGATTTGCAAATTATGCAAGTGATAGCATCATGAGCAGTGGATGGTTGAAGGCCGTGCTCAATTTCTCCAGAAAGAACAGGTTCATTGTGTGCAACTTGAATAAACACACCCTTTATATGTGGTAAGGAAAACACAATGTTAGTCTTCTGTTGTATAAAAGCATTAAAATGAAAATAAATTGCATTAAATAGAAAATAAATTGGATTATTTTGGTGCAACTATCTTGGATTAGGTATGAATTGCATAATCTGATATCCAAGAAAAAAAAATAGGGTGATAGAATGCACTCATGAAATAAATTACAAGATTATGATACTTCTTTGGCTTTGTGAAAGAGCTTGGTCAGGGGTTCAGTTTAAATATTCTCTTTACTTTTTATCTTCCTTTATTCTCCCCTTATTCGTATTGGTTTCTTATTGGTTTGGGAAAAAGTGCAGCAGAAATTCATCAGACTGTTTTCCAGGGTTTTTCCAACTAAGATTTTTCCAACATCTTAGTTATCCATAAGACATTGGAGCAGAATTAGGCCTTTCTGCCCATCATGCCTGCTCCGTCATTTAACCATGATCTATTTTTCCCGCTCAAACCAGTCGGGAAACCTGCTCTCCTGCCTTTTGTCGCCCTAATCAAGAACCTATCAATCTTCAATTTAATAAAACCCAATGACTTGACTTTCATATCCACCTGTGGCAATGAATTCCACAGATTCTCCACCCTCTGGTTAAGGAAATTCCTCCTAATCTTCATTATCAAGATACCTCCTTTTATTCTAAGGCTGTACCCTCTGGTCCTAGACTTTTCCACTACCAATCGAGGTAGATTAAGAGAGTTGTGAGTGAAGATGTGAGGGGTATAGTCATTAAACCAGTTTATGGTTGGATAGTTTAAGGAAAAATTGGGGTGGTGTGTTGAGGGTGGGCGAGTGTGTCTTTATCATACGCAGTATATAAATTGTTGGGATAACCAGGACTAACCAGGCGATTGAATCACTTCTGAAAGTTATATAAGATGCTGATCCACTTCGAAAATTAATTTCCAAAATGATAAAAAGTGTACTTTATGCATGTGCTTTTCTGTGTAAGGTGTGGTCTTGGGATGAAGGGGTGCACAGTAACAATAACATGCTTAATGTGTAATGTTGATCTGTATTCCTTTCCACCTGCTGTTCATTTAGGGTTCTAAGTTTGAGTGTTGTTTTCTATTAATCTTAAAATAAGTTGTTCAGGGACCAAGGTAATGCATAAATTATGGGGCAACAGAAAATAGATCAATCTACATGAGGTTAGGCTACCCTATTAATGTACTTCTCATCAGATTTGAAACAGCAACCTCCTGCTGCAGCAACATGACACTTAAATTTCTCAAAAACAGCCAGCACCACGACTGCTAAATAAAATTGCCAATTAGCGTTGAATTATGAGAAATCGGATGAAAGCAATTTATGCTTTCTTGAAGCTGGGTTTATTGTCCAGTTTAATTCGGAATTCTCACATAATTAATCAGCAAAGAATTGTACAGCAACAAAAATGTCCTTCAGCACACTACATTTATGCCAGCCTTTTTGCTTCTCTACACTAATCCCATTTGCCTGCATTTGATTCAATTCCTTCTATGCCTTGTCCTTCAAATGCATATCCAAATGTTCCTTTAAACACAGATATCATGTTTAACTTCGTCACCTCCTCTGGCAAAAATTTGCAGATATCATCCTTTCTCTGTGTATAAAAAAGATCCCCTTAAATCCTCTTTAACCTATACCCTCTCGTTTTGATAAGGTTATTATGGGAAAAAGATTTTGACTATACTATGTCATATATTTTGACTATAAAATGTCATAATTTTTTATACCTCAGCCTTCTTTGCATGAGGGAAAATAAGTCCATTTTATATAATTTCCTCTGAACCTTCTAGTGAAATTACATCCTTCCTAAAATGTGGTAACCAGAACTGCACACATTATAAGTGTAATCAAAATGGTGTTTTGTAAAGTTGCAACACCATGTATCAACTTCTATATTGTTTGCCCTGACGTATGACACATTCCATCTTCACAATAATAAACCATCTTATCAACCTCATTTGCCACTGGCAGGGTACTATGGGCTTGAAGGTCACTCTGTTCATCAACATTTTGTTGACCGTCCTTTTGTTTACTATCTAGTGCTATTTGACTTCCATAAATGCATCACCCGACACCTACCATTTGTGAATGTTCTGCCCAAATTTCCAACTGACCTACATCCTGCTGTAGCCCGAGGAATCTTCGCTAGATATCCAGGGCACTACCAATTTTCGTGGTCATCTACAAACTTCCTAATCTTTCCTCTTATTTTCACATCAAAGTTGTTAATATTTAGTCACAAACAGCAACTGTCCCAGCAAATTCATCAAAATTGACAGAAAGGATTCTAAACCTATTAGCTTCTCCCAATATCATTTTGATGAGGGGGGTCTCATTGAAACCTACCGAATAATGAAAGGCCTAGATAGAATGGCCCTGTAAAGAATGTTTCCAGTAATGGGAGGGTTTAGAATCAGAGGGCACAACCTCAGAATATAAGGATGCACCGTTAGAAAGGAGATGAGAACGGATTTCTTTAACCTGAGTGTGGTGAATCTTTGGAATTCATTGGCACAGACGGCTGTGGAAGCCAAGACTAGGTATTTTTAAAGCAGAGATTGATTAGTAAGGGCGTCAAAGGTTACGGAGAGAAGGCAGGAGAATGGGCCGAGAGGCAAACCACTGTCGAGCAAACCACCTTCTTTGGTGTAATCTGCAAAATTTACTAACAATGTTAACTTAATGGTCATCCAAATCATTAAAATGCACACAACTGCAGACCCCATACTGACCGCTGAGGCACTCTCCGGGTCAGACAACCAAAACAACTTGCAAGACAATTTTGAATTGGTTAGCTTACCTTGGAAATTCATGCAATTTAACCATCCAAACTAATCTATTATGCAGGACCATATCAAGGGCCTTACTAA
This sequence comes from Raja brachyura, assembly GCA_963514005.1. The sequence goes on along the minus strand of OY740782.1, from coordinate 27,484,977 downwards.
AGTCCATACAGATAACATCCACTAAAAAGGACACAAAGTGCTGGAGTAACTCAGTGTTTGTTTTCTCCAGAGAAGGTGCCTGACCCACTTAAAAATTCCAGCACTTTGTGTCCTTTTTTGTAAACCAGCATCTCCAGGTTGTTTCAACATCCACTATTCTGCCCCATCTATCTGCTTGGTGACCTTCAAAAATATGTACCAGGGTGGTAATGTGGTGCAGTGATAGGGTTGCTGCCTTACAGCGCCAGAGACCCGCATTCAATCCCGACCACGAGTGCTGCCTGTATGGAGTTTGCACATTCTCCCTGTGGCCACGTGGGTTTTCCCTGGGTGTTCTAGTTTCCACCCACATTCCATTGACGTGTAGGTGATGAAAGTATGGGTCGACTGGGCTTATATTCACTGGAATTTAGAAGGATGAGAGGAGATCTTAAAGAAACATATACAATTCTTAAGGGATTGGACAGGCTAGATGCAGGAAAAATGTTCCCAATGTTAGGGGAGTCCAGAATCAGGGGTCACAGTTTAAGAATAAGGGATATGCCATTTAGAACTGAGATGAGGAAAATGTTTCCACGCAGAGAGTTGTGAATCTGTGGAATTCTCTGACACAGAAGGCAGTGGAGGCCAATTCACTGGATGTTTTCGAAAAGAGAGATATAGCTCTTAGGGCTAACGGAATCAAGGGATATGGGGGAAAAGGTAGAACAGGGTACTGATTTTAGAGGAACAGCCACGATCAATCATATTGAATGACGGTGCTGGCTCGAAGGGTGAATTGTCTACTCCTGCACCTATTTTCTATGTTGGTTGTAAATTGTCTTCTATTGTGTAAGATAGAAATTCTGTATGGGGATAGCTGGCCCATGCCCATCCAAATACTGGTAGATCCCGTCTCTAAGAATCCTCTCCAACAACTTTCCCCCCCAATGAAGTTAGGCTCACCAGCCTGCAGTTCTTGCTGCCCTTCTTAAATAATGGTACAACATTAGCCACCCTCCAGACTTCTGGAACTTCACTTGTGGGTAAATATTATGCAAATATCTCTGCAAAGGCCTCTGCTGTTTTCTTCATAGCTCACCACAAGGTACAAGAACTGGGGATTTATCCACTTCAATGCACTTTTAAACTTTTAATACCTCATCCTTGAGAATTCATATGCTCATTAGTCATGGTAAAGTTTGTCCAGCACTGACACAGGCTTGAGGATTCTTTACCCGACTCCATTTGTGTTGGACATTGAAAATATTAAAAGCAAGGGAGATAGGAAGATTAGAACCATCCCCTGCAATTACCATCATCGTTTTCCTCAGGAACCAAGCATACATTCTATCCAAAATGGGCAATCTTTCCACTTCAAGTTTAAGAACTCCTCTATTTGTATTCTGTTTAATTTCTCCAGTGCCTCCACCTCTACTGTGATTGGAATTGATTTTATTAAAGGATGCTGTCAAAATACCATTTGGTATCTCTATTTCCATAAGACAATTGCCACTTGGCTAAGATGAACCTCACCCTTCATAAACAACTCTTTACCTTGTGTTTGGAAGGCATTTAGAATCCTTTTGCTACCTGTTAATACATTTGTACAGACATTCTGTGTTCTTTTATTTACTTTTTCAGTTCTCTTATACAAGTCTTCTTTCATTGTTTGGTAGATAACCAATCTACATTCTTTCTCTGTTTAATTTCAAACAATGTATTTTTGTCATAAATTATATCCATTCCATCCCTGCTCAATAGAAAAAGTCACGGATTGGTGAATATGTTAGAATGAACACAGCATGCATTTAGCTAATTAATGAGCAGCAGGGAGGATTCAATATATTTGTTAAACCTGTACAAATAATGCACTTTTAAAAGTCACAATACTTTTGCTTATTATGCAGATAAAGAGTCTGAAAAAATATTCTGGAATGTTGCCTGGACTGGAGGCCTTGAAGAGAGATTCGAGAAGGTGGGGCTGTGTTTATCCCAGAGTGAAGGAGTATGCGAGATGACATGACAGAGTTTCAGGAAATAATGAGGGTCATGGTTAGGGTAGATAGTTAAATGTAGGCAAATTAGATTAGCATGGACAGACGTCTTGGACGGCATACACAAATTGGCCTGAAGGGCCTGTTTCCCTGCTGTATAACTATGTGAATCTCAATCAGAAACGAAGAGTAACCTAACTGTTGGCTGCTTAATGCTCGTTTTAAAACAGGAAAGATCTATGGTTTGTACAAACAATAGACTTGGACAAGCTTTTGCCATTTTTATGGTGACTTTAATTCCTCTATGTACCTGTCCAAATACCCCTTAAATGCTTTTCAGGTGAGGCAGAGGTTCACTTGTACCTCCTCCAACATCATCTACTGTAGCCACTGTTCCAGGTGTGGACTCAAGAGCGGCGAGACCAAGTGCAGGCTCAGCAATTGTTTTGCTGAACACCTCCACTCAGTCCGCCTAAACCTACCTGATCTCTCGGTTGCTAAATATTTTAACACCCCCTCCTATTCCCACACTAACCTTTCTGTCCTGGGCCTCCTCCATTGCCAAAGTGAGGCCCAGCGCAAATTGGAAGAACAACACCTCATATTTCACTGGGCAGCTTACACCCCAGCAGTATGATTATTGACTTCTTGAACTTCAAGCAACCCTTGCCTTCCCACTCTCTCCATCCCTCCCCCTTTCCCAGTTCTCCGCCTAGTCTGACTGTCTTTGTTTACATTTTATCTCTGTTTGCTTTGTTATTCCCTTCTCCGAGCTAATAATTATCTATTCTACATTTTTCTTGAACTCATTGCCTTTGTCTCCTTTTCACACCTTACACTTTCTTATCTGTATCTCCCTCTGCCCTGACTCGGTGTGAAGAAAGGTTTCGACCCGAAACATCACCCATTTCTTCTCTCCAGAGATGCTGGCTGTACCACTGAGTTACTCCAGCAATTTGCGTCCATAAAATATTGTTGTATTCACCTCGACCACTTCCTCTGACAACTCGTTCTATATATGTACCAGCCTAGAAGTACAAATAGATAAGGGAAGCATGATAGGAAAATCGAACCAGGTGGGAGCAGGAATAGGAAAGAAGAACCAAGGTAGGAGAACCCCAGATGGACAGGTATGTGGGTGGTGGACAGATGGAACCACATGACAGCATGTAACAAGTCTTGGTAACTGGGGGTGGAATGATGAAAAAGGTGAGCAACAATAGAGAGAATCTAGGTGGATTGGTGGAAGCAGGAAAGCAAAGGCAGGGGATTAGGTTACTTGAAATTGGAAAATGTAATGTTCCTACCCTTGGGCTGTAGACTGCCCAACAGAATAAGAGGTGCTGTTCTTCGAGTTTGTGTTCGGCCTCAGCTTGGCAGTGGAGAAGCTAGAGCTGTGCAAATGGGAAGCGAATTGAAATAACATGCAAATGAAACTCCAGGTGGCCATACAGGCACAACATAGACGCCTTGCAAAATGGTCTCACTAAGGTATAGGAAACCACATTGTGAGCTCTACACAGGAGATGCAAATGAATCTCCACTTCATCTGGAAGTTTAGGTCCCTGGCTGGCAGCTTAGAGACATGGAGAATAGTTTTTACACCTCCTCCATTTGCAGGGGTAATTGCTGGGTATAGGTGCACCAGGGAGATGTGGGAAGATGGACCTGCAAAAAGCATGGGGCGGGGGGGGGGGGGGGGGGGGGGGGGTGGTGGTGAGGCCAAGATGTGACTAATGCTGGGATTTTGTTGAAGCTCTCAAAATTAGCAAAGGATAATATACAGGTTTCCACCCCAACCTGAAATTCACCTGGACTATTTCTTTAATCTTCCTTTTCAAGATCTATCGTATTAGTGGACAAACTACCAATGCCTACTATGAAAATCAATGGACTCCCACAACTGGAACACAAAGTGCTGGAGTAACTCAGGTGGTCAGGTAGCATCATCTCTGACAAACATGGATTGGTGATGTTTTGGGTCGAAATTCTTCTTCAGACTGATTGATTATAGTTGCTTCCATGCTGTATCCTGTAAATATACCATCTCTTGCATTTTATCCATCTCTGCTGTATCTGCTCTAAGACTTCTGAGATGCCCATCTTCAGGCAACTTGGCTTCCTCTCTGCATTAGATGATGGCGTGCTCACATGCACTTCCTCTATCACCCCTCCATGGGGTTAAGGAAAGAGCGTTCACGTCACAGTCCTGTTTCCACCAATCTTTCCATCACTACGCACAAGAAGCGCAAGATACCATTGTCAGCAGATGCCGAGAAGTGTGTTCAGCTCTGGCTGAATAATTTCTAACCTGGTGATGTGGACTCGATATGAAGACCTCCTCCGTCATCATCAACCTGGGACATAATCACTCCTTCCAGATATGGTAGATTCACATGCAGCTCCTCCAAACTGGTCTCTAGCATTTGTTGTTCCCATTATCGACACAAATTTTGCAGAAGATCTATAATCCGGTTGTCCAACCAATGCCCAGAGTTCCTTTCTCATTACCACCAGTCCACCCACATTTTCTCTTCCTTTGTACCTTCTTTCACTCGATCAATACTAAGGACCATTACTCTCCACAACTTGGTTCCGTCTGCCCATCATCACTATCCCCTCCCTCAGTTCTACGACCATCTACCAACCTCACCACTCCCTTATATACATATATTGGGCATCTTCCCTTTATATTCCCATGTCTAATGCAAGGATGCAATCTGAAATGTTCACTATCCCTTCACATCCACAGATTTTGCTTGACACTTTGAGATGGTCCAATGGCTTATTGTTTTTATTCCAACATCTTTCATCCTTTATCTTGTGGGTTTTTTGGGGTTCTCAAACTGGACAGCTCAAATCTAAAATGTGATTCCTTTAACTTCCTCAATTATGTTAAGTTTACCAAAAATAGTAGAAACACCTACTCTCCAAAATCGTCACAAAAGACACCCATTACCAGATGCAACTCATAAAGAATGGTGTTCTTCATCTCTCAGGAGTTACAAAGAAATAATTGCATTACTTCAGATTTGTGCTCATTACCCTTATGCGTTTCAAACAACCTGTCTTCCAGAAAATTATACTGAATGTGTGCATATCTCTCCAATTCGTGGTATTTGTTATATTCTACTCATCTGTCCTTTCTATTGTAACATTCTCAAATCTGAATGAATGCCATCTCAAAATGGGTGTTCATAGTGCAACAATAAATTGTAATTTAGTGTATAATTATTAAGTACTGCAGTTAATAGCCTTCAGGAATTACAGAGAAAGCATTAATGCAAGACTTTAATTATGGAGGCAGTAAACAAAAGCATATCTTTAGATAGAGCTCTTAAAGATAGCAGAGTCAAGTGATATGGGGAGAAGGCAGGAACGGGGTACTGATTGTAGATGATCAGCCATGATCACATTGAATGGTGGTGCTGGCTCGAAGGGCTGAATGGCCTACTCCCACGCCTATTGTCATATACTGATATAAAATCTTCATGCATTGCCCTCCATTCGTAATCACCAGCTGAGAAATTCCTGTGCTCACTGGATTTATTTGCATGGATACTAGCTTATCAAATATTCATAACCACTATCGGTGTATGCTCTTTATTTTGCTTCCCATTTAATTGATTTTTTTTTTAAATATACAATTTAGTGTTGGGTGAATTAATAAAATGGATACAATTTCTGAATTTATTAAAAGAGAATTAATCTATTTCAAGCAATTCAAAATAGTCAAATAATGTACATTTTCTACACAATGTAAAATTTACATTAAAGGTTGTAAAGCTTTGCCATATAGTCACACAGATTGGAAACTGGCCGTTTGGCCATGCTGACTAATATGCCCCATCTACACTAGTCCCTGCCTGCGGCTTGGCCCATATCCCTCCAATTCTATCCTACCCATTTACCCGTCCAAATGTCCTTTAAACATCATGATAGTAACTGCCTCACTACCTCTTTTTGCAGTCAGTTCCAAATACCTTCCACACTTTGTATTAAAAAACTGTTGCCCCACAGGTTCCCATTAAATCTTTCCCTCCTCACATTAAACACACATCCTCTGGTTCTTGATTCCCCTAATCTGGGTGAAAGACTGCATTTACCCCAACCTTTCCTCTTGTGATCTTATACTACCCTATAAGATTACCACACATCATCCTGTGCACCAAGGAATAATGTTCTAGCCTGCCCAACCTCTCCCTATCGCTCAAGCCTCCGAGTGTTGGCAACATCCTCATACATCTTCTCTGCAGCCTTTCCACCTCAACATCTTTCCTATAACAGACTGACCAAAACTGAACACAATACTTTAAGTGTGCTCTTGCCAATGTCTTGTCGAAGTATAACATGACCTCCCAAATGATATGCTTAATACTCTGACTGATGAATGTCCATTATTGACCAAAGCATCAATTTCTCTCATCAGCCAAGCACCCTTACGTCCACCTATCATGCTCTTCACTGCAACAGGAACATGCAGGTCCTGGACTCATCAGCACACTTAAAAATATCCTACTTTCTGGACGTTCCTTTTACTTCAAACAATCTGCTCCAGTCAACTTGAGCGGGTTGGAACAGGAAACCTGTTTGTGTATGTACCAGCAATGTAGCTATTGTGTACAATATGTACTTTATATCTATAAAATATTTCTTTCAGATTGTAAAAACCATAAATTCTAATAGCTTACAAAATATGAAGATGCATCTTAGAGGGCGAGAATGGAATCTTTACATTTAATGTAGTTTTCACAACTACAATACATTCCTGCAGGCTATGATTTTTTAACATAGTGATTCGACTGCTATGGAGTTCTCAGCCCAACCAATTATATTGCAGATGCTAGTCTCTGTCCATAATGACAATGTTATCAGGATGAGTGTACAAGACAGTTTGGAAGCATTGTTTAACAAAACCCAAAGGGCATTACAGTCTTCTCTTTTTGCAGTCCGTTCCAATAAATTTATTCCAAAGAAAACCCAAGAGATGATAGTTGAGAAATTCTAGTGTACCTAGAAATTGATCTTCCAGATATATACTGCAGTATCTGTGGCCAGGCAAATGAGAAAACGGGTTTTAAGCAACCCAAGGAGAGGATAAAGATCTGGCAGCACGAATAATGCTTCATTGTGGAATAATTAACTTCATGTTCCACCAACATTTCAAATGAAATAGCAAATATCAAGGAACAAAAGGTGACTTCTCAGGGTATTTGCAGTCAAATTTTAAGCATAACACAAAACAATCCAGAAAACAATATTTTTATGCTCCACAAAGGAAAACAAAACTATTTAAATACATAATGCAGAGGTTGGGTTAAAGGCTATGCATGGAGAATATGAGGTACTGTTCTTCCAGTTTGCATGGTCTTCCTCTGGTTGAGGAGGTGGTCAAGGACAGACAGGTCAGCATATGAATGGGACGGGAAAGTTGCTTGCAACTGAGATTGCAATTCTAGCCGGCCCCTGTTGAACAGAGTTGACACGATCACCTGGTCTATGCTAGGAAACATTTGTCGGGATACAAGCCAAACATGGAGATGGTTCACCTTGGTCAGCATGGGCAAGCTGGGCCAAAGGTCTCATTTCTGTGCTGTACAACCAAGGAGGGAATGGAAGCATATGGTTCATGTGCAGGCAAGGGGGATTAGTTTAAAACAAACTAGAACAAATTCAAAATGAACTTACCAGTGGATAAATTGTTTGCAAACTTTCAGCCATAAATCAGGAAGTGTGGAGAACACATGAAACTGATGCTGCTAGCTTATGGACCACCTGAAATTCACTCCTACAATCTAATATCAGGCAAGATGCCATGCATCCAGTGACAGATTGCTGTACCAATAAACATTAATTTCAAACTGTCCGTTTCACCAACAGTGGCTCCATAGAAACCTCTGGATTGGTGACAACAGTAGAAAAAGCGGAAGGTTAAACGTAGCAAGAGAAAAGTCTCTATATTGAGGAGGTGTTTGCAATACATACATTGTTTTCCCAATTTGGATACAGGCAGCACTTTTAAAATGATTTTACAATAACCTGAATGTTCTGCACCTGAAAGTGTTAATCAGTAATCGTGTATCCTGAAAACAGAAGGCACTTTGCAATTTAGTTAATTAAATAATAGATGACTATTGTTACTATAAATAAGGTAAGAATAATTTCCATCCTCTTAGATATTAATAGTACAAAAGCTAGATCTTTGTCTTCTGGCTGAATCTCCTGTTAGTCAAGGTACCACCAGTATTTCATGGGAGCATTTTCCCAGTAGGTGGCAGCAAAAGATCATTGTTACCTCCTGGGTGGTCCAACAGAAACTGCCAATGACATAATTTTGGCACTCAAGTGACAACTTCATCATTGGGACTTAATTTGTTCTTGTCATTTGGTTAAACAAAAACATGGAAATAGTTTTACTGAGATAACACTGTTCAACATACAATGTCCGGGAATGGTAGATTACCAAAAAATTCTGTGCAATTGTATTCTATGGGGGTACAGTGTGTAAAATTGTCCCAAAGAGCAGCATTAATGCTCACATTTAAAAAAATAGAATGTCCAATTAAACTACAATGCAATGATTGGAAAATGAAATACATTTTAGTCACTTTCACTACAGCTTGAAATCGACATTTACAACGTAATCTAGTAGTTAAAGTATTTATTTACGACACCTGGAAATTATCTTCCATTACATAAAATGTTATATAAAAGAGATAGATTCCAGATGGCACTTTCAGTAGACAAGTTCAGCAGGTGTCCATCAGCAGATCACATCTCACAAAGGGAAAACAGAAAAAGGAGTATCAACATTTCTAATTAGTTGTAGTCACAGTTTTCCCATGGGCCACAAGAGCAAAATTTCAATGAAAGTGATTTGGCCAGGAAGAATACTTGCAATGGAACTATCCAAGTACTCCTACAAAAAACACTTAATTAATGCACATAAATTTTAAAACATCAGCATCGCAGCAACACAAGGAAATGGGATTACTTTCAAAATGACGCCCATCTTTAGACGAGAGCGCAGAAACAGCTATACGAGCTCATACCGACCAGATTACCCATACACTCGCACTATCCTACACTCCAGCAACAATTTATAATTTTTCTACTGAGCCCATGCTACCAATGGGAATGAACATGCTTCAGTTTCCAGTTTTGAAACTAGAATTAGTTAAGAGCATTATAGATCCCCAAGTCAGTGATTACCCCAACTACTAAAATTCAAGCCTTTACCATTTCAGATTTAAAATGATAACTAATCTTTAAAATCCTCCATAGCCAGAGTGAGGCCCACCGTAAATTGGAGGGGCAGCACTTCATATTTCGCTTGGGTAGCTTACACCCCAGCAGTATGACCAATGACTTCTCCAATTTCAGATAGTCCAATTTCATGCTTTCTCCTTCTTTCCCGTCCCCAGCTCTCCCACAGCCCACTGTCTCCGCCTCTTCCTTTCTTCTTCCCCCCCCCCCCACCCTAACATCAGACTGAATAAGGGTCTCGATCCGAAATGTCACCCTGACGAGCACAATGCGTTTTACACACGCTTTGATAGGGAGAAGACTGATATACCTTCCCGGGCCCCCATTCGCCGTGATGGTAGTTCGATCACAGTTACAAAGGCCGACATCAGAACATCCTTCAGAACCCTTGAAAAGCGCCTGGACCTGATGGGATACCCAGTCACGTTTTAAAAACGTGTGCGGACCGACTGGATGGAGTTTAACGGATATTTTCAACCTCTCACTTCTGAGGTCTGCTTTTAAAGGGCATCAATAATACCGGTGCCCAAGAAGAGCAAGGTGACGTGCCTCAATGACTATCGACCTGTGGCACTGACGTGTGTGGTGATGAAGTTCTTTGAGAGGCTGATCATAGTGCAAATCAACTTCTACCTCGACAAAAACCTGGACCTACTGCAGCTTGCTTAAAGCTACAGCAGATCAACAGTGGATGCGATCTCACTGGCTCTCCACTCCGCTCTGGAATACTTGGACAACAAAAACTCATATGTCAGGCGTGTTATTCATGGACTACAACTCGGCATTTAATACCATCATCCCCTCCAAGCTGGTTACCAAACTCGCAGATCTGGGTCTCTGCAGATCCCTATGCAATGGGATCCTCGACTTCCTCATTCACAGACCACAGTCTGTCCATATTGGTGGAAATGTGTCATCCTCAATAACAATCAGCAAGGGAGCACCTCAGGGCTGCATGCTGAGCCCCATGCTGTACTCACTCTATACTCATGACTGCGTAGCCGGACATAGTGCAAACTCCATCATCAAGTTCGTCAACGACACCGCTGTTGTGGGACATCACTAATGGGCACGAGTCAGAGTATAGAAGTGAGATCGACTGACTGACCAAATGGTGTCAGCACAATAACCTGGTTCTCAACACCAGCAAAACCAAGGAACTGATTGTGGACTTTGGAAGGGGTACGATGGGGACCCACATTCCCACTTATATCAGCAGGTCGATGGTGGAAAGGGTCAAGAACTTCAAATTCCTGGGCGTGCATATTTCTTTAGATCTCTCCTGGTCCCAGAACACTGATGCAATTAATGAAAGCACAACAGCGCCTCTACTTCCTGAGAAGATTACAGAGAGTCGGTATGTCAAGGAGGACTCAATCAAACCTCTACAGGTGCACAGTAGAGAACATGTTGACCGCAGCTTGGTTCAGTAACTTGAGAGTTCAGGAGTGGAAAAGGCTGCAAAAAGTTGTAAACACTGTCCAGTCCATCATCAGCTCTGACCTCCCTACCATCCAGGAGATCCAACGCAGCCGCTGCCTCAAAAAGGCTGCCAACATCAAGGACCCACACCATCCTGGCCACACACTCATCTCTCCACTGCCATCAGGTAGATAAAGGAGCCCAAAAACTGCAACATCCAGGTTCAGGAACAGCTTCTTCCCCACAGCCATCAGACTATTAAACACAACTTTAAACAAACTCTGAGTTATAACAGCCTAATGCACTTTATCTGTTTATTTATGTGTATGTGTATTTATATGTATACATGCAATTGTATATATGTGTATATGTATGTATATGCATATATATGTATGTATATGTATATACATATTATGGCATATGGACACACTGATCTGTTCTGTATTTATGCCTACTACAATCTGTTGTGCTGCAGCAAGAATTATTTTCATTGTCCTATCTGGGACACATGACAATAAACTGTCTTGACTTGACACTACGACCGCATCCTAACCCAAACCCGTAACCACAGTCACATATGTTTTCTCGGGACTTGCCTGCGACTCCATCTTGCATCTCATGATTTCCCGCTCCAGTTCCCTACGTCCCAGTTCGGATCCAACCCGAACTATAGATACCGACTGGCTATTTGCCGCCATACACGGCAGTTCTCCTTCCAAGCTCTGCGGTCTACCATGGCTGCGATGCGCCAGCACCAGCAGGACCTCGCTTTGACTCTCCTGAAACTTCGGGCCTCACTCACCCAGACCTGCAACAGACCCTAACTCTACTTCATCCAACGGAAGATCCACGTCTTCAAAAAAACGATTGCTGGCCCACCTGGACTTCAACAAGGACCTTATACTCGACTGCCTCCAGGCTGCTCCTGCCACTGACACTCTGCGACTTGACCGCCTACAGGCCCCGCGCCACAACGCTGGCCCGCACCGCCTGCGCGAACACCACCAGGCCGAGACCCGCGACACAATCTTTGTCACGAGGAGGAGCGCCAGCACTCACCGCCTCCCGGACCGACGTCAAGCCCGGACCACCAAAGCGCCGCCGTCGCTGACCTCCACGTGGCCGCTGCCACTGACCTTCACCCACCCACCCACCGATAACACCGATCCTCGCTGCCTCTCTGGTAAATGACTATCGTCTTCTCACCGTTAACGCCGACCCTCGCTACCTCCCCAACGCCTCCCACTATTGCCATCGAAACGGTACAGTCCCACCTTCCAGCCATGACAGGGACTTCCGAACCTAGTCGCCTCACCTAGATCCCCCCTCAATCTCCTAAATTCCAGCGAGTACAAGCCGAGTCTATCCAGTCTTTCTTCATATGGAAGTCCTGCCAACCGAGGAATCCATCTGGTGAACCTTCTTTGTACTCTATGGCAAGAATGTCTTTCCTCAGATTAGGACACCAAAACTGTATGCAATACTCCAGGTGTGGCCTCACCAAGACCCTGTACAACTGCAGTAGAACCTCCCTGCTCTTGTACTCAAATTCTTTTGCTATGAATGCCAACATACCATTTGCTTTCTTCACTGCCTGCTGCACCTGCATGCCTACTTTCAATGACTGGTGTACCATGACACCCAGGTCTCATTGCATCTCCCCTTTTCCTAATCGGCCACCATTCAGATAATAATCTACCCTCCTGTTTTTCCCACCAAAGTGGGTAACTTCACATTTATCTACATTATATTGCATCCGCCATGCATTTGCCCACTCACCCAACCTATCCAAGTCACCTTGCAGGCTCCTAGCATCCTCGTCACAGCTAACACTGCCCCCCCCAGCTTTGTGTCATCCGCAAACTTGCAGATGTTGCATTCAATTCCCTCATCCAGACCATTAATATATATTGTTAATAGCTTGGGTCCCAGCACTGAGCCTTGCGGTACCCCACTAGTCACTGTTTGCCATTCTGAAAAGGACCCGTTTACTCCTACTCTTTGCTTCCTGTGCCAGCCAGTTCTCTATCCTCATCAATACTGAACCCCCAATACCATACAAACTTAGTATGCTAATCTCTTATGTGGGAACTTGTCAAAAGCCTTCTGAAAGTCCAGATATAACACATCCACAGGTTCTCCCTTACCACTCTACCAGTTACATCCTCAACAAATTCTATAAGATTCGTCAGACATGATTTACCTTTTATAAATCCATGCTGACCTTGTCCAATGATTTCACCGCTTTCTAAATGTGCGGCTATCCCATCTTTAATAATGGGCATTTTCCCCACTACCGATGTTAGACTAATTGGTCTGTAATTCCCCGTTTTCTCTCTCCCTCCCTTTTTAAAAAATGGGGTTACATTAGTTACCCTCCAATACTCAGGAACTACTCCAGAATCTAAAGAGTTTTGAAAAAATTATCACTAATGCATCCACTATTTCTGGGGCTACTTCCTTAAGTACTCTGGGATGCAGCCTATCTGGCCCTGGGGATTTATCGGCCTTTAATCCATTCAATTTACCTAACATCACTTCCCGGCTAACCTGGATTTCACTCAATTCCTCCATCGCATTTGACCCCCGGTCCCCTGCTATTTCCGGCAGATTATTTATGTCTTCCTTTGTGAAGACAGAACCAAAGTAGTTATTCAATTGGTCTGCCATGTCCTTGTTCCCCATGATCAATTCACCAGTTTCTGACTGCAAGGGACCTACATTTGTTTTAACTAACCTTTTTCTCTCCACACATCTATAAAAACTTTTGCAGTCCATTTTTATGTTCCATGCCAGTTTTCATTCATAATCTATTTTCCCTTCCCTAATTAAGCACTTTGTCTTCCTCTGCTGGACTCTAAATTTCTCCCAGTCCTCTGGTAGGCTGCTTTTTCTGGCTAATTTGTAGGTTTCATCTTTAGTTTTCATACTATCCCAGATTTCCCTTGTTATCCACGGATGCACTACCTTCCACGATTTATTCTTTCGCCAAACTGGGATGAACAATTGTAGTTCATCCATGCAGTCTTTAAATGCCTTCCATTGCATATCCACCGTCAACCCTTTAAGATTCACTTGCCAGTCTATCTTGGCCAATTCACATCTTATACCCTCAAAGTTACCTTTAAGTTCAGAACCCTTGTTTCTGAATTAACAATGTCACTCTCCATCCTAATGAAGAACTCAACCATATTACAGTCACTCTTTCCCAAGGGGCCACGCACAACAAGACTGCTAACTAATCTTTCCTCATTACTCAGTACCCAGTCTAGAATAGCCTGCTCTCTCGTTGGTTTAGAAAATTATCCCGCATACATTCCAAGAAATCCTCTTCCTCAGCACCCCTGCCAATTTGATTCACCCAATCTATATGTAGATTGAAGTCACCCATTATAACGGTTTTACCCTTGATGCACGCATTTCTAATTTCATGTTTGATGCCATCCCCAACTCCACTACTGTTAGGTGGCCTGTACACAACTCCCACTAGCGTTTTCTGCCCCTTAGTGTTTCGCAGTTCTACCCATATCGATTCCACATCCTCCAAGCTAATGTCTTTCCTTTCTATTGCGTTAATCTCCTCTCTAACCAGCAACACTACCCCACCTCCTTTTCCTTTCTCTCTATCCCTCCTGAATATTGAATATCCCTGGATGTTCAGCTCCCAGCCTTGGTCACCCTGGAGCCATTTCTCCGTGATCCCAACTATATCATATTCATTAATAACTATCTGCACATTCAACTCATCCACCTTATTACGAATGCTCCTTGCATTGAGACACAAAGCCTTCAGGCTTGTTTTTAAAAACACTCTTACCCCTTAGACAATTATGTTGAAAAGTGGCCCTTTTTGATTTTTGCCCTGGATTTTTCTGCCTGCCACTTTTACTTTTCACCTTGCTACCTATTGCTTACCCTCATTTTACATCCCTCTGTCTCTCTGCTCATGCTCCCATCCCCCTCATGTCCTCATTCTTTAGGGAATGGGGGTTCCTCTCTTCTACTATAGACGAGGCTCTCACCAGGGTCTCTTCTATACCCTGTAACTCTGCTCTCACTCCCCATCCACCCACTCGTAACAAGGGCTGAGTCCCCCTTGTCCTCACCTTCTACACTACCAGTCGTCACATAAAACAAACAATTCTCCGACATTTTTGCCACCTCCAACGAGACCCCACCACTGGCCACATCTTCCCATCTCCTTCCCTTTCAGCTTTGCGCAGAGACTGCTCCCTCCGTAACTCCCTGGTCAATTTGTACCTTCCCAGCCAAACCACCCCCTCTCCTGGCACTTTCCCTTGCAACTGCAGGAAATGCTACATTTGTCGCTTTACCTCCCCTCGACTCCATCCAAGGACCCAAGCCGTCTTTTCAGGTGGGGCAGAGGTTCACTTGCACCTCTTCAAAGCTCATCTATTGCATCCGTTGCTCTAGGTGTCAGCTGCTCTACATCGGTGAGACCAAGCGTAGGCTTGGCGATCGCTTCGCCCAACACTTCCGCTCGGTTCACAATAACCAACCTGATCTCCCGATGGCTCGGCACTTCCACTTCACTTCCCATTCCAAATCCGACCTTTCTGTACTGGGCCTCCATGGCCAGAGTGAGGACCACCGTAAATTGGAGGAACAGCACCTCATATTTCGCTTGGGTAGTTTACACTCCAGCGGTATGAACATTTATTTCTCCAATTTCAGCTAGTCCCTGCTTTCTCCTTTCCCCTCCTCAGCTCTCCCACAGCCCAATGTCTCCACCTCTTCCTTTCTTCTTCCCGCCCCCCACATCAGTCTGAAGAAGGGTCTTGACCCGAAACATCGCCTATTTCCTTCACTCCATAGATGCTGCCTCACCCGCAGAGTTTCTCCAGCATTTTTATCTACCTTCGATTTTCCAGAATCTGCAGTTCCTTCTGACTATCCTTGATCAGTCTTCGCTGGCTTTACCTTGCACTAAATGTTATTCAATCATCATGTATCTATACACTGTAAATGGATCGATTATAATCATGTATTGTCTTTCTGCAGACTGGTTAGCACACAAAAGCTTTTCACTGCACCTTGGTGCACATGGCAATAAACTAAACACATTTTCATATCTGGATGCAAACGCTCAAAATCACATGATGCGACATTTAAGAGAAAAATTATATTGTATCTATCATTCAAGCAATTCATAATATTGAAATATCGAGGCAGACTACAGAATATCATGTACACAAAGCCAATAGGAAAGTGCAACTTACACATTTGAATGCTGTCCTTCAAATCCACAATTGCCCCTCGTATATAATACAGCATTGACCCCAGTTATTTTAATAAAAAGATATTGTCCCCAAAGTTATCTTTTCATTAATACAGTAAATGTGGGTAAATGTGTTTAAGTGCTCATAATAAAGTTGAGATATAGCTGCACTAAAATACACATACAATTGAGTTAAGGCAACAGAACTGGTTAAATAAATTACTTCAGTAAATCGCAGCATTGAGTTATTAGCAGGATATTCATACATGCCAAGAAACACACCTTTAGTTCCTTGGAAGACTAAGGGAATTCAGCACGTCTTCTAGGACCCTTTTCAATGTCATCAGCTGCATCATAAAAAGCATCTTAATAAGATGCACCATAGTTTGCCCAAGATTGCAAAAATAAAATAGCATTTGTGAAAGCCTTATCATGGAATCTAGTCTTCTTTCAACCACACCAATCCTTCAAATCGACTCCATCTATACTTTGGAAGAGGTGTCCCGATCCGAAATGTTGCCTGTCCATTCGGATCCTAGATGCTGACTTTCCCCAGCACTGTGTTTTGTTCATTTTCGCACTGCCTCAGGAAAACAGCCAACATATTCCCTCTTGACCCCTACCCCATAAATCTGGATATACAAAATCCTAAAGCACACATCACCAGATTCAAGAACAGTTTTTGCCCTGCTATTATCAGACTCCTGAACAAACCTCTTATGCTGTGGACACATTTCCTGAACTTCCAAATATATTTTCTTGTTGGCCTTTCACTTTTTTTAAATACTTTCTCCGAGCTGTAAAATTATATTCTGCATATCATTTTCTCTTTTGCACTACTTGTTGTACATCTGCCTAGATCGCAGGCAAAACTGTTTTTCACCATCTCGACACATTTGATAGGAATAAACCAACACTACTTTAGAAAATGCATGGGTAACTCTTTACTCATGGACTCCAGATTACTTTTATCATTCAACACACTAATAAAATGAGTCACAAATCTGGATATGTTAGCTGCAGGATGGTGCTCACCACTGCCTGAAGCTAGCTACCTCAAATACACTAGACACCATTTGGGGTAGACTTGCATTCTGGCGCCATCTACAGCTTCTTCTTCTTCTTGCATATGGAGTGCACAGCCTAATGTTGTAGGACAACCCGTTCTATTTGGTCTTATTTGATTGTGCACGCCTGGTTGATTGCATTCGTCGAAACAGGGCGGACCACGTGAAGGTTGCAATCTCCCACCCCCCATCTACAGCTGATCTATTACACAACAGAAATTGAACTTAATAAACTTGTACTTGAATGGATGAATTGCAGAACAAGAAATACAAATAATTATGTATTACACAAAAGCAGGATAAAGATAAGGGCATACACATTGGAATAAGATGAAATTGTGTTTTCTAGTTTTTAATCTCCCTGATTAATGCGATCAGTCATAGAGAGCAGCACGGAAACAGGCCTTTCAGCCCAACTAGTCTTTGTTGACCAAGTGACCCCATTTATGATAATGCCATTTGTCCATTTTTGGCCCAAATCTCTCAAAATATTTCCTATCTATGTACCCATCTACGTATTCAACCATTTTGATTCTTAACCTGATATAGAGAAGTGACTATAGAGGTTGCCAAGAACATGGGTAATAAAGACTGGAATTAGTTAGCATTCTAAATGCGGCTCATAAGATAGTGCTCCAGGTCCACCTGCACCATGAACCAAACTGCTATCTGGATTGGAGTGTATTAGCAAAGTTGGATTTTCTTTAGAGATTGATGACCTGATAAAAGTATATCAAATTGATGGGCATAGATAGATTAGAGTCTTCCTACCCCAAAATGAAAAATTCACACACTGGGAGAAAAGGCTCAAGGTGACGGGGAAGTTAAGGAGATTTGAGGCCATATTTAAAAAACATGTACACAGTATGTGTATCAACACCTCAAACATGCAACAGAGGCAGATGGTGGAAGCAGATATGATAGTATTGTTTTAACAGGCATTTAAACAGATATATGAATAGGTAAGGGCTACCGACTATATGTTGGCACTTGAGATTAACTAATAGATTGAATGAACATCAATACAGACGTGGTCTGTTGTATTGTTCAATGTTCTAAATTCTTCATATCGTACATCTTAGAAACTATGAGCAAGACTAACACAGAACCAGAGTTATTTTGCAAAAGGTTGGGCAACCTGCACTCAAAAACACATGCATTTTGCCATGTTACAAGAGATTGCATTGAATCACAGAATATGAGGATTAGCTCTGCACAACACCACACAAGAGCAGTGTCTTTGGCAGAAACATCTGTATTTTACAGTTAATTATACATCCAGAAGGTGTTGCTGGATAGTCAGAGAAGTGATGAGATATGATAGTTTTGCTGTAATTGAAATCGCACATGCCAGTTCAATGAGTCCCATTTTAGCTAGGAGTAGCTGCCAAGCAGAAACAAAGGCACATTATCTTGCTTCTGTACCTTCACACTCATCCCTTATGTGAAACAAGAAGTTTTGGAAGAATTCACGCTGACAGCTCGGACAAGAATGCGTTTTCCACAGCAAAGAACATCTAATAAAGTGGCTAGACAAATATGATAACCAATTAGACATCGTGATGTCAATATCAAGCTAAAAAACACCCACTAAGGATTTGACTTTTACAAATATTGATTTGTGGTTAAAAATAAACTGAACCATGTAATCCTTACAGCAATCTTACATAACTGTTCTACCACTACCCCTTTATTATTAGGGATCATAGTATAGGTCACGAAACATTTCAGTGAGTGACTATTCAATTAAAAAAAAGAGTTGGTATTACATTCAAGAGTGGGATATTTTGAGAAAGGTTCTTTATTTAAGCCAAACAGCATCATGTAAAATTGCATATTAAAGGAACACTGGTTGTGTACTGGGAATAAAGGAACATTTGGTTGTGCGAATTAATGCCCACTGCAGAATTTAGGCACAAGAGTCAGGAGGGATAATCTCAGGCAGATCCTCAACAGCATGTCAAACTGCTCTGTAGCAAATGAATTGTACATAAAACAAAATATTATCAGGTATTCCAAGGTGTTTCACAGCAGTGGATACAAATAAAAATACTGGTTACTGTCACATTGCTGTAAGCTTGATTAAGGAATTTGGATGGAGCGATTAAATCCAAATCAAGAGCACAGCCCAACAGGTTCCTTGCTCAGAAACAGACGATGGTTTAATACCAGAGCGAAAGGATTTTTTTTTTTTTTTTTTTAACATTGTACAGTGACAAGCATGTGAATTTTCACTCCTTTTTGCACCCAAAAGCAAAGAAAGGGATAAAACTGCTAGAACTCTGAGGGTCAAAAACACAGCAGTTTGTTTGAAACATTTCAGTATCAATTCTGCACTGACAGATCCATCTCAGATTTCACAAAAGCACCCCTGGGCTAAGCTGTCAAATACTATTAATAGTAGACTAAGAGTTCAATATCACTAACTCACTTCATTTCTAGTGAAAATCAATTCTAAATAGGAGTGGTTCCAGCAATAATTATACTATTACAGAAATTGGTCACTCCCGTGAACTATTTTTGCACCAACATAAAGGCCACTAAACCCCATTTGGCACAACATAAAGTGAAAAACTTACTATGACGCCCAGCAAAGGCCCACCCTGATGGATCACTGTGGGCCTTTCCTGGACATCAGGGACGGTCACGGTGGCGCAGTGGTAGAGTTGCAGCCTTACAGCGAATGCAGCGCAGGAGACCCGGATTCGATCCAAACTACTGGTGCCGTCTGTACGGAGTTCTTCCCACGACCTGCGTGGGTTTTCTCTAAGAACTTCAGTTTCCTCCCACACTCCAAAGACATACAGGTTTGTAGGTTAATTGGCTTAGTAAACGTAAAAATTGTCCCTAGTGAGTGTAGGATGGTGTTAATGTGCGGGAATTGCTGAACAGCATGGACCCGGTGGGCCGAAGGGCTGTTTCTGCAGGACTCTATCTCTAAACTAAATATTAAATATTCTTGTTTAATACTATTGGTGCTTCAAAGCCATAGGGCAACAAACTCCACATAAGCTGGTGATTCATCATCCAACAGGAGAGACCAGTTACTTTCAGTAAATCAGACCAATTAGATGTCAACAAACTGCATCTCCATTTTTATTTTGCTTCCTCCTCACAATGAAAATTAACAGCAAAGATGAGGGAGCCCAGTGTCAGGGCAGTGTAAACCAGCATCTGCAATTCATCTTGTCTATAGATTGGTTTAAACCCGCCCAATTTCAATTCACCAAGATAATTTTAAAATGTAGTGTCTGCAATGGGCAGTCCCCTCACCAAGGGCTAAGCAGGAGATTCAATATGAACATTTTGTGTGTGGGGAGGTTGGGAAGAAAAAGAGGGGAAGATGTGATATATGGTAGGATTACATTACATTCACCCTTTATCATCAATAGCTTGATGTTATCTGTCCTTGCAGTGTTGTGTAGGCAGGTGCAATCAGGGCTGTGGGGTTCAGGGCTGCGGGGTTCAGGGCTGCACTGAGGCAGGGACGGCGAGAGCACATGGTTAACTCTGTAACTCCCTGGTCAATTCGTCCCTTCCCACTCAAACCACCCCTGCGCCTGGCATTTTCCCCTTGCAACCGCAGGAAATGTTACACTTGTCGCTTTACCTCCCTCCTTGACCCCATTCAAGGACGCAAGTAGTCTTTCCAGTGCGGCAGAGGTTCACCTGCACCTCCTCCAGCCTCATCTATTGTATCCGCTGCTCTCGTTGTCAGCTGCTCTACAATGATGAGACCAAGCGTAGGCTTGGCGATCGCTTCGCCCAACACCTCTGCTTAGTTCGCAATAACCTACCTGATCTCCTGGTGGCTCAGCATTTCAACTCCCCCTCCCATTCCGAATCAGACCTTTGTCCTGGACCTCCTCCATGGCCAGAGTGAGGCCCACCGTAAATTGGAGGAACAGCACCTCATATTTCACTTGGGCAGTTTACACCGCAGCGGTATGAACATTGATGTCTCAAATTTCTGGTAGTCCCCGCTTTCTCCTCCCCTTCTCAGCTCTCCCTCAGCCCACTGTCTCCACCTCTTCCTTTCTTCTTCCCACCCCCCCCCCCCAGTCTGAAGAAACATGGCAAATATCTCACTCCAGCAAATCTACGCCCTCATCTTAGACCCCGCTGAAGGAAAAAGATTCTTACTACCCTACCTTATCTATTTCTCTCCCCCTTCCACATGATTTTGTACAGGATGCCTTCCAATAGCCAATAGGGTGCAACAATATGCAATTCCTGATATTATCAGCCCCACTCCCATTGCCAGGGACCCAAGCCCAATTCTCTGGCAGACTCTGCTTTAGAAGGGCTGGCACTTGGTTAGCATCTTTCCATCTTGTGCATTATCTTAAGATATTGAAGGATGTGACCCATCTAGAACTTGACACTCCCACTTGAAAACTAGCAGTACATGTTGTGCAAACACAGCAGCAGTTAGTTAAAATTAGCACTCAAGTTTACTTACTTGTTAACTTGTTATGACTCAGCACCAGTTGGGTTATGTTGGATAGAGTAACTGCAACAGAATAAAAATAAAATGTAATACAAGTTGAACTCATTACATCAATTTCAATCTTATATAGAATTCATAAGCATTTTAGTTGTTTAAATGATCTTTAACAACTTAACAGGGATTTCAATGGGGAAAAGGGGATTTCACTTTAACTGACAGAAATTAATTTTGTATCAATGTGGTTAAATTAAAATACTCAAAACTCACAGCAGTACATTACCTGAACCTACAGACTATGAATCTTGGGGCAAAAAGCAAATTGCTGTTGCCTATGCCTTTTAGAGTCAGAGTGATACAGCGTGGAAACAGGCTCTTCAGCCCAACTTGTCCATGCCGTCCAACGCACCATCTACACTAGTTCCACCTGCCTGCATTTAGCCCATATTCCTCTAAACCTATCCATCCATGTACCCACCTATATTCTTCTTAAACGTTGAGATAGCACTTGCCTCAATTACTCCAGCAGCTCATTTCATATACCCACCACTTGTGGGGAGACTGGGCCGATTGATCTGCATTTGCTCCTATGACTTATGAACGATCCTTTGTTTAAAAAAAGTTACCGCTCGGGTTCCTATTAAACCTATGCCCTCTGCTTCTCAATTCTCCTACTCTGGGCAAAAGATTGTGTTTAATAACTTGCATCCTTTCAGCCTTGCAACTGCAGGGATATAATAGCTATTCTGTACCGAATTAGAAATATTCTGTACAATTAAGCAAACAATATTTAACATATTTATAAGTATAATAATTATGCAATGAATGACTGAATTAATAGATGGGAAATTAATTTAAAAAAACATGGAAGTGATGACTAAGCGATAACTTTCCAAGACTGAACAAGTTGGGGAAAATCACATTCAGAGATACGGTACCAGAGGGCAAGAGTACCGACCAGAATCAACCATATCAGAGCCACAATATCTTTAATCAGTACAAGGACTGAACAGTAAACTTGTCTGGCATAAGATCTTGGGCAAGTCCAAGCTTCCTTCACTTTAGCATTATCTCTCCATCACAATATGTATCACACCCCCCACTATATTTTGTGGTGCATCATAAACTCCACTCTGTAACACCACCTCCCTCCTCAGCCACAAACAAAATCATGCTGTGCACATACTTCAAACAAGGTTGGCACAGAGTCTTCTAACCTCTACAACAAGGGTAAAGATGCTACAGGCACAATAGAGGGGCTCACAAGAGATGGGAAGGGGGTGGAGTTGCCTTTTTGATTTGGGGAAAACATCACAGCAGTTTTGGAGAAGACATATGTGGTGGATTATCTCAGAATAAGAGTTAATTCAAGAGGTAACACCCCCTCCTTCCTCCATAGCGGATCAAATATGTACGGACATCACAGACACCTACAAGGACAATAGGTTGTGAGAGTAGCTGCTTTCAAGTTCCTTCATATTGACTGGGATCACCATAAGACTTTGTTAACTGCATCCAAAAAAAAGTTCTCAAATAATGTACCACGGGCACTTCTAGACAGAGGCCAAACCTAGATTTCCAAACAGGAAATGAAGCAGTGCAAGTGACCACAATGTCAGCGAGGGAAACACACTTTTGGACCAGTGATCTGGTTTTAAAATGGTTATGTAATAACAGGGCTCTCGTTTAACTTGTTTTCCCCGTTGCCAGCTGGGCAACCTTGGCAGCTTTTTAGGTTGCCAAATGACAGTTTAGGTGGTCATTTAAGATGGCTTGCATGACGCATGTGATAATGTGCTTGGACAAAGTGCGTAGTTACCAGTCGGAATTATACTCAATGAAGCATTCACATATTATTTCTGCTTCAGAAAAAGTTACAAACTAAACAAATTCACCGGTCAAGACATGATATATCCCACGATGACATGCAGCAAAATTATAAGACAATATCTCAACTCCTTTTACACATTGCAATGAATGCAATTTTTATTAGTTCCAAACAAAAATGTGGTTGGATTATTCAGCATATAATCAACCTGTGTCAATAAATCCTGGACCATGGTAACATATATGCGTACATATAGCAGTGAATGTTGCTTATTAAATACAGTACTGATACTTCATATTAAGAGCATTGATTTGCCCTTAAAACGAATTCTGTAATAACGTGTCAACGGTAGCAGTGACAATCGAACACTGCGGTTTTAATGTTTCACGTGTTCACAATTTAATTAATCCATCTTTATGAATTAAAACAAATAATAACTTTGGAATTAAAACACATTTGATTGCATTCCGTTATCAAACATAGTCAATGTTCGCTCTGAAGACATTTCCAGCACAATAGGGTCAGGGAGAGGGGTATGTGTGAATCAGTGCGGGGTGGATAGATGGCGGGGGTGGGGGGGTAGAAGGCAGTCGGTGCCCAATGGAAGGATTGAGGCAGGTGAATTAGTACATGTTGGTTGGAGTAGGTAAAATTGTGAGGGGAGAGCACTGGGGATATCAGTGGTGTTGAATGGGGGGGGGGGGTTCAGTACAGGATGGATGGGGTAGACAAAAGTGCTGGAGAAACTCAGCGGGTGAGGCAGCATCTATGGAACGAAGGAAATAGGCAACATTTCGGGTCAAGACTGTTCGTCAGACTGTTCCCCCCCATTCTTCTTGGCTGGGAGGATCAGTACAGGATGGGGGGGGGGGGGGGGGGGAGATCAGCGCAGGATGAATGGGGAGGGGCGGCAGGACAGTGTGGATCGGAGGGTCTGTGCAGAATGAAGGGGGATCACTACAGGATGAATGAGAGGAAGGGGAAGGTGCAGGGTTAATGGAGGGTGGGTCAGTATGGGATGAATGTGTGGATTAGTACAGGATGGATAGAGAAGTGCAGGATGGATGGGAAAGGGGAAGGTACAGGACACCTAGTATCTTTGCCCCGCACAGCCGTCGCTGACACGAAATGTCACGTTCCTTTTCTCCGGAGATGCTGCCTGCCCCGCGGAGTTACTCCAGTTTTTTGTGTCTATCTTCGGTATAAACCAGTATCTGGTTGCCAAGCCGGGCAAAATGACTGTTTAGGTTGGCCGTGCTTTGAGTGGTCAGTGGCACCCGGGCAACCGCTAATTTAGAGCCCTGAATAAGATAGGACTAGTCTACAAATGAAAGTGCTAATTTGGCACAAGGCTATTTTTGAAAGCATTTGATAAGAACTTGCAGAGGTTGATTGGAAGTGGCAGGTAAAGCAACATCTAGTGTGAAAAGATTTTAAAAGCGAGAAAAGGAGAGCTCAGTCAACATAATCCCGTTACAATGAAGGGCAAGGAGACCAGAAACTGCAGATAGCAGAATCTTGAGAAAAAACTGTTAGGGAAACTCATCAGGTCACGCAGCATCTATGGAGGGAATGGATAAACAACATGTCGAGTTGAGACCCGTCTTCAGACAGATTGGACTAAGAGGGCAGAACTAAGAGGGGTAGGACGATGCCTGGCAAGTGATAGGTGGATAAAGGCGAGGAAGGGACTGATTGGCACACCATTTTGAATGCTCAACTCCATTTAAGGACAGGCCTCATTGATTAAAGCTATCCTACTGCTTGTCTGGCATAGAAGATAGTTTGTGGGAAAAGATTGGATGAAGAACATGGGATAGGCAAGCTTAAAAAAATATTTACTCAAGTCCTTGGTTGTAGTGGTGATATTTAGGAGAGATTCACATATCTACAGGTAGCCAGGAGACCATGCGGATATTTTCACGAACAGCAATGGGTGCAGAGTATGGGAAGCAAAAAAAAAAAATCAGCAAGAGGCCTTTGAAATTGCACCAACCTTAACCAGTACACACAGACATATGCCCAAATGACCACTGCAAGCTTACCATCAGCCCCCAGCAAAAGGCTGGAAACAGCACCAAAGCTGTGGGACGAGCATGGCCAGGAATAGGGATACACCGCTTGCAGGGCACAACTATTGCTGGTAGCCAGGAAACTGATCAAGATATCTTAATAATTATTGCAATTGGAACATTTGGCCAAGTTTCATGGCAGCTAGTGTGTGATGGTGACGGCAGTTTAAAAGTGACTAAGCAAAGGCAATTCCAAAATATATAGCTCGGGCCAAAAAATAAAATCCCCAATGGGCAACAGACCTTAGCATTACTTTACTATCTCTGCTCATGATCAAAGGTAGGGGGCTTAACATCAATATCACAGTCCTGAGAGAGAAGAATAGGAGATAACCACATCAAAAGAACCCAGCACAGGGTGCACCTAGTTCTGAAAGAACACTTCAAAAGGAGACAAACTAATTAATGAAAGAGAGAACATAGGACAGTATGCAAGTAAACAGGCCCTTTGGCCCACAATGTATGTGCCAAGAATTATGCCTTTAATTTCATCTTCCTGCATGTGATCCATATCCCTCCATACCCTGCATCCATGTGCTCATACAAAAGCCTCTTAAATATCATTAACCTATCTAACCAGCACCACCACTAACAAAACTTACCTTGCACATTTCCTTCCAACTTTGCTCTTCGCACCTTAAAGCTATGCCCTCCAGTGTTTGACATTTTGACCCTGGGGAAAAAGGTTGTGACCATCTCCCTAGGTATACTTCATAATTTTATACACTTCTATCAGGTCTTCCCTCAACCTCTGATGCTCCAGAGGATGCAATCCAAATTTGTCCAACCGCTCCTTAACAAGAATATCCTCCAATGCAGACAACATTTTAGTAAATCTCTCTTGCATCGTCTCCAAAGCCTCCACATCCTCCCTATAATATGGTGAGCAGAGCTCAGTACTCCAAGAACTGCCAAACCAACGTTTTATAGAGCGACATGACATTCTGACTCTTGTACTCCATGCTGTGACCGGATGGACAGGCATATCATATGCATATCTTCCTTGCTAGTCTTTGGTTCAAAGGTTATTTTATTGGTCACATACACCAATTGGTGTAGTGAAATGTTTCTTGCCAATGCAGCACATATAAAATACAGACATAACACTAATAAAGAGATTTAAACATAAAAAACATCCCCCCACAATGGTTCCCATTCGAGGGAAGGCACAATGTCCAGTCCCCAACCCATGTCCACCCATAGTCAGGCCTATTGAGGTCTCCGCAGTCACCTTCACGGAGGCCCGATGTTCCAGGCCGTTCTCGCCGGGTGATGGTGCTCCGGCGTCGGGAGAATCCTCTCAGCGGCTTGGGACACCTGGAACGGCCGCTTCCTTACTGGAATCTGCGGCTTCCGAAGGCAACAAGGCCGCGCTGAATGGAGCTCCCCCCACTGGCTCCCGATGTTGAAGTCAGGGCCGCCGCCCGCAGCTGGCCGCTCCACAGGCCCGCAATGTTTATTTTTTATCGGCGGTCTTCAGCTCACCGGAGCTCCAGCGAGGTTACCCAGACATGGCATCACCCGCTCCGCGATGGCGCTCCAGAGCTGCGCTGCTGCCGAGGTTCTGGGCGGTCTCCTCAGGCAACGCCGCTCCAGGCCCGCTGGTAGGCCGCGAGGACGGGTGGAAAGTGCAGCCTGGAGAAAAGCTGCCTCTCCGAACAGGTAGGGACCAGGAAAAGTAGTTCCCCCCCCCCCAACATAAAAAAAAAATAGAACTCCAAAACAAAACACTTTAACACACTAAAAGTAACGAAAAGTGAAAAACAAACGGCTGCAGGCTGGGCAGCCATGCCATACAGGACGGCGTCCCCTATCAATACCCACTTTGGTTACCATTGACAAGGAGATTTGAACCGAAGACCCCTCTGTCCATCAATGCTCTTAAGTAACACTGTATTTTCCTGTTGCATATGAGCTCCCAAAATACAAAATTTCACACATAAGATTTATCGCCATCTGCCATTTCTCTGTTCACATCTGTATTTGATCTAGATACCACTGACTGCAACTCCACCAAATTCAGCAGAAGTCAATGCCTTTTGGAAGGAACTTTTAAAACAACTCCTTATCTGCAAGTCCATTCTACACATTGAATCTTAAGTGTCAGCAAGGATCAGTCTAAAATGCCAGAAACAACATTTTGCCTAACCCAGCCCATGTGCGACCCATGTTACTTGGCCAATTAGCCATTTTGCATCACATCTCCAGAAGTGCTTATGGATGTCACACAGGCCTCTGTCACCTCAGGACAAGAGAGGAAGCTTGGTTTAGATTAGGAACACAGCATGGAATCGGGGCCTTCATCTCACGCTGACCACTCGTTCACACTATTACTGGTATCCCGGTTTCCAAACCACTCCGTACAAACTCAGGGCAATTTACAAAGGTTAATTAACCGACAGACCCACCCATCTTTGGGATGTGGGAGGAAAACCAAGAACCAGAAGTAAAACTATGCTGTAACAGGGAGAATGTACCAACTCCACACAGACAGCACAAGGTCAGGATCAAACCAGAGTCTCCAGTGCTGTGAGGCAGCGACTACCAATCGCACCAGAGACTATTCGTTAGGGGCACAAAGATGAGCCTTGATGACACAAGCACTACTTGCCTACCAATTAGACATCTTATTGAACATCTACAATATCTTCATTTTTATGCCACTCGCTTTCATCACTGCCTGCTGTACCTGCATGCTTACTTTATGTTGCAAACTAAACACAAGATATCCCAACAGTACATCATAGGTTACATGCACTACTCTCACTGAATCACTTCTTGCCACAGGAACTCAACTGGAACTGCACTGTGCAAATGGAGTAACAAGAGTTATCTGGAGGAGGGTAACTGCATCCTTGTGTTCTACCCACAACTTGGCCAATGGTCTGACTATTATTGGGATACACAGTTACCTAGACACTGGTTAACAGTGGGAATGAGCCAGGAATCTAATACAACATTAATGACGTCACAGCAAACAGACACCAGCCAAAATATCTAGATATCAAACTGGAAGGCCATACTTTTGCTATGCAAGATCAGTCTGTTACCATCATGACTCTGCACAACAAAATTCCAAAGCAACTTCCAGTATATTACAACCCTCCTCTCTTCTGATTTCTAACATATGACCAGTATTACAGAAGAACACTGTGGGACTGACAATGGTTTCATGGAGCACAAACGTGATACTCAGAATTACAGCATTTGTGATCCTGCCGCTGCTACTTTTCACATATAGCCAACAGCCAGTATCCCAAGAGAGCGGACATCTGCACAGAGAAGGCATGGTCAGGAGTTGGACATTCGCTAATATGCCCACTACTGAAAAATTAGCAGCTGCCTGTCAGTTTTCTTCCAGCACTAGGACAGAGGAAATTATACGCCAACAGGATGTAACTGGCAAGTGCATGCAAATGTGACATTTCACCTACAAATTTGGCTAGTCATATTTATTTAACATTGCGCCTAAGCTCTGGGAAATTTTCTAATGATTGTACAATGTTTTGCACACCTCAAAAAGAATGAAGTGAGTTTCATACCAGACTAACATCAAAGCATGAACGGTAAGCAGGGAAACAGCTTTGACACACAACTGCAAGACAAATGACCATCTCCAGCAGACAAGGAATAACCACCTAACCATGGTATTTCCTATTAACATCCCAGTGGACAACATTGACCAAAACATAACTGAAGAAGCCACCTAAATGCTGTGATTACAGAAGGTGACAGAATGGGTTTAGAGAAGCTTCATTTGAAGCTTCATTTTGTCAGGAATGTGGTGGAATATTCTCCACTTGCCTGAATGAGTGCAGTTCCAACAAGATAGTTTTTCAAGGAGTCCAAAGAATGACATGATTGATGTTTAAAATGTCGCGTTTGTTAGTATAATAAAGCTCGTACCACGACGTAAACAGAGTATGTCTTTAATTAGCAACTCTGTACAGCAGCCGCCTGCTTGTGTGCTTGCCCGGCAACTCCCTAACTGCCACACCCCCGGGTTCCCACGTCACCTCCGGCCACTGCATTCCTTACACCATTATTCCCATAATACCACATCTCCCTTTCTTTGAGAACAAAGGGTGGACTACCTTTGTCTCTGCAGGTCTTAAGGGGTTTATTCTGCCCTTTTGCTGGAAGACCTGTCCCTGATTCAAGCATGCAAAGTAGAAATAAAATAACTTCTGCATTACCATACTGTGAACTATTACTTTAGCAGGCTGTGTTCTTCAAAACTTAAACTCTCAGGTTTCAAGAACAATTTCACATCACATTTCAAATGTACCAGGTTTACAGAACAATTTCACATCACATTTCACTCTCTTTTTTTCTTTATTGTACAAAACAGATCAATAAATCACAAATCAAGTCTCTTCGGCTTTCTAACCTCTCCCACACCTGGTCCGCATAGTCTCTGTGGTGGGGCCCTCTCTGGTGGATGTTGTCACTGGTGGAGCTGGTTCTGGTGGAGCTGGCTCTGGTAGAGCTGGCTCTGGTAGAGCTAAATCTTCTCCCACTGGTGGCTCATCAGCGTCGACTACCCCACTGTTGGTCTGCAGTGACACCAAGTGCTGCCGGTTCCTCCTCAGTGTGCCCTGCGGCACCTGGACGATATAAGAGCGAGGGGTATTGTGTGTAGATAGCACTTTGCCCTGGACTCGTGCATCGGTGATCCACACCTCCTCCCCAGGTACTAGTGGCTCCAGATTTCTCGCTCCGTGCCTCTTGTCGAAGGATCTTGCGTCGTTCCACCTCTTCTCCCTTTCTTTGGCCCGCAGCGCGTTGTAGTCAGGCAAAACTGGATTCAGCAGGGTTGGAAGGGCAGGAACAGTAGTGCGGAGGCGGCGCCCCATCAACAGCTCGGCCGGGCTATAGCCGTTCTGTAGAGGGGTTGCTCTGTACGCCAGCAATGCAAGATATGGGTCTGACGCCTTTGTTAGCAGGTTTTTCACGGTTTGTACAGCGCGTTCCGCCTCACCATTGCTTTGAGGAAACCTGGGGCTGCTCGTGATGTGCACAAAGCCATACTCTGCTGCAAAGGCTTTAAAGTGGCTACCTGAGAACTGGGGCCCATTGTCACTTTTAAGAACTTCACCAATTCCATGACGAGAAAACATGGATTTCAGGTGTACCACCACATCTGTGGACCTTGTGGGTGACAGCAGCGCAACTTCCACATACCTGGAGAAATAATCTACTACTAGTAGATAAGTCTTGTCTTTCAGCGTGAATAGGTCAGCTCCCAAGGTTTGCCGAGGCCTGTCTGGCATCTCCGTTGGCATCAGCGGCTCTTTGACATTCCTTCTCTCTTGGATGCAGGTTCTACATTTCAGCACCATCTCATTCAGCTGGCTGCTGAGTCCTGGCCACCATACCGTCTGTTTGGCCCGGCCCCTGCACTTTGTCACCCCCAGGTGTCCCTCATGTAGTCTCTGCAGCACATTACCTTGTAAGGCTGATGGGATGACGAGCCTCGTGCCCCGCAGCAGCAGCCCATCGTGCACAGTCAGCACTGCTCTATCAGCCCAGTAATGTCTCAGCACTCCCTGCAGTTGGCTTTTGTCAGGCCAGCCGTCTGTGCAGTACTCCATCAGTGCAGAGCATGTGCTGTCTGCCCGCAGGTGCTCACGTAGGCTGCTCAGATAATCTCCACTGACAGGAATGTTGCTGATGACAGAGTCTACATAGATATTGGTGTCCTCTAATAGGCTTGTGTCTGTGTGTGTTCTTGCGGCTCTCAGAGGAGCACGCGATAGGGTGTCGGCTGTCCCCATGCTTTTGCCAGGGACATGATTGACTGTATAGTTGTACCTCATGAGTCTCATCCTAAATCTTTGGACTCTTGGTGGGAGGTCATCCAAAGCTTTCCCTCCCAGCAGACTCACCAACGGCTTGTGGTCAGTTTCCAGCTCGAATGGTCTTCCCAGGATGAAACAGCTGAACCTTTCACATGCCCACGTCGCAGCCAATGCCTCCTTCTCTACTTGAGCATAACGCTGCTCTGTTGGTGTCATTGACCTGGACGCATATGCCACAGGTGACCACATGGCATTGCTTTTCTGCAGCAGGACTGCCCCCAGGCCAAAGGAAGAAGCATCAGCAGAGATCTTTAGAGCACTGTTTGGGTTGTATAATGTGAGTACCGGTGTGGATGACAGCTCTGTTTTTAACTGATCAAAGGCGGCCTGCTGCTCTGTCCCCCAGTACCAGTGGTTCTTCTTAGACAGCAGGTCTCGTAGCACTTTGTCTTTTTCAGCCAGGTTAGGCAAGAAGTGACCCAGCTGATTGACCATGCCCAGAAAACTCCTGAGTTCGCTGACATTTTTGGGTGCATCCATTTCTTGTACTGCTCTCGTCTTCTCTGGATCTGGCTTCACTCCATCTGCTGAAATCACATGACCCAGGAATCTGACTGTAGCGTGTGAGCTCACATTTGTCCATGTTGAGCGTAATGCCGGCCTTATATGCCTTCTCTAGCACCGCATGCAGCCGCACATCATGCTCCTCCTGCGTCTGTCCCCAGACCAGGATGTCATCCATGTGACACAGTACCCCCTCCAGGCCACCGGTCACTTCTGTCATCATCATCCTTTGAAAGTGCTCGGGGGCTGATGCTATGCCAAAGGGTAGACGATTAAAATAGTAGCGCCCAAAAGGCGTGATGAAGGTGGTGTATTTGGCAGACTCTTTTGTCAATGGTACTTGCCAAAAGCCCATGTTGGCATCTAATTTGCTGAATACTGTTGCGCCAGCTAGCATGCCCAGAGTGTGCTCAACAGAAGGCAGGATAAACTTTTCTCTGCATACTGATCCATTCATCATCGTGAAGTCCACACAAATGCGAACATCACCTGTTCTCTTCGGCACCACCACCATCCCGGCACACCAATCAGTCGGCTCCTCAATCTTGGTGATTACGCCCATCTTCTCCATACGGTCTATCTCCTTCCTCACTTTTCCCATAAGCGGCAGAGGGACTCTGCGTGGCGTGTGGAGAGAGAAGGGCACAGCCTCTGGCTTCAATTTAATTGAGTATGGCCTCCGAACAAGACCCAAGCCGCTACACAGCTTCGGATATTGTTGTTTCACTGATTCCACGGTGATGCCGTTAACCCTGCACACAAGCTGAAGCCGTTCTATGGCAGGCCTTCCCAACAGTGCAGTGTGCAGGTCTTTTACTACATAAATGTTTTCTATGGTTGTCTTTTTGCCTCTGCACAGTGTTTCTCTGGCTACACCCAGGACAGAGAGTGCATTGCCCCCTGGCCCAAACAATGGGCGTGTCGACATTGCCAGGCGCTTCACATCATGCCCCCCTGTAATGTCATGGTACACCTCGGCTGGCATGGCGGTGACATCAGCACCAGTGTCTATTTTAAAGCACACTTTTTTTTTTCACTTCTAGCTGCACCGTCCACGGGTCTTTTCCAGCATCCACGGCTCCCAGGAAAAAGCTCTCTTCTTCCTCTGTAGTGACAGCATTGAGAGATTTTGCACTGTTTCTGCACAGTCTCCCATAATGTCCCTTTTTGCCACAGTTGTGACACACAGCATCTTTAGCAGGTCATTCCCATTTCCCATGCGAGGGCATTTTTCCACATCTATAACAGGCCTTTGAACCAGGCTGAGGCCGTGTATTGAGTCTATTTTTGCTTGGTGTTTGTGCTTGTGGCTGAGGCTTTGAGGGAAATTTGGGTTTTCTGTAGCTTTTAGCATGCGCAGCATCAACATTAGAGCACTTGCTAGCACCGCTATTTTCTCCTCTTAAGTCAGACCACTGTCGTCTAACTTCTGCAGACTGCCTTGTTTTTGTTATTGCAGTTGCAAGGGTTAGGTCTCTGTCTAGCTGTAGCTTTTCTGACAATGAGACGTCTCTCAGCCCGACCACTAACCTGTCGCGGATCAGCTCGTTCTGTAACTGTCCATAGTTGCAGTGTTCAGCTAATCCGTATAGAGCAGTGATGAAGGAATCCACCGTTTCTCCTGGCAGTTGCACACGCTGATTGAACTTGGCTCTTTCATAGATTACATTCTTTTTAGGTATAAAAAATGCATCAAAGCCCGCCTTGACATCCGTGTACTCCCTCCTCTCATCTGCAGTTAGCGTTAGCCCCTTTAGCACATCTTCGGCTTCATCGCCCATGCAATACACTAACGTGTTCACCTGGTTTTCTGCCGACGTCGCGTTTAAATTGCTTGCAAGCCGAAAGCGGTCGAATCTCCTTATCCAACGCTCCCATTCTTGAGGCTTGGTGAAATCGAATGGCTCTGGAGGTTGTATTGTGAACGTAGCAGTTGGTGTGGGTTGCCCCATATCTGCAGGCTCGTCTCCCATTTCGCACCAAAACGATACCCCTTCCTCTTTTTTTGCTTACAAGGATCCCACTTCTGACACCATGTCGCGTTTGTTAGTATAATAAAGCTCGTACCACGACGTAAACAGAGTATATCTTTAATTAGCAACTCTGTACAGCAGCCGCCTGCTTGTGTGCTTGCCCGGCAACTCCCTAACTGCCACACCCCCCGGGTTCCCACGTCACCTCCGGCCACTGCATTCCTTACACCATTATTCCCATAATACCACATAAAAAACGATGAGGGGCTAGTAGTAATTATTTAACTCAAAGCAGAGCGAATCCAGAGTGCCTAGGTTTAAGAATTAGGAGGACCTGGGAAGATTTTTATTCCACCTAGAAAAGGATTAGAATCCAAGGCGCACTACAAGAGGCATTCTAGTACATGAGGGGCACTCAAACTGCCAAAAGCATGCAAGTCCTGTTGGCTATATGCGAAGAGTAGCAGTGGCAGGGTCATAAATGCTGTACTTCTGAAAGAGAGTATCAAGTGTGTGCTCCATGAAACCATTGCCAGTCCCATAGTGTTCCTCTGTAATACTGGTCATCTGTTGGAGATTAGAATAGAGGAGGATTGTAATATACTGGAAGTTGCTTTGGAACTTTGTTGTGCAGAATGATGATGGTAACGACTGATCTTGCATAGCAAAAGCATGGCCTTCCAGTTTGATATCGAGATATTTTGGCAAGTGTCTGTTTGTGCTGTGACATTATCATTAATGTTGTATTAGATTTCTGGCTCATTCCCATTGTTAACCAGTGTCTAGGTAACTGTGTATTCCAATAATAGTCAGACCATTGGCCCAGCCATGGTTTGAACACAAGGATGCAGTTGCCCTCCTCCAGATCCTGTTACTCCATTTGCACAGCTCTGTTCCAGTTAAGTTCCTGTGGTAAGAAGCGATTCAGTGAGTGTAGTGCATGTAACCCGTGAAGTACTGTTGGGATATCTTGTGTTTTTAGTTTGCAACATAAAGTAAACGTGCAGGTACAGCAGGCAGTGAAGAAAGTGAATGGCATGTTGGCCTTCATAACAAGAAGAGTTGAATATAGGAGCAAAGCGGTCCTTCACAGTTGTATAAGGCCCTAATGAAACCACACCTGGAGCATTGTGTGCAGTTTTGGCCCCCTAATTTGAGGGAGAACATTCTTGCGAGTGAGGAAATGCAAGGGTTTACAAGAGAATGGAGAGGCTGGGCTTGTATACTCCGGAGTTTAGAAGGACGAGGGGGGATCTTATTGAAACGTATATTATTAAGCATTTGGACACGCTAGAGGCAGGATACATGTTTCCGATGTTGGGGGAGTCCAGAACCAGGGGCCACAACTTAAGAATAAGGGTTAAACCATTTAGAACAGAGACAAGGAAATACTTTTTCACACACAGAGTTGCACGTCTGTGGAATTCTCTGCCTCAGAGGGCGGTGGAGCTGGTTCCCTGGATACTTTCAAGAGAAAGCTAGATAGGGCTCTTAAAGATAGCAGAGTTAGGGGATATGGGGAGAAGGCAGGAACAGGGGTACTGAATGGGGATGATCAGCCATGATCACATTGAATGGCGGTGCTGGCTTGAAGGGCCGAAGGCCTACTCCTGCACCTATTGTCTACAGATTTGCACTAGAAAATTGGATCACTATTGATGGATATTCAATGGATGAAGGGGTCCGTTTCTGTGCTGTTTAATTCTGAAGAACAGGGATGGTCCAGTGGCGCCAGGGACCCGGGTTTGATCCAGGCTGCGGATGAGGTGCGAGTGTGTGCATGCAGCAGCATAACTGCCCCCTCTCTCTTGCCGTTACACCCCGCACTCCCACTACCTTGCACCCCTGTTCCTCAGATTTAATATACTTTTACACATAAATTATGAATAAAGATAAGAATTCATATAGTTTATACAGCCAGCGCTGTTCGCTTTTTCTTTATTGCGAATTACTTTCTACAAATCCCATGATTCCTTGCGTTTTTCAAAATACCGAACGCGCATAACTAGACCCTGACAGTGTTGGCATTGACACCACAAAGAAAGTGCAAAATCGTCTGGGAACCCATAACAGTCAGTCTTGCACACTCAACTTGCTGCTCCCTGGCTTCCTTTGAAGACAGAGCATTAGCAACCCAGTCACTGATAATTACAAAGTGTTGCAAATATCTTCACCTTAAATTTGAAAGGAGTCCATTGCAGAGAAAGTTCAGTGTCATGGTCATAGAGTGATACAGTGTGGAAACAGGCCCTTCGGCCCAACTTGCCCACACGTCCCAGCTACATGAGTCCCAGAAAAGACACAATAAACCAAATGACTTCCAATAGCATTGTGAATTATCTGTAATTTGGTCAGTCAGGCAGACTGGGAATTATGAAAGTTGGCTTGTTTTCCTTTGAATAGCAGAGGCCAACAGTGCCTTAAAATCATTGTGTCTGATGCTGTGCGTCTCATCTCCAAAACATGCACGACGAACTTGAGATGCAATCTTTGCACTGTGGGTGGTGGGGAATATAGAAAGTTTACATGTGATAACCTTTAATTTTCCATTTACAGGTGCCCTCTCCTAATTCCCCATCTACAACCACCCCTTAGTCCTCAGCTACACGTGTGACCAAAAATTACGAGCATCAAATAACCTACATGCACCTACTTCTTAATCTTAACAGCAACTGGTAATACTGTGCCCAAGCAACACAAATATTGCAAAATAAAGTGCCACATTTCAGTGATGCTTGCTTATTGAAACAGACACTATACATATTGTTTCCCATTGTGGGTTATACATCCAGGAACCACACAGTTACTCAGGATTGGCTCCTTTATCATCCAAAAATGGACACCATGGTACTCCAGCGCAAGAGTATGTATTAAAGCAGTGGGCAAGGACCCAATTAAGTTACTGTCAATTCAGTACCGATTATATAGCATCATTTTGACTCCAAACCTTTCTCAACCCAACTACTCATTCGTGGAACAACCGTTATAAAGAAAGAGAAAACTGAAAAAGTTGTACTTACACAGCCCTGATATATCCAACATGTTGGAGATTCCCCGGTCACACATATCCAGGTCTAGTTGATTCTTTTCCTTGCATTCTTCCACCATCTTCTTCAGCGATTTCGACATTTTCTGTACAAAGAGCATATAAAATGTTCATCATATGTGCTAGACACAAAATGCTGGAGAAACTCAGCGGGTGAGGCAGCATCTATGGAGAAAAGGAATAGATGACGTTTCGGGTCGAGAGCCTTGACAAGACTATTAGTCTGAAGAAGGGTCTCGACCCGAAACATTGCCAATTCCTTCTCTGCATAGATGCTGCTTCACCCGCTGAGTTTATCCAGCATTGTGTGTTCACCTTCGATTTTATAAGCATCTGCAGCACTTTCTTAATCAAAATATATGATATGTGCAGGTTAAATTATGAACCGAGGCTATCTGAAGTTTCAAGAAGCAACAAGGGCCTCTAACTATATACTTTTCTAACCGCACGAATGGAAACAACCCATTTCGTCTTAACCTTTCCTGTCCCACATTATTCGGAATTGAAAGTAAAATAAAACATCCACTAACTTAAATTTCTTACCAGAAACTCTAGGAAACGCCGCCAGATACAAAAAAAAACAGTTCACACCCAGCCGGAAGTAACAAGAAAGGAATTGCTGCTTCTGTGAATGCTTTTGCTTTAGAAGGACATGAGCGCGGAGCAGCGAGAACAAACACCAATTGCAGCGGCAAGAGGCGCGTTCACCCGCCCGCCCTGCAATGTCCCCGTCCTATCACTATGGCCCGGACCGCCCAACCGGGCGCTGCACAACCGCCAATCATCGCCACCGTCCATTCACATGGGTGCATTTCATCTATGTGTAGGAAGGAACTGCAGATGCTGCTTTAAACCGAAGATAGAAGACACACTAATGCGAGTAACTCAGCAGGACAATCTGGAGATAAGCATTGCGTGATATTTACGGGACGAGACCCTTCATCCCGCAGAATGCCTGCCCCACTGAGTTACTCCAGTTTTTAGCAATGTTACAAAATTTTGAGATTTTAAAAATCAAGTCTGCAATTTATCCCATCAGATAAAGCATAAAAATAAGTTTAATTTGACACCTAATTTACTTTCATATCTTCAGTATTAAGAAAGTTATGGCCATTTTCATACTCGGAAATGAGCATCTTGCTTCCCATTGCCTTTCAATTGACTTAACTCAAAAGCTGTGATCTGGAAAAGTTAAAAGTCCATAACATTCTTAAAAATTAAGAGAACTCAATGAAATTTTCAGTTATTATAGATTGAAGCATTCTGAAACAAATATTAAACAATCTTACTTGGATGACCTGAAATTAAAGCATATAATTAGTTAGTTATCTAATTGTAGCTAATTACAAAATTCAATGAGATCTAAACATTTATCAATTTCTTAAGAAAAGATAAACTTTTTTTTAATTGCCTAAGTGTCCAAATAACATTCACACAATAATCCACAATATAATATAATTTTTAAATCTAATTTTCATGAATTTCTGGGCCAAATGGAAGGAATTTAGTGTTTTATGCCTGTAAATTAATGGCCATTTAAATCAACTAGCGAGTGGGTTTTAGTGGAATGCAGTGGATTGGAACGTTGCGGTTAGCGGTGAAGTCGGGGGGAAAAATACTGGGGGTTCATACATTTTTTGGGAACCCCATTTCGCAACATAAAAATATTATTAATGCCTCCCGAAAAACCAACTTTTAATATAAAAATAAACTATTTACCTTTTTTTCTCCCCTACGCAAAATGCTTCCGGTTGTCTGCGGTCACGGCTTTTGAAGGTGATTTTTAAATTACTCTAGTTAATAAATAATCTAGAGTAATTTAAAAATACCACCATTCATTAAATGTCGGAGCGATTTTTCTTCAGCAACCAAATCGCCCGACATTCATCGTTTATCCCAGTCTGTGGAAAAACGGCACTTTAAGCCCGCCCCCCCTCTGCAAGCGCGAAAGTCACGCACACGGGGAGCGGCAGAAGTGCAGCGCCGGTAAAGCTAAGTTTTGTAACATACCTACAGTTTTCCGTGTCTATCTTCTGCTTTTCATCCATCCCAGATTGGAGGGTGGTGCTTAATCAATCGCATTCTCCAATTAGCTTTGACTCTTCCACCCAACCGAAGGACAAGCAATTACTTGGAGGCAGTGAAGCAAGTACCCCAATGATTTTACAACCCAGTGGTATGATAGTGATTTATTTAACTTCAAGTAACCCTTGTATCCCCCTCTTACTCCATCCCTCCCCCACCCAAGTTGTACTTGCTTCAAACTCGTCTTGTTGACTCATTGTCTGTAACTCACCTAGCCCACAGCTAACAATGGCCTGTTTCCTTTATCATCATTACTTTTTTGCATATTTTTCATTCATTTGTTCGATATCTCTCTATATCACCGTCTATACCTCTCGTTTCCCTTTCCCCTGACTCAGTCTGAAGAATGGGCTTGACCCAAAACGTTACCTATTCCTTTCCTCCAGAGATGTTGTCGGACCCTCTGAATTATTCCAGCTTTTTGTGTCCTTCTTCTGTTTCTATTGTCAGCACCGCTTGGAAAGTAGACAGCATTGTAACAGAAGTTATTTTCGTGGGTAAGATAAAAGGACATCTCAGTATCGTTTATAAATTTACGAGTGTCTGGGTTCTGAATAATGCGCTTTACAATGGCTTACCATGCAGACTTAATCTGTTCACATTTGGTACAGTTCAGTTTAGTTTATTGTCACGTGTATCAGTGAACAGCTTTTGTTGCATACTATCCAATTGGCAGAGAATCTATAATTATAATCGATCCATTTACAGTGTGCAGATACATGATAAGGGAATAACGTTTAGTGCACGGTAAAGCTATCAAATTTAGTCCAAAGATCACCAAAGAGGTAAATAGTAGTTCAGCATTGCTCTCTGGTTATGGTGGGATGATTCAATTGCCTGATAACAGCAGGGAAGAAACTGTCCCTGAATGTGGATGTGTGCATTTTCACACTTCTATACCTTTTGCCTGATGGGAGAATTGAGAAGAGGGAGGAGTCATGGTGTGACTTGTCGTTGATTATGCTGCTGGTCTTGCTGAGTCAGCATAAGGTATACATTGAGTCAATAGAAGAGTTCATGTGATGGGCTGGATTGCATCCATAATTCACTGCGATTTCTTGCGGTCCTGGATGGAGCTGTTCCCAAACCAAGTTATGATGCATCCTGATAAAATGCTTTCTATGGTGCATCTGTAGAAGTTGCTGAGAGTAGTAGGGAACATGCTGAACATCCTAAGCCTTTTAAGGAAGTAGAGGCGTTGGTGTGCTTTCTTGGTTGTTGCTTCAATATGGGTGATCCAGGAGAAGTTATTGGAGATAGGAATTTGAAGTTTTCAACCATCTCTACTTCGGCAACGTCAATGCAAACTGGGGTATGTGTACCACTTTGCTCCTGAGTCGATCACTATCACCTTTGCCTTGCTGACGTTGAGAGAAAGGTTGCTGTCTCGACACCAGGACATGTGGTTCTCAATCTCCTTCCTATACTCCGTCTCATCATTATTTGATATCCAGCCCACAATGGTGATGTCCTATCTAATCGGTCAAATAGTTGAACCCTTATCATAAAAGAGACATGTACGTGGTGAAGATAGACATAAAAAACTGGAATAACTCAGCGGGTCAAGCAGCATCTCTGGAGAGAAGGAATGGGTGACGTTTCAGGTTGAGACCTTTCTTCTGACCCGAAATGTTGCCTATTCCTTCTCTCTGTAGATGCTGCCTGACCCGCTGAGTTATTCCAACATTTTGTTTCTACCTTCGGTGTAAACCAGCATCTGCAGTTCCTTCCTACACAAGTACATGATGGGATGTGTTTAATAAACCTTTCAAACGTTCAGTTAAAAGTTTTTCAAATAAGTGTACAATTTATTATTCCCACTTTTAATAAAAGGCTGTCAACTTGGGGATGCAGCAGGGAGTGTAGGGCCTTACATCAGTGGTGGAAAAGTTATTGGATGGATGCTGTGATTGCAGTACTGATTTGCATTTGGAAACACAAGGACTATTGGTGATAGTGGACATGGCTTTGGTCCTGCGAAATTGTGCGTTTTTTGAAGAATTTTCACTCGGAAGGTCACAAAATGCTGGAGTAACTCAGCAGGTCAGGCAGCATCTCTGGAGAACATGGATGGATGACTTTTTGGGTTGAGCCCCTTCTTCAATATGAAGAATGGCCGCGACATGAAACGTCACTTACCCCTGTTCTCCAGAGATGCTGCCTGACCTGCTGAATTACTCCAGCGCTTTGTTTTCTTTTGTGTATTAACGAGCTTCTGTAGATCTTTGTTTATTCACTCAGAGGGTGGTGGGTATATGGAGCCAGCTGCCAGAGGATGTAGTTGAGGCATAGAACAGCATTTAAAAGATCCTTGGACAGGTACATGGATAGGAAAGGTTTGGAGGTAAATGGGCCAAACACAAATAAATGGAACTAGCTTAAATTGAGCATCTTGCTCGGAATGGACTCTAGGTGACTGAGAGGATTGACAAGGGCTGGGCTACATGTAATTTTGCAAAGCCTTTGACTAGGACCTACGTAGTAGACTAGACAGGAAGTTCAGAATCCTTGGGATCCAGAGTGACTCGCAGATTAGATACAAAGTTGATGGTGGGAGGAGAACTATTTTCGGTACTCCCATTCTACCTATTGTACTTGAGTTTGACGATTGTATTGTTTAGGAGAGAGTTGTTTATCAGTTGGAGGGCTTTTACCAGTGATGTGTCCCAAGGATATGTGCTAGCTCCATAATTGATGTTATAGTGGACAGTGAAATAGATAGCAAAGGAATGGCAGAGGGAATTTATCCCTTTGTTGTACCAACTATCTGAACTATCTGCCACAATTAAAGATTAGTGTATCAAGAGTTTCTGTTTCTAGTCTCTCCCTTTAATATTGTGTTATTTTTATACTTCAACTTGATTTAAGAATCTGCGGCATTCTGTGCCACAGAAGGCAGTGGAGGCCAATTCATTGGATGTATTCAAGAGAGAGTTAGATATAGCTCTTGGGGCTAAAGGAATCAAGGGATATGGAGGAAAAAGCTGGAACAGGGTACTGATTCTGGATGAACAGCCATGATTATATTGAATGACGGTGCTGGCTGGAAGGGCAGAGTGGCCTACTCCTGCACCTACTTTCTATGTTTCTACGACATTATGGGTATGGCAATATAATCGAGGGATATCAGTTTGAATCTAGCCATGGCAACTAGGGAATTTGAATACAAAAAATAATATTCCTCTGGATTCATTTTTTTGTGGGAAAAAGCTAACTTCATTAACAGGGATTGTGAAAATGCGGGTTTGTCATAAAATCCATCTAGTTACCAATATTCTGAAGGGAAGGATAAAGAAGGACAGCATCATACAGCACAGAAACTGTTCATGCAGCCACTTTATCTAGGTATGTTACAATGCCTACCTTTAGCGGTGCTGCAGTTCTGCCGCTCCCTGTGTGCGTGACTTTGGCGCCTTTCAGATGGGGGCATGTTTAAAATGCCGTTTTTCCCTAGACAGTCCAAATCGATCCATGTCGGGCGATTTCGTCGCTAAAGAGAAATTGCTCCGACATTTCATTCCTGAAGCTATTTTTAAACTACGCTAGATTATTTATTAACTAGAGTAGTTTAAAAATCATCTTCTAAAGCTCTGAACGCCGACAGCAGAACGGACCTAATGTAGGCGATAAAAGAAGGTACACAGTTTATTTTTACGCAAAAACGTGGTTCTTAGGAAGCATTTAATCAAATGTTCATGTTGCGAAAAGGGGACAAAAAAAAATGTATGAACCGCCAGTATTTTTCATACCGACTTCACCGCAAACCACAACGTTCCAATCCACCGCATTCCACTAAAACCCACTCGCAAGTTGATTTAAATGGCCATTAATTTACGGGCATTAGACACTAAATTCCTTCCATTTAGCCTATAAATTCATGAAAATGAGATTTAAAAATCATGTTATATTGTGGATTATTGTGTGAATGTTATTTGGACACTTAGGCAATTTTAAAAAAGTTTATATTTTCTTAAGAAATGGATAGATGTTTAGATCTAGTAATTGAATTTTGTAATTAGCTACAATTAGATAACTAACTAATTATATGCTTTAATTTCAGGTCATCCAAGTAACATTGTTTCATATTTGTTTCAGAATGGTTCAATCTATAATAACTGAAAATTGCATTGAGTTCTCTTAGTTTTTAAGAAAGTTATGGCCTTTTGACTGTCCTTGATCAAAGCTTTTATGTTAAGTCAATGGAAAGGCAATGGGGAACAAGATGCTAATTTTGGAGTATGAAAATGGCCATAACTTCTTTAATACTGAAGATATGAAAGTGAATTAGGTGTCAAATTAAACTTCTTGTTATGCTTCATCTGATGGGATAAATTGCATACTTGATTTTTAAAATCTCAAAATATTGTAACATTGCTACCTTATCCATATTGACCATCAAGCACCCATCCATACTATTTCCATTTACCAGCATTTGGACCATATATAGCTTTCTATGGCTTAGTGATTCAAACTGATTCAAATCCTCATCTCGATATGGATTAAATATTGTGAGAGTACCTACCTTCACTATTCCCACAGGCAGTGCTATCCAAATTACAAACACGTTGTGAGTGAAAAAGGTTTTTTGATCCCTTCTGCCTCTGCCTTTATCATATCTTTTCCCTCTGGTTTTAAATGCCTCTGCTATGGGGAAATGATTCAGACCATCTAGCCAACTATGTTCCTCATAATTTGGCATACCTCTGTCAAGTCCCCACTCAGCCTCATCTGTTCTGAGTGAAACCGAAGAAGGTCTCAACCCAAAACGTCACCCATTCCTCTCCAGAGATGCTGTCTGTTCTGCTGAGTTATTCCAGCATTTTGTATCTATCTTTGATGTAAACCAGCATATGCAGTTCCTTCCCACACTGTTTATACAATCTCTTCTTATAACTGACTTTCCAACCGAGTCAGTATCCTGGTGAATCTCGGCACCCTCTACAGTGCAATCGCATATTTTCTTTGGTGTGATGACCAGAACTGCAAGAGTACTCCAGCTGTGGCTTAACACGTGTAATCCATAGTTATACTATAACCTTCCTGCTCTTCTGCTCTATAGCCTGACTAATGAATGGAAATAAGCTTTCTTCATCACTTTATCTACCTTCATGGAACCTTGGATGTATATACCAAAATCTGCCTGAAAACTCCGAGATGTTGGTCAGCGCCGCCCGCGTGAAGTGAAGGCAAATTTCACTTCTGATCAGGATCCAGAGGACATTGATGTGTGAATAATGGAGGTCTGATAATAATTCCCTTGATCTCACATTTGAAAGTATCTGTAACTTGATCATGCAATTGTGGCCATTGAAACATTTTGTAGAACTGCGTCCCTAGATTTTGCATTGATCACTGCAGTTGTGAAACATGTGGCCAGGATTTACCTATAAGCTTGACAAGCTTAAGCTCGAGATCTAGGGGGGCCTCGCAGAGCCGGATTTACCACTAGGCTTCATAGGCTGAAGCTTAGGCCTCGAAATCTAGGGGCCTCCGGCCAAGGCAGGACACCTGCCGTTCAACTCTGGGCGGGCCCTCCTCTTTATCTCTATCTCTCTCTCTCTCTCTGTCATTCTCTGTCTCCGCCCGCCATCCGTATCCGGGCCGCTCTCCGCTCGCTCCTCATCTGCCGGCACGGCAGGTCGCCTTGCACATGCGCATTGCTATGACCAGCACATCCCCCTGCAC
Organism: Raja brachyura; assembly: GCA_963514005.1. The sequence goes on along the minus strand of OY740782.1, from coordinate 27,440,506 downwards.
ATGCGCACAACCACGGCCAGCACATCATCGGCTGTCCTGCGCATACGCACTGCCACGGCAACTGGTCGGCGCTGGGCACTTTCTCCTTCAGTATGAATTGTGAGAGATCTGGCCGCCATTGCTGTCCGGTCACCGCGACTGCTGAAAACCAACACAGAATCACTCCCTGACCCTGGATCTGGAGTAACTCCCTGGAGTAACTCTTGCTTCTGGTTTCCTGGTCTACCATAAATATTCTAAATGGAATTTAAAATGGAGGTGGTGGAGGGCTATAACAGCTCTAATAACTCCAATAACAGCTTATCGCATTTTATCTGTTTATTTATTGTGTATATTTATGGTCTATGGTATATAAACTGAACTTTTATCTCCTGTTCTGTATTATGTTTCGAGCAAGAATTTCATTGTCCTATCTGGGACACATGACAATAAAACGCAATTGACTCTTGACTTGGACAAGCAAAAAAGGGTTCTTTGGGAAAAAAGAGGTACCGTAATTTTGGTTGCGTCTGGTTGGGTAACTATGGCAGGGTGAAGACTCTTCCATGCTTTAATTGTGCGGGGGAACTCCATGGAGCAGTCAGCAACTCTGGATAGAAGAAATTTGGGGGCGTTTCGGGTAGAGACCCTTCTTTAGACTCCCTCTGGTTTTAGTGTTTTTAGTTTAATTTAATGATACAGCGTGGAAACAGGCCCTTCGGCCCACCGAGTCCATGCCGACCACCAATCACCCGTACACTAGTCTATCCCACACGTTAGCGGAGTAAATCAAGAGTCAAGAGTGATTTACTCTCTCTCGTCCCAGTTAGAACAATGAAATCCTTACTTGCAGCAGCACAACAGAATATGTAAACATAGTACTCTGTAAACAATGTTATAAACGAGAAAACAAAACAGTGTATATTTATATATGAATATATAACTATACACACACACACACAATTTCCCTCCTTGGATTAATAAAGTTCTATCGTATAGTATTGTGTGTGTAGGAAAGAACTGCAGATGCTGGTTTAAACTGAAGATAGATACTAAAAGCTGGAGTAACTCAACAGGTCAGACAGAATCTCTGGACAAAAGGAAAATATTTTACGTTTTGGGTTGGATCAGAAAAAGGTTCCTGCACACCTTTGGAATGTGGAAGGAAACAAGAGCACCCGGAGAAAACCCATGCGATCAAAGGGAAAAGGAGCAAACTCCATATGGACAGCACCCATATTCAGGATCAATTCTGGGTCTCTGGCAATTTTAGGCAGCAACGTTATGGCCAATGTACTGCCCCATAGTCTTGAACTGCATTAAAACATACAGTAGCTGTACAGGGGGACATAGTGTCACTTGGAGATTTAAAACATGAAAATTGATATTTTCATTTTTTTAGTAACCAAAGTTATCAACATATAATTTTTTGTGTGTTGGAAAACAAAATATAGTGGCACAGCTGGTAGACTTGCTGCCTCACACGCCAGAAATCTGTGTTCGATCCTGTCCTCGGGCACGGTCTGTGTTGAATTTGCAAATTCTCCCTGCAAGCGTGTGGGTTTCCTCCCACATCCCAAAGACGCATTGGCTTTGTAGGTTAACTTGTCTCTGTAAAATTGCCCCTAATGTGTAGGCAGTGGGTGAGGAAAGTGGGATAACAGAACTTGTGTGAACGGGTAGACAAAAATGCTGGGTGAGGTAGCATCAATGGAGCGAAGGAAATAGGTGACGTTTCGAGTCGAGACCCTTCTTTAGAGTGATGTGAGGGTGGGGAGACGGGAAGAAGAAAGGAAGAGGCAGAAACAGTGGGCTGAGGGAGAGCTGGAAAAGGGAGGAAAAAGCAGGTACTACCTGAAATTGAAGAAGTCAATGTTCATACCACTGGGATGTAAACTACCCAAGCGAAATATGAGGTGCTGCTCCTCCAATTTACGGTGGGCCTCACTGGCCATGCAAGAGGCCAGGACAGAAAGGTCGGATTCGGAATGGGAGGAGGAGTTGAATTGCTGAGCCACAAGGAGATCAGGTTGGTTATTGCAGACTGAGCTGAGGTGTTGGGCCAAGCGATCGCCAAGCCTACGCTTGGTCTCACCGATATAGAGCAGCTGACACCTGGAGCAGTGGATGTAATAGATGAGATTGGAGGAGGTGCAGGTGAACTTCTGTTGCACCTGGAAAGACTGCTTCGGTCCTTGAATGGAGTCAAGGGGGGAGGTAAAAGCGTCTAGCGTAGCATTTCCTGCGGTTGCAATGGAAAGTGCCAGTTGAGGGGTGGTTTGGGTGGGAAAGGACGAATTGACCAGGAGTTACGGAGGAAGCGGTCTCTGCGGAAAGCCGACTGGGGAGGAGATGGGAAGATGTGGCCAATGGTGGAATCCCATTGGTAGACAAAGTTGGAGAAAATCAGTGGGTGATGTAGCATCCATGGAGCGAAGGTATAGATGACGTTTCGGGTCGAGACCCTTCTTCAGATTGATGTCGGGGGGGGGTGGGGGGACATGAAAAAGAAAGGAAGAGGCGGACACAGTACACTGTGGGAGAGCTGGGAATGGGGGGGGAGGAGGGAAAGTAACATTAGCAAATTTGCAGATGACACAAAGCTGGGTGGCAGTGTGAACTGTGAGGAGGATGCTATGAGAATGCAGGGTGACTTGGACAAGTTGGGGTAGTGGGCAGATACATGGCAGATGAAGTTTAATGTGGATAAATGTGAGGTTATCCACTTTGGTATCAAAAACAGGAAGGCAGATTACTATCTAAATGGCATCAAGTTGGGAAAAGGGGAAGTACAATGGGATCTGGGGGTCCTTGTTCATCAGTCTATGAAAGTAAGCATGCAGGTACAGCAGGCAGTGAAGAAAGCGAATGGCATGTTGGCCTTTATAACAAGAGGAGTCAAGTATAGGAGCAAAGAGGTCCTTCTGCAGTTGTACAGAGCCCAAATGAGACCACACCTGGAGTATTATGTGCAGATTTGGTCCCCTAATTTGAGGAAGGACATTCTTGCTATTGAGGGAGTTGTAGATTAGTGGTTCATGTTATGAGTCATGCTTTTGTAGTTAGCCCTCTCGCTTATTAGCGTCGCAGTCTACTGCACTCCGCAGTATGAAGTTAACTCTCAAGTGAGAACTTGGAGTTGTTTATTCTAAATAAACAGTGTATGACCTGACAAGGTGTGAGGTCTTTATTATTACAAGGACTCTAAACCAACATGGTGTCAAAGTTTATGATCTCACCCTCCGATTGATTATATTGTTTTTATCTCAGTTTATTTTTTTAACCACGATTATGGCTGCTGCTCTCAGAAAGCTGGGTATCTTGGTGTTTGATGCTGATTTTGCAGAGCGATGGCGTGTGTTCGAGGAAGATTTCTCAATCTACATTGATGCTGCTTATTCGAATGCAGCACCCGCTCTTCGTGTCTCGATTCTCCTTAACTTAGCAGGCACTGAAGCTACACGGTGCCAGAAGATTTCACTATGCAGCAGCTGATGTGGATGATAATAACGTACAAATTCCAGCAGAGTCCATCCGTGATCCTGAGTGCCACCAACGTAAATTCCGACAAATATGTGAGTTACAAATTAATGTGAGCATTGAACGACATAAACTTTTCTCAATGTGTCAAAAACAAGGAGAACGGTCGAGCTCGATGTCAGTGCACTGAAGCATGTTGCTAGTCAATGCGATGTTAGAGAAATCAAATCTAGTTTGATAAGAGATTGATTAATACATGGCATATTGAATAATAAACTACGCGATTAATTGTTATGTGAAGTGGGCCTGACCTTAGAATCTGTTGAAAACCGCTGTCACATAGCTGAAGTAACCAATGCCTTCTTTAAAACGCTAACATCTCCTGCTCATGAAGTCAATGCAGCCAGCGTGTCTAATCAAATTACTACTCAACGGTTTCAGGGACCAGTTAACCGCCCAAGATGGATTACAAAGTGCTTTAATTGCGGAGCTTCACACACTGCAATTCGTGTCCGGTGTCCGGCATTTGGAAAACTCTGCAGGCTCTGTAATAAAAGAAACCATTTCGCGAAATGCTGCAAATCGGGAAACAACAGATTTCAAATGAGACAGTCTGTCAGCTTGTTAAACCAGGATGAATATCCTAGCTCCCAGTTCCCACAAACAGATCTGACAGCACAGAGATGAATGTGCATGCTTTGTCTGGTTCAGTGTCCAAGATCGATCCCAAGGTCAAACTGCTCATTAACGTTATCCAATGCGTTCAGTGGACGAGATTGCGGCGCAGATGGCCGATGCAACTGTATTCACAGTGCTATATGCCAAGAGTTCATTCTGGCGGATTCCACTGGAACAAGCTGACAACTTTCAGTACACCGTTCAGACGATATACATTTTTGTGACTGCCCTTTGGTATAAGTCCTGCCAGTGAAGTGTTTCAACAATCCATGGAGCAATTGTTTTCCAGATACCGTTGCTCCATCATAGTGGACGATATCCTCATTGCTGGGAAAACGATCGAGGAACACAATGCCAATCTGACAAAAGTATTGAAGCGTGCCGAGGTCATCCATCTCAAACTCAACCTCAAAAAATGCAAATTCAGAGTGAATGAGGTAAAATACCTAGGCCATATATTTACCAAGGACGGCCTGAAAACTGATCCAGTGAAAACCAGTTCCATTAATGACTCCCAGCACCCACTGACGTGCCCAGCTTGCAGAGGTTCCTTGGCATGGCAAACTATTTCAGCAAATTCATTCCTGATTTCAGCGACACGTCAGCCCCTTTACGCCTTCTCACACATAAAGACACTGCTTGGACCTGGCATGAGCATTTGACACTCTTAAACGGCAGATGTCGGCCACCCCTACTCTAGCGTACTCTGATCATAGACTGCCTGTTACACTTACATGTGATGCGTCACAACATGGCCTGGGTGCTGCATGCCTTCATAATGATGGCCACGGCAATAAGCCTGTTGCCTATGCCTCGCACACCATGTCTGACACAGAACAACGATACGCCCAAATTGAAAAGGAATTACTAGCGGTTGTTTTTCCCTGCAAAAAGTTCAACAATTTCATCTTTGGTTGCACAGTTACAGTTGAAACCGACCACCAACCTCTTATCAGCATTTTCAATAAACCTATTCATAACTCTCCAGCGCGCCTACAACGGATGTTACTCCAACTTCAAAAATATGACATCGTCCTCACCTACAAACGTGGAAAGGATATGCACCCGGCAGACACTCTTTCACGTGCAGCTCGGAAGACCTGCAGGCAAGCTGTTGATTGGCAATGGCAGCCAGTTCACCGGCCAACAATTCAGAGAGTTTGCCAGACGATGGAATTTTTACCACATCACCAGCAGCCCTGAGTATCCACAGTGTAATAGGTTGGCTGAACGGGCCATCCAAAGTGCGAAACAACTCATGGAGCGCTCTCACAGGGCCAAATCTGACGTATTCCTGGATTTGCTCAACTTACACAACATTTCCCGTGACACTGCCTTCGGTTCCCCTACTCAACGATTATTGTTGAGGCAGACCCGTACCCCATTGCCCGTCACAGAACAAATGTTAATCCCACATGTCTTTCACCCTGAGGATATTCAAACCAGGTTACGACAGAAGCGTGAAATTCAAAAAAAGTGGTTTGACAAGACGAGGAGGCCTCTGCCGCCATTGACCAAAGGACAGGTGGTCTGCTTACAGACTGACAAAGGCCATGACCATGTTGGGGTGATTTTTGTGCTAGCTTCAGAGACACGCTTGTACATTGTTAGAGCCAATAACACTGTTAGAGTACATTGTTAGAGCACTCCTCAGTATGAAGTTAACTCTAAAGTGAGAACTAGTAGTTGTTTATTCTAAATAAACAGTGTATAACCTGTCAAGGTGTGAGGTCTTTATTATTACAAAGACTCTAAACCAACAGGAGTGTAGTGTAGGTTTACAAGGTTAATTCCCGGAATGGCGGGACTGTCATATGCTGAGAGAATGGAGCTGCTGGGCTTGTACACTCTGGAGTTTAGAAGGATGAGAGGGAATATTATTGAAACATATAAGATTGATAAGGGTTTGGACACGCTAGAGGCAGGAAACATGTTCCTGATGTTGGGGGAGTCCAGAACCAGGGACCACAGTTTAAGAATAAGGGGTAAGCCATTTAGAACGGAGAGGAGGAAACACTTTTTCTCACAGATAGTTGTGAGTCTGTGGAATTCTCTGCCTCAGCGGGCGGTGGAGGCTGGTTTTCAGGATACTTTCAATCGAGAGCTATACAGGGCTCTTAAAGATGGCGGAGTTAGGGGATATGGGGAGAAGGCAGGAACGGGGTACTGATTGGGGATGATCAGCCATGATCACATTGAATGGCGGTGCTGGCTCGAAGGGCTGAATGGCCTACTCCAGCACCTATTGTCTATTGTCTATTGAAATGGTGCGCGTCGGTCATATAACATGATCTTGGTGGTTGTTTAAAAAGGCTATATAATTAAATCTCAATGAGTCTTATTAAGTGCGGATCATGTCCTGTCCAAGTTTAATTACATTAAAATTAAATGTAAATTCATGTCAATAAATGTTTATATACACGTCTCTATATGCCAAAGAAATTTATCGTGAAAATTACTAAGATATTATAACTTGAAAAGACAATATAAATGTAAATATTTTTGTCAAGTGGTGGGAACACAGTTTACAGATTTTGACGATCTTTGGGTCTATATCAATTGTCGTTCTGATGAGATTGAATGCAAGAATTAAACATAATTAACTGATCGGCCTTTCATATTTTGCACCTAATGTATTTATCTTTTGAGTTGTCACATCAATATTGTTCCATCCATCTCATTAACCTTCATAGTACAATAGATTTACTCTGACCAGTCAATTGTAACTTTCCAATGATGATATACAAGTTGAGGGACTGAATACCAATTATGCAATTACTGACCAACAACTTGGAAACTGCGTCAAAGTCTCAATGGAAATTAATCATTTGAACAATAAAGTTAAAGTTTCTACTCCATTCTGATCAATTAAATGTTGGTGATGGTTGGTTCTGCATTTCCATACTGCCCAGGAAGGGCTGCTCTAGTTCACTCGGTTATAGTCACTTCTCACTCTCCTAAAATTTTCAAATAATCCGGCAACATTTCTCCCAAATATTGCATTGGCTGCATTTCGCTGGTGCAGCAATAGCTGTTTGCAAATATTATTTTTGTGAATTTGGTGAAAACAATCTATACAGTTAATAACTTCTATCGTGCTAGCACAGCAATTATTTTATTAGATAATTAATTATAATTATAGTTGTATTAATATAAATAATAACTAGACTAAGTGGGACCCGTTGGGGTTGAGGGCTGGTCCCCCAACACAATATTCCTCCTCTCCACCTGGGGGGGGGTGGCTTTATGGAGCGCTAGTATGAAGCACTCATGGCTGGTGGGCTCAGACACACCCTCCATCACACATGCACCCTCCATCACATACACACTCCATCACACACACACACACACACACACACACCCTCCATCTCACACACACACATACACACTCCATGTCACACACACACCATCCATCACACACACTCACACACTACATATATATGACAGTAAAACTCTTGAATGTACTCACACGGTTGAGCACGGCCTCTCCCCTGAGTGGGACTTCCGGAATATGCGCGACATTCAGTTCAAGCCACACAGTTTACAGACCAACCCTTCAATTCATTTCAAGCAGCACAGTTTGCAGACCACCCCTTCAATTCAGTTCAAGCAGCACAGTTTGCAGACCAACCCTTCAATCCAGTTCAAGCAGCACAGTTTGCTGACTCACAGTTCAGTTCACTCACAGCGTAGACTCACAGTTCTGGACTAAACTCTCACTCACGGTCTTCCGGGGTGACTGACTCTTGTCCAGCCTCTAGGGCGTTATTCTCCTGGCATCCCGGAAGGGGCATTACCTTCATCATGGTGACTGACAGGCAGGAAGACCAATCTGCTAATCTCACGAATTTTTAAACATTCAGAACTTTTTTATTATTTCACCGATCGAAAAAAAAATTGGGGTGGTTGGAGGAGAGGAGGACGGTGAGAAAGATGGCGAAAAAATCATAGCGATATAGGGTAGCGTTTTTTCTAAAATTTATTTACAATGTAGACAGGAAGTGGTCAAGATGAGATTTTTAGTAATAGTGTAGATAATAATATACAGATAATTAGACCATCCTGTTGTACATTTTGACAGCATTCATCATTGTCTGCAACTCTACAAATTTTAGCACATCTGCAAACTTACTCACCAACCCATCTATATATACAACCAAGTTGTTTACTCTCTCTCTCTTTTTTTTTTTTTTTTTTTTTTTTCATTTCAAAAACTTTATTCAACACAAATCATAAAATACAACACATCAAAACACAATCAAAAATCACACTATAATGAACAGATCATTGTAGTACAGCAGTACATTCATTTATAATCGCCTCAACCCCACGCGGCGACCAGCGCTGACGGAAGGCCTCCAGAGTCCCCGTGAACACCGCGTGTTCCCTCTCCAGGGACACACGTGCACGGACGTAGGCCCGAAAGAGGGGCAGGCAGCCGACTCTCGCCAGACCGTCGACCGCCCGCTGCCTGGACCCACGAATGGCCATCTTGGCCAGGCCAAGGAGCAAACCGACAGGTAAGTCCCCCCCCCACACTCGGCTCTCCCCACTCCCCGCCTTGTGTCCAAACACCAGGATTGTGGGGCTAAAATGCAGCCAGAACTTGAGGAACAACCCCTTCAGATATTGGTACAGGGGCAGTAACCTCACACACTCCACATACACATGGAATACGGTCTCCTCCTCTCCGCAGAAAATACATGCGGCAGACGAGCCCGTGAACCGACTCAAAAGTTTATTACAAACCACCGCTCCATGCAGCACTCTCCACCCCAGGTCCCCAATATAAAGGGGTACAACTCCCTTATAGAAGGACCCCCACTGGGGCCCCCCGCCGCCTTCGGATGGTAACACCGTCCTCCATGGTGAGTCAGGACGGGAGACGAAGGCACGGTGGTTCAGAATGTGCAGGAGCATCCTGTACAGTGCGCGTCTCCTTGCATCACAAAATGGCATGCTGGTCATCTCAGAAAGGCAGCTCAGATTATGCGGAGCCGGAGGCCGAGAAATATCCCGAAGCCTAGGCCCGATGAGCAGATCTGACGGAGCAGGGGTAAGCTCTATCTGAACCACTCTAGGCTCGCGCCTCTCCTCGACAACCACCATGACAGGATGAGGACCAGCCACACCCGCAGCCACAACATCCCCCTCTCCTCGTGGAACAACACTCTGGCTGAACACCACCAAATTCCCCACTCTTAACACATCCCTATAGAAAACAGGCAAGCCCCTTAGAGCGGGTCGACTGACACCCGCCACCGGGAGCCGCGAGACCCCCCTTAGGCAACGACCCTGACGAAAAAAATACGTGGCCAGAGCGTGCCATCTGGGAGGGTTCTCTACATACATGTATCTCCGCAGAGTCCTGAGACGGAGAGCCGCCACCTGGGTGCGCACGCACACCAAGGACTGGCCGCCCTCCTCTAACGGAAGACTCAGGACCGCCGCGGAAATCCAATGCTTCCTATTTCCCCAAAAGAAATCCACCAGCTTCTTCTGTATAGCAGTTACAAATATAGAGGGCGGGACAAGAGTAGCCAGCCGGTACCATAACATAGAGGCCACCAGCTGGTTTATGACCAGCACCCTCCCCCGAAAGGAGAGAACTCCAAGCAGGCCTGACCAGCGCCCCAGCCGAGCAACCACCTTCGTCTCCAACTCTTGCCAGTTTGCCGGCCAAACATCCTCAGTGGGACTCAGGTACACCCCCAGATAGAGGAGGTGCGTGGTACTCCACGCATACAATGCCATCTCCTCCGGCAGGGAGTCTACCCGCCACTGACCCACCAAAAGTCCAGAGCACTTACTCCAGTTAATCCTAGCAGAAGATGCAGCCGAGAATATCTCCTGGCAGTCACGCATCCTCCGCAGGTCACCAGGATCAGTGAACATAAGAAGTACGTCATCGGCATACGCCGATAGAATCACCTCAACCCGCGGGCCAGGTAGGGCCAGGCCTGTCAACCTCCTCCGAAGAAGACACAGGAACGGCTCCACACAGACCGAATACAACTGGCCCGACATAGGGCACCCCTGGCGGACCCCCCTCCCAAAATGAAAAGGAGATAGCACCGCGCCATTAACCTTTACAAGACACTCCGCAGCAGCGTACAAAAGCCGGACCCGGGCCACGAAGTGTGGTCCGAACCCAAACGCTTGCAACGTCCCAAATAGGTATTCATGCTCTACCCTATCAAAAGCCTTCTCCTGATCAAGAGACAGAAAAGCAGCTGACTCACCAGTACCCTGGACTAAATGAATCAGGTCCCTAACCAGGTGGATGTTATCCTGGATGGACCGGCCAGGGACTGTATAAGATTGATCAGGATGAATCACTTGATGCAGCACGGAGCCCAGGCGATTTGCCATTGCCCGTGCAAAAATTTTATATTCTGTGCAAAGGAGAGAGACTGGACGCCAGTTCTTCAACAAACGGAGTTCGCCCTTCTTAGGCAGCAAGACAACAACCGTCCTACGCCACGAGAGAGGCATCACTCCAGTCGCCAGGCTCTCCCCCAAAACCAACATATAGTCACCCCCTAGGACGTCCCAGAATGCTCTAACAAACTCCACCGTCAACCCATCCAGCCCGGGGGACTTACCCCTCCTGAGCTGATGCAAGGCGCGAGTCAACTCCTCCAAAGATAAGGGGCCATCAAGAAGATCAGCCTCCCCCCTATCTACGGTCGGTAGACCCTCCCACAGATCTTGCTGAGCCTCCACACTGAATCCTTCCGCAGAGAACAGGGTCCCATAAAAGGACCTAACCAAGGCATTAATCCTCTCTGGATCAGTGACAGAGGAGCCGTCATCTGCAAGCAACTCCACGAGCTGTTTTCGAGCTCCCCGCCCCTTCTCCAAAGAGAAAAAGAAAGGCGACGCTCGGTCCAGCTCGTGCAGCATCTGGACCCGAGACCTCACATAAGCGCCTCGAGATCGCTCAAGCAGCAGACTCCTCAAAACCTCCTTCTTCCTCTGAAACTCTCCCCATTCGCTGGAGTCTTCACCAAACTGACCCAGGCGAGACTCAGCGTCCTGTATCTCCCTCTCCAGCTTCTCGACCGCTGAGTCCCGCCTCCCAGTCGACCCCCATGTATATTCCTTACAAAAGAGACGGATGTGAGCTTTACCCACATCCCACCACTGCCTAAGGGAAGAGAAGCACCTCTGCCTCTCTCTCCACTTCACCCAAAACCGAGTGAATGACTCCCGGAAACACCGGTCCTCCAGCAGCCTGTTGTTAAAGTGCCAGTACGCGGACCCAGCCCGAGCGCACGCTGGATTGAAATCCACACGCACCAGACAATGGTCCGAGCACGGCACCAGCCGCATTGAGGCCGCTGAGACACGGGAAACAAACGCTCGGGAAATATAAAACCGATCAATGCGGGAACCACCGCCCTCAGACCTCCGCGAAAAAGCAGTGGAATCAGGGTGAAGGTCCCTCCAAACATCAACCAACTCAAAGGAGTCAATCAAGCCTCTCAGCTTCTTCGCTACAGCAGGCGCACACTGAGTACCAGAACGGTCCCGCACCTCAAGTGTGCAATTAAAGTCCCCACCAAGGAAGACACACTCTCCCCTATCAATAGTGCCCAACAGAGCATTCACCTCCCGAAGCAGGCCGGCCTGCATCGTGCCGGAGCTAGGGGCATACACGTTAATGAAATGCAACGGCATGCCATCCAGGCTCACGGCCAGATGGAGCAAACGTCCTGGCACCACTTCCTGCACTTTTAAAATGCTTGGCAGAAAATTTGGGGCCAACAGAAAAGCCACCCCACTCGAATTTGAGCTGAGATGGCTCATATAAACCCTCCCTTCCCACTCCAGTTGCCAGGTAGGTTCATCACTAGCAACGGTATGTGTCTCTTGCAGATAACAAACTGCAAATCTCCCCTCCCTTAGGGCTGATAAGAGCTGAAATCTTCGAAAACTCGCTCTACTCCCATTTAAATTTAATGTAGCTACTGTGAATGTGTAGACACATTAGATTGTGACCCTCACACTCCCTGTAGTCACAGGAGGTCCTTTTCTGAGGACCTTCAACAAACCCCAAAACTGCCCCAAATCCGAGTCAGAAAGACCACTATCCTTGTTACTAAGGATAGCCTCGAGACTCTCCCGCACATCTAGCCAATCCTCCCATCTCCTTGTAACGGCCCACCATAATGTTTTGGGAGCACGACTTATTTTTAAGAACTCTCGCACCTCAACAATAAGCTTCGCCTCAGACACGGCCTTGGAGTCTGGGCTCTCAGCCAACCCGCTCGCACCTGAATCAACAACCTCAGAAAGACCAGAACTGTCTGACACATCACACTCTGAGCCCCCCCCACTGGCCGCATCGCTATCCTCCTCCACAGCCATGACACGACCACCCGGATCAATGCTGGGGGTGGGTCCCAACACCCCTACCTGAGACTCGCAGCCCTCTGAATGGCTGGGCTCCTGCACGCTACCATCACCCTCCTCCTCTGGGCCTGGGGAAGCAACAACAAGAGGCATCCCCAGGGCCTGTGGAACACTGGCACCCTCGGAGTCTGAAAGAGGATCACGTCCCATAACAGCCCTGACCTCCACATCATCCAGAGTGCCCTCTCCACAGGCATCACCCAGAGAATCACCACCTGCCATTAACCTCACCCCAGACAACTCATCCGGTGAGGCATCCCGCCCCCCAGCACCTCCACTGGCACTGATATGGAGCACAGACTTGAACGACAACACCCCCGAAACTCCCCCCTCAGCCTGACTCTGCACATCCCCCGTCACAGAGGGCACACTACCAGAGGAGCCAACCACGTCACCTACCGTGCTAGCACCCTCAGTAGGCCTCTGAAACGAGGGGACCTCATCCGACCCAGAGGGTACACACCCAAGGGAGCTAACCACAGCATCCGCCGAGATAACTCCCTCAGAGGGCCCCTGAGATGAAGGGACAGACTCCCGCCCAGTGGACACAACTCCACCGGAATCAACTTCAGCACCCAGTCCGGTGACACCCGCTGTAGATCCATGAAGAGAAGGCCCAACCACCGACCCAGAAGACACCGGGTCAAGACCACTTTCAGCCACCTCAGTGGTGGAAAGCCCGGAGAAAGACATCCCCTTCGCTCTGGACCCACGCCCTTCCTCCTCTTCACCAGGCAAATGCCTCCTTTTAGTCCCACTCGCATGCGGAGGTGCGGTAACCTCCATAAGGGACGGGTCATCCGCCTCCACATTACCCCCAACCACTTTGCCACCCACACGTTTAGATTTCTTTCCCCCCTTCCGAGCCACCACAACTCCCCCCTGGGCCCCAGCAGGTGCAGTCTGCACCACACTGGAGCTAAACTCACCCGATTGCACTTTCTTCGCTCGGGCAGCCCTATCCCTCTCCTTCTTCTTATTATGCTTCCCCTGCTTCTCCCAAAACCCCCCCTCAACACTCCCCTCCTCCTGCGCCCCACCTCCATCCACCGCCACAGGCGCAAGACGTAGGGGACGTGGGGGGCTTGGGCTCTCACTGCCCAGGGTCCCCAAAGCGGAACCTCTGGACCCAGAAGGCTTAGCACTGCCGCCCCGGGTCACCAAGGCAGAACTGGCAACCTCAGCCGGGTCAGCAGTACCACCCCGCGCCGCTGAGGTTTGACCAGCCACCCCAGATGGGCCAGCAGCGCTTTCCTGGGCCACTGCACTAGAACCTCTAGCAGTGCCCCCGCGAAAAAGACACTCCCTACGGAGATGTCCAAATTCGCCGCACGCATGACACCGTGCCTTTCCCCAACTCCAACGCACGGTTCTGGGTACACCCTTATGCACCACCTCAAAACTCCCCTCGGCACCATCCCCCTCACCCACCTTCATGAACACCCTCCTCTTGAAACTGAAGACCCCTTTTTCCTCCGGGTCCCCCCCGGGATGCAAGAGACGAAAACATTTAGACCGCACCTCCCCGAACTTGGACAGGTGTGGAATAAGCACTGCATCCGAAAAATAAGTGGGGCAGCTCCGCAGGAGAACCGGTCTCACCCTGGATACCCACGGATCCACCTGTACGTGGACCCCCCCCACTGAGATCCCCTCCTCCAACGCTCGGGCCACACACTCCCGGGTCTTAAGTATCATCTCCACCTTTCCCCTTTCGAGCTCAGAAGAGACAATAGCCCCCCTCCCAAGAAGTTCATTCATGGCCTTCGTAATTACCCCCCTAGACATCATAGGCCCAATTTGAACAGAAATACCAAAACTGTCCCCATCCAAGTCAACATGAGGCTCAAGCTCAGATGGCCTCGCACCCGCCACTGATGCCGTCGCTGCGTAGGTCCGGACCTTCGGCCGCGCCCCTTCCATCGCCATCCTCACAGAGGCACAAACCAGCTCCAAGCCCCTCAGCAGCACAGCTCCAAGTTAAGTCCCAGAGACAGTCACAGTCAAAGACAGGCAGCAGAAAACAGAAACCTCCAGCTGAAGCAGGAAAGTCCCCAGGTTCGTCCACAGCCAAGAGCAGCTTACGGGAAACTCGATCCCAGTCGCGCTGGACGCAAAAGTACCTTCTTCACATTAAGCCAGGCAGCCGCACTGACAAAATGACTTTAGGGCAGAGAAGCGGAGCCAAAAACGACAAAGACACCGCACAACTTCAGCCCACTGAGATCACAGGCACTCTTGGCAATCCGCCAACGCCAACCGCACCCTCGACAATGTGGAGAAACTCAGGAATCTTCACACAGATGGAGGCTCCCCAGACCAGAGAAAAGCTTCAACAGCCCAACAATAAGTTGAACTATGAAGCCCCCCTGGGTCTGTGCCCTCTCCAACGGCAAAATCCTGGAAAGGCTGCTCCAATCCTTCTCAACTGCAGCTGAGAAGAAAACACGACCTCTCTCTCTCTCTCTCTCTCTCTCTCTCTCTCTCTCTCTCTCTCTCTCTCTCTCTCTCTCTCTCTCTCTCTCTCTCTCTCTCTCTCGCTCTCTCGCTCTCTCGCTCTCTCGCTCTCTCGCTCTCTCGCTCTCTCTTATATATAAATATCACCCTTCCACAACAACCCCCTGTCTTCTCTGAGTAAGTTAGTTCTGAATCCATATGACAACATTTCCGGGGATCCCATGCATCTTAATATTCTGGATCAGCTTATTGTGAGGGACTTTAACAAATGTCTTACTAAAGGTTTATTTTAAAACAATGACAAGTTGGTAGTGGGAGAACTTGATGATAGATATGTATTGGACTGCTGCTTGCTACTTCAACTGGGAAGCATTGATTACCTTTCTTGGCAGGCACATGATTGAGCTTTCTCACTGCAGAAACTTAGAGAAAATTTACAGTCTCAATCTCTGTTTCAGCAATAAACAGCAGATTGTTTGTGAATTTGTCTGTGAGAGTTGTGAATTTATGGAATTCTCTGCCTCAGAAAGCAGTGGAGGCCTATTCACTGGATGCATTCAATAGCGAGCTAGACAGAGCTCTTAGGGCTAGCGGAATCAAGAGGTATGGGGAGAAGGCAGGAATGGGGTACTGATTGTGGATGATCAGCCATGATCACATTGAATGGCGGTGCTGGCTCAAAGGGTCGAATGGTCTACTCCTGCACCTATTTTCTATGTATCTAAAGTATTTTCTTTCCGTCAGTGAAACCTTCTTGATGCAGAAAGGTCAATTTTCTCAGAGCTGCTGATAATTTGAAGTGTTTCCAATTTTAGCTCTTGGTTATTTTTGACAAGAATAGATGTGTGTTTGAAATCAGTTAGAAATGTAGCCAATGTTTACAAACATCAAGTATAAACATTAGGAAGGACATGAAGACTTAAGGGGCTGTCCCACTGTGGTGACCTAATTGGTGAAGTGTAGGAGAGTTTGAAAAAGTGTCATGTGGAAGACCTCCTTTGACTATGTTGAAGACCAGCTTCGACTTGCTTCGGGAAAATTGGAGAGTGGAGAGTGAAAACGATCTCATTCGACCTCCCTTCGACTATGTTGAAGACTATCTATAACTACCTTTGATTACCTTTGACTACCCTCGATTACCTACGAATAACATGCAAAGCTACTGAGGAAATATTATATAAAAGAACCGCTCGGATAGTGACTTTTATATAAGCTAAGCTTAAGGTTTTCAGAAACACATGTCTCCTAGAGAAATAAAGTACAAAGAAACACATACAGGGAACAGATGAATCAAAACAAGAGAAACGCAAATCTGAACCTGCATAGCTTAGTTTATTGCTTTGAGGCAATTATTATGCTGGAAGAAATTGTATTTGATATAATTTTGTGTTGAGGAATGGATTGCTGAATATGGCCTCTTCTCAGGCCAGAGGTCATCTGCTCTTTCTCTATGGCACATTCCTGAACTCCGAGTGTGACATACAGATGAAGGGTTATGGCTGTTTATGCTGATTTCGAGGCAGAATTCAAGGTTGAGAGATAATAGACTCTATAGTTAGCTTTGGCTATGTTCAATTATAATGATATTGAGAGAAGGGATCTGATGCTTGGAGAGGAAAGAATCAGATTGATGGATTTGTGACCTTCCTATGTTTCGAAGAAGCGGCTGTACCTTTGAGGTAATGGTCTGAAGTTGTAAATTTACCCTTTGTTCTGTAATATTTGTAAAAGGCCTTGCAGATGAGATTGAAATTCCATCTCCCAGAGATAGCAGGAAAAGGGGAGGCTGTAAGTTGGAATGAAGCTGTATCCTGCCACAAAAACACTTATCATCAATTAAGTTGACAGATTTACGACCCATGTACACAGGCAAACAAAATGAGGCCAGAGAAGGGGGGATCATGTGACTGCTGTTGTAAATCACCAGAAGGACTTAGATGATTGGTTACTAGTTTGTCATACCCTCCGTATCAGAAATGCCTAATACCTATATAATGCCTTGAGTTTGTACCAAAGTCACTAATTCTCTGGACCTGCCCCGGAGCTTTCAGCTCTGTGTTGGAAGGTTTAAAGAATTATAAAGCGCTGTAGTTAAGAATCGATTTCAACAGCAATAAGTGTATGAGTCAAGTTTTCTTGAATTTAGATTGACAAAATAACTCAGTTTAACACTACTACGACCTACCTCGACTAAACCTACGAGTAAAACAAATATCAATTTTTTTTTTCCATGGTGACCTTTTTTTACTCGCGGGCATTTTTCAGCATATTGAAAAATATGCTGCGACCTAGCTGAGGCCTCGAGTACAGGGGGGGGATTACCCTTGACCATGAAGGAGAGTTACAAAGTCCTCCTAGGACCTCGTGTCAACCATACTGCAAGTATGGTCGACACGAGGATTAATTTGAATGAATAAAATACTTCAAACAAAATAACATTGGTACTCTTCCCAAGTTTTTAATTTCACAACAACCTAATTACAGCAACAATGTGAATAAAGTAATAAATTAATTCATCAATTTACTTGCAGCTTTTTACTTCAGATTTCTAGTTTTCATTTTTTTTCTCATTTTAGTTCATATTTTCATTACTGCTGACATTTCCAAATATCTCAGCTCTATATTGTTAATGTTAGCAAAAGGATCTAAACATTATTAGTTTTTTAGAACCGTCTGAGCTACAGTTATATAAAATGTATGGCCCAAAACGATTGCAATATTTTAAGTGGAAAAGGACAGTCAACTGATGTGGTGTGATGTGTTTTATATTTGTTGTAAAGTCCTAAACCGTAGTATAGTTGTGATACAATACACTTTGCAGGGGATTGAGTTAAGCAAACTTCCTGTTTGCACTTATCAAAATCAGCAGCAGTCACAGACTGACCGCCATCTCCACTCACATCACTGCTGGACAAATGTTTTGCTTCTGTACACTGATAATAAGCAGGCTGGCATAGTATAATTATAATATCAGCAAATACAAAATGACAATAAAAAACAGACTGCTGGAGTAAGCATAGAAACATAGAAAATAGGTGCAGCAGGAGACAATTTGGCCCTTTGAGCCAGCACCGCCGTTCATTGTGATCATGGCTGATCATTCACAATCAGTAACCCGTGCCTGCCTTCTCCCCATATCCCTTGATTCTGCTAGCCCCTAGAGCTCTATCTAGCTTTCTTTTAAATTCATGCAGTGAATTGGCCTCCACTGCCTTCTGTGGCAGAGAATTCCACAAATTCCCAACTCTCTGGGTGGAAAAGTTTTTTCTCTTCTCAGTTTTAAATGGCCTCTCCTTTATTCTTAGACTGTGGCCCCTGGTTCTGGACTCCCCCAACATTGGGAACATTTTTCCTGCATCTAGCTTGCCCAGTCCTTTTTATTAATTTATACGTTTCTATAAGATTCAGTAACTCAGCATGTCAGGCAGCATTTCTGAAGGACATGAATGTGTGACATTTTGTGTCAGGATCTTTCTTCAGACTAATTGAGTAATTCAGACCTACTGAGGTACTACAGCACTTATTTTTGTAAACTGCAGTTTTTCTTTGTGACTGCTCCTTGTGTCTCCAATAATGACAATACTTTGTGTTTTTCATTAACATCTGGCAGAACGCTACTTTTGTCCAACGAGCAAATTATGCTTCATGTACATTCTTTATAACGGTTAATTCTACTTGGAGGAGCATACAATTCCATATTCTAACACTTTATTCTATTCTTGTATTTATATTGTTTCCAAGCAGACTCTCTTCTGAGAATAAATTCACAATGGTGAGAGATATAAAACTGTGGAGTTGTTATCATAATCCGCCATGTCAAAACTTACTGTACCTCCAAACCTCAAATCAATTATGGTCTTTGGGTAGAAATAGGGAATAATTGGGATAGAGGATGTAGGTATAATAATGCACCTGTTTTAAAATCATTACGTTATTTTTATACAGTATATGATAAATATGCATAAAAGTAGATTTTTTTTATCCAATGCAGAATCAATAAAATAATTCAATAAAAGTTGCTACTATTTTATGGAAAAATCCAGATTCCAGCTGCTTAACCTGCCACGAAAGAAAAAAAACTTACCCGATGATATACCAGAAACAGAATTCAATAAATGCGATATCAATAACAGGAAGGTTAAATATTTATTTCCATGTTCATTATTTATATAAATCAAAATCAGTGCTTTGTAATACCTAGTATTTATGAGCTACTAAAAATCTGTTCATTTCCTATTAATAAACAATCCCAAAATGTAATAATGATGTAATCATTTATAGTCACTATAATTTTCTAAAATGATCCCATGTATAATATGCTTTGGTTGCTTTGGTTTCTCTAACTGTGACAATGTTTGTTTTTGTTCCAAGAAGATTGAATATAATGAACAGGTTATCATTATATAACCAAATCTGAAGAGCCCATATTATTGAAATGAGCAGATTATGGCAAATAGTGAAATCATTTTAATAAATTAAAGTGAATATAGGATTAATATGTTTTTAATATTAAAACATTTATCACCTTCATGAATTTATAACATCCCAAGTATAAAAAAAGTGGCATAGTTATAGATTAACGCTAAAGAATGCAATTGCATTAAATGGCAAATGACAGCAATAGATTTGATATTCTGATTAGGTGTCAGTGTCTTGCCAGTTTGGAATAGGAAGCCATGGCTTGAAAATTAGATGCATATTTTATTCTGAAAGCAACATTTTACAATGTTTTAATCAATGTGAAAGTATTCATGTGCAGAATATATTTTTATACAAATTATTCGACCTTCAATGATTGCTGAAAACTAAACCGATCACACCAAGGTTTCAAGATTACCATAATTTCCCTTTTCTGATTCCCAGAAATGCAATATCACTTTCCCAAAGTCCCAGTAAATGGGAAATTGTGCTTGAAAGATTGACATTTTAAAGCTCTGTTTCTTTTCTTGGTTGAACTGCATTGTAAATGTAAATAACCATACATGTTGAGCTATTCTTTTGGTAGAATATATTTTGAATATGAATTTAGATAGGTGGACAGAGCTCCGCTCCAAAACAAGTACCCCAATCTGTGATTCTTCTGTATTTATGTGTGTCTTCATATTGAAACTCTACTAGACGGGAGCCTTGTGTGTGTGGCTGTTTAAGCAGTAAAATTAGTCTATCAGCTTACTCGATGTATGCAGTGAATGGCTCTAGCTGCAATGTGTACAACATCACATTCAGATGGTTGAGAGTCATGTGATTTAGCTGCAGTCAGGATGTGTTCCTCGAATTTGCCTTGGTTGCACGAGGGACTTTGTGCTTTGTTTTGTTTTACACTATGTTGTTTTTTTGATTTTTATGAACTTTTTTTTTCTTGTTACATATCTACTGTGTAATGTGTTTACAGACATGTTATGCTGCTGCAAATAAGAATTTCATTGTTCTGCTTTGATACATGACAATTAACCACTCTTGGTTCTTGAACGAGAGCACAGATGGAATCATCACAACGTACCAAGTTTTTATGACCCCTTGCTGACAGTGCTGCTGTGATAGCAACCAGGGTGAAGGCTCATCCTTCTGCTGGTGCACCCGTGGCAATGAAACAGCTAAAGTTGTAACCGGCAACAATCACTATTGAGTTTTTTTTACCATAGAATAATCTTCTGACTGACGAGATCAAGGTGTAACCCTGACCCCACATCTCGGCGCTGAAAGGCCTCACTGCTCGTCTGACCCTCCCAACATCAGCCCTCACAGGCTGCCACTCCACAATATGGGATCACTGGGTCCTGGCACTGCATGTGCAGCCCAATTTAATATTGGCCACAGAGAGAGTTCATGGTCCAGGACCAAGACCACCATAATGCAAGGTAGAGCTGTACAGTGTTGCAGTGTATCTTACCATATAACCATATAACAATTACAGCACGGAAACAGGCCATCTCGGCCCTTCAAGTCCGTGCCGAACAACTTTTTCCCCTTAGTCCCACCTGCCTGCACTCATACCATAACCCTCCATACCCTTCTCATCCATATACCTATCCAATTTATTTTTAAATGATACCAACGAACCTGCCGCCACCACTTCCACTGGAAGCTCATTCCACATCGCTACCACTCTCTGAGTAAAGAAGTTCCCCCTCATGTTACCCCTAAACTTCTGTCCCTTAATTCTAAAGTCATGTCCTCTTGTTTGAATCTTCCCTATTCTCAAAGGGAAAAGCTTGTCCACATCAACTCTGTCTATCCCTCTCATCATTTTAAAGACCTCTATCAAGTCCCCCCCTTAACCTTCTGCACTCCAGAGAATAAAGACCTAACTTATTCAACCTATCTCTGTAACTTAGCTGTTGAAACCCAGGCAACATTCTAGTAAATCTCCTCTGTACCCTCTCTATTTTGTTGACATCCTTCCTATAATTGGGCGACCAAAATTGTACACCATACTCCAGATTAGGTCTCACCAATGCCTTGTATAATTTTAACATTACATCCCAGCTTCTATACTCAATGCTCTGATTTATAAAGGCTAGCATACCAAAAGCTTTCTTTACCACCCTATCTATATGAGATTCCACCTTCAAGGAACTATGCACGGTTATTCCCAGATCCCTCTGTTCAACTGTATTCTTCAATTCCCTAACATTTACCATGTACGTCCTATTTTGATTTGTCCTGCCAAGGTGTAGCACCTCACATTTATCAGCATTAAACTCCATCTGCCATCTTTCAGCCCATTTTTCCAACTGGCCTAAATCACTCTGTAGACTTTGGAAATCCTCTTCATTATCCACAACGCCCCCTATCTTGGTATCATCTGCATACTTACTAATCCAATTTACCACCACTTCATCCAGATCATTGATGTACATGACAAACAACAAAGGACCCAACACAGATCCCTGAGGCACCCCACTAGTCACCTGCCTCCAACCCGACAAGCAGCCATCCACCATTACCCTCTGGCTTCTCCCATTCAGCCACTGTTGAATCCATCTTGCTATTCCTGCATTTATACCCAACAGTTGAACCTTCTTAACCAAACTTCCATGAGGACGTTTTACCTCTTGCTCTGTCTCTGAATTTACCATTCAAGTCCAGCAGCATCCTTTTAAAAGCTGAGCTGATGGTCGGGACACACTTTATATCGGGTCCCTCAGCTTTGCGTCAACCTTAGTGGCTCATCAGGCAGCTGACCTTCATTTAAAAAGCAGGTTTACTAACTCCTTTTTTCAGTTCTGCATGTACAGTGTTTTAAATTAATCGGCAGCATTTTCATACACCTCTCAAAGCATTATAGTTTTTTTTTAAAATAATTTTTAATCGTGTTTTTAAATAATCACGGACTGGAAATGTTTTCATTGGAAAGGCTTCATGACAGATGGTAGATGACCGACGTGCAGAGAAGTTCACTATTTATTACAGGGGAATAATGAAAATTAATATTCTTGTACAGCAAGTAAAATTACAGTAAATCATTATTAATGTAAATTCCATTATGTGGTTATTTTTGTTGTTGTGCAGAAAATAATGTGTTACTGCTCAAAGCAAAATGAGAACTCGTGTATCGAAATGTAGCTCGTGAGATGGATGTGGATGGCCAGAGGTTCTGACAGTCTTAGAACTGTCAATGTTGATTTTTGATCATTGGCTTTATTATCCTGCAGTCTCTCATCACACACTCAGGTGGCCCGAACCTTCTCTGACATGGTATTCTGACTGCTTGGGCAACTAACAGGTTCTTGGTTCATGAACGAGAGCACAGATGGAATGGTACTTGAATGGTAAATTCAGAGACAGAGCAAGAGGTAAAATACACTGCTACACTGCACAGCTCTACCATACATTATGTTGTATGCCGACTTGCCCTCTCTGCTCCTTGACTGCTTCCCCTCTGTCACTATCCCTTGTGGTAGCTGCTTACTCCATGGTTTTTCCCATAAAATAATTTAGTTTAGTTTAGAGAAACAGCACAAAAACAGGCCCTTTGGGTCTTCGGGTCTGCGCCGACCAGTGATCCCCGCATATTATCACCATCCTACACACACTAAGGACAATTTTTACATTTACCAAGTCAATTTACCTTCAAACCTGTACATTGTTAGAGTGTGGGTGGGAACCGATTATCTCGGAGAAAACCCACGCAGGTCACGGGGAGAACGTACAAACCCCATACCGACAGCACCCAAGCACTGCAAGGCCGCAACTCTACCACTGCGCTACCATGCCGCACCAAATTAATTTGGTATTTTTCATTTTCTATCTATATTGCCATTTTTTCTGCTTATTGGCCAGCCTGTAATGTATTTTGAAAATGTTTTGCTTCTCCTATTTTGGCTATATAACATTTCCAATTTTTATTTGCATTTAAAGATTACAGCAAAATTATTTTCCTTTATTCTTCTACTATTTTTATTAAAGTTCACAAATCCACATTGCAGATGTTGCAATCTTCTTTACCTTTATATAGTAAAGTATTGTAAAGTCATGCAATCTCTGATGATATTAGACCTCTTTCCATCTACCTACTTCTGTTAAAGATGGAAATACGGCCACGTTTGGTTATTTAATTGATTGTGAGAATGACTGCATCAGCCATTGGAGGTAAATGGTATTAACAGTGTAATCAAAACCCAAGGGAACTGACACCAATACATAACAGTAGTTGCTCTCCACCCATTCCTAAACATGAGCAGGATTACGTGGCAAATGTTGTCCACCTGAATGAAGGCACTCCTGTCATTAAAGTGGACTATTGTCCACCTACTAACAACTATGTTCTTATAGACTATAGACAATAGACAAAAGGTGCAGGAGTAGGTCATTTGGCCCTTCCGGCCAGCACCGCCATTCAATGTGATCATGGCTGATCATCCCCAATCAGTACAACGTTCCTGCCTTCTCCCCATATCCCTGACTCCGTTACTTTAAAGAGCCTTATCTAGCTCTCTCTTGAAAGCATCCAGACAACCTGCCTCCACCACTGTCTGAGGCAGAGAATTCCACAGACTCACCACTCTCTGTGAGAAAAAGTGTTTCCTCGTCTCTGTTCTAAATGGCGTATTCCTTATTCTTAAACTGTGGCCCCTGGTTCTGGACTCCCCCAACATTGGGAACATGTTTCCTGCCTCTATCGTGTCCAAGCCCTTAGCAATCTTATATGTTTCAATGAGATCACCTCTCATCCTTCTAAACTCCAGAGTGTACAAGCCCAGCTGTTCCATTCTCTTAGCATATGACAGTCCCGCCATCCCGGGAATTAACCTTGTAAACCTACGCTGCACTCCCTCAATAGCAAGAATGTCCTTCCTCAAATTAGGGGACCAAAACTGCACACAATACTCCAGGTGTGGTCTCACTAGGGCTCTGTACAACTGCAGAAGGACCTCTTTGCTCCTATGTTCGCTTCCTCTTGTTAAAAAGGCCAACATGCCATTCGCTTTCATCATTGTTTTATTGAATATTATATGCTAATATTGAACAGAACTGTGTTTCTCAGCCCACCATGGTAACCTGTCGTGTAGTTTATTTGGTTAACCTTTACAGAACTAGTCTTGACATCTCCTCCTACTTATCCTTGGACAATGACCCCACGGACGATCACCGGCCTTAATCTCAAACACCATTACTCATTTCATCACTTCCGGCTCTATGCCCTCTAAAGCCTCCAACCTTATCATTCCCCAGCCCCTCACAGCCCAATTTTATCATCTCACCAAAATCCACAAACAGAACTGTCCTGGAAGACCCATTGTTTCAGCTTGTGCATGCCCCACTGAATTAATTTCCACATACCTTGACCATCCTATCTCCACCTGGTTCAATCCCTCCCTACCAACCTATGTCCAAGATAACTCACACGCTCTTCGTCTCCTCATTGACCTCTGCTTTCCAGGCCCCCACTCCCTCATCTTCACCATCATCTTCACCAGTCACTCTACACCTCCATCTCCCACCAGAAGGGTCTTAAGCCCTCTGTTACTTCCTCGACCACAGAACCAACTATCATTTCCATCTACCAATACACTCCTCCGCCTAGCAGTGCTGGTCCTGACTCTCAACAACTCCTTCGACTCCTCCCACTTCCTCCAAATCTTGCATGTGCCCTAGCTATGCCTGCCTCTCTGTAGGGTACGTCGAACAATCACTGTTCCAGGTGTACACTGGCCCTATCCTCTAACTTTACCTCGGCTACATTGCCAACTGCATTGGTGCTACCTCCTGCACCCATGCAGAACTCAGTGTCTTCATCAACTTCACCACTATTTTCCAACCTGCACACAAATTCACTTGGACCATCTCCGACATCTCCCTCCCTACATCTCTCACTGTCTCCATCAGAGGAAACGGACTATTGACCGACATTACTACAAACCTACTGACTTCCAAAGCTATCTCGACTACACTTCTTCCCACCCTGCTTCCTGTAAAGACTCTATCCCCTACTCCCAATCCTCCATCTACGCCGCATATGTGTCCAGGATGAGGTGTTCTATACCAACGCATCGGAGATGTCTTTAGGAAACGGGGGTTCCTCTCTTCCATTATAGATGCTCTCACTAGGGTCTCCTCGGTATCCTGCAGCTCAGCTCTTGCTATCCCTACCCCCATTCGTAACAAGGACAGAGTCCACCCTTGTCTTCACCTTCCACCCCATCAGCTAGCGCGTACAGCATATCATCCTCCAACATTTTCACCACCTCCAACTCGATCCCAATACTGGCCACATCTTCCCATCTCCACCCCTTTCTGCTTTCTGCAGAGACCGTTTCTTCGGAAACTCCCTGGTCAACTCGTCCATTCCCACCCAAACTACCATCCTCCCCAGGTATGTCCCCAGGTACGTTCCCTTGCAACCGCGGGAGATGTAACACCTGTCCCTTTACCTCCTCCCGCGACTCCATCCAGGGACCCAAACACTTTCCAGGTGAGGCAGAGGTTAACTTGCACCTCCTCCAACCTCATCTACTGTATCCGCTGTTCTAGGTGTCACCTTCTCTACATTGGCGAGACCAAGCACAGGCTCGGCGATCGTTTCGCTGAACACCTCCGCTCAGTCTGTCTTAACCTACCTGATCTCCCGGTGGCTCAGCAACTCCTCTTCCCATTCCCAATCTGCTCTTTCTGTCCTGGGCCTCCTCCATTGTTAGAGTGAGGCCCAGCGCAAATTGTTGGAACACCACCTCATATTTTGCATGGGTAGTTTACACCCCAGCGGTATGAACATTTACTTCTCTAACTTCAGATAGCCCTTGCTTTCCCTCCCTATCCCCTCCCCTTCCCAGTTCTCCCACTAGTCTTACTGTCTCTGACTACATTCTATTTTTGTCCCTTCCCCTCCCCTGACATCAGTCTGAAGAAGGGTCTTGACCCGAAATGTCACCTATTCCATCTCTCCAGAGAAGCTGCCTGACCAGCTGAAATACCCCAGCATTTTGTGTCTAGTCGACATTCGTTGTGTTAATAGAATGCGACCCGCTGGCACCAGAACTGAGCATCAGAAATATAGTAAGATTTTACTTTAAGATTTTACTTGGGTTTTCTCTGGGATCTCCAGATTCTTCCCACACTCCAAAGACTTACAGGTTTGTAGATTAATTGGCTTGGTAGAATTGTAAATTGTCCCTAGTGTGTGTTGGATAGTGTAAGACTTTACAGAATCAAGGGATATGGGGAAAAAACAGGAACAGGGTACTAATTTTGGATGATCAGCCATGATCATATTCAATGGCGGTGTTAGCTCGAAGGGCCGAATGGCCTACTCCTGCACCTATTGTCTATGTTTCAATGTTTCTATTTTCTATGCTTTCCTTTTCACTTATATGGGATGGAGGAAACCAAAATAATAGCAAATTAAAAAGATAATATTTTAATCATTTTCATGCCCAATGTAAATTGATTGTAGACAAGCAGTTGAAATGGCAGAACTAAAACACTTATCACACCCTCTTTTCGGTCCTCTTAAATTGTCTAAGCATTCAGCAGAGGAAATCAATGCAAACTGAGCTCTGTATATCCAATGCAAGCCCAACTGCAAAGTTAATTAGATATCTAAGACCATGAAAGGCCCAGAAAAGATTTTAAAAGTTAATTCCTGTAACTAGGATGCGGTTCCCCTTCATGCCTGGCAAATATTCTTCCCAAGTACACCTCCCCCCCGCCCCCCCGCCCCCTCCACCAGCTGACTACTGATCTCATACACAACCCTTAACTATTCCTACCCCCTATTCCTAAGCACACACATTTATACTATCCCTGTTAAACAGTATCTTACTGAGTATTATCGAACAAGATTTAAGACTCAACCACTTACATAGAAATTAGAGCAGGACCAAAATCCTGGTGAATGAGGTGAATTATATGGTATGTTTTAAAAGGGAACCAAAAGAGAACTGAAGGATCAATTGCAAAAAGGTGAAATTATCAAATTAGAATTATCAGGATGCTAGATTTTTAAGAAAGAACTGCAGGTGCTGGAAAAATCGAAGGTAGACAAAACTGCTGGAGAAACTCAGCGGGTGAGGCAGCATCTATGGAGCGAAGGAATAAGTGACATTTCGGATCGAGACCATTCTTCAGACTGATGTGGGGGTGGGGGTGGGGGCGGGAAGTAGAAAGGAAGAGGTGGAGATGGGCTATGGGGAGCTGGGAAGGGGAGGGGAAGGAGGGAGAAAGCAAGGACTACCTGAAATTGGAGACGTCAATGTTCATACCACTGGGGTGTAAACTACCCAAGTGAAATATGGGGTGCTGCTCCTCCAATTTGTGATGGGACTCACTCTGGCTACGGATGAGGCCCAGGACAGAAAGGGAAGATTGGGAATGTAAGGGGGAGTTGAAATGCTGAGCCACATGGAGATCAGGTCGGTTAATGCGAACTGAGCGGAGGTGTTGGACGAAGCGATCGCCAAGCCTGCGTTTGATCTCACCGATGTAGAGCATTTGACACCTAGAACAGCGGATGCAATGGATGAGGTTGGAGGAGGTGCATGTGAACCTCTGTTGCACCTGGAAAGACTGTTTGGGTCCTTGGATGCAGTCGAGGGGGAGGTAAAGCGACAAGTGTAGTCCAGATAGCCATGGGTGTCAGTGGGTTTGCAGTAGATGTCAGTCAGTAGTCTATTACCTGTGATGGAGATAGTGAGGTTTAGAAATGGTAGGGAGATGTCGGAAATGGTCCAGGTGAATTTGAGTATCTGCACTACATTCCTTCCAACCCTGCTTCATGTAAGGACTCTATCCCCTACTCCAAATACCTCTGTCAATGCCACATTTGCACCCATGATGAGGTGTTCCAAACCAGGGCATCAGAAATGTCCTCATTCTTTAGGGAATGGGGGTTCCCCTCTTCTACTATAGAGGAGGGATTTCCCCTCCCCTTCCCAGCTCACCCACAGCCTACTGTCTCTGCTCTTTCCTTTCTTCTTCCTGCCACACATCAGTCTGAAGAAGGGTCTTGATCTGAAACGTCACCTATTCCTTCACACCAAGGATGCTAGATGTGTCTTGGAATAGCGTGGATATAGCAAAGACTTTTGAAGAGACATCTGGTAGAATCTGGTTATTATAGGGTGAAAATCTACAGTTCATGTTAAAACTGGGCTATACTTATCTTGGTACATTACAAAACTATTCAGCCTCAGTCTGCTTCAGTTTTTGACAGTTGATTCAGCGCCAAGTTTAGTTCCTATTGTAAAGTAACCTCACAATAGTTGATTTTATTTTAATGCAATTCTCAAACTGTTTATATTAAGTTAACAGTGTTGTTTATCAAAGTGGAGACAATACATTAAACAGTGTGATTCAACTCAGTGCCCAGGAGGTGTCCTCACTGGCCCAGATTTTGCTGTCAGCAGCAACTAAATGGTGCTGAAACACATTACTGAAGAGCACAAAAAAAACAAACAGCTGGAGGAACTCAGTGGGCAAGGCAGCAAGTAACATTTCAGTTCAAAATTTGATGAAGGATCCTGTCCCAAAACAAAGGGACAGGCCCTTTAGTCGCGACGGCCCCGCGAAGGTCGCGCGCGATTTCATTCGACCGCACAGCCGTCTGGAGCGCGTGACGTCATTTGAAGATGGACACAAAATGCTGGAGTAACTCAGTGGGACCGGCAGCATCTCTGGAGAGAAGCAATGGGTGATGTGTCGAGACTCTTCTTCAGTCTGACCCAAAACGTCACCCATTGCTTCTCTCCAGAGAGGCTGCCGGTGCCACTGAGTTACTCCAACATTTTGTGCCTATCTTCAATTCTCTTGGCCCCGCTCTGGGAGTAGAAGTGGGGGCGGATCCAGACTGCAACGGCCGTGAGCCCCAGGTGGAGTTCGACGATCGTTTGCCTGCTTCTGCTGCTGTTGCAGGTGAGACGTGGCATCGCGCCAGGGTCTTGGGCCTGTCCCACTTTGGCCCTCAGTTACGCGACAGGCCGTTGGCACGCAAAGATTTAATTCACAACAATAATGTCGGAGCCCCGCGCGATGTCGCGCACAACTACATACCCCCTCCGCGCTTCTCAGTGGGACCGGCCCTGCGCAGCCATACGATGCCCGTACGCCTCAACGCGACCACGAGATCATGTAATTTGCGTGCTAAGGACATGTAAGTGGGACAAGCCCTTAAGTCTCCACCAATAATTGAAATAGAAGGAACATGTGACCATTTGACCAACACAAGCTGCTCTGTAATTAGAGTGAATGCTGGTGGCAATATTGTTACTGTTACCACATATCCAGGCCCATAACTTGTAGAAGCAGATATACTGTAGAGTAGAACATTGTTTTTCATTTTAACGATAAAGCATAGTTAGTATTTTTTTTAACCGTCCTCAAATTAAAAAATAATTTTGGCATTTAAGAAGGGATTAAAAGTTAGGCAGTGAAATAATTTATTTATATGCAAACACATTTGCTGCATGTCAGTCCATGAGTCGCTTATGAATGGTGAATTAGAAATGTTTAGTTTAGTTTATTATTGTCCATGTACTGAGGTATAATGAAAAGCTTTTTTGTTGTGTGCTATCCAGTCAGCAAAAAGACTATACATTATTACAATCAAGCTGTCCACAGTGTACAGATGGGAAAAAAAGGGGAATAATGGTTAGTGCAAGATAAAGTCCAGTAACGTGAGTGACTACGCGAAGAAGCCCCGCCAGGCGCATGCTCGGCATTACGTCGACACATTTCGGTAAGGAAGGGCTGCAGATCGCAGCTCCACCAGCGGTGAGTAATAGGCCCGCAGGTAAGTGGGTAGAAACTCCGTGACGCTGGCTGGAATAGCCAGGAGGAGTTTGGGAAGTTTAAAAAATGGACACGGTGAAAAAATCGGCGCGGGGAAAGCGCGCGTCCTGGGTGGAAACACAATTAAGATCGGGACCACAGATTAGTACGGAACCGGTTCCGATACCGGTAGCTGTTGACCCTGCCGTAGTTCAGCCTTTAGACACTCCACAGCCACAGGCCATGGAGGATTCTCCAGTGGAGAGGAAAAATAAAAGGAAGTCTGCTAGGCCTGTAATATCAGATGAATCTGATGAAGAAGAGGCAGGGCCAAGCAAACGAGCCTGTGGTTCAGGATGGACTAAATGGAGAAAATGCTTCAAACAATTATTAACCAAGGGTCAAAAGACCCAGAATATTCCCAGTCAGCCTCTGAGGGGGTTCCATATCATGAATGTGGTGCCTTTACAGCATGGGAATGTGAACCTCCAGAGCCTTGTTTAGGTCTGGAAGAAGTCTCCTTTGAGCAAGTCTCAGGAGTACCAGGGCGGCAAGAGACTGACCCTGAAGGTGGTGTTTCTGGTCTTGAATACCCACCACAGCACAAAAGTTAAACTACAGCTGTACCAGATGTAGCACAATCCTTTGCTATACCAGAGGGGAGCGGTGAGGTCATGGAAGAAAACCTGGCGGCCAACATTAATTATTTGGTTTCTCACCAGCTTCAGGAGACTGTCATGATTGAGACAGCAGACCTCTATAAAACACCTGTAAATTGTGCATCACTGAGGGTGCCGACGGTGAATCCAGCTATTGGACACCCATGACTTCAACAATGCAAAGGACATTTATTGTCACATACACCAATTGGTGTAGTGAAATTTGACTTGCCATGCAGCACACAAATAAAGATAAGACCCAACATTAAAGAATTAACAATGAACATAAAAACATCCCCCCACAATGGTTCTCAATGTGGGGGAAGGCACAAAGTCCAGTCCCATCCCCAAGTCCACCCATAGTCGAGCCTATTGAGGCCTCCGCAGTCGGCACTATGGCGGCCTGATGTTTTAGGCCTTCTCGCCGGGTGTTGGTGTTCCGGCATCAGGAGAGTCCTCACAGCGGCTTGGGACACCTGTAACGGCCGCTTCCCTACTGGAGTCCGTGGCTTCCGAAGCTGACAAGGCCGCGCTGGATGGAGCTCCACCACTGGTGATCTCGCCGAGAGATCCCAGGCTCCCGATGTTAAAGTTCAGCACTGCTGCCCTCAGCTGGTCGCTCCACAGACCCACAGCTCCGCGATGTTCACCTGCGGTCTCAGCATTCTGCAGCTCCAGCGCGGCGACCCAGGCAAGGTATCGCCCGCTCCGCTCCCCGATGGTGCTCCAGCGCTGAGCCGCTGCCGAAGCCTAGGTTCTGGGCGGCCCCCTCAGGAAACGCCGCTCCAGGCCCGCTGGTAGGCCGCGAGGACGGGTCGACGGTGCAGCCCGGAGAAAAGCTACCTCTTCGACCAGGTAGGTACCAGGAAAAGCAGTTTCCCCCTCCCCCCTCCCCCCCCCCCCCCCCCACCCCAGCCCCCCACATAAAAAAAGGCCAGGTCTCCAAAACAAAAGACTAAAACTCACTAAAAATAAAAGAAAGAAGTTAAAAAACAGACAGCTGCAGGCTGGGCAGCCATACCAACTGGACGGCGCCCCCTAGGAAGCGAGGACAGGAAATACGCGAGGACAGGAAATACAATGCGAGGACAGGAAATACAATGCGAGGACAGGAAATACGGTTCCAGAGGGTCCTCAAGCTCATTGCAGCTGGCATTACTGCTTTTGGGAGGCAGTTGGAAGGGCGTGCTATGTCCAAAATCCAAAAAGACATGTTGGCATTGTTTTGTAACTCTTATTTTGAGATTAATTGTATGAGATAAATTGCCATTTGGCCCATCCTGCACCCAAGATTTGCTGGTTTGTGTAAATCAAGCAATGTTCAAGCTCCAGATTATTTATTTGGAGAAAACCTGCCTAAACAAATTAAAGATATCGATGAGGAGGCAAAGACTATTAGCCTCATCAAACCTTTTATATTTGGTCAAAGGAGACAATCTGGCTGGATGAGAAGGTGGTTTGACTCAGGAGCAGGAACAAGCAGAGGCAGGGGTATGGTGAGAAAGTATTATTACCCATCACAGCCCAATGTTAATCCATATATTGGGAGAAAGAGACCGTCACGGTCATTTGCTGAGGTACAAAAACTTTATTCTATCACAGAGGAAACTGTTATGGAACCTCTGGTTGGTGGCAGATTGCAATTGTTTTATGATGAATGGTACTGTATAACATCTGATCGCTTTATATTAGATACTGTGTCAGGTGCTATTATAGAATTTATGGAAGGAGTTGATCCACCTGTACAGGATAAACCTAATCGGGGTTTGGTGTTTTCTGCTCCTAAAAATTCTCAGGTAAAAGAAGAAGTAAAAAATGTATTTAAAAAAGGGGTAATTGAAAGTACGGGGAATCATCCGCAACAATTTGTGTCAAATATTTTCCCCAGGGCAAAGAAAGATGGGGGTTGTAGAGTCATTCTGGATCTTACAAAATTGAATTCATATGTCCAGTATAGACATTTCAAAATGGCCACCTTCAACACTGCAAAGGAGTTGTTGTCCATAGGGTGTTACATGGCTACTATAGACTTAAAAGATGCATACTATTCAGTGCCAATTCATCACCATTATCGTAGGTACTTGAAGTTTAATTGGATGGGTCAGCTGTGGCAATATAAAGCATTACCTAATGGGTTAAGTTCAGCTCCCAGGCTGTGCACAAAATTATTGAAACCAGCACTTGCATTGTTAAGGGCTCAAAATCACATTGCCATGGCAAATCTTGATGATATTTTAATTGTTCATGCCACTCAGGAATCAGCTGAAGATTCAGTTTCAGCAACTATAAGCCTGTTGAAAAGGCTAGGGTTTCTGATCCATCGAACAAAATCTAAGCTATAGCCATTGCAAACAATTGAGTATTTGTGGTTTGTCATTAATTCAATTGCTATGTCAGTAACTTTACCAACAGATAAAGCTGTAGATATTACAAATGCGTGTAGTTGCCTTGCTGACAAACCTTATCCCTCCATCCGAGAAGTAGCTAGGGTTATTGGTAAGATAGTAGCAACATTTCCCGCTGTTGAGTTTGGTCCTTTGCATTATCAAAATCTTCAAAGGGCAAAAGCACAAGCACTAAAAGAACGTGCAGGTCATTTTGACAGACCCATGCAGTTGCCAACGGAAGCTTTGGCTGAATTACAGTGGTGGATTGGGAATGTTGCACAAGTTACTAAAAACATTGTTGTTCAGCAGGGTTACACAAAAAGCTGGAGAAACTCAGCGGGTGCAGCAGCATCTAAGGAGCGAAGGAGATAGGCGACGTTTCGGGTCGAGACCCTTCTTCAGACTGGTCAGGGATCAGGGAAACGAGAGATATAAACAGTGATGTGGAGAGATAAGGAACAATGAGTGAAAGATATGCAAAAACGTATCGATGATAAAGGAAACAGGCCATTGTAAGATGTTTGTGGTGTGAAAATGAGAAGCTAGTGCGACTGGGGGGGGGGGGGGGGGGGGGAGATGGAGAAGGAATATCAGGGCCCGAGGGAGAGGTGGGGGGGAGGCAGTCTGGGTTAACAGAATTGAGAAAATTCAATGTTTAAGCCCAGAGGATGCAGACTCCCCAAGCGGAATATGAGGTGCTGTTCCTCCAACTTGCGGTGTTGATCACTCTGGTCGTGGAGGGGGCCCAGGACCGAGAGGTCGGATACGGAGTGGGAGGGGGAGTTGAAGTGCTGAGCCACCGGGAGGTCGGGTTGGTTATTGCGGACCGAGGGGAGGTGTTCGGCGAAACGATCGCCCAGCCTCCGCTTGGTCTCACCGATGTAGATCAGCTAGATTCAGCAACCTACAGTGGTATTGCAAACTGATGTTACTGCTCTCGGATCGGAGGCTACGGACAATGACACCAGTTGTGGTGGTAGATGGACTGTCCAAGAGGATTTAATTCTCCAAACATATGGTATTAATTATTGGGGGCATTTTTTGGATTAAAAGCTTATTGTTCTACAATGGAGGACTTGCATGTTGAATTACAAGTAGACAATACCACAGCTGTAACATATATCAATCACATGGGTGGAGAAAGATCAGTATCATGTGATCATCTCGTCAACCTGATGTGGAATTGGTGTGATTGGTGTGTATCTAGGAATATCTGGCTTTCAGCTATCTATCTCCCAGGGAAAGACAATGTTGTGGCAGACAACAGATCACGGGAGTTTAAAGACATTACAGAATGGATGTTAAATACACAGATTTTCCAAAAAATTGTCAATAGGAATGGTGTACCAGACATTGATCTGTTTGCGTCCAGATTAAATCACCAATTGCTTAAATATGTGTCATGGGAGCCTGACCCAGGAGCTGTAGCGTTGGATGCATTCTCGCTACATTGGGGAAATATGTTTTTCTATGCTTTTCCTCCATTTTGCCTGATTAGGCAATGTCTCAGTAAAATAGAGCAAGACTCTGCCACGGGCGTTTTGGTGGTTCCAAACTGGCCTGCACAGCCATGGTTCCCATTGATGCTTAGAATGATAATTGAACCATTTATGACGATTCCCAGCTCCAGGGATTTGTTGGTACAACCAGTGACAGAACAAGTTCATCCATTGCATGATCATATGAATTTGTTAATCTGCAGGTTCTGACCAGACCATTACAAGGGCTTGGACTGTCGGATAGGACCGTGGATGTCATAACGTCAGCTTGGAGAGATAGCACTAAGAAACAATTATTGTCTCACATAAAGAAATGGGAAGCTTTTTGTATTCAGTCAGATATATCTTATCATACTGCAAACATATCGGATATATTGGAGTTCCTTGCTATGTTACATTTTGATGAGCACCTTAGTTATAGTGCCGTTAATAGTGCTCGAAGTGTTTTGTCTTCCAATTTACGACAATTTTCAGAACATCTATCTATTGGGTCTCATCCATTAATATCCCGATTTATGAGAGGGATTTTTAATAAAAATCCTCTAAAACCCAGATATACAGATATTTGGGATGTTAGTATAGTTCTCATATTGCTTCGGCAATGGGCTCCAATTACGTCACTGTCTTTTCAGAAATTAACATTTAAAGTAGTAATGCTTATGGCATTAGTGTCAGCACAAAGAGTACAATCATTGCAAATGTTACGTTTAGATTGTATGCATTTGTCTGCAGATAACATTACTTTTTATGTTATGATCTAATCAAAGCAGACCGGGGAAGTCTGGAACCCAGGTAATCTTTAGAGTATAACCTGTTGACAAAACATTGTGTGCGGTTAAGCATTTGACGCAATATATTGAAGTAACCGAGAGTCTCCAAGGTTGTGAGACAACAATGCTTATTGCCCATAAAAAACCATACAAAAAAGTGTCAGTACAAACTATTTCTAGATGGTTAAAACACCAGGGCAGCGTCCACGTCCGCGGCGATGGCACAGGACGTGCCGCTCGACCAAATTTTAGAGGCTGCCGGATGGTGTAAAGAAGAAACTTTTTCCAAGTTTTACAATAAACCTGTTATCATGGTGCCAGAGTTTGGACATGCAGTGTTTGGTTCTGTTTGATTATTTGCTTTCTTTTATGTAATGATTTATATCTTTTGTTGTAATTTCCCCTATGATAGAGGGGTATTACTTTTCTTTCTTTTATTACTATTATTAAAATACTTATTGCATTATTCAAGCAATGTTCAATAATATTATTTACGCACTACTGTGTCAACTGAAGCAGTATGTCGTATGGAATGAATCTACAGCATGAAAATCACAGAGCTTCAAAATCTTCACGTAGTCACTCACGTGACTCCGAAGTGAAATAGTAAGATTAAACGAGAACTTACCTGTTCGAAGTTTGATCTTTATTTTATGAGGAGTTACGATGAGGGATTACGTGCCCTCCGCTCCCGACCCTCAAAATCTAAACGATCATCTGGTAGTTCTAGTCTTGTGTGAGCCTTGCTATCTTACTTCGGCTATTGGTTCTGTGTTTTTCACGCCGCTGCTATGAATTATGCCGAGCATGCGCCTGGTGGGGCTTCTTCACGTAATCCCTCATTGTAACTCTTCATAAAATAAAGATCAAACTTTAAACAGGTAAGTTCTCGTTTAATCTTACTATTAAAGATAGTTCAAAGATCGCTAATGTGGTAAAAGTAGGTCAGGATCACTCTCTAGTTGGTACAGCCTTCCCATTTTCACACATCCAACTCACATTTTCCCCGTGGTGGTGATAAACATCTTCCCTTCGCATCCCCACCTACAGTGGCTTGCAAAAGTTTTCATACCCCTTGAACCTTTCCACATTTTATCACGTTACAACCGCAAACGTAAATGTATTTTATTGGGATTTTATGTGATAGACCAACACAAAATGGTGCATAATTGTGAAGCGGAAGGAAAATTATACATGATTTCCAAATTTTATTACAAATAAAAAACTGATAAGTGTGGTGTGATACACTAGACGAATGTATGAATAGAACCTCGGATTCAAACAAGTTAATATCATACCTGTATAATATCCTTTTAAATATACAAACCCCATCGTCAGAAGTAATTAGAAGAGCTTGGGAAGATGAACTTGGCCTAAAAAATTAAAAAGACAGATGGGAGGAAAGCCTTCTATACATACACAACTGTTCTCTTAACATTAGGCAATCGCCAATTCAATTTAAAATACTGCACTACTCTAAATCTAAACTGAATAAGATCTTCCCAAATGTTTCTCTTATTTGTGATAAATGTCTCCTTCAGGAAGCAACTATAACCCATCCCTTTGCCTCTTGTATAAAGTTACATAATTTCTGGAGAGGAATTGTTGAAATTTTTTCTAAAACACTAAAAATAGAATTGGCTCCCGACACGGAACTGATCACTCTAGGTACTTCAGAAGCCTGTTCAGAGCTGTCACGATTTCAAAGACGTATCCTTAATTATGGCCTGATAACGGTGAAAAAACTAATACTTAAATTTGAGAAAAATACATCAGTCCCTACTCTTAAGATGTGGATTACAAAAATGTCCAAGACACTACATCTTGAAAATATTAGACTTGTCTTGGCAGAAAAACCAGATCATTTTTCCAAGACATGGACACCCATCACCGATTTCTTACAAGGATAATATGGCGCAACAGAACTTTGGATTTAAATCTAACTATGGGTTGGGTGAGGTGGGTGGGGAGGGACGAGAGGCTGGTATATCACCACTTTTCTCTCGCTTTTTCTTTTAATCATTTTTTTTCTATTCCTCTCTTCTTTCTTTCTTTTGCCCACTCTTTGGCTACACTACTTTGGTAGTCTAGGGGTCCTAACTTTGCACATCTCACTTTTTCTCTTTCTTGCTCTTTCTCTTTTCTTTTCTTCTAATTCAAAGCTAAAAAGTTAAAATTGAAGCTGTACAATAACTGTATAATTTTATATGCCATTTGTTCTACTCTTGTACATTTGCTTCTAATAAATAAAAATTAAAGAAAAAAAATTGTGCGGAGGAGAAAGATGAATGTATGAAGGGAATGGCAGTTTAAGATTTCTCAGTTTAAGGGTTGATCCTCCGCACAAATCAAACAAAACTGTGGAATTGTCTGCCTCAGAGAGTGGTGGAGGCCGGTTCTCTGGATGATTTCAAGAGAGAGCTAGATAGGGCTCTTAAAGATAGTAGAGTCAAGTGATATGGGGAGAAGGCAGGAAGGGATACTGATTGGGGAATGATCAGCCATGATCACATTGAATGGTGGTGCTGACTAAAAGGGCCGAATGGTCTACTCCTGCACCTATTGTCTATTATGTTGTTAGAATGGAGCGGCTGGCTTGTATACTCTGGAATTTAGAAGGATGAGAGGGAATCCTATTGAAGCATATAAGATTATTAAGGGTTCGGACACATTAGAGGCAGGAAACATGTTCCCGATGTTGGGTGAGTCCAGAACCAGAGGCCACAGTTTAAGAATAAGGGGTAAGCCATTTAGAACGGAGATGAGGAAAAACTTTTTCACACAGAGAGTTGTGAGTCTGTGGAATTCTCTGCCTCTAGAGGGCGGTGGAGGCTGGCTCTCTGGATGCTTTCAAGAGAATGCTAGATAGAGCTCTTAAAGATAGCAGAGTCAAGAGATATAGGGGAAGGCAGGAACGGGGTACTGATTGTGGATGATCAGAATGAATGGTTGTGCTGGCTCGAAGGGTCGAATGGCCTACTCCTACATCTATTGTCTATTGTTGTCTGCTGCAACCTGAAAAGGGTGGACAAAATCACACAACTTAACAACTTAACAAATAGAAATGATGACAGTATATTATACATTATTAGTTGGAAACATGTATAGGCAATCATCTTTGGCTGCTAAATATCTGTGTTAATATTGTCCACTTCTTGCCTTTCTCGCACATTTGGTACCACTGACCGAAATGTGTGGAAGTTAGCACAAATGGCATTTATACACATGCATAAAGTGAGTATAAACAAACTTCTACCCCTTATACAAAGTTAAAATTATATGGATGAATCGAAAGACAACTTTCATGTCTTTCATCAGTCGAAACACTAATTCAGTTTCTTTCTCGCCAGTCACTGCTTGGCCTGCTGAATATTTTCTGTACTACTACAGTTTTCCATCATACCTTCTTGCCAGCTTTAATAAACCTGGCAAGTGCAATGTGAATTTGATTTTTACATTCAGTTATTTTTTGTTAACTTTAGTCTTCCAAGCAGATGTTTAATTGCCTATCCTGTGGATAGCTGCAGGAACCAAACCTACTCATTGGCAGCAATGCTTCCTGCCTTGGGTATGATACATAATTCAATAACCAATAATTCAAAATCGACCAGCTTTTAATATAGTCCAGATGCAAATGCTTCGTCTGACATTTATTGTTCACCTTTACCTTATCTGATCTATGCTTTAGATATTTCAGGTGATAATTAAGAGTTTAATCCATCAGATAAGGGAAAGCAAGGTGGTAGAACAAGCTTTTTTTGCATTCTTGTAATGACTGCTACTTCCTGCACTCTTTACCAAAATAACTTTTTATTTTTTGAATTTAAACTACATTAAAATTCTCCAACTGCCATTGTGCTTTTTAAATGTATGTTCTCCGGTTATTAAAATAAAATAAAAACTGCAACTGCGGGAAATCCGTAAGAAAAATGCCCAGGAGGTCAGGCAGCATCTGCAGAAAAGTTGAGTTAACATTTCACATGGAAGATTCTTCAATAAGACAGTGATTACATTATTTTCAGTTTTTATTTCTCTGGTTAGTGGTTCAGCTGCCGGAGTAAAAAGTACAGAGATGTTATCACATCAGTAATTCACATGATTTGAATGCCATATTCTGGCTGTGAGACCTAATCCTTAAAGTAGGTACTCAGCCAGTAACTCACCAAAATGCAATTTATTGCAATGTATGCAAAGAAGTGTCCCAAACCGAAATATCACCTATTCGTGCTCCCCAGAGGTTACCTGGCTGCTGAGTTACTCCTGCATCTTTCCATTTTTGTAAACCAGCATCCTTGTTTCTACCAAATGCAATGTATGGTTCATTAGCAGAAAATGAATGAATTAAATATTTCATGTGAAGCACTAAAAGACCATCTTGTGAACACCAAATGCAGCAATTGGGTAGACCCTTAGGAGCATTGATGTACCGAAGGATCTTGGGACCTAAAAGTGGAAACATTAGGGTAGCAAAGAAAGCATAAGGCATGCTTATCTTTATCAGTCTAGCAATTAAGATTAAAGGTTGGGAAGTCACGTTGCAGATGAATAAAACTTTGGTTTGGCTACCTTTTCGAGTATTGTGTGCTTGTCTATTTACCACACCATAGGAAGGATGTGGAGGCTTGGAGAGCGTGCGTATTAACTATAAGGAGAGGTTGGCCAAATCTGGATTGTTTTTTTCTGGAGCTTTGGAAGCTGAGGAGCGACCTGAGAGATGTATACAAAATGATCAGAGGCACAGAGTGGCTAGAGAGTCATAGACTGTGGGCCGAGCATCGAAAATGTGTCTAGAATTTAACTTTCGTGACCCATGTCAAGGAACTACATTAAATTTTGCACAGATTTAGATAAAATGTAATTGAGAAGGAAGTCATTACTTGTCAGTTTCAAAAGTTGCACATTAATTAATTAAACTAATTAGCAAATTAGATTGAAAACATAAGCACCATCTAGTGTCCAATGACCATATTACATCATGGGGAGCATAATTCTGTGCTGCAGTCTATTTAAACCATTCTAGACCAAGGGGGACCCGTTGGGTCCCGTCCCCTCAACGTGTGTCTGTGGCCTCTCTCTCACACACACACACACACACACTAACCACGCCCCACACACAAACCAACCCCCTTGATATTATATTCATATTATTCATTGGCTCCTTTTACCCCATCCCCACTCTATCCACTGATGCATGGCCCCCACCTCATAGGCGCGTCTAGAGAGGGAGGCGGGGGGATAGAGAGAGTGGGCAGAGACAGAAACAGAGAGAGTGGGGCAGAGAAAGAGAGGGAGGATGGGGGGGTGAGTGAGGGGATGAGGGTGGAGAGGGGCGAAGGGGAGGGGGAGAGGAGGGAGGAGGAGGGGGGAAAGGTGGGAGAGGAGAGGGGGAGAGTGAGAGAGGGGGAGGAGGGAGAGAGGGGGGGAGGAGGGAGGGAGAGAGATGGGGGAGGGAGAGTGAGGGGGGGAGAGAGAGGGGGGAGAGTGGGGGGAGGAAGTAAGGGAGGGGAGAGGGAGGAGATGAGGCCTCGGAAGCCCAAGCAAATTACTGTGTGTTCAGCAGCTTCAATCCAGAGCCCGGGGCGGGGGGGGGGGGAGGGGAGAGGGTGGCTGGGATGCGGGCAGAGCGGACGGCTGGCCGAGTGCGAGTTGACTGTGATCGCGATGTGACAAAACAACTGCAAATTGGGTGGGGGGGGGGGGGGGTTAACGTAACTCGTCAGCGGCTTTAATCCAGAGTACGTGGAGGGGGGGGCGGCTGGGCTGCGGGTGGGGCGGAGTGGACAGCTGGCCGAGTGCAAGTCGACTGCGAGTTGGGGGGGTTTACAAAACTCGCAGCTCATGCAAAAACAGTG
The DNA here is from genome assembly GCA_963514005.1 of Raja brachyura. The sequence goes on along the minus strand of OY740782.1, from coordinate 27,399,123 downwards.
CCCAGCAGGCTGCGCTTTGAAAACTGTGCGCAGCTGGCCGCGAGGAGCAGAGCCATTGTGTCGTCATCAGCTCGTTAGCTTTAAAAAATATCAGATCTGTGAACAATTCGGGAACAAAAAACTCGGGAAATAATTAATCAAATTTTCCGATCAGGCTATTTTCGAGATCATGAAGTAAATCTCTATCGGAATGTGTCAAAATTTCACCGTTAGTGCGTCATATTTGAAGGAGATGACTCACAGAAAAACACACATATATACACACAAATACATCCACATCCAAGATCAGAGTTTTATAAGTATATTGAAAGTATATTCAATTTTCACTCTGAAAATTTGAGGTTTTTGTCATAATTTAAAAATAGGTACAGGTTTTGGTCTTGACGAGTTTCAGGTATGATTTATATAATATTTTTACACCATATGTTAAAAATTGAGGTGGTTCCATGAGTTGGGTCATGAACTTGAATGAAAAAGCTCCTTGGCCCACAGCTGATCAGGGATTAATAGATTCACAGAGAATCAGCATGGAATAAGCTCTGTGGCCCAACTTGTCCATGCAAACCAAGATGCATATTTAACCTAACCCATTTGCACACATCTAAACCTTCCCCATCTGTGCACCTGTCCCAATTGTTTGTGTAACTACTTTCCTCCAGGAACTGGTGTGCAGTTAAGGGCCTGTCCTACAAGCATGCAACTCTATGCAATGAGCGCGACCTAACGTGGTCGCTTGAGCTGTCCGGCGTCGCGGGGCCGGTCCCACTTCGATCGCCGAAGCCGTGCGGAATTCGTCCCGACATCGCGCGAGGCTCCGAAAAACTGACTATGTCCAAAAATTCCGCGCGGCAACGGCTTGTCGGCTCGCAGTCGCCTCGATGCATTACACACCGCCCCGACGTCGTGCCTCCGTGAACCTATCTGTAGGTGCCTCCGTGACCCTCTATGTGTGTGGCTCCGTGGCCCTCTGTGTGTGTGTGCCTCGGTGCCCCTCTCTGTGTGCCCCTCTCTGTCCTGGCAAACTTACCTTAGACTTCGCTCCAAGTTCCCCTCACATTGCGCCGCGTTGCGCCACTCACCCGACCTCCGCACGGCCCCTACTGCCGGTTTGGTGGCGCATGCTGGTGGGAACGGCCCTGTACAGGGGATCACCTGACCTCCGCGCGGCCCCCGCTTCTAGTTTGATCGTGTTCATCGCATAGTTGCATGCTTGTAGGACAGACCCTTTAGTTCCATTTACACATCACACTCAATGTGAAAAACCTTCTTTTCAGTTTGCTTTTAATTCGTTTCCCTCTCACCTTAAGCCTATGCTCTCTAGTTTTCAACACCCATACTACGGAAAACAGGCACTGGCTGCCCACCTTATATATGCCTCTCATCTATATTACTAAAAGTAAGATCTTGACCACTCCCTGTTTTACTGTTTCATGATTTTTGAAAAAATGCTGCCACTTATGGCTGTGATTTTTGGCCATCTTACTCAGAGTCCCCCTCCGCTGCGCAGGACAAGAGGATTTTTCACATCGATGAAAATTAAAAGAGTTATTAATGTTTTAAAAATGTTGACATTCTCTCTGCTGCCCCTGCTGGTGGGAGGTGGGAGGGACAATAAAACCCGGAACTGTTGTGCAAGATGGAGGAAGCGAGAAGGTCACGTCTCTCTGAACTGTGAATAACACTGAACACATGTCTACTCAACTGTGAGTGCCCATAATGTGGTTTGAAAATGAAACTGCTTTGAAATGCTGCGCTGCAAAGGGTTGTTGGTGGTGGTAACTGCTTTGAAATGCTGCACTGTAATTGGCTGTTGGTGGTGGAAACTGCTATGAAATGCTGCGCTGCAAATGGTTGTTGGTGGTGGTAACTGCTTTGAAATGCTGCACTGTAATTGGCTGTTGGTGGTGGTAACTGCACAACTTCCTGTTTGCACTGTATATTGATTTTAGATAAAACACTACCACTTACGGCTGTGATTTTTGGCCATCTTACTCAGTTCCCCTCCGCTCATCAGGCGCAGCGGATTCTTCCCATCAATGAAAAATGAAAGTGTTATTAGTGTTTAAAAAAATGTTGAGAATCTCTCTCCTGTCAATCACGCCATGAAAGTTACAAACTTTCCGGTGGGAGAGGGGAGCGATTATAAAACCCGGAAGTGTGGGTGTGGCTCAGTCTCTGCAAAATGGGGGAGGGAGAGGTCACGACTCTGAGGTGTGAATCAACTGAACACACTGAATGTCTACTGAACTGTGAATGTGGTGTTTATGTGGTGTTTTGTGTGGTATTATGGTGGTTTCACCCTGCTTGAAATGGTATGAAACTGAATTTGAATGTGGTGGCCTTGCACCGTACTTGAAATGGCATTAAACAGCACTAGCATGTGGTGGCCTTGCACCCTGCTTAAAGTGGCATGAAACGGCACTTGAGTTTGGTGGCTCTGCATCCTGCTTGAAGTGGTAGGAAACTGCACTTGAGTTTGGTGGCCCTGCACCCTGCTTGAAGTGGTATGAAACTGCACTTGAATTTGGTGGCCTTGTACCCTGCTTGAAGTGGTCGGAAACTGCACTTGAATTCGGTGGCCATGCACCCTGCTTGAGATGGAATTTCAAGGAATAGCCGTAAGTCAACTGCTCGCCCAGCAGCCATGAGTGAGCTGCCAGCACATCAGGCTTGAGTGACTGAGCTGTCACCCCAAGAATCCATTTGGCCCACAATATCCATACTAGTCCTCTGGAAACCAGTCCCTTCAGCCCACAATACCCATACTAGCGCTCCAGAAAGTCCCCCCCACTGGCTACCAATATTGGAATTGGTGGAGAGGTGGAATATTGCATTGGAGGACCAGTGTGAACATGGGACCCAACGGGTCCCACTTCGTCTAGTAATTTTATATGCCTGTATCATGTTACTTCTCGGCCTTTCTCACTCCAGGGAAAACAATCTCTTCTTATAAACCACGCCCTCCAGTCCAGGCCACATAATTGTGAAGGAAAGACTCAAAATGCTGGAGTAACTCAGTGGGTCAGGTCATCTCTGGAATTTTCCAAGATGCTGCCTGACCCGCTGAGTTAATCCAGCATTTTGTGTCTTTCCTTGTTCAACCAGCATCTGCAATTCCTTGTTTTAACATCATTGTGATTCTTTGCTGCATCCTTAGTAGTTTAAACAGTTCCTTCCTGTCGCAACAACCAGAACTGCAGAGTATACTCCAAGTGCGGCCTTACCAATGTTTTGTACAACTCTAAGATGATGTCCTAATTCTTGTAGCTGTGTTATGGCTGATGAAGGTAAGCATGCCTCTTCGCTACCTTGTCTAGCTGTATTGTAACTTCGGAAAACTACGTATATGTACCCCCTGGTCTCTTGATTCAATAACATTCCCTGGGGCCTGCCATTCAACGTGCATGATGTGGTCTGGTTAACATCCTGAATCCATCACTTTGCACTCAAATTAATTAAATTGTTGCATCTCCTGCCCTTGCCAATTTTTTTTCTCTCTCCTTTCCTAAGGATCACAGTTAAACCTGCTCACTTCCAATATGTGGAAATCGTTCTAGAATGCGCTCAAAAGTTGTTTATTTGAACTGTGTAGCCATCAGTGATTAAAATACTTATGTATTTGCACATACAGCTAATACTGGAAAATCCCTAGATTAGCTGAGACATCTGAATATTGACATCATTCCGGATATGAGCTGGCATTAGTACAGTAAAGTGGATGTTACATGTGGTCAATGACAGTGTTTAGAGCTGAACTTGATACTTATGTTGAAGAACAATTTCTCTGAGGCACTCACAATAAAGAGGACCAGACTTTCTTTTGAGTTCTACTGGGAGCCAGCAGCTTCATGCTAGCTGGAGAACTATTCTCTGGCTCTCTGCCCAGACAGCAGTTCCTGATGTGTTCAGCCTAAAGTAACCTCTGGTGCATAATTATTATAATGAAGGACAGACGATGAAAATACACAGTTTAATAATATATATTCAACAGTTTGTGCCCTGGTAATTCTGTGGTGCCGTGATTGGAAAATTAAGAAAACCCTGCTGATCAGGAAATCTAAAATTAAAACTGGAACTGCTGGAAAAACTCAACAGGTCAGGCAGTTTTTTGTGGAAGAAAATTAAAATTAATGTTTCATGTTCAAGACCTTTTATTAGAAATAGGAAGGAGAGAAACAAAAACAGCAGATGTGCAGAATGGTAAGAAAATGACAGATAGGACTGAGAGCATAAAGAGGGTCTTTGCTCCCACTCTCTAATTGCCCTGTTTGCACAGCTTTTATGAATAAAGGACCTTCCCTCTCTCTTATTAACCCATCAAGCAGTTGACCTTGTTCATAGTTTGTCAGAGCAACTCTGTCCTCACTCTTATGGAGATGTTCCCTTTGTTCTATCCATCACTCCCTGATCCATGGCGCATTCTCATTTCCTATTAAATCTATCCCCCCTCAACTTAAACCCATGGCCTCTGCTTCTCAATTCCCATACTCTGTGCAAGAGACTCTGTGTGCCTAACCAATCAATTCCTCTCACAATTTTGTACATTTCTATAAGATCACTCTTCGTGCTCCTGCACTTCAAGGAATAGAGTCCTAGCCTGCTCAACCACTCCCTCCAGCTCAGGCCCTTGAAGGAACAGCACCTTATATTTCGCTTGGGTAGCAGCAGTATGAACATTGACTTCTCTAACTTTCAGTAGCTCTTGCTTTCTTTCTCTCCATCCCCTCCCCCTTCCCAGTTCTCCTACCAGTCTTACTGTCTCCGACTACATTTTATCTCTGTACCACCCACTTCCCTGACATCAGTCAACCATTCCTTCTCCCCAAAGATGATGCCTGTCCCGCTGAGTTACTACAGCATTTTGTGTCAACCTTGCTCTCAACATCAGTAGGATCAAGGAACTGATTGTGGAGTTTGGAAGAGGAAAAATAAGGATCCAGAAACCTATCTTCATCAACTGAACAAGGGTGAAGAGAGTCAAAACCTTCAAAATCCAGGGCATGCACATCTGTGATGATTTTTCCTGGACCCAGCACATTGCTGCAATTATGAAGAAAGCCCATCAATGTCTCTACTCCATTAGAAGATTGAGGAGATTCAGAATATCAATGAATATTCTCTTGAACTTCTACAGGTGTACAGCAAAGAGCATATTGACTTCTTGCATCACGGCCCGGTTCGGCAACTTGAATTCCCAGGTTGCAAGAATTGGTCAACACTGCCCTGCCCATCATGGGTACTGAGCTTCCCACCATCGAAGGTATCTACAGGAGTCACTGCCTCAACAAGGCGGCCAGCATCATCATAGACGCACACCACCCTGACCACGCTCTCATTTCATTCCCGTCATCGGGAAGAAGATATAGGAGCCGGAAAACTGTCATGTCCAGGTTTCAGGAGCAGCTTTTTCCCTATTATCATCAGGCCATTAAACACTGCAACCCCCAAATAAGCTTGGGGAAAATATTTTTAACTTTGCACTATTATTGTCTATTTATTTGTCTTTTTTTAAATATATGAACTGGACTTTAATTTGTTGCTTATTATGGGTTTTACAGAGGGTTTACTTATGTTTACATTGCTGTAGTGCTGCTGCAAGTCACAGAGTCACAGAGTGATACAGCGTGGAAACGGGTCCTTCAGCCCAACTTGCCCACACTCGCCAACATGTCCCAGCTACGCTAGTCCCACCTGCCTGCATTTGGCCCATATACCTCCAAACCTGTCCTATCTATGTACCTATTTAACTGTTTCTTAAATGTTGGGATAGTCCCTGCCTCAACTACCTCCTTCAACACCTTGTTCCATACATCCCCTACTCTTTGTGTAACCCCTCAGATTCCTATTAAATCTTTTCCACTTCACCTGAAACCTATGTCCTCTGGTCCTCGATTCACCTACTCTGGGCAAGAGACTCTGTGCATCTACCTGATTTATTCCTCTCATGATTTAATACACCTCTATAAGATCACCCTTCATCCTCCTGCACTCCAAGGAATAGAGTCCCAGTCGACTCAACCTCTCTCTATAGCTTAGACAATAGATAATAGGTGCAGGAGTAGGCCATTTGGCCCTTCGAGCCAGACCCAGGCAGTCTCAACAACCGCAATCAAATGCAGCCTCATCAACGTCTTTTACAACTGCAACATAACCTTCCAACTCTATACTCAATACTCTGACTGATGAAGGCCAAAGTGTTAAAACCTTTTTGACCACCCCATCTACCTGCAACTCCACCTTCAAGGAACCATGCACCTGCACTCCTAGATCCATCTGCACTGCAACACTCCCAAGAGCCCTACCATTCACTGTGTAGGTCCACTGATACAGCATTAGGTTGCAGCAGAGTAGAAAGTGCTCACATCAAATACAAGCAACAATTCAATTGGAATTGAACAATTCACAATTTTTGCTTTAGGATCCATAAAACCTATTTTTCTGGGGAATCAAATACACAGTTGGAGCAGCTGAACTTGAACTTTATTAAAAAGCTCCAGCTAGTTCACACTATTATACTTTCTCTGTTTCAATCTATCCTCTTTAGGACTCTTGACATTATTTTCCACATGATAAACCAAACAGTTATCAATTATTTCCAATGAGTGGTGATGCTGTATCTGTGATTGAGCAGTTAATTCATGCCTCGCCTCTGAATCATGCACCGTCATTATATTATTGAATCGATGTCTGACCTTTGGCCAATCTTTAATCTTCAAGTAATCCAGAGTACAGACTGCTAAATTGAATTCCAGTAAGGTCACTCTGATTTGTTCCACTGCAAGAACCCTGATGGTCCAGTGACAAATGGTAACAGGTGGATATTCCTGTGGGTTCCCAGGAGAAATAATGTTCGGAGGCATGTTGGATGCATTGAAAACTCCCCCACATGGCCCAGAAAATACAAATTAGTAGACAGATATGAAATATGTAGAGAAAACAAAAACAATGTTTTTTTTTTCAAAACAAATAATGTTTCTTTTCGGCATTGATTTCACTACTGAGGTCATAAGGAAAAGGAGTAGAATTAGGCCATTTGGCCCATCAAGTTTACTCCATCATTCAATCATGGCTGATCTATCTCTCCATCCTAATCCCATTCTCCTGCCTGCTCTCCATAACCCTAGACATCTGCACAAATCAAAATACCACTATTATAATATTTGAAAAGAAACCTTAAATGATCATGGCGAGAAAAATAATATAGAAATTTTGATGATAAACAGCAGGTGGCACTAATGCACTACTTAAAAATTGCAAAAAATTATTAAAACTCATTTTGCTGCACAAATAATATGAAAAGTTATTCAATAAAACACATTGTATTTAGTTAAGGTATCTTGATGTCTCCAGCATTTTTGTCCAATTTTAATGTCTTCAAATGTTCGTTTCTTTTATAGATTTTTTTAGTTTTTAAATAATTGCAGTTTAAATTAAAACAAAGTCATGGGATGAATATTCATCTTATCAAGATAAATAAATCTGAGGTTGGGGAATAGAAAACATTTCCCTTTCAATCATTCCTGGTTGTGCTGTACAGTGGGTTTGATAGCCAAACACCTGGTTGCTCTCGCTTTGGACAAAGAACTGCAGAAGTTCCATCACACATCCAGCAATAAGCAAGAGATTCCTGTGGTCCAGGATTGTAGAAACATAGAAACATAGAAATTAGGTGCAGGACTAGGCCATTCGGCTCTTCGAGCCTGCACCGCCATTCAATATGATCATGGCTGATCATTCAACTCAGTATCCCGTACCTGCCTTCTCTCCATACCCTCTGATCCCTTTAGCCACAAGGGCCACATCTAACTCCCTCTTAAATATAGCCAATGAACTGGCCTCAACTACCCTCTGTGGCAGAGAGTTCCAGAGACCCACCACTCTGTGTGTGAAAAAAGTCCTTCTCATCTCGGTCCTAAAGGATTTCCCCCTTATCCTTAAGCTGTGACCCCTTGTCCTGGACCTCTCCAACATCGGGAACAATCTTCCTGCATCTAGCCTGTGCAACCCCTTAAGAATTTTGTAAGTTTCTATAAGATCGCCTCTCAATCTCCTAAATTCTAGAGAGTATAAACCAAGTCTATCCAGTCTTTCTTCAGAAGACAGTCCTGACATCCCAGGAATCAGTCTGGTGAACCTTCTCTGCACTCCCTCTATGGCAATAATGTCCTTCCTCAGATTTGGAGACCAGAACTGTATGCAATACTGCAGGTGTGGTCTCACCAAGACCCTATACAACTGAAGTAGAACCTCCCTGCTCCTATACTCAAATCCTTTTGCTATGAAAGCTAACATACCATTCACTTTCTTCACTGCCTGCTGCACCTGCATGCCTACTTTCAATGACTGGTGTACCATGACACCCAGGTCACGCTGCATCTCCCCTTTTCCTAATCGGCCTCCATTTAGATAATAGTCTGTTTTCCTATTTTTGCCACCAAAGTGGATAACCTCACATTTATCCACATTATACTGCATCTGCCAAACATTTGCCCACTCACCCAGCCTATCCAAAGTCAAAGTCAAAAGAGTTTATTGTCATGTGTCCCTGACAGGACAATGAAAATCTTTCTTTGCATAGCACAGCAGAACATAAAAGGCATTGACTACAATTTATACATAAATACACCCATGAATTAATAAATTAATAAAGTGCAAATAACAGATGGAGGGATGTTAATGTTCAGAGTTCCGAGCCAGGTTTAATAGCCTGATGGCTGTGGGGAAGTAGCTATTCCTAAACCGGGTTGTTGAAGTCTTCAGGCTCCTGTACCTTCTACCCGAAGGTAGCAGGGAGATGAGTGTGTGGCCAGGGTGGTGTGGGTCTTTAATGATGCTGCCAGCCTTTTTGAGGCAGCGACTGTGATAAATCCCCTCGATGGAAGGAAGGTCAGAGCCGATGATGGACTGGGCAGTGTTTACTACTTTTTGTAGTCTTTTCCTCTCCAGGGCGCTCAAGTTCCCGAAGCAAGCCACGATGCAACCAGTCAGCAAGCTCTCTACTGTACACCTGTAGAAGCTAGAGAGAGTCCTCCTTGACAGACCAACTCTCCGTAATCTTCTCAGGAAGTAGAGGCGCTGATGAGCTTTCTTAATAATTGCATATGTGTTCTCGGACCAGGAAAGATCTTCACAGATGTGCACGCCCAGGAATTTGAAGCTCTTGACCCTTTCAACCATCGACCCGTTGAAATAAACAGGACTGTGGGTCCCCATCCTACTCCTTCCAAAGTCCACAATCAGTTCCTTGGTTTTGCTGGTGTTGAGGGCCAGGTTGTTGTGCTGGCACCATATGGACAGTCGCTCGATCTCTGTTCTATACTCGGACTCATCCCCATCAGTGATACGTCCCACAACAGTGGTGTCGTCAGCGAACTTGATGATGGAGTTCGCGCTATGACCGGCTATGCAGTCATGAGTATAGAGTGAGTACAGCAGGGGGCTGAGCACGCAGCCCTGAGGTGCTCCCGTGCTGATTGATATCGAGTCTGACACATTTCCACCAATACAAACAGACTGTGGTCTGTGGATGAGGAAGTCGAGGATCCAATTGCAGAGGGATGCGCAAAGACCCAGTTCTGCGAGTTTGGTAACCAGCTTGGAGGGGATGATTGTGTTAAATGCCGAGCTGTAGTCAATGAATAGCAGCCTGACATATGAGTTTTTGTTCTCCAAGTGGTCCAGAGCGGAGTGGAGGGCCAGCGAGATCGTGTCCACCATTGATCTGTTGTGGCGGTAAGCGAACTGCAGTGGGTCCAGGTTTTTGTCGAGGTAGGAGTTGATTTGCGCCATGATCAACCTCTCGAAGCAGTTCATCACCACAGGCGTTAGTGCCACAGGTCGATAGTCATTGAGGCACGTCACCTTGCTCTTCTTGGGCACCTTTTGAAGCAGGTGGGAACCTCAGATCTCAGAAGTGACAGGTTGAAAATGTCCGTAAAAACTCCAGCCAGTTGGTCCGCACAGGTATTTAGGACACGACCAGGTATGCCATCAGGTCCAGACGCTTTTCGAGGGTTCACCCCTCTGAAGGATTTCCTGACGTCGGCCTCTGTGACTGAGACTGAAATACCATCACAGCGAATAGGGGCTCGGAAAGGCACATCGGTGTTCTCCCTATCAAAGCATGCATAAAATGCATTGAGCTCATCAGGGAGTGATGTATCGCCGACATCCGAGCTGCCTCCTGGTTTCTCCTTGTAAGAGGTGATTGCATTCAGTCCCCACCACAGCTGCCGAACATCTGTCTCATCCTCCAGCTTGGAGCAGTACTCCCTTTTGGCCTTTTTGCTGGCCTTACCAAGGTCGTATCTGGACTTCTTGTAGACCACTGTGTCATCAGACATGAATGCCCGGTGTCTGGTTTTCAGAAGAGTGCGGATCTCACAGTTCATCCAAGGTTTCTGATTGGGAAACACTCGGAAGGTTTTTATAGGGATGCAGTCCTCCACACATTTCTTTATGAAGTCTGTAACGACTGTGGCGTATTCATTCAAGTCTGTTGCCGAGTCCTTGAACATAGCCCAGTCTACAGATTCCAAACAGTCTTGTAGTTGTTCTTCTGCCCCCATCGACCAGCTCTGTACTGTCCTCACCTCTGGGGGTGCGCTCTTTAATTGCTGCCTGTAGGCAGGAAGAAGCAGCACCGCGGTATGGTCGGATTTACCGAAGTGAGGGCGAGGGAGAGCGCGGTAGGCATTCTTTATGGTGGTGTTGCAGTGGTCGAGGGTGTTTGGTCCTCTAGTGCAGCAGGAGACATGTTGGTGGAAGTTGGGGAGTGATTTCTTTAGGTTTGCCTTATTGAAGTCCCCAGCAATGGTGGTAAATGCCTCGGGGTAAGACGTCTGGTGTTTGTTGACCACGGCGTGCAGCTCCTCCAGTGCCAGACGGACATCTGCCTGGGGTGGGATGTAGACCGCGGTCAGGATGATGGAGGTGAATTCCCTCGGTAGGTAGAAGGGACGGCACTTCACCGCCAGATGTTCGAAATGTGGAGAGCAGGAGTTGGACAGGACTGCCACGTCTGAGCACCACGCAGAGTTGACCATGAGGCAGATGCCCCCTCCTCTCCCTTTCCCCGATGCCAGTGTATGGTCCATACGGTGGATGGAGAACCCTTCAGGCTGGACTGCTGAGTCTGGGGAGCTGGGGGTGAGCCATGTCTCTGTGAAACAGAACACAGAGCATTCCCTCAGCTACCTTTGACAAAGCAGCCTTGCCCTTAAGTCCTCCACTTTATTTTCAAGGGACTGTACATTGGCCAGTAGGATAGTAGGGAGAGGGGGCCGAAGTCCCCTGCGCTTCATTCTGACCTGAAGTCCTGCCCGCCGGCGACGTTTCCGGACACAATGGAGGCTTCCCCTTTGTTCCCAGGTACAGTGATTCCTGTACCTGCTGTTTCTGCGGACCAGCACTGGAACGGGAATTCCATCACAGACGGCAGCTCCAGCTCCGTAATGAATGGGGGTTCCCTCAGAATCAGCAGCTCCAGCTTCATTTCTTCTGGGATATCCAGCCCGTCGGCTCTGGAAGTCATCCCGGGGTTTCCAGGTGCCGTACCTGGGTTCTTCAGTCGGGTCGGGAGTTTCACAGCCAGCGTGGGAAAATTTAAAGTCCGGTGCTACCGCAGCTGCGGGAGATCGCAAAATTGCCAGCGCTTTCAGCTGCCCAAGCAGCCTGTCAGAAACGGCACCGATTACTGCCGTTTCCCTGATGCAGGTAAGTTGATAGAAGTTGTAGGTAAATCTTTTCTGTTCTGGTGCTCCGCAAAAGTCGCCGCAGGGAGGCGCCATCTTGACCAAGTCACCTTGCAGTCTCCTAGCATCCTCCTCACAGCTAACACTGCCCCCCATCTTAGTGTCATCCGCAAATTTGGAGATATTGCCTTCAATTCCCTCATCCAGATCATTAATGTATATTATAAATAGCTGGGGTCCCAGCACTGAGCCTTGCGGTACCCCACTAGTCACTGCCTGCCATTGTGAAAACGACCTGTTTACTCCTACTCTTTCCTTCCTGTTTGCCAGCCAGTTCTCTATCCACATCAATACTGAACCCCCAATGCCGCATGCTTTAAGTTTATATACTAATCTCTTATGTGGGACCTTGTCGAAAGCCTTCTGGAAGTCCAGATACACCACATCCACTGGTTCTCCCCTATCCACGCTACTAGTTACATCCTCAAAAAATTCCACAAGATTCGTTCAACATGATTTACCTTTCGTTAATCCATGCTGACTTTGTCCAATGATTTCACCACTTTCCAAATGTGCTGCTATCCCATCTTTAATAACTGACTCTAGCAGTTTCCCCACTACCGATGTTAGACTAACTGGTCTGAAATTTCCCGTTTTCTCTCTCCCCCCCTTCTTAAAATGAGGGGTTACGTTTGCTACCCGCCAATCCTCAGGAACTACTCCAGAATCTAAAGAAGTTTGAAAGATTATCACTAATGCATCCACTATTTCCGGAGCTTCTTCCTTAAGTACTCTGGAATGCAGCCTATCTGGCCCTGGGGATTTATCGGCCTTTAATCTATTCAATTTACCCAACACCATTTCCCGACTAACCTGGATTTCACTCAAGTCCTCCTTTGACCCGCGGTCCCCTGCTATTTCCGGCAGATTATTTATGTCTTCCTTAGTGAAGACGGAACCAAAGTAGTTATTCAATTGGTCCGCCATATCCTTGTTCCCCATGATCAACTCACCTGTTTCTGACTGCAAGGGACCTACATTTGTTTTAACTAATCTCTTTCTCTTCACATATCTATAAAAACTTTTGCAGTCAGTTTTTATGTTCCCTGCCAGTTTTCTTTCATAATCTATTTTTTCCTTTCCTAATCAAGCCCTTTGTCCTCCTCTGCTGGTCTCTGAATTTCTCCCAGTCCTCTGGTATGCTGCTTTTTCTGGCTACTTTGTACGCATCATCCTTTGCTTTGATACTATCCCTGATTTCCCTTGTTATCCACGGATGCACTACCTTCCCTGATCTATTCTTTTATCAAACTGGGATGAACAATTTTTGTAGTTCATCCATGCAGTCTTTAAATGTCTTCCATTGCGTATCCACCGTCAAACCTTTTAGAATTGATTGCCAGTCAATCATGGCCAATTCACGTCTCATACTCTCAAAGTTACCTTTCCTTAAGTTCAGAACCATTGTTTCTGAATTAACAATGTCACTCTCCATCCTAATGAAGAACTCAACCATATTATGGTCACTCTTGCCCAAGGGGGCACGCACAATAAGACTGCTAACTAACCCTTCCTCATTACTCAATACCCAGTCTAAAATAGCCTGCTCTCTCGTTGCTTCCTCTACATGTTGATTTAGATAACTATCCCGCATACTTTCCAAAAAATCCTCTTCCTCAGCGCCCATGCCAATTTGATTCACCCAATCTATATGTAGATTGAAGTCACCCATTATAACTGATTTGCCTTTGTCGCACGCATTTCTAATTTCTTGTTTGATACCATCCCCAACTTTACTACTGTTAGGTGGCCTGTACACAACTCCCACTAGCGTTTTCTGCCCCTTAGTGTTTCGCAGCTCTACCCATACTGATTCCACATGCTCCAAGCTAATGTCCTTCCTTTCAATTGCGTTATTCTCCTCTCTAACCAGCAACGCTACCCCACCTCCTTTTCCTTTCTCTCTATCCCTCCTGAATATTGAATATCCCTGGATGTTCAGCTCCCAGCCTTGGTCACCCTGGAGCCATGTCTCCGTGATTCCAACTATATCATGCTCATTAATAGCTATCTGCACGTTCAACTCATCCACCTTATTACGAATACTCCGTGCATTGAGACACAAAGCCTTCAGGCTTGTTTTTACAACGCTCTTACCCCTTATACAGTTTTGTTGAGAAGTGGCTCTTTTTGATTTTTGCCCTGGTTTTGTCTGCCTGCCACTTTTACTTTTCACCTTGCTCCCTATTGCTTCCACCCTCGTTTTACACCCACTGCCTCTCTGCTCTTGTACCCATCACCCAGCCACATTAGTTTAAATCCTCCCCGACAGCACTAGCAAACACTCCCCCAAGGACATTGGTTCCATTCCAGCCCAGGTGCAGACCGTCCTGTTTATATTGGTCCCACCTCCCCCAGAAATGGTTACAGTGCCCTAAAAATTTGAATCCCTCCCCCTTGCACCATTTTTCAAGCCACGTATTCATCTGCAATATCCTCCTATTTCTACTCTGACTGGCCCGTGGCACTGGTAATAACCCAGAGATTATTACCTTTGAGGTCCTACTTTTAAGTTTATCTCCTAGCACCCTAAATTCACCTTGTAGGACCTCATCCCTTTTTTTACCTATATCGTTGGTGCCAATATGCACCACGACAACTGGCTGTTCACCCTCCCCCTCCAGAATGTTCTGCAGCCGTTCAGTGACATCCCTGACCTTTGCACCCGGGAGGCAACATACCATCCTGGAGTCTCATTTGCGGCCGCAGAAACGCCTATCTATTCCCCTGACAATTGAATGCCCTATTACTATTGCTCTTCCCCTCTTTTTTCCCCCATCATGTGCTGCAGAGCCACCCATGGTGCCATGAACTTGGCTGCTGCTGCATTCCCCTGATGAGCCATCTCCCTCAACAGTATCCAAAATGGTAAACCTGTTGAGTAGGGAGATGACCGCAGGGGACTCCTGCACTATCTGCCTACTGCTTTGCTGGCTATTGGCCACCCGCTCCCTTTCTGTCCTCTTACCTTTTACCTGTGGCATGACCAACTCGCTGTATGTGTTATCCACGACTTTCTCTGCATTGTGGATGCTCCAGTATGAATCCAGCCGCAGCTCCAATCGTTCAATGTGGTCTGCCAGGAGCTGCAGCTGGACACACTTCCTGCAAATGTAGTCACCAGGGACACCGACAATATCCCTGATCTCCCACATGTTGCAGGATGAGCAAACCATGGGGCCAATCTCCACTGACATACCTTACTCCCAAATTACTCTGTATTAAATATATATATATTTTTTAATTTAAATTTATTTTTTATTAAACGCAAAACTTTATCCTTTGAACTTTACTAATAAATACTAATAAATACTGAATCCCTAACTCCCAGAATCCTTAGCTCCCAGAATTCTTAACTCCCTGAATCCTTAGCTCCCAGAACCCTTAAACCTGTAGGCAGAAATGTAAAAATGTAAACATGTAAACCCCAGGTCTGAAATGTAAACCCTCTCTCTGAGATGGAACGTTGCAGATGCTGGTCTCACAGTGCAGGTAACTCCACCCTCTCTCTCCAACGGCTCCCCGGGCCTCTGATTGTACGTGAGAATTAGCAGTCGATCCCTGAAAGCTTTGGCAATAGCTCCCTAATGTGTCACCAACAAGAAGGAAGAAGGTAGCAGGCAAATGGGAAAACCACTTATGGTTTCCACTCATGGAAAATCATCATGTGTTTAATCATTTCAACAGCAATCGGGGATGGAAAAAATAACAAGATCCCAAAAAATGAGTAAATAAATAGATTGCTCATTACTGATAAATCAGTGAGACATGTTGACCTAGCCACACGAAAGCAGACCAAACAGTGAATTTCATTTCTAGTAAGAGAAATCTAGTAAGGAACAGTTAAACTAGCTTTAAACCTGAGTCTGACTATACTTGTAAGCACAGTTATGAGTATCATGTCCCAAAAATTATATAGAAATGTCACTGAAGATGAAAAGGAAGATATTGGATAATGCTAGCGCAGTAAAAAAATATTTATGAGCAAAGACTATGCAAGCTGGAGTTCTTTTTTGCTAAATATACAAAAGCAAAGAGAAAGACTGATGGACTGTTTGAAAGTTCTGAGAGGATTTTTCCAAGTCAAAAGAGTTTATTGTCATGTGTCCCTGACAGGACAATTAAATTCTTTCTTTGCTTCAGCACAACAGAACATAGTAGGCATTGACTACAAAACAGATCAGTGTGTCCATATACCATTATATATGTAAATACACACATGAATAAATAAATTGATAAAGTGCAAATAACAGATAAAGGGGTATTAATATTCAGAGTTTTGTCCGAGCCAAGTTTAATACCCTGATGGCTGTGGAGAAGTTGCTATTCCCGAACCTGGTCGTTGCAGTCCTCAGGCTCCCGTACCTTCTGCCTGAAGGTAGCAGGGAGATGAGTGTGTGGCCAGGATGGTGTGGGTCCTTGATGATGCTGCCAGCCTTTTTGAGGCAGCGACTGCGATAGATCCCTTCGATGGAAAGGAGGTCAGAGCCGATGATGGACTGGGCAGTGTTTACTACTTTTTGTCGTCTTTTCCTCTCCAGGGCGCTCAAGTTGCCAAACCAAGCCACGATGCAACCGGTCAGCAAGCTCTCTACTGTGTACCTGTAGAAGTTAGAGAGAGCCCTCTTTGACAGACCGACTCTCCGTAATTTTCTCAGGAAGTAGAGGCGCTGATGAGCTTTCTTAATAATTGCATCTGCGTTCTCGGACCAGGAAAGATCTTCACAGATGTGCACGACCAGGAATTTGAAGCTCTTGACCCTTTCAACCATCGACCCATTGATATAAACAGGACTGTGGGTCCCCATCCTACTCCTACCAAAGTCCACAATTAGTTCCTTGGTTTTGCTGGTGTTGAGGGCCAGGTTATTGTGCTGGCACCATATGGACAGTCGCTCGATCTCTCTTCTATACTCTGACTCATCCCCATCAGTGATACGTCCCACAACAGTGGTGTCGTCAGCAAACTTGATGATGGAGTTCGCACTATGACCGGCTACGCAGTCATGAGTATAGAGTGAGTACAGCAGGGGGCTGAGCCCGCAGCCTTGAGGTGCTCCCGTGCTGATTGTTATCGAGTCTGACACATTTCCACCAATCCGAACAGACTGTGGTCTGTGAAGGAGGAAGTTGAGGATCCAATTGCAGAGGGATGTGCAGAGACCCAGTTCTGCGAGTTTGGTAACCAGCTTGGAGGGGATGATTGTGTTAACTGCCGAGCTGTAATCGATGAATAACAGCCTGACATATGAGTTTTTGTTGTCCAAGTGGTTCAGAGCGGAGTGGAGGGCTAGCATCCACAATTGATCTGTTGTGGCGCTAAGCGAACTGCAGCGGGTCCAGGTTTCTGTCGAGGTAGGAGTTGATTTGCGTCATGATCAACCTCTCCAAGCACTTCATCACCACAGGCGTTAGTGCCATTGGTCGATAGTCATTGAGACATGTCACCTTGCTCTTCTTGGTCTCCGGTATTATTGATGCCCTTTTGGAGCAGGTGGGAACCTCAGACCTCAGAAGTGACAGGTTTTAAATGTTCGTAAAAACTCCAGCCAGTTGGTCCACACAGGTTTTTGGAACACGACCAGGTATACCATCAGGTTCAGGCGCTTTTCGAGGGTTCACCCCTCTGAAAGATTTCCTGACATCGAGTTTAAATATGGAGAATACGTTTAATTAACTAGCAAGTTTTAAAAGTCGAAGTTACTAACAAAAGGTAACGAAAGTAACAATCATTGATGAATCCAATTGAAATTCAGAAGTAATACCTGTGCCAAAGGTGGTAAGAATATGGAATGTACTACCACAGGAACGATGGAGACATAAAACACAGGTGCATTTAAGAAGAACCTAGCGAGACATACACACGTGAGAGGAAAGGGCTAATAATATTAAGTGAAATGGGTCGGGACGATGCATGTATGTTGGACACCAACACCTTAGAGAGCATTTTGTCTATTTGGCCTGTTTCTGGCTGCAAGTTTTGTAACTTGATGAATTTGAGCAGCAGTTAGAGAGCAACAAAGCAGAACAGTTGATTCCTTGGAAACTCAGGCCAGAGAGGAATATTTGCTCTTGGCAAGATGCCATTCTGAAATTCATCAAGTCCACAGACTGAATACTGCATTGGCACCAGCCACTTTCATCTAAAACTTGTTCTGAAGTCCTGAGAGAATGGATGGCTGGAAGATATGTTGCACTTCCATGTGAACCATGTGAATGTGTTGGCTACTTTCCAGTCTTTTGCTACATAAATCTTAACAGTCAACATTTTAACTCAAAGGTGGGATTGAGTGAGGACAGAAGTGAATATGGTCTCCTACTGCTAAACCTTCTTGCTCAAAGCCGTCGAGATAAAGTCACTGCTGGAAGGTGGGAGACAAAATAGGCAGGATTTGTCTTCCCCCACAAACCCTTAAATGAATAGGGAGAAAATTGATAAGATTTAGAATTGAAGAGGTAGGTAAAGCTAATGGCATTCTTGGCTACCAAAAGCCTCCTGCTAAAACGGTGATCCAAAACATCTTGGGGTGTGAATGACAGTAACTTCAACTGAACTGCAGTCTCATTACAGCCAGAATCATTCCCATGCAATTTTTTCAGGATTTCTTTAATCTTAAAGGAACCCCAGACTGATTCCTGGGATGTACCAGACTGATTCCTGGGATGTCAGGACTGTCTTACGAAGAAAGACTGGGTAGACTCGGTCTATACTCTCTAGAATTTAGGAGATTGAGGGGGATATCGTATAGAAACTTACTAAATTCTTAAGGGGTTGGACAGGCTAGATGCAGGAAGATTGTTCCCCATGTTGGGGAAGTCCAGGACAAAGGGTCACAGCTTAAGGATAAGGGGGAATTCTTTTAAGACTGAGATGAGAAATACCTTTTTCACACAGAGAGTATTGAGTCTCTGGAACTCTCTGCCACAGAGGGTAGTTGAGGCCAGTTCATTGGCTATATTTAAGAGGGAGTTAGATGTGGCCTTTGTGGCCAGAGGGATCAGAGAGTATGGAGGGAAGGCAGGTACAGGATACTGAGTTGGATGATCAGCCATGATCATATTGAATGGCGGTACAGGCTCGAAGGGCCGAATGGCCTACTCCTGCACCTAATTTCTATGTTTCTATGTTAAGGTGAGCTAACTAATTGAAGTAGCATGGGCAAATAATTGCAGAGCATTGTGAAAAAGGCAGGCACTGTACGCTGGTGGTTGTGGGGATGAATGTTTAGGTTGCTTGATGTGCTGCCAAACAAGTGGGCTTCTTTATCCAGAAAGATGTCAAACACGAGATTTGTTGATACTATACTATATATGTTGACACGACAGGCAAGTGGAGAGTGTTCCATCACATTCCTGACCTGTGCCTCGTAGATGGTGGCAAAACCTTTGGGACTGTTAGGAGTGAGCCGCTTGCTCGGAATAGTAAAGAGAGGGACTGGAGGAATTATTACAAATTCCGAGAGAGTTTGATAGTTTGAGCAAGGAGAAAATGTTCCAGGAGCTCGCAAGTCTCAAAGTAGAGGTTATGAACACAAGGTAATCACTGATAAATCCAACTGAGAATTCAGAAGTAACGTACTTGCCAAAAATGGTACGAGCGTGTGGAATGTGCTACCACGGGAATGAGACAAAAAGCACAACCAACTTCCACAGATGCGACTTAGAAAGCATTTTATCAGGATGCATTCCAACATGGTTTGGGAACAGCTCAATACAACACCGCAATTACAGAGAACTTTGGTTGCAGCCTTGACAATCACGCAAATGAACCTCCCTTCCATTGATTCTACACTTCACGCTGCCTCGGCAAAGCCACCAGCATAATCACGGAGGGGTTTCACCCCGGACACTCCTTCTTCTCTCCTCTCCCATCAGGCAACAGGTACAGAGTGTGAAAACCGAAACCTCCAGATTCAGGGGCATTTTTTTTTTCCAGGTGTTTCGAGGCAACTGAACCATCCTATCGCAACTGAAGAGCAGTCCTGAGCTACTAACTACCTCATTGGAGACCCTTGGACCATCTTTAATCATACTTTACTGGACTTATTTTGCACTAAATGTTATTCCCTTTATCAAATATCTGCAGGGCGTGGAAGATTGCAACCTTCACGTGGTCCGCCCTGTTTCGACTAATGCAATCAACTCGACGTGCACAAACGGAAGATCAAATAGAACAAGTTGTCCAACAACTTTAGGCTGTGCATGCCACACGAAAGAAGAAGAAGAAGAAGAAGTATCTGCTCACTATGGATGTGATGTACAAGTAATATATATAGTTTTTCTGCTGACTGGTTAGCATGCAACACAGGCTTTTCCCTGTACTTCGGTACACGTAACAATAAACTAAACTACAAAAAAATACCCTAGATCTTCTTCAGCCTCTGACCTTACCTTCCAGCCATCTGGTTGGATGGATGGTCCAATTGAACTTCTGGACAATTGTCACTCCCAGAATACTAGTAGTAGGAGGTTCAGCTCTGATAATAACCTGCAAGAATTTTCATTATGTGTAGAAAGGAATGGCAGATGCTGATTTATACCAAAGATAGACACAAAGTGCTGGAGAAACTCAGTGAGTCAGGCAGCATCTCTGGAGTAAAAGGATGGATGATGTATTGGGTCGGGTCCCAGACTGAAAGTGGAGGGGAAGCCATTGTACTTTTCCATTATACGTGTACCTCACTGCACTTGTGTATGTGACAATAAACTTGACTTGACTTAACTTGATGATCAATGCCTTTGAAAATCAGTGGGTGTTAAATTTTCTTCTTGTTTTGGAGTGTCTGTGATGGACATTAAACGGAAATAACATTGAACTTTCCCGTGGTAGTTGGAGGTAATTTTTGCTTATTGAGTACTGAACACCAGGCAGGATGCATGCTGAATTCAAAGAAATGCATGGGTCCACTGAGATGGCGGTAGACAATAGACAATTGAAAATAGACAATAGGTGCAGGAGTAGGCCATTCAGTCCTTCGAGCCAGCACCGCCATTCAATGTGATCATGGCTGATCATCCCCAGTCAGTACCCCGTTCCTGCCTCCTCCCCATATCCCCTGACTTCCGCTATTTTTAAGAGCCCTATCTAACTCTCTCTTGAAAGCATCCAGAAAACCTGCCTCCACCGCCTCTGAGGGCAGAGAATTTCACAGACTCACCACTCTCTGTGAGAAAAAGTGATTCCTCGTCTCCATTCTAAATAGCTTACTCCTTATTCATAAACTGTGGCCCCTGGTTCTGGACTCCCACAACATCGGGAACATGTTTCCTGCCTCTAGCGTGTCCAAGCCCTTAACAATCTTATATGTTTCAATGAGATGCTCTCTCATCCTTTTAAACTCCAGAGTGTACAACCCCAGCTGTTCCATTCTCTCAGCATATGACAGTCCCACCATCCCGGGAATTAACCTTGTGAACCTATGCTTCACTCCATCAATAGCAAGAATGTCCTTCCTCAAATAATGTCCTTCCTCAAATGGTAGGGTAGGATAGGAGGGGATATCAGCAAACCTGTGAAATCTGACTAGCTTTTGTATGATATTACTGTAAATAATGCAGTTGAAAAATAGTATGGCACCAATGTGGGAGAGGAATGATTCAAATGGAACTTCAGGGACAACTTCTTCACACAGAGGGTGGTGCATATTTGGAACGAGTTGCAAAGAGGAAGTAGTAGAGCTGTTGTTATTATGACTTTTAAAAGACACTTGGACAGGTACATGGTTAGGAAACGTTTGGAATGGATAAGGAAAAGGAATAGGCAGGTGGGATTAACTTGGGTAATTTATTTGGCATGAATGAGTTTGGCCAAAGGGCCTGTTTCTATGCTGTGAGCTCTGTGATTCTATCTCTAAGGTAAATCTTTGAGATAATAGTGCAGGAACAACACCAAGATAAGCCATTACAGGCGATTCCCTGGATAGTAATGTATAGATTGGAATGGGTAGGTATAGGTTAATCCCACAAGAAGCTGTTCACATGAAAATAAACAGAAACACAAAATGACATTAAACACTGTTCTTATCTTTGAAACAAATCACAATTCCCACAGTTAGTTTGTTATTGGAAAGTGACCAGAGGATATAATGTAAGCAAAATAATCTGCAGTAATCTGGGTGATACAGTAGTTAACTGGAACAACCCCTGTGAAATAATTATACATTCCAAAGGTACTATTGTTAAATAAGCATGCAAAGTAAAAAGGAAATCACACAGGAACAAATGTGAGGCAGTAACAACTTTCATTGCAATTTATAAGAATTAGCATTAAAATATCTTCAAACAAATAAAGTACTTTTGAAATGATTTTGACCTGGATGGGAATACAACCGGCCAGACCATCCAATATCAGTAGCAAGCAACTTGCACTGAATTAAATGGGTGGATATGAGTAATGTGCTGAAATACCCCCATCCATTATTGTAATTTGAGCTTTATCTTTAAAATAGTAAATTATAAACTTGTTGTAAGTAACACAAGAAATGTGCTCTCCTTTCTATTATGAAGGAGTAACTAACATTGATCAATGTAATACATTGTTACCTTCATTTTTGGATATAAATTTAAAATTAGTGAATTATTTTTTTCTGACATTGAATTGATTTTCCACTGTGTTGTTAGGTGCAGATGTTTGCTTCTTTAATGGAAACATTTACACATAATGTAGAATTTACAGCATAATAATGATGTTTACAATTCACATGAGCCCCTTCCCACCCTAGTTACTTAATTGCCCAGCAAAATATCCTATCACTTCTTTCTCACTCATTGAAGTTATCCATCTTTCGTGAAATACAACAATCCTATTAGTCTGAACCAGCTTTTTTAGATAAAGAAGCTCCTCCTGATTCCCCTATTGGCTTTATAACCTTATACTACCTTATAATTATGTCACCTAGTTTTACATTAGTGCACAATTTGAAATACCAAGAAAGGTTCTGACCCAAAATTTTACCTATCTGTGATCTCTAGAGAGACTGCCTGAGTTGTGGAGTTACTCCAACACTTTGTGTCTTTTTTTGGAAACACCTTCTCTCTGATTTGTTGTCATAAGATCGTGTGATAGGAGCAGAATTAGGCCATTCGGCCCAATCCACCATTCACATGCTGCTTCCTGTCTGTCAGGAAGCTGCTGATCCACCGACAGAGGGATTCAGGCTCACTCAACTCGGAAGATTTGGAGTGTAGTAGCTCTGGCACAATGGTGTTGAATGCAGAGCTAAAATGAACAAACAAAATCCTCGCATAGGTCCCCTGGCAGTCTAGATGCTGGAGGATGAAGTGCAGGCCCAGGTTGACTGCATCATCCACAGATCTATTGGCCCGATATACAAACTGCAGAGGATCCAGCAGGGGGTTCGTGATATTTTTCAGCTTGGCCAGCACAAGCCTTTCACGGGTCTTCATGACTACAGAGGTCAGTGCGACAAGCCTGTAGTCATTAAGACCAGTAATCCTTGCCTTTTTGGGTAAAGGGACAATAGTGACTGAAGCAGGCAGAGACAGTACAGGTTTTTAGGGACTAGTTGAAAATGTCTGTGTAGACCGGTGCCAGTTGTTCGGCACAGAGCTTGAGAGCAAAGGGGGAAACATCTGGGGTCTGCATCTGGGATTGAAAATTGTACGCAATGAAGACTACTCCCCATGTACTGTGGGTATCACCATCTTTTTTTCTCAGTCTGAAGAAGGCTCCCGACCTGACATGTTCCCTATTCATGTCCTCCAGAGATACTGCCTGCCACAGAGTTGCTCCATAACCTTGTGTTCTATGCAATTTTCCAGCATCCACAGTTCCTTGTGCCTCCCATTTTAACTGCCTGTTTGACCTATTCTGTAGTTTCTGAAGATCTGTGGATCTACACTCTGGTGTCCCTTTGTTCCTCCCCATCACTCAGTATCTTCTCATTCTTTGGGTAATTAATTGTGTATGGGCATTGTCAGCCATGTGAAAATCTTCCAATTTATTCAGTTGTTTTTTAATAATATTTTACATTATAGAAGTAGAAATGTAGGCAAACTGTAAATAGGTGTTTAATATTGACAATTGTTATACTGTCAACATGTAACACGGTGGCCATCTTTTGGAAACATGGTGGCCATCTTTTACATAGATGATTTGGACTTTGAAAATGAAAATGCAATATCAAATTTGTGGACGATGCCAAAATTACAAGGTATCATTAAAAGTGAAGAGAACTGGGGGCATAGAAATTACATTAAGCATTTACATTTTTTTTTGAGTACATTTTCAGTTCTGCATTGCAAAAAAATGATAAAAGCACAAAGAAAATAGAAAATAGAAAGAGTGAAATCAGATTTAAAGGGGTACAATTTTCAGCAAACTGATAGACTCGGGGCTCTCACTTCATCCTCCAGCACCTAGACCGCCAGGGGACCTATGCGAGGATTTTGTTTGTTGATTTTAGCTCTGCATTCAACACCATTATGCCAGAGCTACTACACTCCAAACTCTTAATTCTTCCCTTCCCTCCCGCTCCCTTGTCAATTCTTCCCTTCCCTCCCGCTCCACTCCTTCCCCGGGCACTTTCCCTTGCAACCGCAAGAGATGCTACACTTGTCCCTTCACCTCCCCCATCCACTCCTTTCAGGGACCCAAGCAGTCATTCCAAGTCCGACAGAGGATCACCTGCACCTCCTCCAACCTCATCTACTGCATCCGTTGCTCCAGATGCCAGCTGATCTACATCGGTGAGACCAAGCGGAGGCTGGGCGATCATTTCGCCGAACACCTCCGCTCGGTCCGCAATAACCAACCCGACCTCCCGGTGGCTCAGCACTTCAACTCACCCTCCCATTCCGTATCCGACCTCTCGGTCCTGGGCCTCCTCCACGGCCAGAGTGAGCAACACCGCAAGTTGGAGGAACAGCACCTCATATTCCGCTTGGGGAGTCCGCATCCCCTGGGCTTAAACATTGAATTTTCTCAATTCTGTTCACCCAGACTGCCCCCTCCCCCTCCCCACCTCTCTCTCAGCTATCGGGCCCTGACATTCCTTCTCCATCTCCCCCCCCCCCCCCCCCACCCCAGTCGCACTAGCTTCTCATTTTCGCACCACAAACAGCTTACAATGGCCTGTTTCCTTTATCATCAATACTTTTTTGCATATCTTTCATTCATTGTTCTTTATCTCTCCACATCACTGTCTATATCTCTCGTTTCCCTGATCCCTGACCAGACTGAAGAAGGGTCTCGACCCGAAACGTCGCCTATCTCCTTCGCTCCTTAGATGCTGCTGCACCCGCTGAGTTTCTCCAGCTTTTTGTGTAACCCTACACTCCAAACTCTCCAAGTTGACTGTGCCTGAACCCCCTTGTCGGTGAATCACCAGCTTCCTGACAGACAGCAAGCAGCAAGTGAGGCTGGGAAAGCACATCTTGGACCCGAAAACCCTCAGCATAGGAGCACCTCCTTTTGAATCACTGTCTCCTCTGTCAAGCTTCTCAAGTTTGCGGTTGACACAACCCTGATTGGACTGATCCAGGATGGGGAGGAATCTGCCTGCAGACAGGAAGTGACACAGCTGGCATCCTGGTGCCATCGCAACAACCTAGAACTCAATGCTCTTAAGACAGTGGAATTGATTGTAGACTTTAGGAGATCTCCCCCTCCCCTCACCCCACTCACCATCAACAACACCACAGTCACATCTGTGGAGTCTTTTAAGTTCCTGGGAACCATCATCTCCAAGGATGCTTACGTGGGGGGCTACAATAGACTTCACAGTCAAAAAGGCACAACAGAGGATGTATTTCCTGCGGCAGCTGAGGAAGCACAATCTGTCACAGGCAATGATAGTCCAATTCTATACGACCATCATAGAGTCCGACTATCCTCACCTTCTCCATCATGGTCTAGTTTAGCTCAGCCACCAAGCACGACGGAGACTGCAGCAAATCGTCTGATCAGCTGAGGTTATTGACTGCAACCTTCCATCCATAGACGAACTGTACACTGCATTGGGCCAGGAAGCGAGCAAATAAGATCATCTCTTACTCCTCTCACCCTGGCCACAAATCTTTGAATCACTTCCCTCTGGAAGGCAACTCCGGACTGTCAAAGCTGCCACAGCCAGACATAAAAACAGCTTTTATCCATGAGTATTAGTTCTACTCAATAACCAAAAACCTGTAGCCTCCTTTTGCTCTGGTATTTTATTTAATTCACATGTTTAATCAATAATGTTTTATTATTAATGTTTAATGTTTTATGTCTCATTTTATGGATGATCAGCCATGATCACATTGAATGGCGGTGCTGGCTCAAAGGGCCAAATAACCTACCCCTGCACCTATTGTCTATTGTCTATTCCTAACTCACTGTATGTCATGTTGTCACTTGTGGGCGGAGCACCAAGGCAAATTCCTTGTATGTGAATACTTGGCCAATAAACATTCATTTATTCATCAAAGTTATTCTAGATGCCTCTGGCAAAAGGAATAACACAGCAAATGAATAAGATTAGAGCTAAGGGCGAGCACTGCCTGATTTCAGATCTAATGCTCTCTGTTTTTCATACATTGAATTGGACTGCACTGTGGATGTCTGCAATGAACAAGGAGATTCAATTTCACTGATCTAGAGGCAGGGACTATCGCAACATTTAAGAAACAATTAGACAAGTACATGGATGGGACACGTTTGGAGGGATATGGGCCAAACACAGGCAGGTGGGTTGCTGGTAACTGGGACATGATGGCTGCTGTGGGAAAATTAGGCCGAAGGGCCTGTTTTCACACTGTATAGCTCAATGACTCTGGACATTGCAGTCATTTGGGAAGATGCACAGAACATTTTCCCAATGTTGAATTGGTCTTTTCCCTTCTATTTCCATAAATAATATTTATGTAACACAGGTCTCTCAGTAAGAACAACGCCCATTTTTTTCCTGTAGAGTTCACATTCTGTTGTTTTTTCTTGTCTGCAATTAGCATTTTTTGGTACAAAAATATGTATATAAATCAAATGCAGATCAATTCTAGCAGCCGGTCTCTCATTTCTATATTAGCAGACTTCTGTGGCAGGAGCAGGAGGCAGTTGATGTTTTTTTTTAAATTTCCACTTGAAAAGAAACAATATGAAAAATGCAGACTAATCCACAAAAAAACCTCAAAGAACCCACTGTAAATTTCTGGATCAGTATAAAAATAATAAACTTGGAAACAAAATCCATCAATTAAATCAGAAATTTAAATTGTTAGTCCTAAATTTTGTCACAATTATATAAGCACACAGTAAACTTGACTCGATTTAATCAATATGCAATCCATATGTCCTTTTTGAAAACTTTTTTGGAAAACGTTCAGGTTTACAGTATATTTGGTCATGTAACTCAGGTAACTTTGTGAGAAGGTGATTAAAAACTATGTAAAGGGGCTGTCCCACTAGGTGACGTATTGACGCACGGTGTTTCCTCAAGTGTCGCAACATTTTGTTTGTCGCCGCTGGATTTTGAAATGTTCAAAATCTTTTGCCGATCCTGATATGACGCCGGCAGTCGCCGAAAAAAATCGCCAAGTGGGACAGGCCCTTAACACTACAAGATGGGTCGAACTGCCCACATGGCTATTAATTGAACAGGAAAGCACTTACAAAGTAAGTGACTTACTAAGTGACTTACTAAAGGGCCTGTCCCGCTTGCCAATTAAAAAAAAATCTATTTTTTTATTAGAAGTAATGTACAATAGTATAAACCAAAAATAACATAATACATTTCATGTACCACTTCTTGTTTCATAACAGAAAAGTAAGAGAAGCAAGAAAAAGAAAAATAGAGAAAGTTAGATAGGATAGTGATATTAATAGTACGTGAAAAAGTGGAAAAAAAGAGAGCGCCCATAAAGATGTAAAGCACGAGAAAGAGTAAAAGAAAGAAAAATTAAAATTAACAAAAGGAAAATATAAACAAAATAACATAAGAGGGATGTACTTGCTTCATATCTTTACACACCCCTCACCAGGTCCTGAAACCGTTTATTTCCAGAGTTATGTTGCACCTTCTGCTTGTAATAAGTCGATAAATGGAGACCAAATCTTTAAGAATTGGTCTGATTTGCCTGCTAAGACAAATCTCATGTCTTCGCGGTGTAACATTTCGGACATATTTGAAATCCACATTTTTAACGTTGGTGTGGGTGCATTTTTCCAAAATTTAAGTATGTTTTTTTTTGCCATTATTAAGCCATAATTAAGGAAATTCTTTTGGAACGAAGTCAGCTCAAAGCCGACTACCATTGTTCCAAAAATAATCAGTTCTGCGTTAGGTTTCAATTTTATTTTACATAATTTTGTGAACATTTCAAAAATTCCATTCCAAAATTTTTGGATTTTTATGCAAAAAACAAAGGAATGTGTTATAGTTGCATCTTGAGATAAACATTTATGCCACTTGCCAATTTTTTCGGTGACAGCCGGCATCATTGACTGACGTATCAGGTCACCGAAAAGGTCGCTGCATGATGTGGCGTGATGCGGCGTAACGTGGCATGACGACGTGTTGACGCACAATGTTTCCTCAAGTGTCACAACGTTTTTTTTGTAGCCGCTGGATTTTGAAATGTTCAAAATCTTTTGGCGACCCGGAAATGACACCATCAGTCGCCGAAAAAATCACCAAGTCACCAAATCACCAAGTCACCAATCACCAAACAGCCCCTTAAGTGACTTTCAAAGTGACTTACTTAATGACTTACTTAGTTACTTAAGGGCCTGTCCCACATCGCGATTTATTCGGCGACTGCCGGCGTCATATCAGTGTCGCCAAAAGTTTTTGCACATTTCAAATCGAGTGGCGACAAAAAAATGTTGCGACACTTGAAGAAACAACGCGCGTCAAACGTCATAACACCGCGTCACCGCTGCGTCATGCCGCATCACAAAATCGCCAAGTGGGACAGGCCCTTTGCTAAGTGACTTTTGCATCAAAATCGGCATTACAAGGACCGCATTTTTTTTGAGTCACTTTGTATTTTAAACCTTCCATATATGGCCTCACGGCATAGGATATATAGGAGGTCCACATCAACAACAGCGGATACAGTAGATGAGGTTGGAGGAGGTGCAAGTGAACCACTGTCTCACCAAGCGCAACTGGACGCTCGTTTTGCTGAACACCTACGCTCAGTACTCCTTGGCCTCCGCGATATCCCATTGGCAAACATTTTAGCTCCCCCTCCCATTCCTATATTGACCTTTCTGTCCTGGGGCTCCTTCACTGTCAGAGTGAGTTCACATGAAAATTGGAGGAATAGCACCTCATATTTCGCCTCGGCAACTTACAACCCAGCAGTATGAATATTGATTTCTCTAATTTCAAGTAATGTTTGCATTCCCTTTCTCTCCATCCATCCTCCACCCTAGGCTTCCTGCTAGTTTCACTGTTTGTATCCCTTCGTCATCAACTCTTTCACAGCCAACAATGGATCATTGTGGGCTCCATAATTACTGGGTTATCGCTGCCAGCTCTGATTTTGTTCTGTACCTTTTCATACCTCTAGTTTCCCTCTCCCCTGACTCTCAGTCTGAAGAAGGCTCTTTACCCGAAATGTTACTTATTCCTTTTCTCCAGAGATGCTGCCTGACCCACTGAGTTATTCCAGCATTTTGCATTTGCATTTCCTTCCTTTTTTTGTTAAATATTTTTTATTAGAAGTAAGTACATATCAAGATAAGGATATACATGTCATATACATTCTTAATATTAAGCAGTTTGTACATCATTGGAGATATATCATCGGTTATTGTATGTAAATCTTCGTCTATTTCTTCGTTCAGGCATCAGTCAGGTTCTCGCACCCAACCACTTTGACCCTTTAAATATTCAAATTTGCATTTCCTTCTTACACACATTATCTAAAGCAAAGCAACCTGCTTGATTGCAAAGCAATCCACATCCACCACCTTAAACTTTCACCTTCTGCTATGTACCATCTGCTAAAACAATAATTTCTGCAACCTGGAGGACATAGGCTGAAGATACATGGAAATGTCACCAAGTAGCCAGAGGGTGGTGAATCTGGAATTCATTGCCACAGACCACTGTGGAGGACAATGTAGTGGCTATTTGGCCAGTTTTGCATGTCATTGATGATGGCATGTGCCTT
This sequence comes from Raja brachyura, assembly GCA_963514005.1. The sequence continues at coordinate 27,369,250 of OY740782.1, read as the reverse complement.
TAAATTTTAGACTGCCCGTTATATTGTGGGTGGGATTTATGACGAGTTTTTGGGCATATTTGGAGCTTAGATGCTTGCGCAGAAGTTTAGTTTTTAGATTAGTTTGGAGAGACGATGGGGAAGGTTAACCCTTCGACCATGCGGGATCATGCGGGGTCCATGCAAGATCATTCCAGTGTAACGGAGACACGAGGAGTTTTCTAATGTTTAAAGTAATAAGCTGGAGTTCGATAAAGATTGCAGTAATGTCGGAAGACGTTTGGATGTATCTTACCGTTTTCTATCAACAATAAAGCATTTATTCATCTAAAGACTGTGTTTTCAAAGACTTATCTGTGAAGAAGCTCTGAAAGTCTCTGTGAGTGAGCTCGCATGCGTTTCGAAGACACCCCCTTCAACCATGCTCATCCATTTAGCGGCTAGGGGGCTAATTTCCTGAAAGATATGAAAATCTGCCACAACATTAAGTTGAAGGCAACCTCCAGCAGGGGGGTTAAATACCAGTCGCAGAGATTGGGACAGAAGATTGGTTAAGAATCTCGGAGAGGCTTTAGCCAGAGGATTGGTTCCAGGAGGAACTGAAGGAAATAGATCTCGGCCAGAGATGCCCTTGGGGTCAATCGACAGCATCGATACTTATCTGAAGACATCAAAGGATTTGTGAGTACAAATCGATTATTAATCTTTGAATTTGAAATCACAGCTTTAATTTTAAAATACTTTAGTAACAGAGCCATCAGAAAGTGTTTTTTTTGTCTGGAGATTCCAGCCAGACTGACCTTGGATTGTTTTGAACGGCATGATAAGCGCATTCCATTTGAATTAGCATCATCTTTTAGCACCGGGGGTTTGAGATGTTCTCTACATTATCAGTATGTTATGGTTTTGAAGGAAATGTTGACAAAACAAAGCCAGAACTACTAGCAGAGACTTTGGTTTGATTAATTTAACGACTTGGCAATCTGCCAAGACCGCTTAAAAATTATGGAATCAGATGATGAAGAAGTGCGGGCAGAACGCAGAAGCCACACCCGATGGGAAGTCAGGTTGATGATAGTCAATGGTTTCATGGGTAAGGCAGAGAAGTGGTTATCTGAAATTATGTCACAAGTTACGAGCTTAGTAGCTGGAAGTGCGAAGCAACAAATTGCCAGAATGGAAGATGAAATTACACGACGAGTTAATATCTCCAATATATCTTCACGAGGATCGAGACACAGATCTGGTTTAACTGCCAGTTTGGTTTCGGGGGCTTCTGCTCGATTGGGCGTTAAAGCTGAGCTAGCTGCTCTCTCAATAGAGGCGGATGCCATGAAGAAGAAACATGAGATGACGCGACAGCAAGAAGAGATGGCGCGACAGCAAGAAGAGATGATGCGATAACAAGATGAGATGATGCGACAAGAAGATGAGATGAGGCGACGTAAGGAACAACTGGAATTAGACACAAAGATGGCGGTGGCCAAAGCAAAGGACATACTGGAAAGTGAGGGGTCAAGATGCAGCTCTAGATCGTCAATGACGATGAGCTCTGGACCAAGAAGAAAAACTGCTCAAAGTGAATCAGCAGTCGGATCGATTCCACAGTCAAGGTCCACCGGATACCTTGGCTTGGAAAACCTAAAGAAACTAAATATGATGGGTAAAACTTCATCTCAGCAAATAAGTGCTAGATTGAAAGAAACTACTATTGGAGCGTCTGTGGATGCTCGAGACAAACCAATAGCGGACCACGCTTTTTCGAGGCCTGGTGCACAGGCTCGAGCAATTCAGTTTGAATCACAAAGGCCTGTTTATCAACCAGTAGATCCAAGCCAAGGATATCAGGATGGATTATTGGCACTGTTGAAAAATCAAACTGAATTTATAGCTCAACAAAATACCTCTCTCATTCTGCCACCGGCAGAAATTCCTTCGTATGGTGGAGATCCTTTACACTTTGGAGCTTTCATAAAGGCATTAGAAGAAATATCAAAAATGAAAATTATGGATGAAAAAGAGCGCTTACGATATCTGGTGATGTACACAAGTGGGAGGGTTAAAGAGCTTGTAGAAAGTTGTCAGAAGGAACCAGGCACCTATGGCAATAAAAAGGCGAGAAGATTACTTAAAGAATGTTTCGGTGATGAACAGAGGATTGCTAACGCTTACATGGAGAAGGCCAATGCTTGGAAAGAAATCAAGCCGGAAGATGGGGAGGCATTGAGTGATTATGCAATATTTCTGACAAATTGTTGTAACTCGATGAAAAATCTCAGCCACATGGAGGAAATGAATCTTGTGAGTAATACTAGAATCATCTTAAGCAAGTTGCCCAGAAGACTGAGAGAAAGGTGGAGATACGAAGCAGGTAAAATACGAGATGAAAAGAGATAAGTGAGCTACCAGACCGGGTGGAATTTTTAGAAAGGGAAGTACAGTACATGTTAGAGCCAAACTACGGGACCATAGAAGACTGCAAACCGATTACAACTAACAAAGGTTCTACCTTTTCCAAAACTAAAGAAAGATCTGAACCTAAGAGATGTGGTTTTGCTATCACAAACAGACCTGTGGAAAAGACAGATGAAAGAAAAAGAACTGTGTCTACAAGCAAGCAAATAGTATTTTGTTTGTTATGTGATGAAGTTGGTCACACCATAAGATGGTGTTGAAGATTCAAAATGAAAGAATATGAAGACAAGATGGATTTCTTGAAAGAGAAGGGAATCTGTTTTGGATGTTTGAAAAAATAACATATGGTGAGAGACTGTAAGAGTCTTATAATTTTATATGAGTGCAATCAATATCATCCTGAAGCACCTCACACTGAAGAAGAGCTACCAGAGCGCTGGGAAGAAGAAGAACTGGAATAAGTGGATGATGAGTTTCCAGAGCAAATTGAAGAAGATGAACCGGAGCAAACAGAACAGGGCGAGAAGCCAACTAGTAGAAATGATATCACCTCGCCTCAAGTAACTGGTCATATTGGGGCCAGGGTTAAAGCTTGTAATATTTCTATATTACCAGTGCAAGTAAGGAATAGTAAGATGAATACAGTGTTGCAAACATATGCTTTTCTGGATCACAGAGGTTTGACTTCCTTTTTTACAGAAAGCCGACGAGAAAACTGAATATCAAAGGAGAAGAGACTAAGATTCAATTACATACCATGACTAAAGAAAAAGAGAGCATGTCATTACATTACGAGTATGGAGATATCCAGTTTGGATGAAGATAATTTCATACCGATATCTGAAGTGTTTACGCATGGATCTATGCCTGTTGGTCGTCAAAATATACCAAGATATGAAGACTTGAAACAATGACCTTACCTGAAGGATGTCAAGATATCTGAAATAAATTCTAGTGTTGATCTACTTATTGGAACACATGTTTTGAAGGGTTTGGAGCCTATACAGATTGTTAGGAGCCAAGGCGATGGACCGTATGCTACGAAAACCCAACTTCGATGGATTATCCATGGCTCCTTGAAAAGGAACCACGAAAATGGAAATCAGAAGAACTGTCCTGCCATAGCTGTAAATCAAATGTCCACTGATGAATTAGACTTCATTGAAAGTACCAGCAAGGAATCTGAAGAGATGTTGAAAGAAGAGTTGAAGTTCATGGATATTATGAACTACTCAGTGAAAACTGACGGTCACTGTTGTGTGGACTTACCTTTCAAACAAGAAAGTGTTAATCTGCCGAATAATCGTCATATGGCAACGTACCCAGAATTTGAAACTCAAGTTTAACGAGAATACTAAGTTTCATGAAGTAAGAATCTCTTTGAAGAATAATTTCTACAAGGATTCACATTTTCTAAGTGGAACAGCGACAATTGTGAAAGCATTCCACTAGATGATAGAGCCAAAGAAACCAGAGTTGGATTTGGACAGAGACAATCTGCCAATGGAAAGAGCATTGGGAGTTACTAATGTTGTTGAACTGAAATATGTTAACACAGAAGAAAATTCTGTGAATGAAGTTTCCAGTGAACCTTTTCTGAAGCGAGAAGAAATGGATAGATGAACTCAAATCTCTCTGTAAGCTAGACAGAGGATGGCCAAAGCTTGAGCAGGGATGTGAAATCTCTGCTAATGATCCTGACATTAAATCAAACCTAACGGTGAACTTTATTGCTAAAGATCCTGTTATTCTTTTGAAGCATTTTCATACTTCAACATTGCTGTTACAACACACCCAGGAGTTGATCGGACATGGAGGAAAAAGTTTCATGCTGTCAAAGGTTTCGACTATTATGTTTTGGACTATATACTGAGCATCATGCCTGACTTTAAGGGTTTGATATGTACGGTATGACTTTGAATTAAAACCACTGTAATAAGATTAATAACCAAGTTATGCTTGCTTCTAGAAGGCAAAAGTGAAGATGGAAGAATCGATGAAGAATTCTGATTGCAGATTTATAGTGCATGCTATTTTTTTCCTCGTTAGTATAGTGATTAGTATCCCCGCTTGTCACGCGGGAGACCGGGGTTCAATTTCCCGACGAGGAGCCACAAGGTTTTACCTGACCTTTTGTTTTTTGATATATGTTAAGCCTTTATGGACACTTTGTAAATGTTTATTAGTAATTGCCTCATTGTATATTCGGAGCAATTAGGGGCCATTATGTAGTGGCCATTTGGCCTGTTTTGTATGTCATTGATGATGGCATGTGCCTTTAAATTTTAGACTGCCCGTTATATTGTGGGTGGGATTTATGACGTGTTTTGGGGCGTGTTTGACGTGTGTTTGGAGCTTAGATGCTTGCGCAGAAGTTTAGTTTTTAGATTAGTTTGGAGAGACGATGGGGAAGGTTAACCCTTCGACCATGCAGGGTCCATGCGAGATCTAAAGGAGATCATTCCAGTGTAACGGAGACACGAGGAGTTTTCTAATGTTTAAACTAATAATCTTGAGTTTGATGAAGATTGCAGTAACGTTGGAAGAAGTTTGGATGTATCTTACCATTTTCTATCAACAATAAAGCATTTGTTCATCCGAAGACTGTTTTCAAAGACTTATCTGTGAAGAAGCTCTGAAGGTCTCTGTGAGCTCGCTCGCATGCGTTTCCTGAAAGATATGAAAATCTGCCACTACAGCCAAGTCATTAGGTAATTTAAAAGCCAAGGTTGACAGATTCTTGATTAGTAAGAGCATCAAAAGTTATGGGAAGCAGGAGAATGAGATTGAGAGGGATAAATAGATCAGCCATGACCGAAGGGTGGAGCAGACTCGATGAGCCAAATGGCCGAATTTTACCTCTATGCCTCATGAACTTATAGACTCATTTTATATTTTCTAGAAAGAATGATATCTAAGACAGAGAGAGGCCACTCGGACCATTGAGTTGATGCCTGCTCTCAGAGCAAACGCGTTTCCCCATTTATCTTCCTACAACCATATTCTCTCTCACATGCATCTCCTTGAGTCTCCTCCCACCCTAGCTGTACAAAAGACAACTTAAATAGCCCATTAATGTTTAGAACGTCTGAGAAAAGCAGAATGCTTGTGGAAATCATATACAACCACAGGAAAAATATGCACTTACTCCATGCTAGGTCAGGATCACCTCTGGGTTACTGGGGCTTGTGTGACAGGAGCACTAACTGCAGTATAACTGTAGCACCCTAAGAGTTTCTGCAGGATTCACTCCCAATTACACACCATCTTAACTGACATCACTGGTCATTCCAAGCACAGTGGGCCAACCTTCACCATAAGGTGTGATGTGGTTCATGGAGGCAGCCTTTTCAAGGACAGAAAGGGTACGAGTTCATTCCAAGAGCTCTCCCGAGTTTAAAAAAAAATCAAACTCGTGGTAAGCACGGAGAATGAATGTAGCGGGAGTGCGTCGGAGCTCAACATGTTGAAAAATGTCCACGAGAGCCCAGAGTACCAACGAGTGGCCATTACCGTAAATCTCCGAGTTCGAATCAGGGCAAACTCGGGAGAGCTCTTGGAATGAATTCGTACCGTGGGACAAATCTTTTAGGCAACAAATTCTTGCTTTGCCAGCGATGTTTCTGCCCGATAAAAGATTTCATTTGTGTTGGTCTGTTTAACCAATTTGTGGTCTGCGAGGTACTATCGAGAAAATGTGCCTCAAGCACCTTCTGAAACATTATCTTCATGTTTTATCATTCATTGACAAGGATTTGTTTAAAATTCCACTGTGAGTGCAGCTGTACAGATTTTTTCCTACAGGGAAGACATTTTCCTCCACTTTATGCCATGTGTGAATAATATTGGTGTTTTGTATCTCTCACTATGCTACTATTAATCAGTTTATCAAGTGTGATTTACTTTAAATACACCAGCTGGCAGCAGGCAGTCAGTGAGGGTCCTTTAGGATTCAGGTGGCCTCCCGCTGATTTATGACGTGGTCGGGCATATCAACTGCTCCAGAGGAGATTCGATGCTCTAATACTTATTTATTATTTTCCCTGTCAATGGTCACGATTGCAGCTGTGGGAGATAATGTTGTTGATAGGAATCTGATCTTATCCACTGCAATTTCAACAAGGATACTGCCCACCCTCAAGGCCTTATCATTTTTGTTTTGGCAAATGGCCTTTTCATCTGCTTGTAAGTCAAGGATGGTGACAAGGCTCCAATTGATAGTTTGCTGTGTGGTGGTGTTATGGTCACCTACACTATAAGGCAGCAGCACGGTGGCGCAGCGGTAGAGTTGCTGCCTTACAGCATCAGAGACCTAACTATGGGTGCTTTCTTTACAGAGTTTGTACATTCTCCCTGTGTCACGTGGCGCTCTGGTTTCCCCCCATACTCCAAAGATGTATAGGTTTGTAGTTTAATTGGCTTCAGTAATATTGTAAAAATTGTCCCTAGAGTGTAGGATAGTGTTAATATATGGGGTGATCGCTGATCGGCGCAGACCAGGTGGGCCGAAGGTCCTGTTTCCGCACTGCATCTCCAAAGTCTAAAATAAAATTTACAAGAACCGAGTTGTGCTCGATAAAGATTTTTGAAGTATGCTTTTTCTCGCCTTAAGACTTTACTTTCGAGATACAGCAAGGCATCCTGGAGCATTCACATGAGAGAACTGTTGTGAAGGAGAAACTGATAAAATAACGCCCACCAACCTTTAATCCACAACAGCTTTTGGCACGTTGGCCTTCATCAGTCAAGGTATTGAGTATAGAAGTTGGACGTTATGTTACAAGACACTGGTCTGGAAAGAGTGGAGAGAAGATTTCCGAGGATGTTGCCAGGACTCAAGGGGCTGTGCAACAGGGGGAGGTTGGGTAGACGAGGAGTTTATTCTTTGGAGCACAGAAGGCTGAGGGGTGATTTTATAGAGATGTATAATCATAAGGGAATAGATCGAGTGAAATCTTTTACCCAGGATGGGAGAATCAAAAACCAAAAGACATAGGTTGAAGGTGAGAGGGGTAAGATTTAATAGGAACCTGATGGTCAACTTTTTCACTCAGAGGGTGGTGGGTACATGGAGCGAGCTGCAAAGGATGTAGTTGAGACAGGTACTATAATAGCATTTAAAAGACACTTGGACAGGAAATAGATAGGAAAGGTTTGGAGGGTTATGGGCCAAAAATGGGCAAATAGGACTGGCTTAGATGGGGCATGTTGATCAGCATGGATGAGTTGGGTTGAAGGGCCAGTTTCCTTGCTGTATGACTCTATGGCTCTAACAGCTTGAAATGGACGAGTTGCTTTTGCAACAGCCCAGGAAGTGGCTGGTCTGTGCGATGGGATGCGCAGAAGATTGGCATAAATAATGAAGGGAATTAACCAAATCCTAAGCCACCAATTTGTCCCAACAAGTAACTCCTGCCCGCCAATCTCTGCGTAAAAAAAACGTACCTCACATCTCTTACAAATTTTGCTCCTTTAACCTTGAAGCCATGTCCTCTAGTGTTTGACATTTCCACCATGGAGAAAAAGGTTCTGATTGTCTACCCTATCTAACAATTTCATAATTTTACAAACTTCTATCAGGTCTTCGCTCAGTCTCTGAGAAAACAAACCAAATTTGACAGAGGATGTGAGCCTGTGGATCACACATTGGCTTCAGCATAATTTCATAAACCAGTAAACTCATGTGGAAACGGAGAACCTGGGATCCCATGGAACTGCCTGAAAAGTATTCATGAGGGACACAGATAAGGTAGATGGTCACGGTTATTTTCCCAGGACGGTAGAGTCCAAAACTGTAGGACATAGGTTACGGATACACAAAAGGCTGGAGAAACTCAGCGGGTGCAGCAGCATCTAAGGAGCGAAGGAGATAGGCGACGTTTCGGGTCAAGACCCTTCTTCAGACATAGGTTTAGGATGAGTGGGGAAGATTTAAAGGGGATCCGAAGGGCATTTTTTTTAGACAGAGGGTGGTAGGCATATGGGCCAAGCTATCAGACGAAGTGATGGAGGTGACACAATTTCAGTGTTTAAAAGACATTTTGACAGGTACACAGATAGAAAAAGTTTAGAGGGATATGAACAAATACAGACAAATGAAGATAGACACAAAAATCTGGAGTACCTCTGCGGGACAGGCATTATCCCTGGAGAGAAGGAATGGGTGACGTTTCGCAACAAGACCCTTCTTCAGACTAGTTAGAGATAAGGGAAACAAAAGATATAGACGACGATGTGGAGCGATAAAGAACAATGAATAAAAAAGGTATGCAAAAAAGTAACAATGATAAAGGAAAGGCCATTGTTTGCTATATGTAGGGTGAAAATGAGCAGCTAGTGCGACCTTGGTGGGGGAGGGATTGAGAGAGAGGGAACGCTGAGGCTACCTGAAGTGAGAGAAATCAATATTCATACATTGGGCTGTAAGCTGTCCAAGCGAAATATGAGATGCTGTTCCTCCAATTTGCATTTAGCCTCATTCTGACAATGGAGGAGACTTAGGATAGAAAGGTTTGTGTAGGAATGGGATGGAGAATTAAAGTTTCTGGCAACCTGGATATCAGGTAGGTTCACGCGGGCTGAGCGAAGGTGTTCCGCGAAATGATCGCCCAGTCTACGTTTGGCCTTGACGATGTATAAGAGTCCACATCTTGAACAACGGATTCAGTGGATGAGGTTGGAGGAGATGCAAGTGAACCTCTGCCTAACCCAAAAGAACTGCCAGGGTCCCTGGACAGAGTCGAGGGAAGAGGTATAGCGACATGTGTTGCATCTTTTGCATCGTTCCAGATAGGGGAACGTACCTGAGGAGGGGGTGGCTTGGGTGGGAGGGATTAGTTACCCAGGGAGTTGCGGAGGGAACGGTCACTGCAGAAGGCGAAAGGGGTGGAGATGGGAAAATATGGCTAGTGGTGAGATCCCGTTCGAGGTGGTGGAAATGTCGGAGGATTATGCGTTGTATGCAATGGCTAATGGGGTAGATGGTAAGGACTAGGGGGGCTGTCTCTGTTGCGACAAGGGGGACTGGGAGCAAGGGCGGAACTGCGGGGTACCGAGGAGACACGAGTGAGGGCCTCATCTATGATGGGAGAGGGGATCCCCCATTCCCTAAAGAATGAGGACACCTCAGATGTCCTGGTATGAGACACCTCATCTTGGGCGCAGATGCGGCGTAGACGGAGGAATTGGGAGTAAGGGATAGAGTCTTTAAAGGAAGCAGGGTGGGAAGAAGTGTAGTCCATATAGTTGTGGGAGTCAGTGGGCTTATAATAGACTTCAGTCAATAGTCTATTTCTGTGATGGAGACTGTGAGATCAACAAAGGGGAGGGAGGTGTAAGAGATGATCCAAGTAAACTTTAGTGCAGGATGAAATTGAATGATGAAGTTGATGAAGTCCATGAGTTATGCATGGATGCAGGAGGTAGCACTGATGCAGTCATCAATGTAACGGAGACAAATGCCTGATCTTCCACTTCTTTGCCTTAAACTTCCCTCATTCATAACAATCAAACTATGGTGTCGATCTTGCTTTGTAAGAGCTCCAGGAAAATCTCAATCGATAGATTTGAAAATTAAAAGAGGAATGAAGCCTTCCAAGGCTGTTCCTACCAACTGCTGTTTGCTCCTGATTGCACCTATTGTGATTCACCAAATGAAATGTCCTCAAGGTTACAATCTAAATGCGTGCGGACTATGTTGGTGGATACAGGATATTTGTGCAGATTGATAAAGGTGTTTTTACTTTTCAGCTGGATTTTATCAGTTTCTCCTTCACAATAGTTCTCTCATGTGAATGCTCCAGGATGCCAGAAGCTACACTTTCCTGACAATCTTCAACCTTAGATGCTAACTTTGTTTCTCTTTCCATCAATGCTGGCTGGCCTAATGAATATTTCCAAAATGTTCTGTTCTTGTTCTACAAACGTCAATGCTGCTTTGACTGATATGGAACATTTTAATTGACTCCAGGCTAATTTCAGGTTCCAGTGCTTCCAGCTCAGCCAAAAATCTGCCCTACTTGAAGCTATGGCACCACAAAGAATTCGAATGAGCTATGAAAGAGTTTACACAGGCTTCCCACTGTGTGAGGGCATGTTCAAAGATTAGAAACTTTATGTAAATAGAAACATCTGTAGAAGTAAATGCAATCGTCTTCTTCAGTGTGCAGTTGTGCATGACGAGAATTATTTTCATTTTTGCATTCTATATATCGTAAAGGGTAAATTTCCAACATTTATCTATTTTAGATATAAGACTTTGATTGAGGGATGAGACATGCTGATGTGACATGATATGAAATCTCTACAGACAGAATATACAAAATATAATTCATTGAAGCACATAAGTTCTTTAAACACAACATGCCTAACTGAATGTTGCTGGATTTCATTAATCAAGCTAGTAAGTGGATAAAACATTTGAGGAGCATTCTGAAAATGAGATATTTTGTTCCTGAGTGAAGGAGTTGTTTTGTTGTGTGTCATAGACTATTCCAAATTTGACAAGCAAGTGCAACTAACTGTGAGGTTGAGCAAAGCCTCTTTCAGATGCGTTGGTTGTCACCTTTTAAAAGATGGTGTACAAAGATACCAAGCAATTATATCGAAGGGTCTCGACCCGAAACGTTGCCTATCTCCTTCGCTCCTTAGATGCTGCTGCACCCGCTGAGTTTCTCCAGCCTTTTGTGTACCCCCATCTCTAATATAATCAGTACTAACAGGCAACATTTTTGTTTAATCATTTGGGGACGAGGAGTGAAATGTAGAATCTGAGAGAGGGGTGGTGGGTAATAAGAACAGTGTGTGGAGGAAATAGGGGACCCAGACCCAGAGGTGGGTGAGGAGGGAGAAGCAATGGTGGGGACCTTGGTGATGAGGCAGTGGGTGTGGAATTTACGGTGCGCTTGAGAGGGTACCTGGGTAGATCAGGAGAGGTGAGGAGGAGGGAGAACTGGAAAATTCAATGTTCATGCCACTGGGTTGTAGGCTACTTTGTAGGTTAATTTTAAGGCAGAGATAGATAGATTCTTGATTAGTAAATGTGTCAGGGGTTATGGGGAGAGGGCAGGAGAATGGAGAGGGGGAGAGTTAGTTCAGTCATGATTGAATGACGGAGTAGAACTTATGAACAAGTGGAATATGATCTTCTGTTCTTCCGGTTTACATGTGGTCTCACTCTGACAGAGGAGAGGCTGAGGGCTCACTCCGTTTCCTGCATTTCTGCTCCTGCACATCCGAGAGAACAGGGTTAGGATTTCCCTGGTCCTTATCTTTTAACCATCTGCTTCCATATCCAATATATCATTCTTCCACACTTCCCCGAGCTTCAACAATATCACGCCACCAGTCACATCTTCCCCTCTCCACCCTTTTTTCCCCAAAAAAGACCACTATCTCTGTGACTCCCAGAGAGTGTCACAGCTCATCCGGGTCCCCATTCCCCTCTCTCATCAGCCCACCATCTAAATTTTACTCCTCTAATTTTTTTCTCATAGTGAAATTAACCTAACCAATCAACAGAACACTTGCCACATCATAGATAAAAATATCGCAAAAGTGCCACAGATAGGTTCTTTCTGTTCTCTGTCCCACGAATCACATAAGCTAAGCCAATAATGCAAAGTTAATAAACCCTTAACAAAATTGTGAATGTTGGAAAAAACAATAATCAAATTTTAAAACCATAGTAATCAGATTTCATGATGTCCAGAGCACACCAAAGAGCAAATGCTTTGAATAAAAGCTCTCAGATAACTAAATGTTGTTTGACAATCAGTACACTGATGTTACTAATACTGAATATAACAACTTAATGTCTATGGTGATAGCATGTAATCACAGACATTTATTGCACAGAAGGAAACCGTTTGTTGAAGTTCAAATTCACAGCCAGATAATTCTGTATTTAGGTTAATTTCAATTCCCAACACTTGGTGCACAGGATGTTGCTCTCCAAATGCTCACTTTCAAAATGCAGTTATGGTTTCTACAATATATAGAATAATCGAGTCATACAGCATGGAAACAGGCCCTTTGGCTCAACTCATCCATGCCAACAAAGGTGTCAGATTATATGAGTCCCGTTTGCCCGCGTTTGAACCTAATCTCCCTTTCAATAGACAATAGGTGCAGGAAGGAGTAGGCCATTTGGCCCTTGTACCTGTCCAAATTTCTTTTAAATGTTGTTATTGTACCTGCTTCAACCATTTCCTGTGGTGGTTCACTCTGTACACCCATCCATCTTCTGGTTCCAATTCAATATTTCCCTTTTCATCTTTAAAACTATACTCTCTAGTTCTTAATTCCCATAGTCTTGGAAAAAGATTGTGTTCTTTCACTTATCTATGGTGCTCATGACTTTATACACCTCTAGAAGATCACCCCTCAGCCACCCACGCTCCAAGGAATAAAGACCCTGATTGTCCAACCTCCCCCAATAACTCACTCTTGAGTCCTGGCAACATGTTTTACACTGTACCCTGGTACGCATGAAAATAATGAACTAAACTAAACGCTTTGAGCAAGGAACAGCAATGCATTATGTAAATACATACTGCAGCTGTGCAATGGTGATGAAAAGATTGAATGTTGAGGATGATTTACAATGTCCAATCAAGTGGGTGTTTTGGCCTGAATAGTGTTGAGCTACTTGAGCGTTTTAGAGTGACACTTAAGTAGGCAAATGGAGATACAGCATGGAAACAGGTCATTTAGCCCATTGCATTCATGCAGAAATATCAACCACCCATTTATACTACTCTTTCAATCATCCAACCTTACTTTAGTCTCCCCACATTCTCATCAAGTCTCTCCCAATTCTACCACTGAACAGCATTCTGGGGGAAATATATAATGGCCAATTTACCGACCAACACACACATCTTTGTGATGTGGGAGGAACTAGAAGTGCCAAGAGGAAACCCACGAGGTCAGATGATGAACATGCAAACTCCATGCAGCTAGCCGCAGAATCTGTGGCAATGAATTCCTCAGATTCACCACCCTCTGATATGGCCTGGATAGTTTCCATGGATGGATTCTGAAATTGTGCACCAATCAACAGCCCACAATCCTCGCCGATATCTTCTGTTTCTCACTTCAATACTCTGCTACGCCCATCCACTTCAAGGAAACTTCCATCATTCCAGTCCCCAAGAAAACTAAAGTAACCTGGCTCAGTGGCTCCATCATCAACCATAATAAAGTGCTTTAAAAAAGTTCTGTAATGGCCCACAGAACAATAGAGGATGCCATCTTCCTTCCATTACATTCAGCTCTGGGACATCTTGATAGTAAGAACACTTATGTCGGGATGCTCTTCATTGACTATAGTTCAGCATTTATCATTATACCGAATGTTGTTAAAGGCTGAACTTTAACATCTCTCAGCTGGTCCTTGGCATTGGGGCCTCTATCTGCAAATCCTTACTGGCAGTCCTCAGTTGGTTAGAATTGGTCATAATATTTCTTTCACCCTGACTATCAACACTGGTGCTCCTTAGGTTTGTGTACTCAGTCCACAGGTCTTCTCTTTGTACACCAATGACTGTGTGGCCAAGTACAGTGCCAACTTGATCTTTGAAGAAGGGTCGCGACCCGAAAAGTCACCCATTCCTTCTCTCCAGAGATGCTATCTGTCTCGCCGAGTTACTCCAGCATTTTGTGTCTATCCTCGGTTTAAACCAGCATCTGCAGTTCCTTCCTAATACATTGATCTTTAGGTTCATTGATGTTCAGTTCATCCCAACCATTTATTTACTCGTGGACATTTTTTATCGGGCTGGAAAAAACGTCCCGACTTACCTGATGCCACACGTACTTACGACTAGCATAACGAGCCGCTACGATATATCTACGAACTCCTACGGCCTCGTACGTACTCGTTACAAACATTCTGCGACTTTGAAAAGGGGAAAATGCGGGAGAATTTGTGAATAACTCATGAAAGTGGGACAGGCCCTTAACTTTACCTCATTCGGTTATTCCGTTATTGCACTACCTCAGATTGCACTGCAATCTTTATTGGTGAAAAAATAATGACAGCAATTAACTAATGGCAGCATTCAGCAGGATTATCCATTTTATTTTGTAATGGAAGAAAAATTGCACTGGATATTGTTATTGTGCCAGTGTGTTGCAAAAATATTAGTGGGAATATATTAATGAGGTGCATACTGCATGTATCTTTACAATCTCTAAGCTTTTTAAAGAACATTTTATTGTTGCATTTGGCTAGTACATATGTTCTCTGCAAAATGTGATATGTTGGCAGGAAAGACATTCAAACTATTCATTTACTATATTCAGCACATTAAATTAAAGCCAAGATTATGCTGTGCACAGAGGATTGATGCCAAATTACTTACTTCACCAGACTCTGTATTTTTCAGATCACAAGTGCATATTGTACCCTCGAAAATATCTGTAAACCTTATTAACTGCTTTAGCATCAATACACAAGCAGAAGTATCACCATTCCAAGTTGTGCATCCATTTAACAAGGACTGTGGGTCTTTACCTTTTCTTTAACTACGACAAATCAATTGTTGGCAGCGCCAGAGACCCAGGTTTGATCCTGACTATGGGTGCTGTCTGCAAGGAGTCTGTATGTTCTCCCCGTGAAAGCATGGGTTTTCCATGGATACTCCAGTTTCCTCCCATGCTCCAAAGACGTTCAGGTTTGTTGGTTAATTGGTTTTGGTAAAGATTGTAAATTGTCCTAGTGTGTAGTGTATGCTCATGTATGGGGATTGATGGTATGTCAATGTCCAAAGCATCCATACCATATCCTGTGCTGTATCTCTAAAGATTTATGAGGATGTTGCCAGGACTTGAGGGCCTGAGCTATAGGGAGAGGTTGAGCAGGCGAGGACACTATTTCTTGGATTGCAGAAGGATGATGGGTGTGCTTATAGAGGTGAATGAAATCACGAGAGGAATATATCGGGTAGACCCACATAGTCTCTTTCCCAGAGTTTGGTAAATCGAGGACCAGAGGACATAGGTTTAAAATGAGTGGGGAGAGATTTAACAGGAAGCTGAAATTTAACTTTTTCACGCAGAGGGTGGTATGTAATAAGTTGCTGGAGGAGGTAGTTGAGGCAGGTACTATTGCAACATTTAAGAAACATTTAGACAGGTACATGGATATGACAGATTTAAAGGGATATGGGCTAAATGCAGGCAGGTGGGACGTGTAGATGGGAAATGTTGGCTGGTGCGGGCATGTTGGGCCTCTTTCCACGTTGTATGACTATAACTCTATAAACTAAATTAAATGCTAAAAATGTTCAGAATGGAATTTGTGTAGCTGCAATCATTCTTAACACTGTGTAATTTGCCCGGAAAATCCATTTTGTGTGTTATAAATTCTATCAACAATCAAGAAACTACCACAAGCTAAAATGATACATAGATTTAAAAGCATAGATAAATTTTACTACATTCCCCAGAATATTAAATAGCTTATTCAGTTCAAGTAAAATTGAGAGTTTTAATGTGAACTTACTCAGAATGCCCAAGTTCATATTGTTGTCCAAAAGCAAAATAATTGCAGATGTTAAAAATCTAAAATGAAAACCGAAAATGCTGGTAATGCTTGCGGTTCAAACAGCATCTCTGTAATCACTCGATACTTATACTCACGCTATCTGTCCAAGTCCTAAATACTGTCCGTCACGTTTGCTGTCGATCACAGGTGTCTTCACTGGGCTTCAGGTGTCCAAGGTTCTCTGCACTTTTTGAAGGCTGGACTCCTACCTCAGGTTATCCCAATGCTATTTTTGCTCCCTTGGTTGGAACCCTCAAAGTAGGCCCTCACTGCTGCAGCCAAGGCTCTGTGGGTAGTTATTGCTGCCCTGACTTCCTGAGGGGGATTACTTATAGTTCTTCCAGAAACCTCTCATGGCTTGGCCAATTGGATGGCAAGGTGAGCGGGCCACTGCGAGTCATTCCAAAGAATAATGAAGCAGTCCTTCCAGGTCCGACAGAGGTTCACCTGCACCTCCTCCAACCTCATCTACCGCATCCGTTGCTCCAGATGCCAGCTGATCTATATCGGTGAGACCAAGCGGAGGTTTGGCGATCGTTTCGCCAAACACCTCCGCTCGGTCCGCAATAACCAACCCGACCTCCCAGTGGCTCAGCACTTCAACTCCCCCTCCCATTCCGTATCCAACCTCTCGGTCCTGGGCCTCCTCCACGGCCAGAGTGAGCAACACCGCAAGTTGGAGGAACAGCACCTCATATTCCGCTTGGGGAGTCTGCATCCTCTGGGCTTAAACATTGAATTTTCTCAATTCTGTTAACCCTGGCTGCCTCCTCCCCTTCCCACCTCTCCCTCAGCCCTCGGGCCCTGGCATTCCTTCTCTCTCTATCTCTCCCCCATCCAAGTCGCACTAGCTTCTCATTTTCACACTACAAACAGCTTACAATGGCCTGTTTCCTTTATCATCGATACGTTTTTGCATATCTTTCATTCATTGGTCTTTATCTCTCCACATCACCGTCTATATCTCTCGTTTCCCTGATCCCTGACCAGTCTGAAGAAGGGTCACGACCCGAAACGTCGCCTATCTCCTTCGCTCCTTAGATGCTGCTGCACCTGCTGAGTTTCTCCAGCTTTTTGTGTAACCCTCAAAGAATAATGACCTTGAGGGAAAAACCTTGAATGCAATCCTCCCAATAAGGTAGAGACAGCTAATTGTGGCTTAACTGAGTTTGCCTCTATATTTTTTTTACCTTGACCAAGTATTCAATTAGTAACACTAATCCTATTCTATCATTAACTTATGAGTGAATGCCAGTCATAGACTCTTAGAGTGATACAGCGTGGAAACAGGCCCTTCAGCCCAACTTGCCCACACCGACCAACATGCCCCAACTACACTAGTCCCACTTGGGCGTGTTAGGTCCCTATCCCTCCAAACCTGTCCTATCCATGTACCTGTCTGTTTCTTAAATGTTGGGATAGTGCAGGCCTCAACTCTGGCAGCTTGTTCCATACTGTGAAAAAGTGTGAAAAAGTTACCCCCAGGTTCCTATTAAATCTTTCCCCCTTCACTTTAAACCTATGTCCTCTGGTCTTGGATTCACCTACTCTGGGCAAGCAACTCTGTGCATCTACCCATTCTATTCCTCTCATGATTTTATACACCTCTATAAGATCACCCCTCATCCTCCTGTGCTCCAAGGAATAGAGTCCCAGCCTACTCAACCTCTCCCTAAAGCTCAGACCCTCTAGTCCTGGCAACATCCTCATAAATCATTGCTGTATTCTTTCTAGCTGGCCAACATATTTTCTATAACATGGTGCCCAGAACTGAATACAATTCTCTAAATGCAACCTCACCAACATCTTATCCAACTGGAACATGACCTCCCAACTTCCATATTAATTACTCTAACTGATGAAGGCCAATGTGCCAAAATACATTTGACCACCCTATCTACCTTTGACTCCACCTTTAAGAAACCATGCACCTGCACTCCTAGATCCTTCTGCTCTAGAACAAAAGGTCCAGGTCCAGGTAGTTTTGACGTGGATTTGGGTCTTTTACTTGTTTAAGATCTGCTTGGCCAACCTTCCCAAGAGTTCCAGCTGCCCTGTTCTGGGGAGCTGCTTGACCACATGTAGATTCCTTCCATCTAGATGCTGAGCAGACACCACCCTCATGGTGCGACAAATAGAAAAACACAGGGAACAGCAGCCACCATACCTTGTCTTTTATTTGAACTCATTAATTCTCTATCAATCAGGAAGAACTGTGCAATACTCTCCTTGAATTTGGCTGTCATATAAATTCGTCCTCACAATGGCATGTTAATCTTGATGCTCAGGAACAGGGGTACAACAGAACCAACTCCAGAAAAGACAGGTATCAAATGAAGGCTGCACCATTTCATCAATACATTACTCAATCATCCTTGCTGCTATGTTGCATCTCACTTCTTTTAGCAGCGCACCTAATCTCCGAAACTAATGGAAACTGTTCAACTCACACACCAGAACTTAAGTCACCGGGACCTCAGTCGGTAAGCTGTAGAATGCAAACAATGCCTCCATTTGTTTGGGGCTGGAGTCCAAATCACTGAAGCACGTGAGAGGATGGCCCCTACACTTGAATTATTCGACACAGAAGTCCCTTCCAACCTCGTCTTGCAGCACCACACTGCCCACCAACAAAATAGGTTCACAATGAGACTTTGGAAAATAAAGACACCCATTGAAGCCACTCTCAGCAAAGGTGAACACCAATGATGAAATTCACCACCTCATTTGGTGGACCAGCACAGCCTTTATCAATTGAGGACAAGAAATCTATAGGCCAAAAACATCCAATTTAGCTCCAGTTCACTGAGAATCTGTAATCCCTGCCCTCATACATGCTTTTGAAACCTGAACTACCTACAGTGGGCACCTCATGACAATGTCAATGACAATGGCAGTAGGTAGAAGGTAGAAGAGGTTACAGAGGAAAAGACTCAACGACGTGCTCAAAGCATGATGTCTGATTCTTAAGAATCCCTGACTAATGACCACTCTTGGTGAATCATTCACAATGGTATTGAGTCAGAAACTGCCCAACTCTCTGCTTCACCAGGCACAACACGTCCTATCTATGGAAGAATCTGCAGTTCTACCACAATGGGCTCATCAACCACTGCAGAAAAACAGAGTGCAAGCGTCATTCTCAGTAGTGAGGAACTACCTAATTGTAGTCCCTTTTAATCATTGTACACTAGGGGCGCTGCATTGAAGGCGCCTCTGCCTACATTCTGTTCGTTTTTTTCCTATTTTTTAAAATTTTAGTTTGTCTAAACTGGTTGTTTTGGGGATTCTTTAGTATTTTATGTGGGGGAGGGGGGAGGGGTAAGGAGGAAACCGTCTCCCAGTCGCTTCCTGGCGAGGATGTGACTATTTCTCTGAGTCGAGTCCTCGCACCCAGCTTACCAGCTGGATCGGAGCAGGCCTTTCCTACCTGAGACCGGGGACCAGACCATAGCTTTGGCAGTGGCGGCGCGGCGCTGGATACACCACGGAGTGGGCGATACCTACCTGGATCGCAGTTTGGTGCTCCGGAGCGTTGGGCCCACTGCTCCAACATCGCGGGGCTGTGGTTCATGCATCTCCCAGTGTGGGCGGTGCAGACCGACATCGCTGACCTTTGCTGAGGGCCGCCAGCGTGAATCTCCGCCCAGTGCGTCCTGGAGACGTCGGGAGCCACGGACTCTAGTAGGAAGCGGCCGATTCGGAGGTCCAAGCCGCTGAGGTTGGCCTCCCATTCCGACGTCGGAATTCCAGCATCCCAGCGAGCGGGCCTGAGCGGCGGGCTGCCCGTAGCGGCGACTGTGGAGGGCTCCGGAAGTCCCAACCGGGGGTGAACATCAGAGGAAGATGACTGACTTTGGTGCCTTCCCTCACAGTGGGAAACTTTTGATTCTGCTGCAGGCGGAATCTGTGTCAACTGGCACATGTGACAAATAAATGTATCTTGTATCACTTTGATTGTAATAATAAGTCCAACATAATTTATACTTTACTTTCATTGTGTCAATTTAACTTGAACATTTTATTCTTTGGCATTTTGGGGGGGGAGGATGGGGGGAGACGAGGAGGGGGGGGGGGAAGACGAGGAGGGGGTTGGAGAGAGGAGGGGGGGAGAAGTGGAGGGGAGCTGGGCGGGTGAACAGGCTGCGGGGCCCATGGCGAGCGGGCTGTGGGGCCCGCTGAGGATGGTCAAAAGCGGTGGAGGGCTGGCCGATTGTGGCTTCCGCAAGGGGAAGCCCACCCACCCGTGTGACAGACGATCGGGCATGGGAGACGGGGAGGAGGTCGTCCCCCGTGATGGCCAGAGATCGCCAGATGGGATCGGGATCACACAGTGAGGAAAAGGCGTCACGATTCCCCGAGTCCCTGCGACCGATGGAGGAATCGAAGGGCTCCATAGACAGCCTCTCCCAGAGGGAGTAATGGCCGCCATGGCCACCTTCCCAACCCGGTGCGCCGCACCCTCACCTGCACGGCGATAACAACTGCCGCCGCCATGTTCTAGAACTTCAAGGAGCCCAGCGCAGCACAGAGCATGATCTGAGCAGCAGTTTAAAAAACGCAAAGTGACAAATTTAAAGAAGTAAAAGTTAATAAGCCAAGAAGTACAGAAGATGGAACGGGATGATGTCACTCGCAGTGCGAGCAAAAGCAGGCAGGCAGATCCACTGTGACGTCATCAGCGAGACCATCTCGTTTATTTTCTAAGGTATTTGAGATTTGTGAACATTTTCATAAATAACTCGAGAAATAATGCACAAAATGTTCAGATAAGGCGATTTTTACATCATGGCGTAAATCTCTAACGGAATATGTAAAAATGGCACGATTAGTGCATCGTGTTTTCGAGGAGATGTGAAACGCACACGAACATCACACGCACACGCTCATCACATGCACACACATCCAAGATCAGAGTTTTATGTATAGAGATTTACTTTCTGTAAATAGTCTGCGTGAGTTCTAATTATCTTATTACTCTGAGATTCTCACTTGCTGATAAGCTGTCATTTAACATAGTGTCCATAAATAGTATTGTTCTGTCTGACAGTGTTTCATTTGTGGTAAATGCTCAGTCTAGCACGTAGTAGCAAATTCAAGTGCCAAAGAATAACACTTTAAGTGGACATTGAAGTATTTTATAGTCAAAACTAATTTTCAATGTTACAATGAGGATGGATCTGTTTCTTATTTTATTCTGTTTCATTGGTTCATTGTCCAAATTGAATATTGAAATACATTCCTAACATCACAACAAGTTTCAAAAACTATGATCCTGAAATTTCCAAATATTAAATATATGGATGAGATTCTAACCGAAAAGTTTTCTTTCAGCAATTAAATTAATCTTAAAGCATTGCACAGAATGTTATAGAACATTATGGAAGAGAGAAATCAAGTAAAGCTCAGAGGTTCAATTATCATTTAACATTTTCAAATTCCATTTGTCACTGCCCGAAAATCTCAATATATGTAGCCTTCCATCCTCCGAAAGTATGAAAGCCATTCGTTTTGAACACAAGGAACATAGAGTTGTTTGTGCTCCTTAGAATAGGTGGAATGTCCGAGCCACAGAACTGGCCTAGAAGTGGTGCAAAAGTGTTTGGACCATTGTAGACATCCACGTAGTTAGAGGTACATGTTGCTGTAGTGCCAAGGACAAATTCGCTGAACCTGTGGGTGAAAAAACCCCGATTTATTTAACAACTAATTGTGAGTGATATTAAAATACAAGAACAAATCTTCTACTTTCTTTATGGCTTCCACTTGACAGAAGTCATAAAGACAGTGGGAGGTTTGTTCTTGGCAGGTACTTTGGCTAAAAGGCTAAAATGTGTTTATTATTTTAATCAGCATGGCCCAGAAATGATCCCATTGCATAATGAAATAAAGGACATATTTAAATTCTTGATATAATTGCCAGAATAATGCAGTAAAAACAGTTTAACAGTTTTTCAGGCAAAATTGTTAGATAAATGTATTCTAGTGAGTAAATTCTATCCTCAAGAATCCTCTCCAATAGCTTCTGTGCCAATGTTGTGGCACTCACTCGCCAATAATTTCCCAGGTTATTGTCATTTCCCTTCTTAAATAAAGGAACAATGTTAGCTACTCTCCAATCCTCCAGGACCTCATCTTTGGTAGGAGAAATTACAAAAATCTACATCAAGGGCCCAACAATCCTATCTCTTGCCTCTCTCAATAATGTAAGCTAGATCCCATCAGGCCCTGGCAACCTATCCACCTGAATTTTCTACGTGACCCAACCCCGCCTCCTTAATGATCTTAAAATCACCAATATAGTCCACACAGATCTCACCATCCTTTATATTGATTTCCTTGGTGAATACCAATACAAAGTATTCATTTAAGTGCCTCACCTACTTCCTTTTCTCTCCAAACATAAATTCCCTCCTTTATTCTTGAGTTGTCCGAGTTCCCCTCTTGTTTATAATACCTGGGGATTCTCTTTAATCCTTCTTATCACGGACATTTCATAGCCCCTTTCGCACTTGGATGCCTGAATTTCTGCTCAAGTTCTTTCTTGCTTTCTTTATATTCCTCAAAGGTCCCGTCTGATATAATCCTTCTAATCCTTACTTATGCCTTCTTTTTTATTATGACAAAAGTTATAATCTCTCTCATCATCCAAGGTTATGTTACCTTGCCATACATGTCTCAGCTCCTTACTAGAACATGGCAGTCAAGAACACCAAAGATCTTTGGTCTTTAAAAGACTCTCACCTCTCCAGTAGATCTACCCAATAACAGCTGCTCCCAATTTACTCTCCCAAGCTCTTGCCTAATAATGTTGTAATTTGTCCTCCCCCAATTTAGTACTGTTGCCCAAGGTCCAGACTTATCCTTATTCATAACTATCTTAAAACATAGGTGTTGTGATCAACATTCCTAAAACCTAAGGAGGTGTGATCACTGTAAGGATAACACGGCCGTATTGTTATCAATTAACCAGATGGATATTTTTGTCAGTCTTGTAGTTTCACATCATCGTTATTAGCATTTATTACCATCATCATGATTATTATGTTATATATATATTTTTTAAATTCCAGAATTGATTGAGTTAACTGAATTTTTTTTGCCTCTCAGCTATTTGGACTGAAAATCGACTAAAACCACTCATATAACCATTAGGTTAAAGCAGGGAAAAGCAGGATCTATCAGTATTCACAGCACTAGCAGAAGGCTAGAAGTAGGAGTGTTTATTCCTTGCCAAATCACTTACTGTAAAACAACATCTCAATGTGACCAATCTATCTCAATAATTGATGCCCTCCAATATTATGTCTTCTGAAATTTCTCTGCTCCCCTCTGTGTCTCCCTCTAAACAGGATCCCTTTATTCCAATCCCTTTGGATCTTGCACATCATCTAAACTTGTGTTCTGCCAGTGGCCTTGTGCTGCACAATTTGCCACCCATTATGCAACCAGCCCACCAATTACATGTATCCAGAGGAATGCAGTAAATGCCTTAGTTGGTGAAACTCCACAGTCTCCTGACATTGATCTAGAAATTTATCTCTTGTGTTTCACTCGCATCAAAACAGCATGCCAGTTGCTTTAAAAAAATCACATAAAGATAGAGATCTTCCCAAAAATACAGAAAAGTATTATTGGGTATTTTTGTGTTAAGATGTGTGATGTCTATTGCACAATGCATTGTTATCTTGATCTCTTGTAAGGTTTATTGTCTCCAACATTTATCTTTGCTGTATGATCTCCGAAGCAAGCTCTTAAAGGAAAACATGTACAGTATAAGTAATACTCTTCCAGTTGTTGCAGAATGAAGCTATTTGAAGAATATACACTGCGATGATTGGAGACATGGAGGCGTGGCACTGTGGTGCAGCGGTAGAGTTGCTGCCTGAGAGCGCCAGAAACCTGGGTTAGATCCTGATTGCGAATGCTGTCTGCACAGAGTTTGTATGATCTCCCTGTGACCATGTGGGATTTCGCCGGGTGTTCTGGTTTCCTCACACACTCCAAAGACATACAAGTTTGTAGGTTAATTGGCTTCCATAAATATTGTAAATTGTCCCTAGTGTATAGGATAGTGCTATAGTGTATGGGGTGATCGCTGGTTGGCGCGGACTGGGTGGGTCGAAAGACCTGTTCCATGCTGTACCTTTAAAGTCTAAAAGTCTAAAGTCTTGGGGGGAAGTTGGTCCTGCAGTAGGTTTCGGTATTCCCAAAAGAAGCCTATGGAGGGCTACAACCAAACATTTCTATTAATGGTGATAATAAATGTATGCAATCCACAAGCACCTGCACTTTGGGAAGCCTGTCACCTTGGCCTATCATTGTGCGAACTCTATCACTATCTGCAAGTTGAAGGAGAAGTAGATGGTCTTCACTCCCAGTATGTGGGGCCGTGATTAGCAATCTGAATGGAACAGTAACTAGCAAACTGAAATGTGGTATCATATATGAGTGGCAGCAGTGGGAAATAATCGGGAGATAAAAAGATGAGAGCCTTCCATCGCCTCCATGATTTTTAAGGCTGCCTGTGATATTCTTGAGGTACAACGTTCATCCCCGTGCCATCCAGCTAAAGTACGAACTGCAGAGGGGTGGAAGATTGCAACCTTCACGTGGTCCGCCCTGTTTCGACTAATGCAATCAACTCACCGTGCACAAACGGAAGATCAAATAGAACAAGTTGTCCTACAACTTTAGGCTGTGCACGCCACACAAAAGAAGACTAACAGCAGACAAATCTGCATTGCACTATCGAAAATTCGTGAATATTCAAGAAAGGTTCCAAATAAAGCAGGTTGAACGTTGTCCATTCAGGTGAAACAAGTTTAACAAGCCCTGGTTGTTCTGTGAGTCAAACAACTGTCGTTTCTCAGACATAGAGATTGAAAAAGCACAGGAGAAATTAATTTTGGATGTTGCACTGTTGTTGACATCACTTGGGAGAGCTTTTTGCCCCAGAGGCATATTTCTAATGCCAGTGAAAATCCTGCCAGAAAGCCAGGAACCAATTTCTTCACTGTTTGTGTAGAAGGCCTGAAGTGGCACATTTTCCTAATCCTAAACAAGTTTTAGGTTAAGCCTATTTTCAGCTTCACAAATAAATCAGCTTAAGAGTTAACATTTCAGAATTTTATCATGAATTTGAAAAAGGCAAATTGTGTTTGTTTAATTATATTGTTTTTTGATAAAGAAATAGAAGTGGTGTTGTTGTGAGTGTGTACATGGAACTTATTCTCATGCCTTTATTTTTTATTATCAGCAGCTGCAGTGTTTTGCTTTCTGTTTACCTTTCTTACTTCAACACAAGTTGTGGTGGAGAAGGCATATGGTATGCTTGCTATCATAGATCAGGGCATTGAGTGTGACTCAGGAAGCCATGATGCAGCTTTATAAGACTTTGGTTAGGTCACATTTAAAAAAATATAGTGTAGTTCTGTGCATCCCATTACAGGAAGGATGTGGAGGCTTTGTAGTGGGTGCAGAGGAGGTTTACCAGAACAATAGTTATATTAGGGGGTATTAGCTACAGGGAAAGGTTGGACAGACTTGGATTATTTTCTCTGGAATGTCAGAAGTTGCAGAGATTTGCTAGATTTATATAAATTTCTGAGAATGCATAAATAGGGTAGACAGTCAGGATCTATTTCCCAGGGTGGAAAAATCAAATAGTAGATGCCATAACTTAAAGGCGAGAGGAAATATGCGGGACAAGTTTTTTTATTCAGAGGGTGGTGAGTGTCTGGAGTGCACTGCCTGAGATGGTGGTTGAAGCAAATATGTAAGTGGCATTTAAAATACTTTTGGATAAGCATATGAATATGCAGAGATTGCAGGGATATGTGTAAACAGATAAGTGATGGTCTTAACATCATATTCAGCACAATGTGGGCCAAAGGGCCTGTTCTTGTTCTGTACAGTTCTGTGTTCTATTAATCAAATGGACGTGCTGAATATTTCCAATAGATTATTCATTATCCTGTGCAGGAATTAATAGGTTTAATGAAAGGAGAATGCTTAAGCCAAGTCCCCGCCTGCTTACACACACCCAACTTCTGGACACCCCACACATACAAACAAGTGTTTGGGAGAACAGTGTGATGGATAAGGATAGATTCACTGGTTGCAGTGGAGTCGCAGGCATGTTATACCATGTGGGGACTCCAATGCTGCAAAGCTTAGAGGTTGGATTGAGCAGAACAGAGCTGGGAGCAGCAAGCCGACTCATTCACTCATTCACTGAGTCAGCAAGGCCAGCTGGTAACCACTCTTCCATCAGAGTTATTACTGGGATCCATTTCTGATTTCTAAACCACGGGTTAGGAACAGTTCTCAGGAATAGAACTTTGTCATAACCTGGGGACTTGTTGTAAGTTAACACTGTAAAAGAGGTGAGCTTCATAGATTAAACATTAAGTTCCTTAATTTAAAACAGTGTTTGGCATGTTGCAATTGGCTAAAGATAGATTTTGTTCATTTCTGATGAAAGACCGTTTGTTACGAAACATTCCCAGGAATGGAACTTTGTCATAACTTGGGGACTGATTGTGTTAACCGTAAAAATGCTGAGCTTCATAGATTAAACATTAACTGCCTTGATTTAAAACCATGTGTTTGGCATGTTACAATTGGTTAAAGCTTTAAATAAAAATCAGCCGAGACTGACTGCAACATAGCAGAGCCGTTAATCATGCCATGAGGAAATATGGAAAGCATCGTGTTCTGCTATGAAGCTTAGGATGGTTGATTTTCCAATGCCATTCATCAATTCCCACACTAAGATTGGGTAGATGCACAGAATCTCTTGCCTAGAGTAGGAGAATCGAGGACCAGAGGACATAGGTTCAAGGTGAAGGGGAAAAGATTTAATAGCAATCTGAGGGTGGTGGGTGTATGGAATAAACTGCCAGAGGAGGTAGTTGAGGCTGGGACTATCCCAACATTTAAGAAACAGCTAGACAGGTACATGGATAAGACAGGTTTGGAGGGATATGGACCAAGCGCAGGCAAGTGGGACTAGTGTAGCTGGGACATGTTGGCCGGTGTGGGCAAGTTGGGCCAAAGGGCCTGTTTCCACACTGTATCACTCTATGACTCCATGACATGATTGATGACTATGTAGGAAAACTATTAAGAAGTCAATCAGTGGCCAAGTAGCCACCCCAAGCAAAAATCAATGTCTTTGGAAAGAAGGGGAGACAAACGGTGGGAATTATTTTAAAACAAGAATAGGGAGAGGAATACTTTACTTACTTCATTTGCACAATCCTGTTCTCCCCAACAGTGATGTGGTATGTACAGTTTATGCTGCTGTACTGATTGTGAGAGTAAATTGGGCTGCTGAGAGTGCCATTTGATCCATGGAATTGACCACCGCAGGCTTGGAAGAGAGAACCATAAAAATAATGAATGGCCTTACTATTGACTTGTAGGTCTGCAAGGCATTTATAGCTTTGCAATAGGAATTGTGACATTATTTTACTTGCAAAATAAATCATTGATATGTACTTGAATCAATTTACAATTCCAGTAATACATCAGTGCAAACTAATAAAAGATAAACCCAAGCTGAAGAGCATGAATAGCACACCACTCTCTTAATATTGAAATTAGTTTTGTACTTTTATTATAACAAATAAATAGTACTTTTGATGTTCCTACTTGGATTTAAAATGTTCACATTTGCTACACTTTTACTATTTGATGAAAGCACAGAGTGGATTGTCTCCTATGTTTCAGGGGTCTGGGGAGAATGAGGAAGAGGAACAATTGCTGCCAGAAATTTGATGGAATAGGGCATCTGTTTGTCTGATATCCAATTGTCGGGCTGCACGGTGGCGCAGCAGTAGAGTTGCTGCCTTACAGCAAATACAGCACCGGAGACCCGGGTTCGATCCGGACTACGGGTGCTGCCTGTATGGAGTCTGTACATTCTCCCCATGACCTGCGTGGGTTTTCTCCGAGATCTTCGGTTTCCTCCCACATTCCAAAGACGTATAGGTTTGCAGTAAATTTGCTTGGTAAATGTAAAAAATTGTCTCTAGTGGGTATAGGATAGTGTTAATGTGTGGGGATCACTGGTCGGCGTGGACCCGGTGTGCTGAAAAGGCCTGTTTCCGTGCTTTATCTCTAAAACTGAAAAACTACGGCTCATTTTATTTTTTTTAAATACATTTGATGCACAGCTCAGAATCTTCATGAATCTACAAATTCTAATAGCAAAGAGTCGTCCAGTCATACAACAAAGAAACAGGCCCTCGTCAATGTCCACAATCAAGTACCCATCTACACTCCATCCTAGGCAATGTGCTATTGAATCTCCTCTGCATCCTCTCCAAAGCAATCACGTGCTTCCTGCTGCATGGTGACTAGGACTGCACACGATATTCCAGCTGTGGCTTAACCAAGGTTATATAAAGTTGTACCTTGGCCTTCATGTTTTTATATTCTTTGCCTTGGCATCCTACCACAACTGAGAGCAGTGCTGAACTACTATCTACCTCTTTGATGACCCTCGGACCTTAACGTTTAACCTTGCACTAAACGTTATTCCATTATCATGTGTCTTCTCCCCCCCCCCCCCCCCCCATGTATCTGGAGAAGGGGGGGGTAGAAGGGGGGGGGGGAGGGAAGGGGGGGAGAGAAGGGGGGGGAGAGAAGGGGGGGAGAGAAGGGGGGGAGAGAAGGGGGGGAGAAGGGGGAAGACACTTTTAAGAAGCTAGACAACGTTTAATAATGTTTAGTGGACATTTAACATTACCAGTCGGTTTACTTAAGTGGCCGTCCCACTGCGGCGACCGAATCCGCGAATTCAGAAGAGTGTCTTCGACCTTCAAGCTCGAGGGCACTCGCCTGGAAAACCTCGAGCTGGATCGAACATCAGCGATTAAACCGCAGGCTTGATCGACCGACCGCACACACGCACACACGCACACACACACACTGCAAAGGCGGGGGCCAGGGAAAGCGGGGGAGTGCTGTCTGAAATTCACACCTGCGATGAAGAGGAAGGTAAAAGACGGCTGCAGAGTGTACGGTAAGCCCTTTACAGAGTGTGGAGGGGGGGTGAGAGAAGGTGGGGGAGAAGGGGGGAGACACTTTTAAGAAGTCAGACACCATTTAATAAAGTTTTGCGGGCATTTAACCTACCGGTCGGTTTTCCTTAGTCCTGAAAACTCCAATGAGCCACTTAAAATGCCCGGTCAGCGAAGGAGATTGCCTACGGCTGCCCTCGACTGCCTGTAACTAAATAGCAACCCCACTCCACTGCACTACGAGTTAAAAAGAACCATGCCGACCCATTTTTACTCATGGAAAATTTTTCAACATGATGAAAAATGTTCCGCGACCTAGCTGAGGTCGCGCGTATGCGGGAACTTCCCTCGAACATGAAGAGAGTTCCAGTGACCTTATAGGACCTCCTAGGACAAGCTGTCGACCATGCGCGTGTTTGAGTCGAGGGCAAACTCTTCCAAACTCGCAGATTAGGTCGCCGCAGAGGGACAACCCCTTTATCTTTTTTTTCTCTATGAGCTTTACCTTCGACTGCCTTCGAATAACTTTGATTGACTTCGACTACCTACAAATAGCATTATGACCTACTAAGCCGTACCTTGACTAAACCCACGAGTAAAAAAATATTGATTTTTTCCATGGCAACCTTTTTTTACTCACGGGCATTTTTCAGCATGTTGAAAATTTTTCCGCGAGTGCCTTCTTTACCAGGGAGTTTTCTTGGTATTGAGTGCTGTTATTCTCTGGGCACCCGCCTGTTAACCTCTGTACCTCCTCCCTGTAAGCTGACTCATCGCCTTCAGTGATCAGCCCCACGACTGTCATGTCGTCTGCAAATTTAATGATGGTGTTTGTGCTGTGGGTCGGTATGCAGTCATAGGTATAGAGGGAGTAGAAGAGGGGGCTCCTCTACTTGTGGGGCCCCCATGCTAAGTGTCAGAGTGGGATCCCATCCTGACTGACTGTGGCTGGACCGTTAGGAAGTCATTCATTCAATGGGAGATGTGTTCGAAGCCTAGATTGGACAGCTTGGAGACCAGTCTACTGGGTATGATTGTGTTGAATGCAGAGCTGTAATCCACAAATAGCAGTCATGCATATGCTCCTCGTTGTTCTAGGTGCAGCAGTACAGTATGGAGGGCAGTGGCAATGGCATCATCTATTGAACTGTTTGCTCTGTACTTGCCTATTGGTGTGGATCCAGGGTTGATGGGAGAGCTGCCTTGATGTGCTTAAGGACCAATCTCTCCAGGCACTTCATGATTATTGGTGTTAGTGCAACCGGCCTGGAGTCATTGGGGCAGGTTATGGCTGTCTGCTTTGGAACTGGCACTATTTCCGATGTTTTTAGGCATGTAGGGACCATGCACTGGCTCCCAATCACAAAAACATGCTCCACCCCTTATTGCTAAGCCAACTTTGATCTTATCTACCTTCTTGCCTTGGATCCTGTACACTATAAACTTTTGGATCAGTCAGAATATGTGACCATGTCAACGGACTATGTCAACGAACTTATTAAATTTAGAAATGTGTGAATTATGTGCAATTTATTTATATTAGCTGTCTGAGTGTTACATTGTCTGAGTGTATGTGCCTTGATGCTGTCACAAGCAAGATGTTTTTATTGTATCTTCACCTCACCATACTCGTGCACATGGCAATAAACTTGAATTTGATATACTCAATATTTTCTAAGACTGGTGCGACTTCTATAGCTCAGTTAAGCGTCACGCATGGTAAATGCTTGTAACAGGAAACACAATTTTTGTGGTTGGGAAAAATAATGCTGATGCTGGAATTGAAAAGTTTGGCACAATATACTGTAAGATGGCTAAATGGAAACATTGATGGTGCCTTTGGCAAATATGAAAGTAGGTAGACTGCAGTGCATGAAACAGGCCCAATCCACAGGTGGTGATGTTTATTTACTAGTTTAACATTTTAGACTAATGCAGCCAGCATTTCTGGGAATGATAAACTTCCCCATGGATACAATAAAAAAGGATCCAGTGACAGAAAAGTTACATTCTGCACGCGGATGCAAAATGTTTCTAAAAGTTTGTTGAATCCAAAAGATTCCAGTTATACATTATAGTGCACTGTATGAGGCATTAATATTAATTTAATTAATATTA
This sequence comes from Raja brachyura, assembly GCA_963514005.1. The sequence continues at coordinate 27,338,158 of OY740782.1, read as the reverse complement.
ATTATGTGCTTTGATAGCGTACTCCATATATTCAGAATGAATTGTAAAGGCCTGGTGCTTTTTCTGTCTTGGAAATATATATTTCTCAACCAATGTTCTTATATGTATTGATTCCACAAACAATTGTTCTGTCAAATTTACATTGCATCAAGTATACAATGTGTGATGATAATTACAGTATGTCAGGATCATAAAGAGATTTATTATTCATTGTTTATTAAGAGGGAATACAGTCCACAGCACATATAAAATCAATGTAAAGTGGTGAGGTCTTATTCTTTGGACACACAGGAAATTGCAGATGCTGGAATCCCGAGGGAAAAAACAAAGTCAGGACCCTTCTCCAGACTATGAAATGCTGACCCAAAATGTAATCTGTCCTATTCCTCCACAGATGCCACCCGATCCGCTTCTTTTTTTTCTTACTTTTACTCATAATGTATTATCCTGTCTGAATAGAATTTTGTCATTATCCTTGGCTACCAACCAATGAAGAATGGGGAATGTACAGTATTTGAGGGAAAGAATGGATCAACTGAAGGTCAATTGTGTTTCTTCCTATTTTGGTGTGACTTGAGATATTAGATTGTGGCGCCACCCGGTGGTTAGGCCACTTATTGGGAGAACCCTCGGCCCTGGGACTGGCAGTGTCACGTGACTAGGTTTGGCGGGAAGATGTCGTCACGTGGATTAGGGGTGTGTCCGGTGATATATATAAAGCTTTGGGAGAACCCTCTCCAGTCACGTGTGCGCTGTTCTTTGTTCAACTTAATATAGATCACTTTATTTAACAAAACGTGTCTCGCTATAAGCTAACCATCCCCTGAAAGACTTAGATACTTGGGCTGATAAGTATTTTGATTTTAAATAGAATTGAACTGTATCATAAATAGATATGGTCTTTTCTCTGTAGGTCAATGAATGCAAAACAACCACAACATACTTCTAAAAGTTAAGGCTGATCTTCACATTTAGTTATTTTTAATGTTAAAATGAGTCAGTTCGTTTTATATTACAGAAATACTGTCAGAAGCTTTCACAAAAATGATAGATTGTTGGCTGATGGTAATTTCATTCTGTGCAACTTTATTTCTTCTTTAGGTGCCAATATTGTGGTCTTCTGATGACAGAGCACTCTATTGTAAGGATTAGTGAACAGCCTCTAATATTATGAATTGAAATTGCACCTCCAGCTCAATGAACCAAAAATAATACAAAACATGTACTAACAATTTGAGGAATGTTGTATGTTGTTTAGATATAACATATGTTGCATCATGAGAAGAAACCATAAGCCACTTTGTTTTCCCATGGTGCCATTATTTTTTAATGGTTTATTGATTTTTCATCATGCTCTTCAATAAAATTAGCAGCAGCAATGCACAGAACACAAAATGTTGAATTAGAAGAAAAACAATATGCCTTTCTTTTTATGTGAAAATCATATATTTTTAATGTCTTTCACCCAATTTCTACCCATTTTAAATTGGACTTGGCATTTCCTATCATGATTTTGCACACATGATGACATCATAGACACTGCAAGAAATTAGATAAAAAGCTCTCAATGCACAATCTGTGTTCTGTCACCGGAATTGAGGGAGTGTGTAATGCAGGAAATCGAGAACCCAGAAAGGCAGTCAAGTGATTCTCACTGGGACATGGGTTCTGATTTGCACCACCTTGCATACTGATTTCAAGTTGTGCCCCTTTGCAGAAGAGCAGCACCGGCAAAGATCACAGAAAATACCAATTATGCCATGGGTACCCCTTATCCCCAATCACAAAAGCTTTTTACTGTACACGTGACATAAACTAAAGTGAACTGAACACACTTTTGAATGCAAGTCCACTGTGAAAAATAAAGTTTGTTTTACTACCGATGCTGCCTTACCTATTGAAGATTGCATTTTCTTTTTTTCACTGCACCATTTAACCCTTCTCAGTCTTGTTTCCACTTCTATCTCCCTTCCCCTCTACTCTTTCCCCTCTCTCCCTTTCTAATGTCCCCTCACCCTTAGGGCAGCCAGCACAGTTACATTGGAAAGAGTTCTCTAAGAGTACTGATTCACTCTCCATCTGGCAACACATAAATGAGCTTGCAGTTGTGGTCTGTGAAAAAGTAAATCAGTTTTGAACAGTTTGAAATAGCATTGCTTAAAGTGAGGAGCTCCATTTCAGCAGACTTTTCTTTGTCTGTTTTGGTGACTCCAAATATGGTAATTGGGCAAAACCTAACCCCCTATAACAAAATCAAGCCAAATGGAATTAGAGTCAGGCAAGATGTTAATTGCATCTATACCTCACTATACTTGTGCATATGACAATATACTTGATGACTATATCATTGAGTCATACAGCATGGAAACAGGTTCCTCAGCCCAACTCATCCATGCTGACCAGGTTTTATAACTGAGCTAATCTAATTTACCTGTGTTTGGCCCATTTCCCTCTAGACCTTTCATATCCACACAGCTGTCTAAATATCTTTTAAACGGCACCATTGTATTCACCTCTACAGCTTCCTTTGGCAGCTGTTTCCAGATAAGCACCACCATCTGAAAGAAGAATTGCCTCTCGGGTCTCTTTTAAATCTTTCTCCTCCCACTGTCTAATTCTGTAATTCTCTACCCTGGGGAAAAAGACTGCGAACATTCCCTTTATCTGTGGTTTTATATAATTTTGTGGAATCATAGTCATACATCACAGATACAGGCTCTTTGGCCTATCATGTCCATGCTGAACAAGGTACCCCATCTACACTAGTCCCACCGGCCTGGATTTGATCCATATCCCTCTAAACCTTTCGCATCCCTGTACATATCCAAATGCCTTTTAAGTGTTGTTGATAGCCTTCTGTACTGTCCACAATACCACCAATATAGGTGCCATTTATAAATATACTAATCGCATTAACTACATTGTCATCCAAATCACTAACATAGATGATAAATAACAGTGGACTCACAAGTCTCATCCCCATGCACTAACTGGTTTTAACGTCAACCTCAGGTATGTAGGGAAGATGCTTTCCCGTGGGGAAAGATCAGACAAATCTGAGGGTGAAACCCACCCTGGTTCCATGGCTGGTTGTTTTAGAAACACAAAGATGCAAGAGTGAGCCCATTCTTTTGGTTGCAGTTGTCAACTAGCATTGGCAGATTAATGAAAGATAAGTTAACTTCCTAAAAATAATAAAATAATGCAAGAACTTTGCACAATTGACAAATTGAGATTCCATGGTAGACTACTTACGGGCTAAATGATAGTTGGCCATAAATCCAGTTTGTGTCTCAATATTGTCTGTACTGAAGACCAATAGCATTGGGCCGTAAATACTGATTGGACCAGGGATGGCGGATCCACAAAGAGTAGCAACAGGATATCTGCTTGCTGTAATCCCACTGTATATCTTCAAGTTATCATGGGCACAAAATGAATGCTCTGTAAAAGAGGAGAAATTGTTTAATTGACACAGCAGACAATATCAGAGATAAAGAAGAATGAGACCTATTGGATTATTCAACAAAAAATGACATTATTTATGACATATTACTGAATGGTCTCCTACTGGGACAGTACAACTATGATTTTAATTTAATTTACATAGAAACATAGAAAACAGGTGCAGGAGGAGGCCATTCGGCCCTTCAAGCCAGCACCGCCATTCATTGTGATCATGGCTGATCGTCCGCTATCAATGACCCGTGCCTGCCTTCTCCCCATATCCCTTGACTGCACTAGCCCTTAGAGCTCTATCCAACTCTCTCTTAAATCTATCCAGTGATTTGGCCTCCACTGCCCTCTGTGGCAGAGAATTCCATAAATTCACAACTCTCTGGGTAAAAAAGTGTTTTCTCACCTCAGTCTTAAATGACCTCCCCTTTATTCTAAGGCCTCTGGTTCTGGACTCACACAACATTGGGAACATTTTTCCTGCATCTAGCTTTTCCAGTCCTTTTATAATTGTATATGTTTCTATAAGATTCCCCCTCATCCTTCTAAACTCCAGTGAATACAAGCCTAGTCTTTTCAATCTTTCCTCATATGACAGTCCCGCCATCCCAGGGATCAATCTTGTGAGCCTACGCTGCACTGCCTCAATCACAAGGATGTCCTTCCTCAAATTAGGAGACCAAAACTGTACACAATACTCCAGATGTGGTCTCACCAGAGCCCTGTTCAACTGCAGAAGAACCTCTTTACTCCTCTACTGAAATCCTCTTGTTATGAAGGCCAACATTCCATTAGCTTTCTTCACTGCCTGCTGTACCTACACGCCAACTTTCAGTGACTGGTGTACAAGGATGCCCAGGTCTCGCTGTACCTCCCCCTTATCTAAACTAACCCCATTGAGATAATAATCTGCCCCCTTTTTTTGCTGCCAAAGTGGATAACCTCACATTTATCTAATTTGTTTTAACCTTTTGTTTGAAATTTACATGAAAACATTATTTAGTTACAGTACGGATAAAATTTGGAAACATTGAAAATAAATGATGCGTGAGCTCGACACCCTCTGAATAAAGAACTCTGCCCTTAGAATCCTATCCAATGCCTTAAAGGACCTGTCCCACTTGGTGATTTCTTCTGCAACTTCCAGCGCCATTGACTGACATATCAGCTCGCCGAAAGATTTTGAACATTTCAAAATCCAGCGGCGACAAATAAATTGTTGCGACACTTGAGGAGCCACCGCGTGTCAATACGTCGTCACGCCGCATCACGCCATGACTTTTTCAGTGACCTGATACGTCAGTCAATGATGCCGACAGTCGCCAAAAAAATCGCCAAGTGGGACAGGCCCTTAAAAATCCTTGCACAACCTGTGCATCATGGCTGCCACACAGTCTGCACAAATCGGTGCTAAAAATTACTTAGGATTCTTTGATCATACTTTCGTATCCCATGACTTCCATCATCTCAAAAGACAAAGTCAGCAGAGGCAAACCAAATCAAACATAACCTTTTACTTTGGCGTAAAACACTGCCATCAACATGCATGGGTAAAAATACCGGAATTCATGACTGGACAGAGTTCTGGGAATCACTTTGCTAGATGCAGTGTATTGATTCATGATGTCTCAGTTTCATTTTCTCATGGGAACTTGGGATAGACAAACAAATGTAACTGTCAGTTAAGACCCACATTCCAAGTTGAAGAAGCGTGACCATAAACCAACTTAGCAATAGCAATGAGATATGCAACACTGCTACACTGCAAAGAACCAGATGTCACTTGAAATGCATTAAACCTGATGTACACAGACCCATTTCCATCTTTCTCAATACTTTAATGTAACTTCTCAGACCATGATAACCCCCAGCAGATCCCATTTTCAGCTCACCATAATTACTCACCTTTATCTCATTGTTCAGCTTATCTCTGATTTGCATGTCAGCGTATATGTCTCCTGCATTTTGCTTACCTTTTCCATGAGGTCACCTTTCCTGCACCAGTCCATATCTGTGCCATTCGCTGCAGGCTCCAGGTGTCGTGGTTGGTGGCTGAGCCAAACCGGACCATGAGGGAGAAGGTGAGGACAGACTCTACACTGGCCACATAGAATTGGACCATCATTGCCTGTGGCAGATTGTGCTTCCTCAGCTGCCGCAGGAAGTACATCCTATGTTGTTCCTTTTTGACTGCGGAGTCGCTTAAGGTCCTTGGAGATTATGGTTCCCAGGAATTTAGAAGACTCCACAGATGTGACTGTGGTGTTGTTGATGGTGAGTGAGGTGAGGGGAGGGGGAGCTCTTCTAAAGTCTACAATCAATTCCACTGTGTTAAGAGCATTGAGCTCCAGGTTGTTGCGATGGCACCAGGATGCCAGATGTGACACTTCCTGTCTGTAGGCAGATTCCTCCCTATCCTGGATCAGTCCAATCAGGATTGTGTCATCCGCAAACTTGAGAAGCTTGACAGAAGAGTCTGTGGAAGTGCAGTTGTTGGTATAGAGAGAGTAGAGGAGAGGGGAGAGTACGCAGCCTTGCGGTGCTCCTATGCTGAGGGTTTGGGGGTCCAAGATGTGCTTCCCCAGCCTCACATGCTGCTTCCTGTCCGTCATGAAGCTGGTGATCCACCGACAGAAGGGTTCAGTCACAGTCAACTCGGAAAGTTTGGAATGTAGTACCTCTGGTACAATGGTGTTGAATGCAGAGCTAAAATTAACAAACAAAATCCTCGCATAGGTCCCCTAAGTGCTGGAGAATGAAGTGCAGGCCCAGGTTGACTGCGTCATCCACAGATCTATTGGCCTGATATGCAAACTGCAGGGTCCAGCAGGGGGTGCGTGATATTTTTCAGCTTGGCCAACACAAGCCTTTCAAGAGTCTTCATGACCACAGTGGTCAGTGTGACAGGCCTGTAGTCATTAAGGCCAGTAATCCTTGCCTTTTTGGGTACAGGGACAGTACAGTTTTGCAGGGACTGGTTGAAAATGTCTGTGTAGACCGGTGCCAGTTGTTCAGCACTGAGCTTGAAAGTAGAGGGGGAAACATTGTCCAGTCCTGGCGATTTCCGGCTTTTCTGCCTTCTGAAAAGCCTCTCCACCTCCTCTATTTTTATTGTTGATGATGGAGAAGTGATGTTGTGCAGCATGGAGGGTGTGGGTAATTGGGTGTGAAGTGGTGATTGGAGAGGGGTGGGTGCAGAAGGGTCCATTCTTTGCAGACTGGGGTCTGGCTGTGTTTGTTGGGGAGGAGGAGAGGGGGTTACGCTTCTACTTCGTTTCGGTTCGGTTATTTGGCTTCCACTTCTTTGCTTCGGCTTCTCGTCTTTCGACGCCACGACCGAGTACCCACTCACACATATCACTTATCCATTTTCTACAGAGATGCTGGCTGTCCTGCTCAGTTACTCCAACATTTTCTGTCTATCTTTGGAACAAAACAGCATCTGCAATTCCTTCTTATTACATTATATCAAGATCCCTTCTGGTTTGGCTGCAGACTTCTGGTATACAAAATATTCTGCATAATGACACACTCAAAGCCTTATGTATGTTTGCCAAATGTCAAGCTTTTCATGCTGTTCTACAAGTATTTGAAACAATGAATGCCCTGTCTTCTCTGTGTTGCTGCAACATAATATTAAACGTTATGGTCACTGATCAACTGAATCGGCCTACAAAGCCATCTATTCTGCATTATTTCACACAGGCTATTGGGAATCCCTGGAGAGAAAATAAAACAAATTTGAGTCTGTGGTGTGAATTCAGACATTTCTTAGTTACAATCTTTCTTATACTTTGAGATAAAATCAGTATTCAAAGTTAGCTTTCAGAAATGTCTTTGAAATGTTATTATGTTCAGTCAACTTTTCCAAATTTCGGATTCCTGGGATAGATTCGGAATCTTGAGATTCCAAAGGATTTTCCTCCAACAGTAACAATGCTTGTCATTTGTGCAGTCCCTTTAAATCATCAGTACCTTGTTGGGCACCCAGCAAAGTGTTCCCAGAAACAAAGAATCAGTGAAGTGGTACTGGTGACAACAGGGATCATTATGATATAATGAATGCAGAGATGCAATACAGGCCTCAACCCTCCTCATAGTTGCACTCCGCTGTATGAGGAACAAGTGGCCCAGCCTCCACTTGCACTCAGTTCAGTTTAGTTTATTGTCACGCATACTGAGGTACAGTGAAAAGCTTTTTGTTGTGTGATACCCAGTCAGTAGAAAGACAATACATGATCACAATCAATCCATTTACAGGGTATAGATACGTGATAAGGGAATAACGTTTAGTGCAAGGTAAACCCATCAAAGTCTGGTCAAGGATAGTTCGAGGGACAACAAGGAGGTAGATAGTAGTTCAGCACTGCTTTCTGGTTGTGGTAGCATGGTTTAGTTGCCCAATAGCAGCTGGGAAGAAACCGTCCCTAAATCTGGTGGTGTGCGCTTTCACACTCCTTCCGTAGTGATCTCATGGCCGAATGTCTCTATGTGCAGTGAGCCACAGCGGCAATGTGGATCGGCTGTCCTCTGAGGCCTGGCATTGGATGAGCTGAGGCGAGCGGAACAGCCATTCACTGTGGAAGTGCAGGGCTCAAGGAAACATCACGACTGGAGTGGTGATTGTGGGCCACCACTAGACTCTGACAGCGGCTGCTCCGTGTGGTGACACTGACCGACCCAGATTCTCTCACCACCTCTTGAATGTGTGCTGTCTGCTCCTCACTTAGTTTGGCTGCTCACATCTTTTGAGTACAGAGACGTCTACATGGTAAGAGGATGAAAGGCGGCAACTGGATGTTGAATTTGTTACCTTAGTGTAATCTCTTGCTTTGGGAGAGTTGTGCAGCCAAGCAAAGGGAGGGGGTGTAAGCATCTGCATCACATCCAACAAAATGCCAACACTTGCCATTTTGTCAGTGCATCACACATTGCTGCTAATTCCCACCAATGCCTGCTATCACTGTGCTGACCAGGATATCTGCCTGAGCCCTACACTCCAAGCTGGCTACCAAGCTCACGGAACTAGTCTCTGCGCATCCCTCTGCAATTGGATCCTCGACTTCCTCATTCACAGACAGTCTGTTCGAATTGGGGGAAAACTTCATCCTCAGTAACAATTAGTACGGGAGTACCTCTAGGCTGCGTGCTCAGCCCCCTGCTTTACTCACTCGATACCCAGACCCCAGTCTGTGAGGGTTGGAAATAACACCTCCAACACCATCTCTCTGAGCACCGGCTCCCCTCAGGGCTGTGTCCTGAGTCCACTGCTGTTCACCCTGATGACTCATGACTGTTGTGCCAGGTTTAGTACAAACCACATCATGAAGTACGCAGATGACACAACAGTGGTGGGCCTCATCAGGGACAACAATGAGCTGGCTTACAGGGAGGAGGTGAAACAACTGGTGGACTGGTGCAATACGAACAACCTGATCCTGAATGTCGAAAAAACAAAGGAGGTTATCGTCGACTTCAGGAAAACCCGGCACAGTCCCACACCACTTCACATCAATGACAGCGATGTGGAGGTGGTCAGTAGCACAAAGTTCCTGGGGGTGCAGATCACTAACAGTCTGACCTGGTCAAATAACATCTCATCAACAGTTAAGAGAGCGCAGCAGCGGTTGCACTTTCTGCGCTGGATGAGAAGAGCTCATCTCCCCCATCCCATCCTCACTACTTTCTACAGGGGCACCATAGAAAGTATTCTGACCAGCTGTATCTCTGTCTGGTTTGGGGACTGTAGAGCCTCCGACTGGAAGTCTGTGCAGAGAGTGGTGAGGACAGCGGAAAAAATCATCGGGACCTCTCTCCCCTCAATCGGGGATATTGCGACCAAACGTTGCGTTTCTAAGGCCAGCAGTATTATAAAGGACCCCACACATCTCCATCACGGACTGTTCACTCTGCTGCCCTCGGGAAAAAGATATCGCAGCATAAGGAGCAGAACATCAAGATTCTCCAACAGCTTCTTCCCACGAGCCATCAGACTCCTGAATGCCATGTAATGGGCTGCCACCGTTGTCTATTTATCCTTTTATCCTTTTCATCCATGCCTATCCTTCTGTTAATTTATTGTGTTGCACAGGGAGCCAAATGCAACGTAATTTCGTTTGGAACTGCATATATCAATGTATTTCTAAATGACAATAAAGTTTGTTTGTTTGTTGTTTTGTTTTTGTTTGACTGCATAGCCGGACATAGTGCAAACTCCATCATCAGGTTCGCCAATGACACCACTGACAAATCACAGATGTGGATGAGTCAGAGTATAGATCGACCGACTGAACAAATGGTGCCAGCACAACAACCTGGCTCTCAACATCAGTAAGACCAAGGAACTGATTATGAACTTTGGCAGGGGAAGGATGAGGACCAACAATTCTGTTAACATCAATGGGTCGATGGTGCAGAGGGTCAAAAACTTCAAATTCCTGGGCGTGCGTATTTCCAAAGATCTTTCCTGAACCGAGCACACCGATGCAATTATAAAGAAGGCACATCAGCGACTCTACTTCCTGAGAAGGATAAAGAGATTCGGCATGTCGAAGAGGATTCTCCTAAATATCAACAGGTATACGGTAGAGTGCATTCTGACTGGTTGCATCATGGCCTGGTTCAGCAACTTGAACGTCCAGGAGCGGAAAAGATAACAAGAAGTTGTGACCACTGCCCAGTCCATCGCCGGCTTTGACTCCCCCATCTTCGAAGGGATCTATCGTAGTCTCTGCCTCAAAAGGGCAGCCAAAATCATCAAAGACCACACCATCCTGACACTCATTTCACCATTGCCATTAGGAAGAATGTACAGGAGCCTGAAAACTGTGACGTCCAGGTTCAGGAACAGCTTTTTCCCTGCAGCCATCAGACTATTAAACACAACAATGAATAAGCTCTGAGCTCTGAACTGCAAAATACTATATTATTATTGCACTATATTTGTTATTTATTGAACTTTTTTTAATTTTCTCTTCCCCCGTTATGTATTATGTTTACATATTCTGTTGTGCTGCAGGAAGTAAGAATTTCATTGTCCCATCCGGGACATATGACAATAAAACACTCTTGAATCCTGACTCATTGCCAAGCGTCCACATCACTTACCCCGGCCCTCTAATGGATGCATGGATAAGTTGGGTCAAAGGGCATGTTTCTGTTCTATCTGACTCTATGACTGGTGGTAACAAACCATGGAAGGGGGTTTCAGACAAGCAGAAGCAAGGGCAGACTTGGTGAATGCTGCAGAGGTAGAGATAATTTGTTGTTGTGGTGACATTGCATGCAATATGAAGCTTTTCAAGGTCAAATACAGAACCAAGGTAGCAAAATCTGGTCCAATGGTTCAATGTCACTTGCTAGGCAGACAGATAGCACTAATAGCCAAGGAATGGAAGTTGTGATGGTGACAAAGATGAGACAGAGAAGGAATTCAAGAAAGATTTCAAGAAAGCTTTTAAACCGGCAGGTGGGCTGATAGAGGTGCAATAGAGTTGGGTGCCATCAGATGACAGGTGGAAACTGATACTGGCAATTCAGATGTGACTCAGAAACAGAATGTGAATGAGAAAAGAAGGGATTAAGGATTGGTTCATTCTTCAGATCACAGTATTGTATGTTTGTATACACTTTACATGACATCTTACCGAGGTCAGACTCATTTCTGTTGCATAAATTGTTTGTCAGCCAACCCACAAAAGGGACAGAACATGCTGCCATTCAACAAAGAAAAGATAATGTTTATTTACTGCCTGTCAGATGAAGCAGCTGGAGAGTTTTATTGTTAATTATTTAAATGGTATAAATATTTAATTGGACTTCAAACATCAGATGTTCCTTCAAGTTGGCAAACCTTTGAGTTCCTAACTCATCACATGAAAGTGTTTCTAAATTGTATGAAGATGTCTGTGCCATTTAGTTGATTTCATTATGGTTTGCAAATCTAGCCTTAAAAGGAATGTTGAGATTGGGACTAAAGGTTAACATTTTAATTGCAGACATCGGCATGTTTCCTTTTACCAATGGAATTTGTAATTGCCATAGGGAATTATGGGTAGGATGTGACCTTGAAGTTAAAATTCTGTTATGTGTCTAAGATAATGAAGCTTTTAAAATGGTGCTTTAATTCAGTTGTAAAAGGAAATTATTCAGTGTTTCGTCCTGTCTGTATCAAAATGTTAACTTTTGAATTAAATAGTCATTTAATCAAAGTTTAATTCAGTGATTTCAAGGCATATTAAGGCAATGTAAAAGCATTAATTTACTGGAACATGTTTGAAATGTTGCCAGTGTGAATGAGTGCGGAGAAAGTAACCCTTTAGAAACATAGAAATTAGGTGCAGGAGTAGGCCAATCGGCCCTTCGAGCCTGCACTGCCATTCAATATGATCATGGCTGATCATCCAACTCAGTATCCCGTACCTGCCGTCTTTCCATACCCTCTGATCCCTTTAGCCACAAGGGCCACATCTAACTCCCTCTTAAATATAGCCAATGAACATGCATCAACTACCCCTGTGGCAGAGAGTTCCAGAGAATCACCACTCTCTGTGTGAAAAAAGTCTTTCTCATCTCGGTCTTAAAGGATTTCCCCCTTATCCTTAAGCTGTGACCCCTTGTCCTGGACTTCCCCAACATCGGAAACAATCTTCCTGCATCTAGCCTGTCCAACCCCTTAAGAATTTTGTAAGTTTCTATAAGATCCCCTCTCAATCTCTTATACTCTCAAATAAATTCTTGAGAGTATAAACAAGTCTATCCAGTCTTTCTTCATAAGACAGTCCTGACATCCCAAGAATCAGTCTGGTGAACCTTCTCTGCACTCCCTCTATGGCACTAATGTCCTTCCTCAGATTTGGAGACCAAAACTGTACGCAATACACCAGGTGTGGTCTCACCAAGACTCTGTACAACTGAAATAGAATCTCCCTGCTCCTATACTCAAATCCTTTTACTATGAAAGCTAACATACCATTCGCTTTCTTCACTGCCTGCTGCACCTGCATGCCTACTTTCAATGACTGGTGTACCATGACACCCAGGTCGCACTGCATCTCCCCTTTTCCTAATCGGCCACCATTTAGATAATAGTCTGCTTTCTTGTTTTTGCCACCAAAGTGGATAACCTCACATTTATCCACATTATACTGCATCTGCCAAACATTTGCCCACTCACCCAGCCTATCCAAGTCACCTTGCAGTCTCCTAGCATCCTCCTCACAGCTAACACTGCCCCCCAGCTTAGTGTTATCCGCAAACTTGGAGATATTGCCTTCAATTCCCTCATCCAGATCATTAATATATATTGTAAATAGCTGGGGTCTCAGCACTGAGCCTTGCGGTACCCCACTAGTCACTGCCTGCCATTGTGAAAAGGACCCATTTACTCCTACTCTTTACTTCCTGTTTGCCAGCCAGTTACTGAACCCCCAATGCCGTATGCTTTAAGTTTGTATACTAATCTCTTATGTGGGACCTTGTCGAAAGCCTTTTGGAAGTCCAGATACACCACATTCACTGGTTCTCCCTTATCCACGCTACTAGTTACATCCTTGAAAAATTCCACAAGTTTCATCAGACATGATTTACCTTTCGTAAATCCATGCTGACTTTGTCCAATGATTTCACCACTTTCCAAATGTGCTGCTATCCCATCTTTAATAACTGACTCTAACAGTTTCCCCACTATCGATGTTAGACTAACTGGTCTGTAATTCCCCGTTTTCTCTCTCCCTCCCTTCTTAAAAAGAGGAGTTACGTTTGCTACCCGCCAATCCTCAGAAACTACTCCAGAATCTAACTTTCAACTCTCCTTTCAACTCTTGGCTTCCATAATCAGGTTAGCTGAGTGCCAGAAAGGATGATTTTTGGTAGCCTTTATGGTTAGCTTGCTTATTATATTGTAAACACATATACTAAGATCAAGTATATTTTTGCCCACAAAAGTTAGGCTTGGTTTGAATAGCTGAGCATTACCTACAAATAAGAAATAAACAGCTCATTGATAAGATCTCTTAAATGATAACTGGAGCTCAAAGGATTGTAGGATTGTAGCAGTCTTTGGAGCAACTCGATGGCAAGTGCTTGGGTTTGCACATGGACACATAGAGCAACACGGAACTTAGACTTGAATAATTTAGTTAGAATTAATGGTGAACGTCATGTTTTCTCAGAATGCACAGATCTCTGAGGAGAGAGTTAATCGTTAACCATTAATTATTAAATCAAAAGAGCGCCTTGCATCATGAGACCACTCAAATACTGATCAGAGATCGGGGTTTCCTAAATACATAGTAAGTGATTCGGAAGTAGCTGTTCAAGTGTCCTCTACACATTGATGGAAGTGCTGTATATCATCTCCAATGTGGTCAAAGAAATACCATATTTTGTACAATGGGATATTCTCCTGTACAAAAGACAACAATGAATAAGGAATATAGAAACAAGGAACTGCAGATGCTGATATACACAAAAGGACAAGTGTTGTTAGAGTAACTCAGTGGTTCAAGAAGCATCTTCGGAGAACAGAAACCACAGCAATCCATGTTCTCCAGAGATGCTTCCAGACCTACTGAGTAAAGGGCCTGTCCCACCAGCATGCGATTGCATGCATCTAGCGCGACCAAACGTGGTCGCTTGAGGCGTACGGCCTCGCAGGGCCGGTCCCACTTCGATCGGCGGAAGCGTATGGAGTTGTGTGGGTCTGGTCCCAACATCGCGTGGAGCTCCAAAAATCTTGCACTGTCCGAAAATCCCGCGCTCCAACAGCCTGTCGGCCCGTAAGCGCATTGAGGGCTTACGCAGCGTCTCGACGTCATACGCAGCATCTTGACGGCATACGCCTAAAGCGTGGCGTCGCACGATGACATCACCGGCCGGCGTGCCGTTAGAAACATAGAAACATAGAAAATCGGTGCAGGAGGAGGCCATTCGGCCCTTGGAGCCAGCACCTCCATTCATTGTGATCATGGCTGATCATTCGCTATCAATAACCCGTGCCTGTCTTCTCCCCATATCCTCTGACTCCACTAGCCCCTAGAGCTCTATCCAACTCTCTTTTAAATCCATCCAGTGATTTGGCCTCCACTGCCCTCTATGGCAGGGAATTCCATAAATTCACAACTGTCTGGGTGAAAAAGTTTTTTCTCACCTCAGTCTTAAATGACCTCCCTTTTATTCTAAGACTGCGGCCCATTGGTTCTGGAGTCACCCAACATTGGGAACATTTTTCCTGTAGCTAGCTTATCCAGTCCTTTTATAATTTTATATGTTTCTATAAGATCATCCCTCATCCTTCTAAACTCCAGTGAATACAAACTTAGTCTTTTAACACTTAGTCTTTTCAACCTTTCCTCATATGACAGTCCCGCCATCCCAGGGATCAATCTTGTGAACCTACGCTGCACTGCCTCAATCACAAGGATGTCCTTCCTCAAATTAGGAGACCAAAACTGTACACAATACTCCAGATGTGGTCTCAACAGAGCCCTATACAACTGCAGAAGAACCTCTTTTCTCCTTTACTGAAATCCTCTTGTTATGAAGGCCAACATTCCATTCGCTTTCTTCACTGCCTGCTGTACCTGCACGCCAACTTTCAGTGACCGGTGTACAAGAACACCCAGGTCTCACTGTACCTCCCCCTCACCTAACCTAACTCCATTGAGATAGTGGATAACCTCACATTTATCTATATTATACTGCGTCTGCCACGCATCTGCCCACTTGCGTGATGATGTCACCGCCCGATGCCGTGCGACGTCCAAATTCAGTCGGCCCGCCTCCTGCCCAGCTGATTGGTGAGTATGATGTCGGGACCAGCCCCGCACAACTCCATACGCCTCCGCGGTTCGAATTGGAACCGGCCCTGCAAGGCTGTACGCCTCAAGCGACCACATTTGGTCGCGCTAGACGCATGCAATCGTATGCTGGTGGGGCAGGCCCTTTACTCCAGCAGTTTAATTCCACTTGAATAAAGAAGCTTTTGTGTTTTCCCAAATCAGATTCTATTGGTTCATAACATTTTTTACTGCTCAGGGTTATTTCAACTTTCTCTCTTTGAGATCCAGGGACAGTCTGTTATTTACAACCAAAGAGTTTTACAGCTGCAAGTGATGAAATATAATGGGTTTACTTCCACGAGACAACTCAAAAGCACGTTCACATAATTTCAGCACTAATTTCCAAATATGTCTTCCCAACTTCATCAGTGCAGTTAAAGAACACAAAGCCTTTGAGGTCTTAAGGAAACATTTCTCACGCATCTAAAAAGAGATTCACATGTGCCAGGAACTCTAAAGAAGGAATAGTATTCTTATTGGTATTTTAATTACACTAAAAATGAAGTGCGTTTTGGAATATTTGTTTCATTTATTCCTTCACAGGATGGAAGAGTTGCTTCCAAGACCAACATTTGATTGCCAAGCTTGTGTTACTACTGAAGCATGCTGGCACACTTCAGGTGACATTTAAGAGTAAACCACATTCGCGATCCTGGAGCCACATTGACGCCTGACCCACCAAGGATGCCAATGTTTCCTTTCTTGAAGGGACATTAGTGTTTATAACAGTACAATCGTTTCATGGTTATCATTGCAGTTACTGATTTTTATTCCAGATTAAAAAAAAGTGAATTAACCAAATTTAAGTTACTCAGTAGAGGAGAGATTTGAAATTATACTATAGGATCTTTACAAAACATCTCTGCGATCTAGCCAGACAAATGAAACAGTAATCTTTGCATTTAGCAAATCTTTTATTTAAGCTTGTGGAGTTTTTGTTTTCATTTTGATTAAATATGAAGCTGAGGCCACATCTTCTCTCACAGATGAATGTGAAAGATTCTACAGCAGTATATCAAAGAGTGGGAAAATTCCTCCTGCCCTCCTGGACAACTTTCATCAATTTCTTAGAATGAATTATCTCGCTAGTTTGTGGGATTTTACCATGTGAACACTAATTGATGGTTCTCCTCACTAATGCAGTGACTATAACTCAAAAGTAGCCCCGTGGCTGTAGAATATTTTAGCTTATCCTGATAGGAATCCAAAAACATATTTAAGGTTGTGGGTGAAATATCAATCAAGTATGCCTCTGTGTTCTAGTGTATGTCATAGAAAATAGGTGCAGGAGGAGGCCATTTGTCCCTTCGAGCCTGCACTGCCATTCATTGTGATCATGGCTGATCATTCATTGTGGTTATGGCTGGTCAAGCTGCTTGAGTGTTATTGGAACTGCATTTATTCAAGAAACTGAATGGTATTCTATTGGACCCGCTGACTAGTAGAAACTGAATAGTAATCTATTGCCGATGGTAGAAAGGCTTCAGGGTGTGAGGAGTTGAGCCATTCCTATAACATACACAGCATCCGATCTGTTCTTGTTACTACAATATTGATGTAGTGGGTCCAGTTGGGTTTCCTAGACAATGGTAACGGTATTGTTATGGGGGAACTCAATGATGGTAATGCATATAAATATCAAGACTAGATGGTTGGGCCATTCCTATTGGATATCAGGGTGGCACAATGGCACAGCGGTGGAGCTGTTGCCCCATACCTTCAGAGACCCTGGTTCGATCATAACCTCGAGTGCTCTCTGAGTGAAGTTTGTATGTTCTCACTGTGACGCCGTGCATTTCGTCCAGATGCAATGGTTTCCTCCCACATTCCAAAAATGCACAGGTTTGTAGGTTAATCTGCTTCTGTAAATTGCACCAAGTATATAGGATGCAAAAATGGGATAAAATATAACTAGTGTAAGGGTGATTGATGGTCAGCGTGGACTCGGTGCGCCAAATGTCCTGTTTCCATGCTGCATCTCTAAACTAAACTAAACTAAATCAAACTAAAAATCTCATTGCCAGGTACTGAAGCCAATGCTGCTTGCAGTTCTCAGCCCATGCCTGCATGTTGTTGCTGCAATCATGCATGAACTGCTTCATTTGCTGAAGAGTTGCGAATGGAATTGGACATTGTAAAATCATCAGAAAAAATCCCACCTCTAAATTCATAGTGGTAGAGATGCACTGACAGACCTCCAACAATTTCAACCACCTTCCTTTGTGCATGGTGAAACTCCAACCATGAGTCTGTTTTCTGGGCTATCACAACATTGGACTACAGCCTCTTTAACAGCACAAAATGCTGGAGTAACACAGCGGGTCAGGCAAACATGCCTGACCCGCTGAGTTTTTCCAGCATTTTGTGTCTATCTTTGGTGTAAGCGAGCATTTGCAGTTCCTTCCTGCACACTCATTGACAGCACATCTGGTCAACTGTTGCTTAGAAAGAGAGAGAATTTAAGAGAATTCCTGGAGTCAACTGCTACAAGCGACAGAGCAGATAAAAAACAGAATCCATAGGAACTCAGAAATTGAAATATCTGATAAGGCTATAGGGCTTATCAAAGATAGGGAAGGCCAAGCTCATTCTAGGATTTGGAAATCCATTTTTATGTTAAATGTTTATAGTCTTTTCTAATTCAAACTCTGAAGGGAATGTTGTAGCATACACACTGCATTTACACTTTCACCTGAGTAACATTTCTAACACTTGGAATTTGATTTATAGCCGCAGCTCTATATGATTGCTTATGGAAGTGCACAAATGCAATTACTATGAATGCCATGAAAGCTTTGAGCTACTTTAATGGAAGAGTGGAAAAGTGTTCAAAACTGGACAAGGGACAGCCTGTACTATCTGATGCCAAACCATACACAACAGAAACAACAGATCTTTTTCAACTTGATGCCTCTTTCATTGCACTTTCAATTTTAGTTTAAAGGCAGAATGACTGTCAACAAAACATTACAAGTCTGAATCATACCTTCCGTACTGAATGCTTCAAACTGTAGAATTGTAAACTGATGACTGGCACCATTGATCAAGTATTCACAGTTTAGGTTTGGATCATAGCGATCTGGGTAGTTCGGTGACATAATACGTCCAGCAGAAGAAGTAAAATTGGCCCCACATCCTAAAACAAAGTAGAACACATCTGGAGTTAATATAATCTATCTTCATATGTTCAAATCAGAACTTCTATAATTCAAGTTATATGTTGCAATTTCCAATGAAGTCTTTGTGTGGACACAAACATCTCAATGATCTTGTTAATCTTGTTATTCCAGGGTGGCAGACCTCCCTGAAGTTTGCAGTCAGTGATGCTAGTGTTGGGGGTTGCCAAGACAAGATCCGTTTCTGCAGTGAAGGTGATGTGAACAACTCAATGGCCAGTAACATAGAACAGCACAATGGTTCCCATTGAATCATTTTGGACAGATCAGCCCCTTTGGGTTATGCCAAACATGAAGTATCTATCTATACTAATCCCAGCAATTTCTCCGACTCACTCGAAAGTTGAAGAGTTGCTGAGATTGGGCAGATTTCATTGCTGCTATTGCATCATGTCAAACACGAGATGCATGGCGTCTCTTTGCATGCTGGTCTGCCATCATCAAACACAATCGCTCTACTCTTTTAACTCTCTCTACACCTGTAAATCTCGACAGATGCCCTCTGGAAAGCTTACTGCTGGGTTGCATCACAGCTCAAGCCAAGACCGCAAGAAATTGTAAAGCATTGTAAATGTAGCCTAGTCCATCACACAGACCAGACTCCCACAGTTGACTCCATCTGAACGGCATGCTATCGCATAAAAGAAGCCAATATAATCAAATACGTCCCACCCCGGTAATTCCTTCTTCACTCTGCTCCCATCGGACAGAAGGTACAGAAGCTTGAAAACGAGCATGACCACTCAGGAATAGGTTTTTTCCCCTTGTATCCTGATAGCAGGCTTCTGAACGGCTCATCCATAAGTTAAGGTACTGTCAAATTGGCCTCGATCCAACTACCCACTGCAGACATTGTACTTTTTCTCTGGATCTCGTGCTGAGAACTATATCTTGCACTCTGCATCTTTCCCACTGCTCTACTTATTGTACGACTTTGGCTTGATTGTATTTACGTATGGTGCTAACAAATCTTATTTGATAGCATGCAAAACAGCGTTTTTCACTATACTTCAGTATACTTGACAATAATAAACCTAAATGGTAAGACTATTAAATAAGTTCATAAGTTATAGGAGAATTAGGCCATTTGGCCCATCAAGCCTACTCTGCCATTCAATCATGGCTCATCTGTCTTTCCCCATCAACTCCATTCCCCTGTCTTCTCCCCATAACCCTTGTCACCCTTACCAATCAAGATTTGCTGGCAAGATCAGGGTTCTCAATATTTAATTTAAAAAGCAGCTAATAATACTCAAAGGATTGCTTGGGATCCTCTGCATGCAAACCAGAATATATTTTCCCAAACTGCTTCAAAAATACTGACTTACGGTTGATGAAAGATGCGGAGAAGCCAGTTCCGGTGCTGCCTTTAGACTGAAACCGGACTGACACAACATTAGCTGGTGCAATGACAGGGCTAGGAGGAGCAGTGTTTCCACAAAAAGTAGCCAACAAGCTTTCATCAGTTTCTGAAATTCCATCCCAGATCTGTAGAAATAGAAAGAAAATAATTATTTCAGTTTGAATAATGTTTTTATTTTCTCTTGATGCGGAGTGTCTCCGATATGTAGACTGTGATCCAGTAGCAAGCTTGCCGTTTAATTTAGTTTAGTTTAGTTTTTAGTTTAGTTTAGTGATACAGTGTGAAAACTGGCTCTTCAGCCCAGTTGAAGGGTGCGGTGATGCAATTCCCTCATCACAGCTACCCGTTGCTTCATCATGAGGAAATTAACCATATGAAAGGGGCCTTCATAATAGAAAGAACCATGTGTCCAGGTGTCTTGTAAACACAGTGGTCCAAATGACTTATTCCAAAAAAAAAGTTAATGATAACATAAGAAATTAATAATTTTCTTCATGAGAAAGTAATTCAGGTCCTTACAGTATAATTCTCTAGATTTCTTTCTAACTGCCTGCTTAGATCAGGAGCAATTTAGGGCGGGCAGTACATGCCAGCAATATCTACCTCTTCCAAATGATCAGATGTTAAATAAAAACAAGCTTTGGACACAGCACAAATAACTTAGTATTTTAGTAGAGGTAACTACTCATAAACTTTCCTTAAGTTACTCTCTCACCTTCAAGATCTATGCAGTTAAATATCAGGGTTTAAAAAATTGCCTGGTCGACAGTAGAAAGACAATGTGAGTCATAGTGTGTGATACAGTGTGGAAACAGGCCCTTCAGTCCAACTTGCCCACGCTGCCCAAATGTCCCAGCAACACTAGTCCCATATTAATCCTCAATAGATAACATAATAAACAAAAAAAGTTAAATATATTAAAAAACCCCAATGTTAGTGCAAATAAACTTGGGCGATTTTCAGCGGACTGCAGGTGACTGTCAAGTTCGCGGCACTTGCTGAAAAACCGGGAACTTGAACTACGAATGTCAGAGTGGAACACACACACACACACAAACACATCGCAAAGGCGGGGGCCAGAGAAAGCGGGGAGCGCTGTCTGAAATTCACATGGTGCAAAGCCAAGGTGATACAAACACACACTGCGATGAACAGGAAGGTTAAGACGGCTAGCACAGTGTACGGTAAGTCCTGTAAAAGGGGGGAGGGAGGGGAGAAGGGGGGGAGAAGGGGGGAGAAGGAGTGGGGACACTTTTAAGAAGCCAGACAACTTTTAATAAGCCAGAGATACACAGCTGTGAAGTTTGGCGGGCATTTAACGGTCATCCTTGGTTCTGAAAACTCGTGCATACATTTTTTTCCCCCCAATGAGCCAATGAAAATGCCTGATCAGCAAAGGCAATTAATTAAAACTACCTACGACTACCTACAACTACATGGCGACCCATACTGCAACTGCAACTACGATTACAGGATTACCGATTTTCTCAATGGCGACCAATTTTTCAACGTGTTGAAATGTTTGCGGCGACCATATTGAGGCCGTGACTAGTTCCCAGAATGCAGGAACTCCTCGCAACCATGAAGAAGACTCACCAGAGACCACCAGCAAACATGTGGTGATCATGTGGCGATCATGAGGCAAGCGCAGAGTCTCCTGCACTCGCCTAAAAAGTTGCCTAAGTGGGACAGGTCCTTAACACAGTTTTTCAGTTTGTAGTTCATAGTTTCATTGGTGTTTCTAGTGTTCAGGAGCCTGATGGAAATAAGCTATTCTTGAAATTGAAGGTCACGATTTTCAGACTCTTATAATTTCTTCCGGATGGCAGAAGTGAAATGAGAAAATGGCCAGCTTGATAATGCTGGCTGACTTTTTGAAACAGTGGCCCGACAGTGGCTCGATGGTCAGGAGATCAGTAACCATATGGGCCAGGCAATGTCCACCACTTTTTGTAACCTTCATTCCTGGGCATTTGAGTTACCAAACCAGGCTGTGATGTAATTAATTTTGTTCTCTACCGTACATCTGTAGAAGTTCAAGAGATTATTCGTCTAAGGAAGTAGAGGCATTGGCAGACTTTCTTTATAATTGCATCAATATGCAGAGCCCAGGACAGATCTTAGAGATATGCATGCTGAGCAGTTTGATGTTGTTGACATTCTCCACTGCTGACCCGTTGATAAAGACTGGTTCGTGGAATGCCAATAGACAATTCCAGACAAGGTAGAGACTCACTTCAATCAAACAGGTACCAGGCAACTATGGCAGGGCGTGAACACCAGCATAGACAAAATCTGATGAATTTTAATGCATTTCAAGTCCATTGTGAATAGACAAAAAAGTTCCGCAAATGCACATACCCCCATCCTCTGTTTGCCCTGTCCCATAAATCTTAGTGGCACAAATAAGATCTGCTTTTATGAGAGTAAGCTTTTGGGAAATGGATGGACCAGATAGTGTCTATGGACAGGTTCTGAAATCAGGAGCTCCTTTAATGTAATAGAACATGCAAAGGCACTTGTAATAATAATCAATTGTGTTGATTCTTTTCATTTAAATCTAATTATTTTACAAATACTTATTCATCCCTTTTTAGAAGCATTCGTTTTTACAATTCATTACAATCGGTTCAGCCCTGATCTTTTAAAATGATGAAGCAGGCCTGAGAAGCTGAGTGCCCCACAGCCTGCCCCAATTCATTTGTATGCATGTCCACTTTCCAAACAAAGTCTGTACCCAATGTGAAAAGACTGCACTCACAAGGAAGCCTTTGTGGATCATCCCATTGTCTGTAATCTGATGCAACATGGCATGAACTTAAATAACAAGACTAAATCACAAGTCAAAAAAAAAAATTAATGTCCGCTGTAATTATAGCAAGCTAAACTATCAAACTGTTTTCTTCATAGGAACTCACAATAGGAAGGGGGAACAAAAAGTGATGTTCAATTCCAAAACAGAAGTCTGGAATCAGTTCACAGAGGGTTAAACAGCAAAAAGCCTTGCTTGCGATCCTTGAAATTGAACTATGGCTCTCAATGAATCAAGAGAATGATCTCCCCATGAACTACATAGTTTTATGTCAGTGAAGTAATATTCTGTTCCCATGGCTAGACACAACTTGCGTTGATCCATGAAATACGCTTGTTTTTTTTAAATGTCCATTGAACCCTGAGAAGTAATCTTAGCTTTGTAGATCTGCCTTTGTGACAGACTGAAACAATATCAATATCTTCAAAATTAATAAAAAGCAGATTTAATAATGTTAGTCTTTTCTTGTAGCGAGGAATGCCAATACTATAGGATTCATACCTTGTTCAAAATATCATTAATCAAATGTATCCTCTTTGGATGAGACATTAGAGGCTTTTTGGACTACCTTTAATTTGACTTCACTAGAATTTATCTTGCACTAAACGTTATACCCTTTATCCTGTATCTTTACACTATGGACGGCTTGATTGTAATCATGTGTAGCCTTTCCGCTGACTGGATAACATGCACCAAAAAAGGTTGTCATTGTACCTCTAAACAATACTAAGCTAAACATATTAAAGGTAGGGTCTCAACCTGAAACTTCACCTATTCCTTTTCTTCAGGTATGCTGCCTCACCTGCTGAGTTACTCCAGCATTTTGTGTCTATCTTCAGTGTAACCTAACATCTGCAGATCCTTCCACATATTAAAGGTACTGCGATGTTGAAGATAAATTGCACCTGATCCAAGTTTTCTTTGATTCTCATTAGTTTGGTTTAGTTTTTAGTTTAGAGACCCAGGCCCCTCGACTCACGGAGTCTGCGCCGACCAGCGATCCCACACACTTACACTATCCTTCAAACACTCGGGACAATTTACAATCGTTACCAAGGCCAATTAACCCACAAGCCCGTATGTCTTTGGAGTGTGGAAGGAAAAGGGCGCATCCAGAGAAAACCCACATGGTCACGGAGGGAATGTACAAACTCTGTACAGACAACACCCGTAGTCAGGATTGAATCCAGGTCTCTGATGCTGTAAGGCAGCAACTATACCGCTGCACCACCCTGTTAATCAGTTCCATGTATTTTACGAAACAGCACAGGCATTTCAAGAAATCTTAAACATATGTTGTACTTAGCAAAGTCAATGTAAAATATCATTTATATCAAAGAACCATGATGAACAAGTGAAGATGCATCACTCAGATTTCCTCTTTTGAGAACATAGAAGAGTACAGAACAGGAACAGGGCCGTTAGCCCACAAAATCTATTTTGGCAATATGCCTCAGGCTATACGTGTTACCATTTCAATGAATGACACATAGAATAGTCTCGTGATTCAACTGTGCAATCAGAACTTTCTTTGTTTATCATACAACTTAACAAAGTTAGGGATGTATGACTAAGAAATTTGAGCAACTCCACACATTCAACACATTTCTTTACAAGTTGTTTTCACATCTGGATGCTACACTATCCACTTCGCAACTACTAAACAGAAGTTTATTGTCAGTCACAAGTTGTAGAGTTACAAATCCAATTCCAAACCTGAATATATGAAATATTTAATGGACATTTTTATTATGGAAGCCAATTTATTCAGCTAATCCATTCATGTGGGATTAAAGTGGTGAGAAAATAATTATTTGCACATGCATATAAAATACATATGCATGTATGTAAATTAATAAAAATGTATGTGTGTCAAAAGCAAAAGAACAAAACAAAGAAATAAAGTAAAAACTCACAGTATAAAGCAAAGAGTAGGAATTAACGGGTCCTTTACAGAATGGCAGGCAGTGACTAGTGGGGTGCTGCAAGGTTCGGTGCTGGGACCTCAGTTATTTAAAATAATATATTTATGATTTAGGTGAGGGAATTAAATGTGACATCTCCAAGTTTGCAGATGACATGAAGCTCAGTGGCAGTGTGAGCTGCGATGAGGATGCTATGATGCTGCAAGGTTACTTGGATAGGTTGGGTGAGTGGGCAGATGCGTGGCAGATGCAGTATAATGTGTATAAATGTGAGGTTATCCACTTTGGTGGCAAGAACAGAAAGGCAGATTATTATCTGAATGGTTTCCGATTAAGAAAAGGGGAGGTGCAACAAGACCTGTGGGCATGCAGGTAAAGCAGGCAGTGAAGAAAGCTAATGTCCGTAAGTCCATCAATGTCTTCTCCATGAGGACTACGGTATGCGTCCCAGTCTTTGATCTCAAAACAGCTCTGTAGAGCGTCATAGGCCTCCTGTGACCACCTTCCCACTGCCCTTGTAGTCACAGGCAGCCTCTGGACCATTGGCTTATACCTGGATAGGAGGTGAACCAGGTTGTGGTCCGATCTTCCCAGTGGCAGAAGTGCTATGGAGCTGTACGCCTCTAACATTGGCCTACAGCAGATCCAATGTTTTCATATCCCTGGTGGGACAGTCAACAAACTGAAAGTTGGTTGCGTTGCGTTCAATGTCACGTGGTTGAAACCCCTGACACAAAATACTGGAGTAACTCCACGGGACAGGCAGCACCTCTGGTGAGAAGGAATGGGTGACGTTTTGGGTTGAGACCCTTTTTCAGCCTGGAAAATCTACCATTCTTCTTCGTGTTCCGACCTGAAACATCACCAACTCCTCTCCAGAGATGCTGCCTGTCCCGCTGAGTTACTCCAGTAATTTGTGTCTATCTTTGGTTTAAAGCAGCGTCTGCAGTTCCTTCCTACACATGACTGATGAGATTAGTGATTTGCAGACTTTTCCACAGATGGGGCAGAGTGTGGGTGACACTGTGGGCGAGTGGGTAGTGTGTGAGGTGTGGTGCTACTTTTGTCACTTATGCAGGGCTTCAGCAAGCACATAATGCATGCCCTGGGTGTTTGGTAGAACGCCCTGGAATGCCCTGGAGAGGTGAGTTACTCCACTTTCTCGACCAGTCATGGACAATGAGTGGAGATAATGCATTTCTTCAAGGGGGTTCAGTGTACATTCTTGATTCATATTCTCTGACTACAAGGTAATATTTTCTTCCGACAGAGACTAAGATGTCCTGCCCAATGAAGCAATATGAGTGTAATTAAGGCCTTATTTCTGGGGATATCGTTTAATGATTCATTCATAATAAATACAAAACAATCATAATAAATACAAAACAATCCTCACTCACAATCTTAAGACATTTATTTTGGAGATGGTTGTAAAGTTAGTCAATCACAAAATGATTAACATAAATGCATTGGAGAAATTATGAAACATAACCCTAAACATCAAACCCATCTTTTCAATAGACACAAAATGCTCGAGTAACTCAGCGGGACAGGCAGCATCTCTGGAGAGAAGGAATGGGTGACCTTACAAACTTTTGCTGTCCTAAAATGAGTGGCAGTAAGGTCATTTGAAAATTTAGGTCTCTCCTAGATATGGAGCATCTTTTTTTAATAACAAGAACATTACTACCATTAGCTTGGGGGCTGCATCACCTGCAGCTCAATACTGGCAAGACTAAGGAGTTGGTGGTAGACTTTAGGAGGAGAGGAACACCTCTGTCCACTGTCTCCATCAATGGTGTGCATGTGCAGTTTACCTGGAGTGCACCAATACCTTGGCGTGTACCTGGACAGTAAACTGGACTGGTCCAGGAACGCTGAGGCCCTGTACAAGAAAGGACAGAGCCGGCTGTACTTTTTGAGAAGGCTCCACTCCTTCAATGTCAGCAGTAAGATGCTACAGATGTTTTACCAATCGGTGGTAGTTAGTTCCATCTTCTTCGCTGCCGTATGCTGGGGCAGCAGGGCAATGGCTGCGGATGCCAATAGGATCAACAAACTCATCAGGAAGGCTGTCTCCGTCCTGGAGGCGGAGTTGGATTCATGGGAGGTGGTCTTGTTGGGGAGGATGCTCAAACTGCCTGGACATTACAGCTCACCTCCTCCATGACACACTGGTAAACCTGAGGAGCACCTTGAGCAACAGACAGGTTCCACCAAGATGCAGGACAGTGCACCACATGAGATCCTTCTTCCCTGTGGCTATCAAACTTTACAACTCCTCCCCCTTCTGTCATGGGGTAGACTGACTCTCCACCCCTCCCCCCCCTCCCGTAATCTTTGCACATCCCTCCAAGCCTTTCCACTCGTCACTTTAATTTCATGTTTCATGTATTTTGTGTTTTTATGACTGTTGGCAGATTAATTTCCTTCATGCGATAAATAGTTCTTCGCATCATATCGTAATGTAAGTACTTAACACATGGCATGGGATGAACATTGTTTTGACTCTTTGCATTCCAAAAATTCTGTGGGGGTTTTGCAGGTTACTAACCTTCACATAGCTGCTCCCACAGTTCTCAGAGCGATGTGGAATCTGGAAATTCTCATCAAACGTGATCTCAAAATGTTTGCTCTCTTGTCCTATAATCCTCCATGTACATTCACTGTTACTTGGAAAATTCTGTGGCCAGTTTGGTGATTTGAAAGAGCCACTTTCTGCATGAAAATAGCCACCACAACCTAGAAGAAAAAGGAAACATATTCATATTTAGGATTGCAATTCCTCTAAAACTCTGAATTATTAAGGAACCTTTTAGCCATGCTAGGAAACTGAAATAAAAAGAAAATGGTGATATAGAGAAACAAGGAACTGCAGATGCTGATTTACACAAAGACACAAGGTGCTGGAGTAACTAAGCATGCCTGGCAGCATCTCTGAAAAACATGGATAGGTGACGTTTCGGGTTGGGATCCTTCTTCAGACTGATGTTGACTCTCTCTTGAAAGAAAGGCAGTTAATGGCCTGGATTTTTAATTCCCATATATTTATCAGCCACATCTGGATTTTCTCCCAAACACGGAAATACAGAAATTAAGGTGTGCAATTCACTGTTACAACACGATCCATGGAATCCAGCTATGCAGTCTTTAGACTTTAGAGATATAGCGCTGGTTGGCTCATGGAGTCTACACTGACCAGTGATCACCCTACCACTAGCACTATCCTGAACACTAGGTACAATTTACAATTTTACCAAAGCCAATTAACCTGCAATCAGGTATGTTTGGGTGGAATATGGGTAGAAATTGGAGCACCCGGAGAAAATCCATGCAGTCACATGGAGAATGTACAACCTTCACATAGATAGCACACATAGTCAGGATCGAACCCGGGTCTCTGGAGCTGTAAGGCGGCAACTATACCACTGCGCCACCCTTCAGTCTTACAGTCATAGTGTCATAGAACTATATAGCATGGAAACAGGCCCTTCAACCAAACTTGTCCATGCCCTCCAAGTAGCTTAATCAAATTAGTGCCACTTGCTGGTGCCTGCCCATAGCTCTCCAAACCATTCCTATCCATGTATCTGAGAAAGTGTATTTTAAATATCACTATTGTACACATTACTACCACTTCCTCTGTCAGCTTGTTCTATGTACACAGCAACCTCTGGGTAAATATGTTGCCCCTCAGATCCCTTTTAAGTCTTTTCCCTCTTACCTTAAGCTTATGATAACTCATTTCTGACTCCGCTACTCTGGGGGAAAGATTATGGCAGTTCACCTTGTCTATACCCCCCATAATTTTATATACCTCCTTAAGGTCACTCCTTAGCCCACTTTGTCCAGGTAAAGACCCAAACTATCCAGCCATTCCTTATAAATCAAACCCTCCAGACCTGGTAACATCCTCATTAAGCCTATTTCCTTCACTCCATAGATGCTGCCTCACCCGCTGAGTTTCTCCAGCATTTTTGTCAACATCCTCATTAAATTCTTTTGGATCCTTTCCACTTTAATGACATCCTTCCTGCAACAAGGTGACCAGAACTGTATAGATTACTGGAAATATGATGTTGCCAACATCTTGTACAGGTTTCAACTCCTGTTCATAATATTCTTATCAATGGATGCATGCATGCCAAATGTGATCTTCACCGTGTCTATACATGTAACCATCTTGGTGGAACTATGTACCCCACATTCTCTGTTTTACAACACCTCTCAGGGGCCTACAGTGTGTCTTCCTCTGGTTTTTCCTATCAAAATGCAACACCTTCCATTTACCTGAATTAAACTCCGTTGAGACATTTGGAGAGATATGCATAATTTATGGTGGGGAATCCATACAAACATTCCGTGCTGGGTATGATCTAGCACAGGGATAACTTCAACATTATTTTAATGGAGTCAGAGAATTATGAGATTCCAAATTTCAAATTTTCAGTCAGAAGCTAATAGGTGTACAACACCTTTTTAGCAGAAACTTTACTAAATTGAATTGATTTATTCAGTATTGCACTTTATTTTTAATAAGAACAATTTTGGTTTACAAAAACAACCTGATTTTTAGCTAATAAGAAATTCAAATTGATAGTACATAGTATCCTATTATAGGTGGACAACATTATTCTTGCTTGCTCTGTAAACCAAGATAAAAAGACCAAAAGAAAGGTGGATTAATTGCAATAATGGTTGATCTGTTTTTGTGATTGGTGAGATTATAATTCATATTCCAAAAACACAAATTCAGTTTCCATTCATACTCAATCAATTTATAGCAAACAGAAACTTATAGCAATATTTGTGTGTACAACATTGGAATTGACAATATTCAAGAGCGGACCAGAAGATACACCTGGCGCTTGAACTATTCATTTAGAGATTTCGACAATTAGGACTAAAACGTTGCTGACAGTCTTCCAATAACAAGATTATTACTGACAAGATATGCTGCATATTTTGTTTTTGACTATATTTTTATCACTTTTTTTCCCAGTGTATTTTATCTCTTTAAAACATCTGCTAGAATGGAAAATAACAGGAAGCTTTCCTTGGCTTATTGACAACTGTTGTCATTAACCAATAAACATCTAATTGTGCAGGGTAAGGGTTGGATTTGTCATAAGAATTTATTGACTTGCACAGATTAAAAGGTGAAGTCAAAGAATTGGGCCAAGTAAGCAAAATTATTTTTGGTGCAAATTTATTGAAGCACTCACTTTTGAAACAGAATTTCATATTATAACAAGATGGGGAACTTATAGAGACTATAACAATGGCATAGGCAAGTTCCATTGGCAGTATCTTTAAATTAGTATAGATTTGCACTGTTTAGTTTAGTTGATATCAAACCGTATTTCAAATGAAGAAGTTAATTGAGGAAGTAAAGCACTTGTAATGTAACCTTGCAGCAGTAGAATATTTCCAAAGCTACGTTTTGCTACATGTCATGATGTGCCTTAAAAGTGTTTTGAGATTTTCTTCCAATGTATAATAGCACAGATGTTAATTATGAGAGAATAATGTTACGCTAAACATTGATGACCCCTTTGATAAATAATCTTCCAGTGGGCAGCTCCTCAAATAGTGAGGTTATGTCTGAAAGGCTTTTGAATTTATGATCTCATTTTGCTGGTGATTAAGTAGAGCTGGAACTTGTCCAGAAGTCACAAACTTGCTTTTAGTACATTAAAACGGTGCCAGATATTAATACCCCTCAGTGCCAAGGCACTGAAAATTGATCGTTCCTTGTTCATTGGGTTATCCCATCTACATTTTACTCTCAAAATCCACTTAAGAACTTGTAAAAATCTTTTGCTATCTATCTTAATTTCAACAAAGAGCACTCTCTCTCATTAGGCAAGTAAAGTTAAAAGTCAAATAGTAAACGATTTAAGTGCCTGCTTCTGACTACTGTAGTACATATTCAGGATTTTGTCACTGGCCAACAATTGTTTTGCTCAAATATTGAAGGTTATATAAACCCTCGAATTGTATAGAGCCAATAAACAGTTATAACTACTCTTATCAAAGTTGTTTCTCTCACCTAGTGAATCGGACTTCCAGGTGGCATAGAAACCACCCTGTTGCACACTGTGGTCAGAATTAAAGAAGATGAACAACTTGTTTGAGCCAGACGTAATTTCCTCAGCTGGAGTGGGGCCACAGTATTGGCCGATGATCGGGGAGTTGAAGGAACCACCATTCAAGATTGTAACAGAGCCGCCATCACACGTTAAATGATGCTCTAAGTTGAAGTGAATGAAGCTCAGCTGTGAGTGGAAAAACATAGGAATTACAAAACGTTTTAGAGTACAAATGAATCTTCCATGACTGTTTTACAGATAATCAGAGCAGAACATAATGGAATTATTTTTGTGTAGCACGCTACTAGTAGTGTTCCCATCTTTACTTCTATTTCTACCCCGTAGGTTAGGGGAAGGAGACATCTAAGCAGTGGCTTACATATATATCCAGCATGTGAAGCAAAGAGGTGTATCTATCATGCAATGTATTTTAACTGTTTAATAGTTAGGAGAGAATTTACATCAACCCACCCCCAGATAAGGCAGAAATGATGCAATTTATTGAGGTTACAGGGCATTTAAAAGTAGGGATAACAAAGAATACTGTCAAAGTGCAGTATTCCAAAATAACTGAAATACATTGAAGGCATGTAACAGTCATATGTTGGCCAGCTATCTGTGGAGAACTGCATGTGCAAATAAGATGAAATAATACTTTTTACCGAATCGTGCTATACAAACCATTTACACTTTCTAGTTAGCTTCTGCAGAAAATGCCTATATGGTTCATTCCTGAAACAGACTTACAGTTATCATGTGTCCTTCTGGGGCCTCCAGTATCCATGCACAGTGGGTCAAAGGATTGTACGGTGATGGGAAGTTGGGGCTTGAAATGAATCCACTCTCCCCGGTGTGAATGCCACCACATTCTAAATGAATGTAATATAATTAAATATGTTAAAGAGGAACTACCTAAATGAAAGTGTCTTGCATTATTAGGATTTATTTAAAAATGCAAGGCTACTTAATTTGTCAATTATGTAATTAATTACATTTTTTTAATGAGTTATAAAAATTAGATTAAGGAGAAAATATTACGGGATATAGGGAATTAGCGGTAAAATGGGATTAGAGAAGAAAGTTCTGATGACAATGTTACACTAGACGAGCACAAAGGCCAAATAGTCTCCTACTGAACTAAAATGTCTCTGATTCAGTAAATCTGTTGTAACTCATGTCAAAAGAAGTAATTGGGTAACAAATGCCACAGTGACAGAAATAATATGACTCACTCCAAACAAAGAGAAGTACATCCACAGAGAGCTCTTGAAACATAAGAAATGTTTTGAGGATAAAAGTCAGTTCTACCTCAGTGCACAATAAATCTTTCTCTAGTTTTTTTTAACCGTGAATGGTCGTCTCAAAGTTGGTACAGCAAAAAACCTAGAAGAAAGCAGCCTACAATTGTGTCAATGTGTTATTACCAAATTAAGCAAACACAATTGGAAACCACAAATTAATTAATTTATTTTCCCAGGAAAACGTTGTTGCTTAGCTCCGGTTATCTATTAAATTCTCACAGGAAATTGCAACCTTGGACTTATTTAGTCTTTCCATACAATCAATTCAAACAATCTTTGAAAAACAAGTTCACTTACCAAAACTGTACTTTAGTAACAGAAGTAATTTGAAAATGTCTAAACTATGCACGTTCCTCCAGTTGTGATTTAATGCTAAGAAGCCTTCATAACTGTTGAAATCAATACACTTTGTGTGACCAATTAAATATCATGCATTAAAAAGACAATAAACAATAGGTGCAGAAGCAGGCCATTCAGCCCTTCGAGCCAGCACCGCCAATCAATGTGATCATGGCTGATCGTCCACAATCAGAACCCCGTTCCTGCCTTCTCCCCATATTTCAATTCAATCTTTAATTGTCATTGTGCAGTGTACAGTACAGAGTCAGCAAAATGCAGTTAGTATCTCCCCAGAAGAGCGAACTTAGAATAATGAACGGTAAAATATATATATGTATAAACAGTATCAGTAGTGCAATTTTACTGGGGGAAGGAGTGTCCGGGTGGGGGTGACTGGCAATCACCGAGGTGCAGAGTTAAGTATTGTAACAGCCATAGGGAAGAAGCTGTTCCTGAACCTGCTGGTCCGGCAACGGAGGGACCTGTAGCGCCTCCCGGATGGGAGGAGGGTAAACAGTCTGTGGCTGGGGTGAGACCAGTACTTGACGATGCTGCGCGCCCTTTGCAGACATCGCCTGCTATGGACAGACTCAATGGAGGGGAGTGAGGAACCGGTGATGCGTTGGGCGGTTTTCAGCACCCTCTGCAGTGCTTTCCGGTCAGAGATGGAGCAGTTGCCATACCATACTGTGATACAGTTGGTAAGGATGCTCTCAATGGTGCAGCAGTAGAGGTTCACCAGAATCTGAGGAGACAGATGGACCTTCTTTAGTCTCCTCAGGAAGAAGATACGCTGGTAAGCCTTCTTGACCAATGTAGCGATATTGTGGGTCCAAGAGAGGTCATCATATCCCTTGACTCCGCTATCTTTAAGAGCTCTATCTAACTCTCTCTTGAAAGCATCCAGAGAATCGGCCTCCACTGTCTTCTGAGGCAGAGAATTCCACAGATTCACAACTCTCTGGGTGAAAAGGTTTTTCCTCATCTCCATTCTAAATGGCAGGTGTGACTACCCATTATTCTTAAACTGTGGCCCCTGGTTCTGCACTCACCCAACATCGGGAACATTACTGCCTCTACTTGCCCAATCCCTTAATAATCTAATATCTTTCAATAAGATCCCATCTCAGTTTAAGAAAAAGGGGTATTTAGGACAGAGATGAGGAAACATTTTTTCAGCCAGAGAGTTGTGAATTTATGGAATTCTCTGCCACACAAGGCAGTGGAGGCCTATTCGCTGGATGTATTCAAGACAGAGTTGGATATAGCCTTAAGGGCCTGTCCCACCAGCATGCGGTTGCATGCGTCTAGCGCGACCAAACGTGGTCGCTTGAGATGTACGGCCGCGCGGGGCCGGTCCCACATCCAAGCGTGAAAGTGTATGGAGTTGTGCGGGGCTGGTCCCGACATCGCGCGGGGTCCGAAAATCCTGCACTGTTCGAAAATTCAACGTGCCAACGGCCTGCTGGCCCGCAGGCGCATTGAGGGCGTACGCAGCGTATTGACGTCGTACGCAGCATCTTGCCAGTGTACGCCTAGTGCGTGGCATTGCGCAAAGACGTTATCGCCTGGCGTGCCGTTGCGTGATGACGTCACCGCCCAACGCTATGCGACGTCCAAATTCAGTCGGCCCACCTCTTGCACAGCTGATTCGTGAGTATGATGTTGGGACCAGCCCCGTACAACTCCATATGCCTCCACGGTTTGAAGTGGAACCGGCCCCGCGCGCGGCGGTACGCCTCAAGCGACCACGCGCGCTAGACGCATGCAATCGCATGATTGTGGGACAGGCCCTTTAGGGCTAATGGAATCAAGGGATATGGGGAGAAAGCAGGACAATAAACCGTAGACAATAGGTGCAGGAGTTGGCCATTCGGTTCTTCGAGTCAGCACTGCCATTCACTGTGTCCATGGCTGATCATCCACAATCTGTATCCCGTCACTGCCTTTTTCTCAGGTCGGGGGGGAGCCACGGGTACCATGTAATCCCACTAAATCGTCTCCTCCACCTGGTTTGCCAGGTGAGGAGGGGGCTGTGGACCCCCAACAGGACCAAAAACAAGAGCTGTCAATGGGCGGATGAGCTCCTAGCGAGCCACGGTCATCCACGCTTCAGTAGAAGTTGCAATCACTGTTGTACATAGCATTGTGAGGATGCCCGTCGGAAACCAGCACCACTATGTCGCTAATATTTTCAACGACTTAATAATAAATAATAATAATAATTCAATCAGACCCCCGCTCATCCTTCTTAATTCCAGTGTATTCAAGCCCAGTCGCTCCATTCTATCAACAAATATACAGTCCCGCCATCCCAGGAATTAACCTCGTGATTCCGGATGATCAGCCATGATCACATTGAATGACGGTGCTGGATCGAAGGGCCGAATGGCCTATTCCTGCACCTGCTTTCTATGTTTCCAAGTGTCTATCTTAGGCTTAAATCAGCACCTGCAATTCCTTCCTAAAACCTGGATGTGGAGAGGATGTTTCTATTAGTGGGAGAGTCTAGGACCAGAGACCATAGAATAAAAGGACATCCCTTTAGAAAGATGAGGAGGAATTTATTTTGTCAGAGGGTGGCGAATCTGTGAAATTCATTGCCACAAACGGCTGTGTGGGCCACATCAATGGATATTTTTAAGGCAGAGATTGACATATTCTTGATTAGTATGGGTGTCAGGGGTTATGGGGTTGAAAGGAAAGAATAGATCAGACATGATTGAACGGCGGAGTAGACTTGATGGGCCGAATTACCTAATTATGCTCCTATAACTTATGAACTTGGATAATATACAGGCCTAGGCTGATATTTGTGCCACACAAGTGCCAGGCAATGATGATATTAAACAAGAGAAAATCCATTTAGCATCTCATGACATTCAATGCCGCTAACATAATCAAATCCCACACTTTGATCTCTGAAGGGTACAATTGACCCAAATCTTAATTGGTGTAACCACACAAATAAGGTGGCTACAAGATGAGGTCAGAGGCTAGGAGTTGTGTGGCAAGTAACTAACCTCCGAACACCAAAGCCCATCCAACATCTGCAATACTCAAATCAGGTATGTGATGGAATACACTTTAACATCACGCAAAAAGCTGAACATCATATAGGACACAGCAGCTGGCTTATTAAGGGCCTGTCCCACTAACGCGACTTTTCAGCGACTGTCTTCGACCTTCAAGTTCGAGGACACTCGCCCAAAAAACCTCGAGCTGGATTGACCGTCAACACACACAACGCATCGCAAAGGCGGGGGCCAGGGAAAGCAGGGG
Organism: Raja brachyura; assembly: GCA_963514005.1. The sequence continues at coordinate 27,302,572 of OY740782.1, read as the reverse complement.
AGCGCTGTCTGAAATTCACACCCGTGGTGTACAGGGAGGTAAAAGACGGCTGGCACAATGTACGTTAAGTCCTTTAGAGAGCGCGGGGAGGAGAGAAGGGGAGAGAAGGGGTGAGAAGGGGGGGAGAAGGAGTGGAGACACTTTCAAGAAGCCAGACAACTTATAATAAAGTTTAGCGGGCATTTAACATTACCGGTCGGTTTTCCTTGGTTCTGAAAACTCCAATGAGCCAATTAAAATGCCCGGTCAGCAAAGGAGATTGCCTTCGGCTATCCTCGACTGCCTAGCGATCCCACTCCACTGCACTACGAGTTAAAAAGATCCTTGCCAACCAATTGTTACTTGCGGAAATTTTTCAGCATGCTGAAAATGTTTCCTCGACCAAACTGAGGCCGCGAGTATGCAGGAACTTCCCTCGAGCATGATGAGTGCCAGTGACCTCCTAGGACCACATGTCCTAGGAGTATGCTGTGAGTTTGAGTCAAGGGCAAACTTTTCTAAACTTGCAGCGGGACAGCCCCTTTAGGCACTCCTTCCACATCCATTTACACACTCCTCCATCATACAGCAGCAACAGTTTGGACCATCTACCAGATGCAATGCAGCAACTCATTAGGATTCCTTAGACAGCACCATCCAAACCCATGACTTCAATCAGCTGGAAGGATAAGGAACATAAGCTAGGGAACACCAGCCAGAAGTTGCTTTTCAAGCCACACACCATCCTGGCTTATATATGTCCAAGCCACGTGCCATCTTGAAATATACCGCTAATTCTTCCATCGCTGTTGCTGGGTAAAAGTCCTGCAACTCCCTCCTTACCATCATTGTGGAATACCTACATCTTAAGGGCTGCAGTGGTTCAATAAGGCAGCTCACCACCACCTTCTCAAGGACAAATGGAGATGGACAATTAAATGCTGGCTCAGCCTGTGAATCCCATATCCCTTGAATGAATAAAAATACTGACCTGTAAAGCTATATTTGGCAACAAAACCAAGATCTTGCACTGATGAATCAGATATGAATTGAACCCATATTTGTGTGAAGGGGATCAGCAGTGGAGAAGGAGCAGTCTGTCCACACAGCTTGGCAACTAAATCACCATTAGAATCTCCTGAGGGGGTTAAGGAAGCAAAAAACAAAGCAAGCTTCTGTTCATATTGCACAATCTTCAATTTGCCCTTCCCGGTTATGGATGTATGACATATAGGCAAATCCATATACATAAACAAGTTCCCATATACATTCCATTCAAACCAGAAAAAGCCTTAAAAATAACTGTTTTTACATGTAACTTCCCTGCATTAATCAGACACCATTGTCTCTTAAAAAGTCTGCCAGTTTCACCACGGAATTTCACTTCAGAGTGTTTCTCTGGAAATTGACAAGTAATCATTTCTATTCATACTTGTATAATGATATTTAATTAAACACCCATTGGTACCTCTAGCCCATCAAAGCCAACCATTGAGCATGGAACACTCTGGTTCTGTATCATTGTAACTAGCTAGGGAAAAACAAGAATTAAATGCTAATTGGCACTCATCGACATCATTCATTGCAATACTGTGGATCTATCATTACCACGGTGTGATTTTGTGTATTTTATAAACTTAGGGACAAAATCGACTTATAAAAGCGGAAACTAGTTATGTAGCAACATAGAAACATAGAACAGAATGAGTAGAATACGTCTATTACATAAAAGGAAGGTGATATTGAAGTGTGCATATCTGTTTCCGTATTAAGATAGACACAAAATGCTGGAGTAACTCAGCGGGACAGGCAGCATCTCTGGAGAGAAGGAATGGGTGACGTTTTGGGTCGAGCCCCTTCTTCAGACTGTTCTCATATTAACTTTTATTGTATTGTAAATTATGCACAGGGATACTGAAATTTACAACAATGTAATAGGTTTTAGAATAACCTCATGCATAAACGTCAACTCATTTTTACTAGGCATCCCGTTATAATTCATGTACCAATATAAAGAAACTGAAGTAGTTCATATGCTCCAATTTGCCTTAATGTAAAGTGAGATTTTATATAATCATAGGAGGCAATTAAAAGCTCAACTCTGCACGAAGCTTCAAACAGAGGTGTTCGTATTGGTAGTCTAGTGTTGGACATATGAATGATATGGCTAACTCAGAAAACTTGGGCTAATGATGTTGGCCTAATGCTGGATTCCTTATTCTTCCAGTGAATTTTGAAAATGTTGTGGAGATATAGTTGGTGGTATTTTTTCTGCATAATCCTCTGTAGATAGTACAAATCCTAGAGCATGTTGGAGGGCAGGGATTACTACTGTCTGACAGACCACAAACTTTGTGACAAGTCTGAGATATTGATCTTCAAATACCCTTTTTCGCAATTGACCAAAGGTGTACTGATACATTAAAGATGGTGAAGTTAATTAAAGGTATTGTGGCGTCACCTGATGGTCAGACAGCTTACTGTCGAACCATCATCAGTGGTTACGAGGAGTGTCATGTGACGTCATGGGTTAAGGGGAGTGTCCTGCTACATCAGCAGATCTTACTTTGAGATCACCAGTCAACAGGTAGCTGAGCTCCAGTCAACACCCTCGCTCAGCAGCAGCAGCTGCAATGACTAAATATGTTAGAGAGTTCCAAACGCACATGTATGTCAAACCTATCTCACCAAATAAAGTAACCTTTTGATCACAAAGTTTGGACTTTCTACAATATTTGCCTTTGTATGGGAAGAAGTCCACGTTTTCCAGTATCTGACATAATTTTTCATTGTGAGAAGGCAGGGTGGTGTAGCAAATAAGATATCAGATTTTTAAAAAGCACAACATTGTATATAATCAGTTAATGCACTCATTAATCAATAGACAAGACTCACTCACCAACTCGGAGTTCAATGTAGTCCTGTTGGCAAACTGGATCTTGTCCAAGGTGGAAACTGGTAAACTGAATATAAATTGAAGAATTTGCAATGTGGGAGTTCTGGATGACCCATTCACAGTTAAGATTATTTGTGTAGTTGGATGCGCCATCATAACTGGGAGAACTAAACTCCCCAGAATCTGGGCCCATTAGGGTACCACCACAGACTGAAATTATAAAACAAAATAAAGTTAACACTTGAATGAGCAAGAAAGTTACTTCAAATATAAAGGCATACATGGTGCAAAGATTGTGTTGTTTAGTTTAGTTTAGAAATACAGCACGGAAACTGGCCCTTTGACCCACCAGGTCCATGCTAACCAATGATCCCCGCTCATTAACACCATCTTACATGCACTAGGGACAATTTACATTAATACCAAACCAATATATGGTTAATATATACAGTGCCCTCTATAATGTTTGGCACAAAGACCCATCATTTACTTATTTGCCTCTGTACTCCACAATTTGAGCACTGTAATAGAAAAAACACATGTGGTTAAAGTGCACATTGTCAGATTTTAATAAAGGGTATTTTTATACATTTTGATTCCACCATGTAGAAATTACATGTTCAAGAAGGAACTGCAGACGCTGGAAAATTGAAGGTAGACAAAAGTGCTGGAGAAACTCAGCGGGTGCGGCAGCATCTATGGAGCGAAGGAAATATGCAACGTTTCGGGCCGAAACACTTCTTCAGACTGAAACGTTGCCTATTTCCTTTGCTCCATAGATGCTGCCGCACCCGCTGAGTTTCTCCAACACTTTTGTCTACCATGTAGAAATTACAGCTGTGTTTATACATAGTCCCCCCATTTCAGACACCATAATGTTTGGAACACATGGCTTCACAGACATTTGTAATTGCTCGGTGTGTTTAATTGCCTCCTTAATGAAGGTATAAGAGAGCTCTCAGCACCTAGTCTTTCCATCACCTTTGGAAACTTTTATTGCTGTTTATCAACCTGAGGACCAAAGTTGTGCCAATGAAAGTAAAAGAAGCAATTATGACACTGAGAAACAAGAATAAAACTGTTGGAAACATCAGCCAAATCACAGGCTTACCAAAATCAACTGCTTGGAACATCATTAAGAAGATAGACAGCACTAGTGAGTTTACTAATCACAAAGGGACTGGCAGGCCAAGGAAGACCTCCACAGCTGATGAAAGAAGAATTCTCTCTATAAAAAGAAAAGCCCCCAAACACCTGTTCGACAGATCAGAAACATTCTTCAGGAACTGCCAAAGATCCAAAGCATACCACCTCATCTGTGAAACACAGTGGTGGGGGTGTTATATCCTGGGCATGTATGGTTGCTGAAGGTACTGGTTCACTTATCTTCATTGATGATACCAACCGCTTATGGTAGTAGCATAATGAATTCTGAAGTGTAGAGAAACATCTTATCTGCTCAAGTTCAAACAAATGCCTCAAAATTCATTGGCCGGCAGTTCATTCTACAGCAAGACAATGATCCCAAGCATACTGCTAAAGCAATAAAGGTGTTTTTCAAAGCTAAAAAATGGTCAATTCTTGAGTGGCCAAATCAATCACCCGATCTGAACCCAATTGAGCATGCCTTTTATTTGCTGAAGAGAAAACTGAAGGGGACTAGCCCCCAAAAGCATAAGCTAAAGATGGCTGTAGTAAGTAAGTAATACAAGCCTGGCAGAGCATCACCAGAGAAGACACCCAGCAACTGGTGATGTCCATTAATCGCAGACTTTAAGCAGTTATTGCATGCAAAGGATATGCAACAAAATACTAAACTTTAATTTACATGACATTGCTGTAGTGGCCATTTGGCCTGTTTTGCATGCCATTGATGATGGCATGTGCCTTTAAATTTTAGACTGCACGTTATATTGTGGGTGGGTTTTTGGGCATGTTTGGAGCTAAGATGCTTGCGCAGAAGTTTAGTTTTTTAGTGTAGTTTGAAGCGAGCCAGGGAGAAGGTTAACTCTTCGACCAGGTGAGCCATAAAGGAGATCATGTGAAGTGTAATGGAGACATGAGGAGTTTTTAATGCTTAAAGTAATAAGTAATGCTTAAAGATAATTTTATATCAATATCTGAAGTATATACACATGGAACTATGCCTGTTGGTCGTCAGAATATACCAAGACATGAAGACTTGAAGCAATGGCCTTACCTGCAGGATGTCAAGATATCTGAAATAAATTCTAGTGTTGGTCTACTTATCAGAATTAATGTTTTGAAGGCGTTGGAACCTATACAGATTGTTAGGAGCACTAGATGATGGACCGTATGCTACGAAAACCCAACTTGGATGGGTTATCAATGGCTCCTTGAAAAATAACCACAAAATCGGAAATCAGAGGAAATGTCCTGCCATAGCTGTTAATCAAATGTCTACTGATAAATTAGAAAAGCTGGTGATGGAGCCATACAATCATGACTTCATTGAAAGTATTAACAAGGAATCTGAAGAGACGTCAAATGAAGAGTTGAAGTTCATGGATATTATGAACTACTCAGTGAAAACTGACGGACACTATTGTGTGGACTTACCTTTCAAACACGAAAGTGTTAATCTGCCGAATAATCGTCATATGGCAGAGCAACGTAACCAGAATTTGAAACTCAAGTTTGACGAGAATACTAAGTTTCATGAAGTAAGAATCTCTTTGAAGAATAATTTCTACAAGGATGATTGCTTAAAATCCATGAGTACTGAGCAGGAAGCAATTCTACCAGTAGAACATCTGACTTCTCTTTGCAATAAGGGAGGATTCACACTTTCTAAGTGGAACAGCGACAATTGTGAAAGCATTCCACTAGATGATAGAGCCAAAGAAACCAGAGAGTTGGATTTGGACAGAGAAAATCTGCCAGTGGAAAGAGCATTGGCAGTTACTAATGTTGTACAACTGAAATATGTTAACACAGAAAAAAATTCTGTGAATGAAGTTTCCAGAGAACTGACAGCGAACCGTTTCTTAAGCAATAAGAGATGGATCGATGAACTAAAATCTCTCTGTAAGCCAAACAGAGAACGGCCAAAGCTTGAGCTGGGATTTGAAATCTCTGCTAATGATTCGTACATTAAATCAAACCTAATGGTGAACTTTATTGTTAAAGATCGTTATTCTTTTGAAGCATTTTCATACTTCAACATTGCTGTTACAACACATCCATGAATTGATCAGACACGGAGGAAGACGTTTCATGCCATCAAAGCTTTGGACTGTTATGTTTTGGACTAAATACTGGGTATCATGCCTGATTTTAAGGATTTGGTATGCACAGTACAACTTTGGACTAAAACCAGTGTTTTGATAAGATTAATAACCTAGTTGTGCTTGCTTCTAGAAGGTGAAAGTGAAGATGGAAGAGTCGTTGAAGAATTCTGATTGCAGATTTATAGTGCATGCTATTTTATCCTCGTTAGCATAGTGTTTAGTATCCACGCTTGTCATGCGGTAGACCGGGGTTCAATTTCCCGACGAGGAGCCACAGGGTTTTATTTCCTGACCTTTTGCTTTTGATATATGTTAAGCCTTTATGGCCACTTTTTGTTTAGATGTTTACTAATAATTGCCTCGTTACATACTCAGAACAATTAGGGGCCGGTATGTAGTGGCCATTTGGAATGTTTTGCATGTTATTCATGATGTCATGTGCTTTTAAATTTTAGACTGCCAGTTATATTGTGGGTGGGATTTATGACGTGTGTTTGGGCGTGTTTGGAGCTAAGATGCTTGCACAGAGTTTATTTTTTTAGTGTAGTTTGGAGCCAGCCAGGGAGAAGGTTAACCCTTCGACCAGGCGACCCATAAATGAGATCATGCGAAGTGTAACAGAGACACAAGGAGTTTTTAATGTTTAAAGTAATAAGCTGGAGTTCGAAGAAGATTGCAGTAACGTCAGAAGACATTTGGATGTATCTTATTGTTTTCTATCAACAATAAAGCATTTATTCAACAAAAGACTGTGTTTTGAAGCCATATCTGTGAAGAAGTTCTGAAGGTCTCTGTGAATGAGCTCGTATCCATATCGAAAATATTCTCCTTATCCCTGCTCATCCTTTTAGCGGCTAGGGAGTTAATTTCCCGAAAGATATGAAAATCTGCCGCTAATGTGTCCTAAACATGATGGTATCCTGAAATGGGTGGACTATGTATAAACACTGTTGTAATTTCTACATAGTGCAACCAAAATGTTCATTAAAATCTGACAATGTGCACGTTAACCACATGTGATTTTTTTTCTATTACAAATCTCAAATTGTGGAGTACACTGGCAAACAAATAAATGATGGGTCTTTGTCCCAAACATTATGGAGAGCACTGTACAAGCCTGTACATCTTTGGGGGTGTGGGAGGAAACCGAAGATCTCAGAGAAAACCCACGCAGGTCACATGGAGAAGGTACAAACTCATACAGACATGCTCCAATAGTCAGGATCGAACCCAGGTCTCTGGTGTTTTAAGGCATCAACTCTACCACTGTGCCACCGTGCCACCCATGTAGTTGGAGCATTGATATAGAACAAAAAGGGTTGACTGGTAGAATTTTTTTAGGTGGTTTTATTAGTTGCATGGTCCTATAAACACCACTGTGACATATTAATTTTCAGCCTAACTGAGAATACTGCTTGAAATTCTGACAGACGAGCATGAATTCAAATCTCACCTCAGACTTAAACACATCAACTATGCTGACATTTTGGATATAGTGTTATTACACAGAAATGTATATCCGTTATAGAGGAGTCAGGAAACAATGAAAAAGGAATTGGATAATATTTTGAAAAGAAAACAGATGTAAATCAACAAAAGGAAAATACATTTAGATTTGAAAGTTCAGCGGAAGAACTCAAGCTAAATTACTGCTATTAACGTTACATGCCAGTTTGTACTCTTGCCACTTGTACTCCATGATCCTTGTGTTTACATCTGAACAATAGTCATGAGCACCGAAACACTCTAGTGTCTAGAAAATGAATTGATTTGCATGTCTATATTAAGCAGAAATTCCATATTAAAAAAATCCACATTAATCAAAAACATCCAGTTATTACACTTGTGTGCCTTTACTGCCACAAATATATTTAATGTTTGAACAAAATCATTAATGGCTTTGGAGATATCTTCCAGGAAAAGTGTTTTCCTTGGCATGATGATGACTGTAAATTACTTGAATGCAGAACATCATTTGGATGTCTATCCAAGTCTGAGCTAATGGCAAAACAAATAGTCTTTTACTTTTTCTTGTGAAATAAATCATATCCAATTCCTGATGTATTTTGGTAGGTACAGTGAATGATTTTAAATTTAGCTGAGAAGAATGTTGTGGTAGGGCAGGAAATAAGGATGTAAATATTATTATTTTGAGATGTCACCATTTATTCAAATGATACAAAAAGAGCTATTCCTATTAAACAGATCAAATTGACTCTAGTTAGCTAACGGTTGGCTTAGAGATGCCATAGGCTTCTTCCTATCCCTTTTCGAATGAGTCTAATGTGTATTATGTTGAAATTGGCATTTAATTTTTTTAATTATGTATGTACATATATGTTATGTATATGTGTATATGTGTATATGTGTATATGTATATATATATGTACGTATACATGTGTGTATGTAGTTATGTATATATATATGTATATATATAATTTTCCTTTTATTTATTCATTTTCATCTTTTCTTCTCTTTTTTTTTAATCGTTCAAAATAAAGATATCATTCATTCATAAAGATATCATTCATTCATTATGCGTTTAATACGATACCACAAAAATATAGTGATGGATTTGATGAAACTTTTTACAGTAGTAAAAAGGAAATAATGAACTTACAAACAAGTTATTGGAAGCACTTTAACAATCACAACTGTTGTCACAGTAACTATAACATATAGCAGTGTTAAACAAATGATAAGACTTATTCTGTAAGTCACAATGTCATAAGGAACAGGAGTAGAATTAGGCCATTCAATCATGGCTGATCTATCTCTCCCTCCTAACCCTATTCTCCTGCCTTCTCCCCATAACCTCAGACACCTGTGCTAATCAAGAATCTATCGCTGCCTTAAAAATATCCACTGGCATAGCCTCTACAGTCTTCTGTGGCATAGGATTCCACAGATACACCACCCTGTAACTAAAGAAATGTATCCTCATCTCCTTCTTAAAAGAATGTCTTTAATTCTGAGGCTATGACCTCTTTCACTATTCTGCATTTTTCAATGAGGTGTCCTGTCATTCTTCTAAACTCCAACGAGTGCAGGCCCAGCGCCGACAAACGCCCATCATAGGTTAACATACTCATCCCTGGGATTATTCTTGTAAACCTCCCCCAGACCCTCTCCAGAGACATCCTTCCTCAGATATGGTGCCCAAATTGCTCACAATATTCCAAATGTGGCCTTACCAGCGCCTTATAGAACTTCAACATTTCATTACATCCCTGCTTTTGTATACAAGCTCTCATGAAATAAATGTGAGCATTGAGTTTGCTTTCTTTACTACCGATTCGACTTGTAGATTAACTTTTTGGGAATCCTGCACCAGCACTCCCTGTGCACCGCCGATTTCTGGATTCTCATCCCATTTAGAAGTCATACACTGTGGCCTTTCTTCTGCAACCAACACCCTGTCCAATGCCTTTCAACACTCCCACCAGTTCTCCATCTCTCTCTTCTGTAATCTATTGCTCTACAAGTACTGACATCATACAATTAAAGTCTCATTAAAGTGAAGTAAAAAATAGAGGTCATGGTTAAAAGTAGTTATAACATTTCCCAGCTAATGCAAGAATAGCACAACGAAGGATGTTTGGTATCCAAGTATCACATTACTGACCTGCATCCTCCTCTGAAGTGTAGGTTGCATTGAAGCCTCCATCTGAAGTTGATGCGTCAGTTACAAAAATAACTCGCATGGTATTTCCAGATGATCTGACTTGTGTGCCACTCGCAATGATGCCACAATACTTCTGCAATCTTGGAGAACTAGGGTGAAGTCCATTGTAAATCTAATGACAGATACATCATCAACCAATGAATCGTAACCAGGACAGTTCTTGTTGTTTGTAATATAACAAAGAACTTTAACAATATTTCACGTTTTAATGGCAATATTTTGAGTACTGAAGTTGTCACTAATGAGAGTCAGGTACCTTGAAACATGCCTAATAAATCATTTTTGAAAACAACCAGTGTGTGCATGGTAGATACCTGTACCACTGATATTACGAGATATTTGGATGCATACCCTGATTTGGGTTAACTTAGCTTTTTTTTTTTAATTGTTGTTAGTTTAGCCTTTGAGAGCGGTTGGTATCAATGAGGTTTAAATGCAATTAGCTGCCATCTCCGTTGGGCACCAAGAAGAATTAACCGAATAATCCTTTCTTGTTTACTTCTATAATTGGGAAACCTTTTGATACACATTAGACAGTGTTGCATCTGATGAAATTAACTTGGCTATTAAATGCTTATGGGGTTGTTACTTGACTCAACTATCAGTTGTTTGTTATCTGTGTTACTGGGAGTGGTATGATATCCAAAAATGTCTGGGCCCTAAAATTGGAATGGGGTGTTATTTATATATTATTAGAAGGTGTTCACCTGTCATCAACAAAAAGGCTTGCTACATATGTTGAGAATGGATCATCGTGCTGGATGAGCCAAAAATTGGATGACCAATGAATTAAAAAAATGTCCAATTGCAGAACCATTCAGCGCATTCTGTGTGGCAATGGTACAAAAATGACTCACAATGGATTCTGCAAACATAGGCCCATTAAGCACGATAATGAAAACTACCTGTGATCAAATACCACAATTCAATTTAATGGAGGCATATTTGCTGGATGTTTTTTTTCCCCTGGAAGATATTGTTGGGGCTCGGTTTATTCTTGTAATAGGTAAAATATAATGAGACAGGGAGGACAGTACATGTAGTCTGTCCTATTTACTCTTCTGGCAATTGAGTGCTGAATTTCAGAGACACAAGGAAATTAAGCATTATGGGTGGCACTGTCAACACCTTCCCCCACCCCTCATCATCCCCGCAATAATCAGAGGAGATCCCAAGGCTGCCTAAAGAATGCTGATGACAACAAAGTGCTTATCTTCTACTTTCATCCAGAAAGATAGTTAAGGTTTGAGGGAACCTCACTTTTGCTAACGAATAATTCTTCAACCGAAGGTAGATAAAAATGCTGGAGAAACTCAGCGGGTGAGGCAGCATCTATGGAGCGAAGGAATAGGTGATATTTTGAGTCGAGAACCTTCTTCAGACTGATGTACTCTTCAACCGATGTACTTAAAAAAATTAAAAAAATTCAGCCCTTCAAACCTGTTCAATTGTTGCTAGGGTACAGACCATTCTGCAATGCACTCTTGGGCAAACTGAATGCCTATGGACGAGAAATCTCACAGCTCCTTAGCCTGAACAGATCCAGCCAACTTGACTGAACTATTCCTGTCAACAGCCAGGGAAGCCAAGGAAAACAAAACCAATCATATTAACTGTGTAGAGGGGAACTACAGATGCCGGTTTAAACCAAAGACAGACACAAAAGGCTGGAGTACTTCCGCCGGTCTGACAACTCGCCTGACTCTCACTATGAAGAAGGGTCTCGAACCAAAACGTCACCTATTCTTTTTCCCCAGAGATGCTGCCTAACCCGCTGAGTTACTCCAGCCTTTTGTGTCTGTAATCATTTTAACTTCTAAGTTACTATCAGTTGGTTAACAAAATCAATGTTGACTTACACTAACATAATCGTAGTTGCATTGGTTATGCATTTCCAATCGAAGGTCATTGAAGATTAGCGTTATTCTGCGTCCTCCTTGCACAGTAATTCTCCATTCACATTCACGACCGTGAGGGTAAAAGTGTGGGTAGTTTGGAGAGGTGACAGTTCCTGACCATGCAGTCAATTCACCTCCACATTCTGTAACAATATTTAGGCCATTCAATTTAATTTAATTGCAACCACAAGGCAGCAAAACTCTACCGCATTCTCCTGCATTCTCTCCGTAAGATTTGACTAATCAAGAATTGAATTAAAACATAACTAAAAGCAAATGTATGATTAAGGTTTGGGCTATTTAATCCCTGGGTTAACCTAAGCTAAAGGCTGGCTAACAATAGAGTCATAAGAATTGAAACTGTTTCAGGAATCCATACATTTCTTCGTGCTTCAACAATGGATGCTCCCTTACGATTCTAAACTGGTATTGATTGAGGAAAGGAAGATTTGTGGCCAGTTTAATGTGCTGTGTGGCTTGAGATGTACTAATTTATATTCCCCTCAGGTATATTGGGGTTCATTGGTTTGGAAATTTCTGCTGAAAACACCTTTGAATGTTGCTGGAATGTGTTTGTAGATGTATATAATATAGACATAGTAAAAAGGTACTGGAGAATGCACATGCATTGTTTGCTGAATACCAAGCCACTGGAATGGACTGGTTTGTAGTTTTAAATTATTGCTGAATAATAGGGGAACTGCCCAGACTATTTTGCTGAATATTAAACCCGCAAGAGGTTGGACTGTCATCACCCACACCCACACAATCAGACAGTGCTTTCACTGAGAAAAATCCCCAATCTATGAAAGTACTTTCAGAAATTTTCCAGTATTGAGAGGCACATTTAAACATTCTTTCATCACGCTGACCAGATTTACTACGGTATGATCTGGCCCATTATATTACACAGAAGGGTTCAGTAAAATGAAAAGCATCCATGAATAAGAGTAAAACAATCCATTACCCATTGGAGTTCTACACTGTTCCCAAATTACATCATCTGAATGTTGCTTGATGTACTGTTCTATCAATAACTCCTCTGTTCCCTGTTTGGCCAGACAATATAGTAATTGTGTGTCTGTTAGCTGTTAAAAGTTTACAGCTAACAGACAATCTGCAATCTCAAGTATTTATAAAACTTAAAGAAGTCAATAATCACAATTTGCATCAAAACCTCCAAAGTATTTTTATGTTCAAACTCTTCATTAAAATTAATTTATTCAGTTCTTACTTGCAATGAGGTCATCTCATTAGAAAGTAATGAGCTGCAAATAAGACAAATTGAGGGCATGGCAGCATGCCTATCATAATAACTATATCTCCCCTGATAGTTTCCCCTGATTGTAAGATTCATTGATAGAGGAGGACTGTGAAAAATGAAACTTAGCACAGCTCAGTAGTACTTACATTTATATCGCTAAAGTTAGTGGACAAAGCCAAATATATCCCAACTAAATACAGAGATTCTACAGAGACTTTAATCCAAAAGTTATATTTTATGATTGTTATTTTAAAGCAAAGTTTCATTCTAGGTAGGAAGGAACTGCAGATGCTGGTTTAAACCGAAGATAGACACAAAAAGCAGGAGTAAAGGGCCTGTCACACTAGCGCGCGATTAGACGCGACAAGCGCGACCTACCGTGGTCGCTTTAGTCGTCCGGCCTCGCGTGACCCTGTCCCACTGCGATCGCCGGAGTCTCGTGGAGTTCCGCGGACTCGTGTGGAGCTGGTGTCGACATCGCGCGTAGTGTCCAAAAACCGACACTGCTTAAAAATTACGCGCGGCAAAATCCTGTCGCGCGGAACGTGATGACGTTTTGACGTTGTGCGTCTTCAGCGTGGCGTTGCGTGATGACGTCACTGCCCGACGTCGTGCAACGCGCATGCTCATGCGCATCGTCACGTGATGAAAAATAACGTCCTTCCTTCGGACGTCGCGCGTGTAATCGCGCGCTAGTGGGACAGGCCCTTCACTCGCACCGGGATCGCCTGACCCCCACGCGACCCCCGCGTCCGAATTTGTCGCGCTTGTCGCGTCTAATCGCGCGCTAGTGTGACAGGCCCTTAACTAAGCGGGACAGGGAACATGTCTGGAGAGAAGGAATGTGTCGGATCTCGACCCAGAACCTCACCCATTCCTTTTCTCCAGAGATGCTGTCTGTCCCGCTGAGTTACTCCAGTGTTTCGTGTCTATCTATAGTTTAGTTTGGTTTAGTATTATTGTCACATGTACTGAGATACAGGGAAAAGCTTTTATCGCTTGGTATCTCGTCAAAGAATAAACTATACATGATCACAATCAAACCGCTCACAAAGGATAAAGGTTACAATATTTTGTGCTGGATAAAGTCTGATTAAAGATGGTTCAAAGGTCTCCAATTCGATAGTTTAAAGGTTAGGTCCGCATTCTAGCTGGTGTGAGGACAGTTCAGTTGCCTGATAACAGCTGGGAAGAAACTGTCAGTGAATCTGGAGAAATGCATTTTCAAACCCCTGTACCTCTTACCTGAGGAGAATGGGGAGAAGACGGAGTGACCAGGGTGAGACTGGCCCTTGATTATGCTGGTGGCCTTGTCAAGACAGTGTGGTTTGTATGATGGTCTGGGCTACGTACAGAACGCTCTTTGATTTCTTGCTGTCTTGGATGGAGTTGTCCCCAAACCGTGCTATGATGCATCCCGATAAAATGCTTTCTATGGCGCATATGGAGGGGTTAATGGGGGTTGTTGGGGACATGCCAAATTTCCTAATCCTTCTAAGGAAGTAGAGTAGAATTGCAAGCAAAATCGGATCTAGGTGTGATATGCAAGGTAATTACCATGTACCACTGGGTGGCGCCGGCAATGGCTGCCTCACCCACAGTCTGTCTGTCCTTTCTTCTGTTTTGTTATTTTAAATACGTGTTAAAGCCTATGTTTTAGTGTTCTCTGGTTTGTTTTATGTTGGGGGTGGGGGGGGGGGGGGGGGGGTTGGGGGTCAGGGTAAACTTTTTTCAATCTCTTACCTGGCTGGAGATGCAATTTTTTTCTGGATTGTATCTCCGGTCACTCTGCACCCTAACATCATGGAGCTGGCAGCCTTGCTCGAGACCAACTTTGCGCCTCACCATGGGGCCGTGGACCCTACCATCAGAGCCTGCGATCCCTTGCCTGGGAGCGACGTTCAAACTGCGGCCTGGGGATTTCAACATTGAGGAGCTCGCAGTCTCGGGTAGACACTGATGTCAGGAAGCACCAAGTCGCAGGAGGTTTGACCATCCCCGACCCGGGGTACGCCCGGCGCGGGGAGCTGAGATCCCCCTGATGCAGGAGCTTTTTTTATTTTTGTTAGAAGTAAGTACAGTAATGTGTACCTAAGTACCTGATGCATACAGACACGTTACAATTCTTGTACAACTTCTTATTTTTAATCTAATAATAAAAGAACAGTGAGAGAAAGAAGAAAATAGAGAGTGTCGAGATAGATAGACAAGAGAGTAGAAACAAATAGCGAGAGAGTCAGAAAGAAGAAATAAGAAGCTAAAGAGATTGAAAAAAAAGAGAAAAAAAGGAAAATAATTCAGGAGAGATATACCTATTTAATATCTTTACCCACCTGTCACCCGGTTCTGAACCATTTAATTTCTAAGGTTATGTTACACCATAAGCTTGTAAGAAGTCGATAAAAGGAGACCAAATCTTGATGAATTGGTCTACTTTACCTAGAAGGAGGAATCTCATTTCTTCAAGATGTAGCGTTTCCGACATATTTGAAATCCACATTTTAAACATTGGCGTGAATGCGTTTTTCCAAAATGTAAATATAATTTTTTTTGCTGTTATTAAATCATAATTAAAGAAAGATTCTTGGAACGTAGTTAGCTTACATCCCTCTTCCATTGATCCAAAGATAATCAGTTATGTATTGGGGTTCAATTTTGTGTTAAATAGTTTTGGAAAAGTTAGGGTTTCATTCCAAAATTTATGAACTTTTGTACAGGAGACAAAGGAATGTGCTAAAGTGGCATTTTGAGTTAGACATTTGTCACAAATGGGGGAAACGTTTGGAAATATTTTATTCAGTCTAGTTTTCGAGTAATATAATCAATGTAAAATTTTAAATCGAATTGAGTTATGCCTTACATTAATCGAACATTTATGTACATATAATAGTTTTTTCCCATCTGTCTTTCGGAATTTTTATCAATAATTCTTGTTCCCACTCCCTTCTAATTGCCTCTGTCATTGCTGTTTCTATATTTAAAATTATATTATATAAATATGAAATTAAATTGCTTGATTCTGCCTTTCTGTTCATTCCTTCATCTAATAAATCTGCGGTTAGAGTTTGATATCCTTGTATGTGTTTTTTCAAATAATCTTGAATTTGAAGGTATTTGAAATATTGATCACTTTTCAGATTATATTTTAGTTGTAGTTGTTGGAATGATAGAAGTTTTCCCAATTCATACATATCTCCAATCATTTTAATTCCTATTCTTTCCCAATGGATAAATGTTTTATCAATAATAGATGGTTTGAATGAGGGATTGTTAACTATTGGGGAAAGAAGCGATAAGTTCCTTAATTTTAAAGTTAATTTTATTTGTTTCCAAATTTGTATTATACTGTGAATAATTGGATTCTTCGTATATATTAAATTGTTCAGTTTCATCGGAGAAAGAAGAATCGCTCCTATATAATAGGGGGAACAATCCTCTTTCTCCATTCTTATCCAGTCTACTTGTTGGGCAGAACTGTCCAACCAGTAAATTATATTTTTAATATTCACTGCCCAATAGTAGTACAACAAATTGGGGAGTGTCAGTCCCCCGAATTCTTTAGGTTTACACAGATGTTTTCTTTGGATTCTATGTGATCTATAGTCCCATATGAAATTTGTAATATCAGAGTCTATTTTTTTAAATACATTTTTTGGTAAATATATTGGTAATGATTGAAATAGGTACAGTATTTGTGGTGAAAAGATCATTTTTATAGCGTTTATTCTCCCTGTTAAGGACATCGGCAGTATTTTCCAGAATTTAATCAACACATTCAATTTAGTTAATAAAGGCATGTGGTTTGCGTTAAATAATGATTTATATTTTCTAGTAATTTGGATACCCAAATACTTGAATTTTTCTGGTGCAATTCTGAAAGGGAATTTCAACAGATGTGTCGGCTCTTGAGGTTATATCGTCAAAATTTCGCTTTTATTCCAATTTATTCTATATCCTGAAAAGGAACCAAATTCCTCTATTAAATTTAATATATTTGGTATGCTATTTGCGAATTTGTAATGTATAATAATACGTCGTCTGCATATAATGAAATGTTATTATTTGAGTGTTTGGTATTGTATCCATGAATATTCGGATGACTTCTTATACTTTGTGCTAAAGGCTCTATCACAAGCGCAAATAGCAGGGGCAATAATGCACACCCCTGTCTATTGCCCCTTGATAATTGGTATTTCGGGGATAATATGTTATTGGTCAGTATTCTAGCCGTCGGCTTGTCAGATAATAATTTTACCCATGAGATAAAATTCTCCCATATTAAATTTTTGCAATACTTTAAACAGATATTGCCATTCGACTTGATCAAATGCTTTTTCTGCATCCAGTGAAATCATTGATAAGTCTTCCTCTTCAGTTTTATGTGAGTACATTATATTAAACAGCCATCTCAAATTGTTGAAT
Source organism: Raja brachyura (assembly GCA_963514005.1). The sequence goes on along the minus strand of OY740782.1, from coordinate 27,285,177 downwards.
GAGTATCTCTTGGGTATAAACCCTGTTTGATCCGGATTTATTAGTTTGCTAACATATTTACTCAATCTTCTCGCCAGGGTCTTATTAGCGTCTCGCTAATATTTCTTGATCTGTATTTAGGAGTGCTATGGCTCTATATGAGCCTGGGTCTTCTAGATCTTTATCCTTTTTAATAGTTGAGTGTTTGGTGTTGAGTCATCCATGAATATTCGGATGACTTCTTATACTTTCTATATCTTTGCGATACCTTGTGCATATTTAAATGCCTCTTCTGGGTCCATGAAGGCGCGTTCAACAGAGTTATAAGTAATCCTCATCTTTACAGGATACATTATTCCATATCTTATGCAAATGATTCCTTTCAGGATCATTCTTGTCTTTGTGAACATGTCCCTCTTTTTGGCAATTTGAACTGGATAGTCGCGAAAGAATCTTAGGTTATCCTCGTCAAATTTGATCCATATGGAATCAGTTTCATAATTTCTTCCAGAGGAGAGATGTCGTGAAATTTCGCAATTATCTGTCTTGGGGGTCAGCTGAGCTTGCTTGAACCTTGCGTTGAACCTGGTGAGCCACTTCTATTCTCAGGTTTTCAGGCAGCTTAAGTAAGTTTAAGTAAGTTGGCAGCAAACTCCCGATGTTTTTTTCCACTTTCTCTTCCCTATTTTACTCCAACTTCTGCCTTCTCGATCTTGCTTCCAAGTCCAGACATTTATCATTCATTCTGGCAAGTTGCCCCCCAGTACTTTCTTGCTCCTTTCTCAGTCTCTTTATGGCCCCATAGCAGAAGCGTCCACGTCGCGGGGCTGGAAACTGGAAGTATCCCGAGCTCAGGACGGACAATGACAGCAAGGCCAACATTTGTAACAAGATGGACACGAAAAGAAGAGTCTCTTTATCTCCTCAGACATCTCAGTCATCGTATTTTCCATTTCTTCCATAACCAAATTGTATTTTGCAGTAGTCTTAATAATTGAATCAAACTTCTTCTTACAGTCCTTTTCAACCCGCTTAATTTTCTTGTTTAAATCCTCAATTTCTTCAACGCGTTTATTTAAGTTATCAATTTTCAGCATCACCTTCTCATTACCATGTTTAATTTTTTCAGAGATACTTTTGTCTAGCACGGCATTCCCATCTTGTATCAATTTAGAAATATCTTTAGTAACTGAATCTCTTACCGACTGTTCCAGTTGTTCCATTTGTCCTTCCTTTGAAGTCATTTCAGTAGGAGGACTTCGAGAATCAGCTTCTTCTTCTGAGCTTTCAGCTGATGTTTGAGGAGTTTGAGGAGTTTGACCAAGTTTTTTCAGGTAAAGTCTTGTAGCAGGCCTTGCAGGCTTCTGATGAGGTTTCCCTTTTTTCACTTAAAACTGCCGTTAATCTTTCGCAGCGACTTCAGATGACGTCACTTATGCGACATCAAACAGCACCAGTGAGTATTTTTAAATCGGTCCCGTCTTACAAACCGTCTTTTTTCAGGATATAACAGGAGCAGAGCTTGATGCTGTGCCTTTGTTACTCCACGGCGCCACCGGAAGTCTCCTGATGCGGGAGCTTGATCGCCCCGATGCGGAGAGCTCGACCGCTGGTTGCGGGAGCCAAGATCGCCCCGACAACAGACGGTTCGAGTGCCCGACCGCAGGTGAACAAAGAAAGGAAGAAGATTTAACTTATTTTGCCTTCCATCACAGTGAGGAAGGTGGGATGTTCATGTTAAAAATGTATTTGGGTGTCTTGTTGCTCTTTATTGGTATGACTGGATGGCAATCTGAATTTCACTGAACCTTAATTGGTACATGTGGCAATAAACAAACCTTGAACCTGAAACCTAATTGGAAAATCAGGGGAAATTTCACACAGAATGCGATTAATAATATAGAACTCACTAAATAAAGAGGCTACAAGGTAAACGACATTGATAAATTCAAATTAAAGCACATTTAAGAGAAAGGAATTGAAGTATAGGTAGATTGAGATGCACATGGATGGGAAGAGGCTTGTATTGACAATAAAATATAGGATACAACTAGCAGATACAAAATGCTGCAGTAACTCAGCGGGACAGGCGGCATCTCTGGAAAGAAGGAATGGGTGACGTTTTGGGTCAAGACCTTTCTTCAGACTGAAGAAGGGTCTCAACCAGAAATGTCACCCATTCCTTATATCCAGAGATGCTGCCTGTCACGCTGAGTTACTCCAGCATTTTGTATCTACTTTATGATTTAAACCAGCATCTGCAGTTCTTTCCTCCACATATAGGATACAACTGGAATCGAGGAAAGAACATTCACGTCGTGGCCCTGTTTCCACCAATCTTTCCACCACCACGTATAAAAAGCACAAGAAGCACAAGATGCCATTGTATGCAGATGCCAAGAAGTGTATTCAGCTCTGGCTGAACAATTTCTAATATCGTGATGTGGACTCGATAAGATGAAGGACACAACTGCTGGATTTAAACTTACCTTTCTAAACTGCACACATTTCACAATACTTTCTAAAGGTGCCAATTGAGAAACAAGTGCTAAATCCCAAATGTTATTACTGGCCTAACAATAATTTGTAATGTAGGTGCATTAGTCTTCGCAACCTGAGATGCTCAATTTTATGGATATTACATAAATTACAGAGGGCACTGGATTAGAATGGGAGTTTTGGGACAAAAGTCTGCAAACTTCAATAAAGCATAGAAGAGGTGGACAGGTTTCTGCTGATTTGCATGGCCAATTATAGCCTGTTTATGTTACAGGTATGTCAATACCATTCTAATCAGGTCAACTGATTAAACAATTTGGAAATAGGTTTCTGGCAATGAAATGGACTTAGTAAACCGCATATGTATCCAAGACTAAAACATTCAATGTCTCACATATCTGTTCATTCACTCACCAAATTTTGAAGCCTCATAAGTGAAGTTGAACCCATGCCCCTCATTAATCCCATCAGAAATGAAGTGTACAAAGAGTTGATTGTCTGTAGTGTATAGTGTGATCGGAGGGTTTTCACCACAATAGCGTCCGATCCTTCCATGGGAGGTCAAAAAGGCGGAAGACCTATCAGGTCCATTCCGTAACTGGAATAAAAAACAACATAGAAAGAATGGTAGGATTAAATGAAAATTAATAAAATGAAAGGTAACAGACTTTTAAATCTTGAAGCAGGACAAGAAAACTACACTCAAGCACTTGCTCAGATAATTTTCAAGGGGTGATCACAGTTTCTGTTAACTTCTTTAACAACTTATGGAATTGCAAACTCCATGAAGTACCAGTGCAATTTCATCAAATGCCTCGATGCTTCACGCAACCACATCGATGTCAAATATTCAAGTCTAAATCTTTTAGATCCATAGAGTGATACAGCATGGAAACAGGCCCATCGGTCCAACTTGCCCACACCAGCCAAAATGTTCCAGCTACATCCGTCCCACCTGCCTGTGTTTGGTCCCTATCCCTACAAACCTGTCCTATCCATGCACCTGTCTAACTATTTCCTAAATGTTGGGATAGTCCCTGCATCAACTACCTCCTCTGGCAGCTTGTTCCATACACCCACCACCGTTTGCGTGAAAAAGTTACCCCTCAGATTGCTATTAAATCTTTTCCCCTTAACCTTAAACCTTTGTCCTCTGGTCCTCGATTCACCTACTCTGGGCAAGAAACTCTGTGCATCTTTTCACTCGTTTAAATGGCGTAATCAATGTTAATTGGATCATTCAACATGAGGCTTCTGATACTACATAATTTGTTAATTGCCTTATATTTTTACAATCCAAGACTGAAGGGTCCCAACCCAAAACAACACATATTCATGTTCTCCAGAGAGGCTGCCTGACCCACTGAGTTACTCCAGCATTTTGTGTCTTTTTTTGTAAACCATCATCTGCAGTTCATTCTGTCCACAAATATCCATCTGATATACACTTTTCAGTGGATAAAATAGTTAAATGGGAACATTTGACAATTACATTTTTAATAAAATGATCTATCTTTTTAACTTTAATATGTAAATAAAGATGTGGATAGTATTTTAGCAGACATAGAGAAATGATTAGTCAGACCGTGCTCAAGACCATTGGCCTAATGCTAGTGATCAGGGAACTCACTTCAAAATGTCTCCAGGCAATTTTTGTTATGCTCGAGTTTTCTTGATCCTTTGCAATTATTCAACAGAATCTCTGCTACTCATTAACTCATCGTATGGAAAAGGTTCCTGAACGTACATTTTCTGCATTCTCAGGTCTGAAATAATCGTAAATTTATATCCAAAATTTTAACTACGGCATGAGAAAATATCAGATTTCAGAAAATAGTTTCTAATTTGGGCAGAATTGCTGTATTGCTGCCAAGTGTTTTTCCAAGGATCAGCTCAAATTCAGCGGCATTGATGGATATGAATTCTGCAATGAATTGTAAAAACAGAGAACAGCACTGCACAGGCATAGGACCATCGGCCCACAATGTCTGTGCTGAAAATGTCTGTGTCAATAGGACAATTGAAAAAAAATCTTTCCTTAAAAGAAAACATGGTGATTGTTTAAAAAAAAGTATTTACGTTGATTGATATAACAAAAATGTGTTTATCACAGAAGTATACCAGCTCTGGTCCACCTGGAATACAACTTAGACAGTTTCACATGTTCAATTCTTTGGGTTCTGAGCACAGACACGGCCTCGGGTGCAGCAGGTGTTTGGACATAATGCCCTTCTTCAGTTTGCAGCCAGCCATGCCCACACAACAAGAGCAATTTCAGTGTCTTTAATTGGAACCCATGGAGCATCTGTTTGTAACTAAAATCAAGCTTACGAAATGATCTCCAAACGTCAGAGAGCAAACACTTTGTTATTTGGTGACACGAAGAACTGCAGATGCTGGAATCTTGAGAGAAACACAAAATATTCAGCAGCCCAGGCAGCATCTGTGGAGGGAATGGATAGGTAACCTTTCAGGATAATATTCAAGGAAGGGATCCTACTTCAGACTGATTGCATTAGTGGAGAGAAAGTTTAAAAAAAAAGTGAGGTGGGGTGAGACAAAGTCTGGCAAGTGATAGGTGGATATTGGCAAGGGTGCATTTTGTTGTACAGTTGATGTGCAATGACAAATAAACGTATTTGATTTGATTGCTTGGCAGGTGGGTGGAATAAGTTACAAAGGCTAAAGATGAAAAGAGAGGGATGTCAGGGAGGGAGGGAAGAGAAGTGAAACATAAACCTATAGGGAGAGACATATGGAAGAGAACAGGGGCAGGTTTGTGTGAGAAATGGATGTGTACCAGGGTGGTGGGAAACACAGGAAAGAGAGAGGGGGGTGGGGTGTATTACTTAAAATTGGAGAAGTTAATATTCATACTATTGGGTTGTAAGTTACCCAAGCATCAATATCTGGCTATTAACATCTAATATCTGGCAATGCATGGTGATTGTCTGGGTTAGTAGATAGGTAAGCCACATGGAACATCTGGATCCATGGAGGAGTAACAGCACTGAAGGAGCAACTGCACCAAAATCAGGGCAGCACCATGGGATGAACATGCTTCACCGAGAGGCACCCTAGAGGCAGCACAGAGGGGGCAGACTGACAGAGATGCAGCAGTGAGGGGAACAGCCAGACTGACCCTTGATCAACCAGTGCACTTAATTTAATGGCACGTGCTGGAGAACAAGCTTTTACTGTGCTCAGAAAATTTAAAACAGTCCAATTAGTCTCTCGGTGCCTGTATTATCCCAAGCCAGTAGCAGGATCTTCAGCCCTGGCAGCATTTGTCTGTGTGCTGGGAATTCTGGCCACTGATCATGCCAAGGCTAAACTTGGCTCAATGCAGCCCAGCAATCCAGGGAGAAGTTTAATGCCAAGAAAAATTGAAGTATCAGGAAACTGAACCTATTTGTATATTTTGAAATGCAAGTTGTCATGGAGTCAGAATTGTTCAACATACAGTAGAAACAGGCCTTGGTTGTAATGTGTCCATGACGACCATCTATACTAATCTATCAATAGCAATCGTACTTGCCTGCATCAATTCCATACCCCTCTCTGTCCTGCTCATTTACGTACCTGTCCTCGTGCCTATTAAATATTGTTGCTGCTCTTACTCCACCACCTCCCCTGGCACTCAATCCAGACACAACTATTCCAATCCCCCTTAAATGTCCCCACTCTCACTTTAAACTTATGCCCTCCAATTTTAGGCATCCCTTTTATGGGAAACAGACACTGACCATATGTCCTATCAATGCCTCTTATAATTTAATATATCTCTATCGGTCACCTTTCAGCCTCCTTTGCTCCTAAGGACACAGTCCCAACCTACCTAATCTCTCTTGATAACTCAAACCCACCAATCTAGGCAACATACTTATGAATCCATTTCACATCCACTCTAGCTTAAACATGTCCTTCCAATGGTGACCTGAACTGCACATTATACTCCAATATATGCGCCTGTTTTACGCCTAACCAATGGATTGTACAAATGTATAGTTTAGTTTAGTTTATTATTATTATGTGTAATGTACAGTGAAAAGCTTTTTTTGCTGCATGCTATCCAATCAGTGATAGGACTATGCATGATTACAATCAAGCAATCCATAGTGTACAGGTACATGATAAAGGGAATAACGTTTAGTGTAAACTAAAGTCCAGTAAAGTCTGATTAAAAGTAGTCCAAAGGTTTCCAAGAGGTAGATAGTAGGTCAGGGGTGCTTTCCAGTTGGTGATAGGATGATTTGGTTGCCTGATAACAGCTGGGAAGAAATTGTCCCTGAATCTGGTTGTATGTGTTTTCAAACCTCTATACCTCTTGCCTGATGGGAGAAGGGAGAGGTACAGAAGTTATCATGAATTCCCAACTCTGAATCCTAACGCAGGGTCTGGGCCTAAAATGGTGTCTATCCCTCTGCCTCCACAGATGATACCTGATTTGTGAAGTTTCTCCAGCAACTTTTATTTTGCTCCAGATTTCAGTATCTGCAGTCTCTTGTGTCCCAACTTAATGCCCAAGGCCCAGTCATTCACTTTGTATGTCCTGCCATGGTTACATTTGCCAAAATGCATCACTACATACATGTCCATTCCCTTGTCTACTTTCCCTGTTGATCTATATCCTGTTGTAATCTTAGACAACCTTCTTCACTGTTCACTACACCATCCATTATGCTCTCATCAGCAAACTTACTAATCATACCACTTACGTTCTTTCTCAAATCAGTTATACATATGACAAACAACAAAAGTCCCAGCATTGATCCCTGTAGGACACCACTTCTGCAAAGAAAATGGTTCTGTGCAAATCTTTAATGGTGTGTGCCCATTTCCTATTATAGATCAGCTCATCAGAAAAATATCATCAGCCACTTCCTGTTGTGATTCACTCCAATGTGAGTATCATTTCTCTACTTTATTTTTATTTGTGCATCAGCATATAATGCTGGGGTGTAGACTCACATTGATTGTCAGAACGATTCTGAGTCTTGCGCTGCATTCAGACATGCTGATGTGCTTTGGACTAGGATCACAGCGGAAGACTAAACCAGAAAACAAACATTGAACAAGCTACATGGTAAACAGCAGTGCAGCCTAAAATGTTGGGACATAGGAATGCCTGTTACACTACCATTGTTCTTTTTTGACTGATTCTTTCAAATTGAAAGCATTGAAAACAAAGATCAATAAAATAAAAGGTGTTAGGCGTCAGGTGTTTAAGTGATGAAGATAAATGGACTATGTTATTTGAAGCTCTTTTAAGCCTTCTATTCTTCTTCATCAACTTCCTTTTCACTTCTCTCTCGTGTGGTATTATTGCTCTCACTTAAATGCATCCCTGAAAATCAACAGTTACCCTGTGTTCCAGGAGTGGTCTCAAATGCAAAGCTTAACACCTGCTTTTCTAAATGAGCGTACCTGAAATGAGTGTACCTAAAGGCAAATGAAGCTGGAAGTACAACATAAACTCTCTTATGTGATTGTGCTTACTTGGAACATAATCTTTTGTGGGATTTCGAGAAGCTGGTCGAAATAGGTTACAGAAGCCTGGTGTTATGGGTCACCGCTTTTCATTACTTGCTTTATATCAGAGGAAAATAAGCTTTTGTTTTCATGAGGATTTCTTCAGTGTGTTCGCCATAGTGAATTTGTAAAGTTATTCCTGCAGATCAGAGGAAATCTTCCTCCATTGTGGCATAAGAGCATGCTTTGTTCACAGCCTATGAACCATTTCAACATCTTGAAGGAAAGTGCTGATTACAGTCTATATTTCCTGATTCCTAAAGCTGACAATGGAGAACAATAGAATGATCATGCACTTTTGCATTCATAGAATTTATCCCTAGCTTCCTGGCTCGGTGTTTTCTACAGACAACAATTTCCATTCTTCCTAGTAGCAACAAAATCAGGCTAAAGTTAAGAGCTAACAATATTGCATTGGATGTTTTAGAATAAAAATATAGCTATTGGTGTCAGTGTCCTTTCTTTCATTCTCCTTTTCTGACATTTCAACTTCCAATTTAATTTTGTTTTATGGATAGTGTTCAGCAGCTTCCTAATTTCTATTTAGTCTTGTATGTGAGTCACAAGGTTTTGGAGTCAAAACCCATTTCAGAGACTAATCACATAATCTAGACTGACACTTCAATGAAGCAGAGGTAATAGTTGAGATGCATTTTACTAATTAAATATTAAACTCAGTTCTAGTCTGACCTTCCAGGTGAATATAACATACACAGTGGACCTGAACACTACTTATTATGGTTCATTGGCCATAATATAAAAAATACTAAAATGGATTAGCTAGTTGTTTATCATTTGTGGGATCTCGCTAATTGTTAATGGGTTGCTGTGTTTGTCCATGTTACAACAGGAGAGGGTCACAGAGAATTATAGAGTCATGCAGCATGGAAAAAGGTCCTTCACATACACGCCGACCAACATGCTCCATCTAAGCTAATCCCATTTGCCTGTCTTTGGCCCATGTAATTAATGTCAGAAATCAATTTATTGGCTGTGACATATTTTACAACATACTGGGAACATAACAACGGTTTGCGGATAGAGTTATGTAGCCATGGAGTTATACAGTAGGGAAACAGGCTCTTTGATCCAACCTGTCTATACCAACAAAGATGCCCAATCTACACTAGTCCCCCATCCTTCTAAATCATTTCTATCCATGTATCTGTCCACATTTATTCAAAATGTTATGTCACCGGCCTCAAGGTCATAAGTGACACGAGTAGAATTAGGCCATACGGCCCATCAAGTCTACGCCATTCAATCATGGCTGATCTATCTCTCCCTCCTAACCACAATCTCCTACCTTCTCCGCATAACCTTTGACACCCGTACTAATCAAGAATCTATCTATCTTTGCCTTAAAAAATATCCACTGACTTGGCCTCCACAGCCATCTGTGGCAAATAATTCACCACCCTCTGACTAAATAAATTTCTCCTTATCTCCTTCCTAAAATAACATTCTTTAATTCTGAAGTTATGACCTCCCACGAGTGGAAACACCCTCTCCACGTCCACTCTATCCAAGTCTTTCACCGTTCTGTATGTTTCTAAACTCCAACGAGTGCAGGCCCAGTGCCGCCAAACGCTCATCATAGGTTAACCGAGTAATTCCTGGGATCATTCTTCTCCATGAACCATCTCCAGAGCCAGTACATCCTTCCTCAGATATGGTGCCCAGATTGCTCACAATATTCCAAATGCGACCTAACCAGCGCCTTATAGAGCTACCTCTTCTGCCACCTCATATCATACACCCCACAAATTGTGTGCAAATAAAATGCTGCTCAGTCTCCTATGAAATCTTTCCACTCTCAGCTGAAATTTTTGTCCTCTGGTTCTACATTCCCCTACCCTAGGTTAAAGACGCACTCACTCTATCTATGCCCCTCGTGATTTTATATATCTCTATAAGATCACCCTCAGCCTCTTGTGCCCCAAAGAATAAAGTTCTAGCCTACTCGACTGCTCCCTATAACTCAGGGCCTCAAGTCCTAACAACATCCTTGTAAATGTTCTCTGTACTCTTTCGCGCTTAATAACATCCTTCTGTTTTGCAGGGTGACCAAAACTGAATATGGCATTTCTAATGCGGCCTCACCAATGTGTTGTACAATTGTATCATAACATCATATGCCTCAGGAAGTCCACTACCTCCTCAACAGTAATACAAGCTATCCTCAAGACATCTTCATTAAATGTCCCAAGTTCCCTAGTCTTCACGTCTTTCTTCATAGTAAAAACTAAGGTGATATGCTCATTAACTAAGGAGATATGCCCATCTCATGTGGCTCCACAAAGAGATGACTGCTTTGGTTTCTAAGGGGCTCTATTCTCGCTCTAGAAAACCTCTTTTCTTTAATGTACTTAACATTTCTTTGAATTTACATTAATATTACTTGCTACAGGTATCTCTGGCTCCTTTATATGCCTCCTTATTTCCATTCTAAGTATGCTCCGAGGCTCTCAAAACTTCTCGACTAACAAAACTCCTCCAGGAATACACTTGAACCCAGCTGTACATGCCTCCTTCTTTTTGCTGACCAGACCTCAATTTCATTCATCTCCAAGTCTCCTTATTCCAATCTACCTTGTCCATCATTGTACCTGGAACATGCATACCCTGAGTCCTCGACATCACACTTTTAAAAGCATCCCTCTTTCCAGATGTACATCTGCCTGGAAACAACCAACTCTAATCAAATTTAGCAAGTTCCCATCTAATACCATCAAAGTTGGTCTTGCCCCAATTCAGAAGTTTAACATCCCACCTTGACTTTACCTCAGCCTCTGACTCGCTTATAACAGCTGTACCCTAAAACATTAAGTAGAGAGAGGCAGGCACTCCGCAGAAGGACTTGGATAAGGTTGGGAGAGTGGGCAGAAAAGTGGCAGATGGAACATTGTGTAGCAAAGTGTGGAGTCATGCATTTTGGTAGGAGGAATAAAGGCATAGTTTATTTTCTAAATGAGGAGAGAATCCAGAAATCGGAGGTGCAAAGGGACTTAGGATTGCTGGTGCAGGATTCCCAAAAAGTGAATCTGCAAGTTGAATCTGTAGTAAAGAAGAGAGGGCTTGTAATGCTGAGGCTCTCTCTATAAAGAGCTGGTCAGGCCATATTTGGAATATCATGACCAATTTTGGGAACCATATCTGAGGAAGGATGTGCTGGCTCTGGAGAAGGTCCAGAGGAGGTTTAAAAGAATGATCCCAGGAATGAGTAGGTTAACAAATAATGAGCATTTGACGGCACTGGGCCTATACTCGCTGGAGTTTAGAAGAATGAGAGGGGACCTCAGTAAAACGTAGAGAATAGTGAAAGTTTTGATAAAGTGGATGTGGCAAGGATGTTTCCACTAGTGGGAGAGTCTAGGACTAGAGGTCATAGCCTCAGAATTAAGGAATATATTTTTTAGGAAGGAGATGATGAGGAATTATCTTAGTCAGAGGCTGATTAACCTATGGATTTGTTTGCCGCAGAAGGCAGTACAGGCCTTCAGTGGATATAATTAAGGCAAAAATAGATAGATTCTTGATTAGTACGGGTGTCAGAGGTAATGGGGAGAAGGTAGGAGAAGGTAGGAGAATGGGGTTAGGAGTGTGAGATAGATCAGCCATGATTGAATGATGAAGTAGACATGGTGGGCCAAAAGGCCTAGTTCTGCTCGTATCACATGATCTTATGATTAAGTTGCTAATCATGTCCCTCTCTTAGCCAGGTTTCCGTAACGGCTAAACGTCTCAGTCGCACCTACCTATTCACACCCTGACTTCATCCGTCTTTCCCGAAAAGCCTCTGGCATTAAAATAACTGCATTCAATCCAACAGATCCGGATTCATTTATTTTTTTTAAGTAAAATCAAAATCGTTGGTTTTCACTAAACTTGCACTGTTAAAAAGGGCAAGATTTACTTACTTCTAAATAATCACCACTTGTGCATTCGTTTCCAGAGCCTTGAATTTGGAAGGGCTGATTGAAGTGGACAGCAATAATTAATCCACTGGTAACATCAACATGCCAGGTGCAACTGAGGTTTGGAGTATATGTGTGAGGATAGTTGGGTGAAGTAATAACGCCATGGACAGCAGTAAGATGGTTACCACAAGCTGAATGAAATAAAAGTATCAGATTCTTAACAGAATACATGTACGAAAAACATTTCAAAAAATAATTTAAAGGCGCTGCTTGGCAGATGAATCTTTGCCATGCGTAGCATAATAATTACTACCAATTCCTAATCTAAAAAACACAAAATAAATCTTCAGTATTATGTTTAACCACTGATGTAGGATCCAATAAAAATCAACTACTGCCAAAATATATAATTAACAGATCAGCTTCTGCCAAAATACCCAATTAACAGAAAATAAATTGATGTGTACAACAGCAGAAATCTGTATGCAGGTATTCATTTTTTTAAATTCCCCCATGAAGTAATGCATTAAAACAGTGAAGTATAAACAACCTAAGAATTCACACTGGAAATTTGCAGTTGATAGTCTTTACCTCTACATATAGCACTTTAAAAAATTGAATGCATTATCAGTCTTTGATTAAAACACAGGAAATAAGTTAACCAGAAGGGTTCCTCATTATAACATCTTAGTTTATAGCTACAGTTTTAACTAAAACGTGCAAAATGGTAGAAGATTAATTTTGATTATTCTTGCTACATGCTGGAATATTATCTGTTTATTGTCCTTCATTTCCAAAATCTGGGTTAATTGTTATAAAGAACCTTCATCTCATGTTGTAGTTGTACTTGAACATTGCAGCAGATGCAATTTCTCACTTGCCTCAATTCAACAATATTAAAATCTCAAATTGACATACACTCACAATTTTCTCAATGATTTTATCTTCTCTTAATTATTATTGTTGGTGATATCCAATATAATGGAAAGGATATCAAGCTGAAGCTATACCCACAAATTTCTTCCCACAAATGGTACACAAAACTCTTAAGTATTTCCAGTGTTCTACTTTTATTCCTGTATAATCTGCCTTGAGTCATTTTCAATAGACATATTAATTAATGAACATAATTCAAGAAAATAACATGTGTTGAAAACTGCAACATACTCATGTGATGAGAAGCATTGAAACCGCCACCACTAATATATTCATCAGATGTGAATCGAAGGAACATTGCTTCACCAGTAGATCGAAGGGTTCCTGGTAACTTTCTGCCACACAAAGTGGCAAGTATTGGAGAGAGGTTATTGTCACCTCAAGGCAAAAAAAAAGTATGAGTATTGTTAAAAGGCACATGTAGAATATCACAATTTCAAAATATGTAATTGTGCGCATTGCTGCATTTTCTACAAAACAGTCATTGGGTCAATGCGGAGACAAAACAGTCACAAATGTTCATGGAGCAATTCGCATTTGTATATTGACAATCTTAAACAGATCTAAAGGACACACCAATGCATAATTTTGTTGCAGACAAGGCCCAAGGTGATGTGTACAAAATAAGAGGCCTACACATTAAATCTGCTCAAAGTATTGTTGGGGATAGAACAGCAGATGCTGATTTAAACCAAAGATAGACACAAAATACTGGAGGAACTCAGTGCATCAGACAGCATCTCTGGAGAAAAGGAATAGGTGACGTTTCGGGTCAAGAGCCTCTTCAGACTGGAGAGTCAGGAGCAAATAAAATGAGAGAAATAGATAAGGTTATAGAGAGATACAGAAAAAATGAATGAAAGATATGCAAAAAAGTATTGATGATAACGGAAACAGGTCATTGTTAGATTTTTTTAGATGAGAACGAGTTACAATCAATGAGACTCAATAAGCCGAGTGAAGCTGGTACGACTTGGGTGGGGGAGGGATGGAAAGAGAGGGAATGCATGGCTTACTTGGAGTTAGAGCAATCAATTTTTATACTACTGGGTTGTAAGCTGCCCAAGCGAAAAATGAATATGCTTTTCTTCCAATTTGTGTTTGGCCTCACTCTGACAATGGAGGAGGCCCAGGACAGAAAGGTCAGTGTGGGAATGGGAAGGGGATTTAAAGTGTTTGGCAACTGAAAGATCAGATAGGTCCCGGCAGACTGACCGAAGGTGTTTAGCTAAATGATCACCAAGTCAGTGCTTGGTCTCGCCGATTATATAGGTTCCAATTCCCAATTCCCCTGGCTAAGCTGCATCTGTGCCCAAGAGATATCCTCATTCTTTAGGGAATGGGGGTTCCCTTCTTCCATTATTGATGAGGCCCTCACTAGGGTCTCCTCGATATCCCACAGCTCCGCTCTTGCTTCCCCTCCCCCCAGTCGCAACAGGAACATAGTCCCCATAGCTCTCCCTTTCACCCCATCAGCCGTCGCATACAGCACATAATCCTCCAACATTTTCACCACCTCCAATGGGATCCCACCACCAGCCAGATCTTCCCATCTCCACCCCGCTCCACTTTCCGCAAAGACCTGGTTAACCCGTCCCATCCCAACTAAACCATCCCTTCCCCAGGTATTCTACCTTACAACCGCAGGAGATGCAACACCTGTCCCTTTACCTCTCCCCTCGACTCCATCCAAGGACCATGAAAGTTTTTTCAGGTGAGACAGAGGTTCACTTGCACCTCCTCCATCGACTGTATCCGCTGTTCCAAGTGTGGATTCCTATATATTGGCAAGACCAAGTGCAGGTTTGGCGATGGTTTCGCTGAACACCTTCACTCAGTCCGACTGGACCTACCTGATCTCCCAGTTGCTAAACACTTTAATTCCCGTTTCCATCCCCACACTGACCTCTCTGTCCTGGGCCTCCTCCATTGTCAGAGTGGGGCCAAACACAAATTTGAGGAACAGCATCTCATATTTTGCTTGGGCAGCTTACAAGCAGTGGTATTCATTTTGATTTTGCTAACTTCAAGTAATCTCTGCATTTCCTCTTTCTCCATCCCTTCCCCACCCAAGTCGCACCAGCTTCAATCGTCTTGTTGAGTCTCATTGACTGTAACTCGATCTTACCTAACGAACAACTCACAATGAATTGTTTCCTTTATCATTGTTACTTTTTTGCACATCTTTCATTAATTTGTTCAATATCTCTCCACATCACCGTCTATATTTCTTGTTTCGCTTTCCCTGACTCTCCAGTCTGAAGAAGGGTCTTCACCCAAAATGGCACCTATTTCGTTTCTCCAGAGATGCTGTCTGACCCGCAGAGTTACTCCAGATTTTGGTGTCTATCTCAAAGTATTGTTTAGTTTAGTTTGGTTTGGAGACACCGCTTGGAAACAAGTCCTATGGCCCACCAAATCCACATCGACCAGCAATCACCCATACATTAGTTCTATCCTACACACTAGGGACAATTTATAGAGGTCAATTAATCTACAAACTTGCCCATTTTTGGAACGTGGGAGGAAACTGGATTGTAACTGGGTCTGTAGCACTGCAAGGCAGCAACTCTGCCACTGTACCACCCTTGACTTCCAGTCACTTAGCAACAGTCATTTTTTCAATCTTCTGATGCCTTGAATTGCATTTGGCATGATCAACACTGGAGGGAGGAGTGGATGGGGGGGGGGGGCATGTCCAATAACGAAAGTCCTGCTTTGCCGCTCACTTCTATGGCAGTCTATATGTTGTAGTACTGTCAGTGTCTTGAACCACACATGCACCAATAAAAGTTATTCATAGAGAAAAACAGTATGGGAAGGGGCTCTTGATTTATTCTGCCCACACTGATTGTAACTACACATGTTCACTAATTCTACAATAATCTTTTTATTTTCCTTGCATTCTCATCAGCGACCTCCATTCACCATGGTCTTTGGGATGTGGGAGGAAACCAAAATAACTGGAAGGAACCCAAGGTAGATAAAAATGCAGGAGAAACTCAGCGGGTGAGGCAGCATCTATGGAGCGAAGGAATAGGTGACGTTTCGGTTCAAGACCTTGAATCATAGAATTACTGCACGGAAACAAGCCCTTCAACCCAACTCATCCATGCCGACCAAGATGCCCCATCTAAGATAGTTTGGCCCATATCCCTCGAAATCTTTCATTACCATGTACCTGTCCGGTGCCTTTTAAATGCTGTTTTAGTACCTGCCTTGACTTACTCCTCTGGCAGTTCTTTCTATACACATCTGGCCAAATGTCTTTATTTTTATTTGGGATCACACTGGCATTTTACACAACACTAAGTTAGCACATCAAAGTAGGTGAAATACATTTTCTAGACATTAAATCGTCAATTTTGAATTTGTTATAATTTCATGATAAAGTAATTGTTACCATCTCTGATGACCAGTTTATCAGAATGACACAAAGCATCTGATTCAATATCCAGAGCCAAGATGTTGAGTTGCACTGTGTTCTGCGGCGCCCAAATAATCCAAGAGCAGTTCAAATGTGTTTCATAACTACCGGGCCAGCCCGGTGAGAAAAGGAAGCTTGGTCTCTCTCTGGTCTCAACAACTCCACCGCATGAACCTGTG
This sequence comes from Raja brachyura, assembly GCA_963514005.1. The sequence goes on along the minus strand of OY740782.1, from coordinate 27,268,705 downwards.
GGGAAAATGAAATGTCAGTTGTCCATTCATCAGTGAATCATATTTCTCTACAAGTACTAGTTGTACTTGTGTATGGCTAGATTGCACCAGCATACAGAATGAGCTTTATTAGTACAGGTGTCAGAGGATATGGGGAGAAGGGAACAGAATGGGTTTAGGAGGGAGAGATAAATCAGCCATAATTAAATGCCGGAGTAGACTTGATGGGCCAAATGGCCTAATTTTATTCCTATCACTTATAACCTATGACCTGAACTGCAATCTATATCTCATTGAACTTTAAAATAAAAGCCTTACAGCGCATCTCATTTTGAGTGTCTCTTGAATTTAATATTCCACACAGTTTATTTTTTGGCGGTTTTCTCTTCCGAGTTCATAGTCTAAGTCAGTGCCTTACACAAATCAGTTGCTTCAATAAAATAAAAAAATTAAAATAAACTTTATTCAGTGTAAAAAATATATACAAAACAGGTAGTGTGCAAATAATTCTTCTGACAGTCTCGGAGACCATACATACATTCAACGCATTGCAACGTCGTGTCCACACAACTCTCCCCGACACCTTTCCCACCCATGTGCCCCCCTGGGGCGAAATCCCCTCCCTTATTTCAGGGACGTCTCCACCACACCCTGCCCCTCAATATCCAGCGGCGGAAGGTCCCTAGACCATTGTCCTCACCCACAGAGCCTTGGTTGTCTGCACCAAGCTTCATTGCGTCCCTCAGCACACTCCTGCAGTCTGGAGCAGGCTAGTCGGCAACATTCCCCGATGCACATCTCGCTCTGCGGAGAGGCCGACAAAGTTCGGGCAGACCAAAGAGCATCTTTCACTGAGTTAAAGACCTTCAAGCAGCACTCAATGCCTGTCTCTGAATGTGTCCCTGAGAACAGTCCTTGAATTAGTCGAAAGACCCTATTTAAATAAATAAACAATGACTTAAAAGAATATGTGTTGGTGGCAAGGCACAGAAACTCACAACATCCTTTCATCTATTCAGCCCTGTAGGAGGTGGTTGGGGGAGAGGTGGGAGGCTCTGAGTCTACAATGATATCCCAGAAAATTATGCTTAATATCTTTATCCAACTAAGCTTGCAGCAATTTTGGCAGAGACCTGCTTGAACAGTCGGCAGAATCAGTCAAAATAACCAATTTAGGTAATATATGTAATTACGTGGACAAAGAAATAATATTTCACATTAACATTGCATTTTTAATGGAATCTTTTACTCATTTACAGTATTTTGATGTCACCACAATGCAGCTGCTTGATTTAATAAAGTGTGCAGGAAGGAACTGCTGATGCTGGTTTACATCAAATATACCATGGGCACTCACATGGGTCCCTGCTATGCCTGCCTCTTTGTAGATCTTCTTTGTCTGAAGAAGGGTCTCGACCCGAAACATTACCAATTCCTTTTCCCCAGATATGCCGCCTGCTCCGTTAAGTTACTCCAGCATTTTGTGACTATCTGTGCTTTAATAAAGTGGTATGCTGCACTAATTTCACGATATTTGTAAACATTTACAGACTTTGACTCTATTTTTTACTTCCATTTAGTTAATTGAATTTAAATTGCCATTTGCCATTGTGGGATATTAACTAATGTCTAGTTCAAATTAATCTAGTGTATCTGTTAATATTTATGAACAAACCGTGGCATAGATTTTCTATCCTCTAAATTTGCATCATAGAAAGCATCTTATTGGGATGTAGCGCAGCTTAATTTGACAACCACTCTGCCACGACTGTCTGCAGGAAATTGCGAGGTGGATGTAGCCCAGTCCATCACATAAACCAGCCTCTACCCCATATGCATTTCATGTTGCCTCAGGAAATCAGTCAACGTAATCAAGGACTGTATTCACCCCAATCATCCTCTCTTCATCCCTCTTCCATGTGGCAGAAGATCCAAACACTTAAAAGGACGTATCACTAGATTCAGGAACAGCACCTTCCCTGCTGTTATCAGCGAATTAATAATATAATGCTGTAACACTATTCTGCACTCTAGTATTTTCTCTTTGCCTACCTGTTGTACTTGTGTATGGCTAGATTGCACTCATGTGTAGTGTCCTTTGACTAGATAGCAGGCAAACAAAATGTTTTCTCTGTATCTTTGCACATATGACAATAATAAATCAATACAAATATCAAGATGCCAAATATCGAAGTTAATTTTAAGTTCTGATGTTAACAATTACCATTAATTCTTCAATTTTAAAAAAAACTCAAATATCCTTGTGAGAAATATGGCAAAATAAGTGTCAGAAACATTCATTATTGTCTCTCGTACCTGGGGCTAAAAAGAAGGAACGCCTCTGTTGGTTTCAATGATCCTATGGGCAAATTGCCTTGAATCATACGGTGTGCAGGTATTATTAGGGGAACATGTGGACTCAGTTTGGAGTGCAGGTTTAGAATATGATTTGGTTTAAGTAGCAACAGGGATATCTATACCATTTCAGGTACCACAGGAGATAATTCTGTAATAGGAGCACCATATGCCAATGGTGTAGCAACAGCATTGTCACTAAGATAACTTACTTTGTCGGAACGGATCTATCCTCTCCATAAAGGCTCAGCCTTAATAAATAAGCCATTGATTCTTTTGAGACATCATAACCTGTTCTATCCCTACACTTTGATGTGAGTACATATGTATCTTTATAGGTGAATATGTAGAACACCCATATTTATTTTGGGGCACTTGACATTAGTCTGATCATGACCAGTAGATACAGGAGTTTCCACCTCTTTCCTCGGCCATGGCTCTTCTTACTTCAATGCCGTATTTCTAATGGATGAAAGTTCTTCTTACCCATCTGAGCCCTAGAACAAATCTCCAACAAATTATGACTTTTTTTTGATAATCATCCGCTTTCTTTTTTAACCACACACCTGGTTGGAGAGTTGGTGTTGCATTTGGGTTGTTAATATGTTGCACTGCAAACCATTCCAGCAGGAAACCCTTTCCATTGTTAGTGGAGTCACTGATAAACTGAACAGTAAGGGTGCTTCCAGTGGAGGACATAGCTGGAGGAAGTTCAGAGGCACAGTATGTTCCAGTATATATCCGAACATGGATAGGCAAATTGAATCAGGGCGAGATTCCAATTTACCTGTGTTTTGCCATATTCTTCTCACCTTTTTCTTTCCATTTACCTGTGCAAATGTCTTTTAAACATTGTCATTCTACCTGCATCTATCGCTCCTTTTGATCGTTCATTCCATCTACCTAATACCATATGTGTGGAAAAAGTTGCCCTTCAGATATCTTTAACATTTTACTCCTCCGACCTTAAATTTATGCTTTCTAAAGTCCTCTACCTTGGGAAAAGTCTGTGACTATCTACCTCGTAATGCCCATCATGATTTTATAAACCTTTGTGAAGTCACCCCTCAACCTCAAACACTCCAGCTAAAAATGTTCCAGCCTATCCTTGCAACTCAACCCCTCTACACCCAGTGAACATTTTCTGCACCTTTTCCAGCCTAATGGCATTCTTCTCACCGCTGGGCAACCAGAACGGCACACAATACCCCTTGTCATTTCTCCAATTACTTGAAAGTTGTCACATATGTCCCAACTACTGTACTCATTGCCCTGATGGATGATAGCGGGTGTGCCAAAATAACTATGTACTTGTACCCCCTAATTTATCTATTTAACAGCAAATCATATCTGTGATGTATTGGTAATGTACTATATATAGTATATGTCATGTAATATACAATGTAAATGCCAGTGCTCCTTGAGGCCAAAAGCAGAAGCTGGTAAATGTACCTGTGCCTCGTGACCTTCTGGAAGTTTCAGTCATTGCAGATTAAACTTATCTTACTCGATGGCGGACGTGTTGTCTTTGTGCTAGTCACAACAGGGCCTTACGTGGTCTCAAACATGACATGGTGTCAAAGTAAACCAAAAATAATAATAATATAGAGGGACTCAAGCCTCAAGCCTTCATGCAAAGAAAAGACAAAGGAAAAGAAGGGTCAACTTGCCTGGAACATTTTCCAGGGCTGTGCAGCCGCTGTCGACGTCAGGTGATGGCCCGGTACCGTGTAGGCCATGGACAGGTCCGGAGAAACCACCGACGAGAACTGAGTCAGCCCAGCCGGAAGAAGAGTCAGCCCGGTCGTGAGAAAAGGCCGGCCGCGTGAGTGAAGCGGACCGGCAGAGTGAAAGGTCCTGTTGCGTGGGTAAAGCGACCGGCTGAGGGAGAGGGGCGGACTGGCCGAGGGAGAGGCCGACGAGCCGAGCGGCGGGCCCAGCAGCGGAGACGAGCCAGAGAGTCAGTGACGAGGGTACACAAAAGGCTGGAGAAACTCAGCGGGTACAGCAGCATCTAAGGAGCGAAGGAGATAGGCGACGTTTCGGGTCCAGACCCTTCTTCAGACCGACGATCCGACCTTCAGAGTCAGCGACGAGCCTAGCAACAGTGCCTAGCATCAGCCAAGTGAGCCGGAGAGCCAGCGACAAGCCGAGCAGCGGGACCAGCAGCCGAGATGAGCCATGGAGACAGCGAAGAGCTGAGCAGCGGGACCAGCGAAGAGCCCAGGAGCTGTCAGGTGGGGTGTGGAGCCAGCAACAGACGGTGCACCGGGAGACGAAGAGAAGGTATCCATCCCAGACGGAGTGATGGCTGCCGCCATGTTCGAGAGCGCGCAGCACAACCTTAGCGACCTTAGCAACACGACAAGTTTAGCGAGGCCTAACTTAGTTTGGTGTCTGTTTTTTGTAATTCAGCAGTTTCAATAAATCCTTTTTGATATACAAAAGAAATTGAAAGAATGAAAGTGGTTTGTATTGACTGTGTAAGTTTCTTTTGTTTGAAGGAAGAGTAAGTCCAGGATAGAGACCTGTAGCCCAGAAACCTGGACAGAGGAGCCAGTCTCCCAGAAGCCAGAAGTAGTCTCCCAGAAGGGTCTTTAAGAGTGTGAGAAACCTAGACAGAGGAGCCAGTCTCCCAGGGGTGAGAAACCTAGACAGAGGAGCCAGTCTCCCAGAAGCCAGAAAAAGTCCCCAGAAGACACGATGCGCCAAGATGCAGCGGGAGGCAGAGCCAGTCTCCCAGTCACACCAAAAGACGACGAGACAGGCCCTTTCTAGAGTTTGAGGTTAAAGTGGATATTAGGGGGAGATGAGATGAAATTAAAGTGAAGAGGGGATGTGATGTCTTTAAAGTGAAGGGGAGATGTGATGTCTTTGTAATGTACTATATGTAATATATGTAATGTAATATATAATATAAATGCCAGTGCCCTTGAGGTCAAAAGAGAAGCTGGCAAATGTAATTACAGTGAAGGGGGAGATGTGATGTCTTTAAAGTGAAGGGGGAGATGTGATGTATTGGTAATGTACTATATGTAATATATGTCATGTAATATACAATGTAAATGCCAGTGCCCCTTGAGGCCAAAAGCAAAAGCTGGCAAATGTACCTGTGCCTCGTGACTGAGGTCAAGTGACCTTCTGGAAGTTTCAGTCATTGCAGATTAAACTTATCTTACTCGATGGCGGACATGTTGTCTTTGTGCTAGTCACAACAGGGCCTTATGTGGTCTCAAACATTACATTATCCTATAACTAATACTCCTGTGCCATCCAAATACTACATAACAGCTAAATGTAATTTATATAATGAAAAACATCATGGTATTAGCCTGTTCTTTACAAGGTATCAGTAATTCATTGTCTCTTTGAATAATTTTATTCATGGAATTATCTCACAAGGGATCAACATTCAGCCTTCACAAGTTTAATGCAAAATTACATGCATTCAAAAATATGCATGATATCCATGGAAATTTATTGTTCTAATATGAACTCTTGGAAAGGATTTTAGCTGTCTAAAGAAAAATGTAGAAAAATCTGACTTTACATTAAATAGTTAATAGTGAATTTGAGGAACATACATACATTTTTGAGTCAGATTTTTGTGCTGGTGGAACTTCTATTATCTCTGACACATCCATTTCGATGTACACTGGTTTCCAACAGGATTAGCATCACCAAGAGGAAATATAACAGAATGATGGGAAATATACTGTAATAACAACGTGGATGTTTTGGATGAAGGGATTCAAAGTAACATTAGCAAATTTGCAGATGTCACAAAGCTGGGTGGCAGTGGGATCTGTGAGGAGGATGCTATGAGAATGCAGGGTGACTTGGACAGGTTGGGGGAGTGGGCAGATGCATGGCAGATGAAATTTAATGCGGATAAATGTGAGGTTATCCACTTTGGTAGCAAAAACAGGAAGACAGATTACTATCTGAATGGCGTCAAGTTGGGAAAAGGGGAAGTACAACAGGATCTGGGGCTTGGACACGCTAGAGGCAGGAAACATGTTCCCGATGTTGGGGGAGTCCAGAACCAGGGGCCACAGTTTAAGAATAAGGAGTAAGCCATTTAGAACGGAAAGGAGGAAACACTTTTTCTCACAGAGAGTGGTGAGTCTGTGGAATTCTCTGCCTCAGAGGGCGATGGAGGCAGGTTCTCTGGATGCTTTGAAGAGAGAGCTAGATAGGGCTCTTGAAAATAGTGGAGTCGGGGGGTATGGGGAGAAGGCAGGAACGGTGTACTGATTGGGGATGATCAGCCATGATCTCACTGAATGGCGGTGCTGGCTCGAAGGGCCAAATGGCCTACTCCTGCACCTATTGTCTATTGTCTATTGTGATATTTCAATTATTTATTTTTGATTACTTTGCAAAAATTTCTAAAAACCTGTTTTTGCTTTTTTATTATGGGGTATTGTGTATAGATTGATGATTAAATTATTTTTTAATACATTTAAAAATAAGGCTGTAACATAACAAAATGTGGAAAAAGCAAAGGGGTCTAAATACTTTCTGAATGCACTGTAGGTAAACATAGTACTCTGTGAACACCATAATCAAATATCTTTGTTAAACTTACTCAATCTGACCTGATAGCTATGTCCTCTAGTATTTAACATTCCCGATCTGGGGAAAATGGTCTGACTGTCTACTCACTCTATGCCTCTCATAATTACATACATTTTTATTAGGTCACATCTCAGCCTCCAGAGAAATCAATGCAAGTTGTCTATTGTCTATTGTAGCACCAGATGGAAAGAGAAAATAAAAAAAGGTGCTGAAAATCAGAATTGACATCTCACTTGGGCCAGACTTGTCCATTCTGAACAAAATGTTCCATCTAAGCTAGTTCCATTTGTCCATTTTTGGGCATATCACTCTAAACGTTTGAGATCCATGTACCAGTCCAAATGTTTTTTAAATGGTGTTATAGTACCTGCGTCAACTATTTCCTCTGGCAGCTCGTTCCATAAACTCACCACCCTTTGTGCAAAACAGTTGTCCCTCTGGTTCCTATTAAATTCTCACTCTTTCTCCTTAAACCAATATTCCCTGCTTCCCCTTCTCTGGGTAACAGGCTGTGTGCATTTACTCTATCTATTTCCCTCATGATCAACAACTCACCTCTATAAGATCACCCCTCATCCTCCTGCATTCCAAGGAATAAAGTCCTAGCCTACTCATCCTCTCCTTATGCCTGAGGCACGAAGTGTGTAACTCCCATTCAGTGCACAAAAGTGACCTAAATGTAACTTTAAAAAATGCCTAATATCCTTATTTTAAATGGTAGGCAAGCATGGTCCTACCTGACATTGATGCAGCATAAATTGCTCGAAAGCCTCTGGATGAGTGGACTTCATTGGAGATGAAGTTGACAAGTAAGGTATCACTGAATGAGGTGATGGGATGAGGGATAGTACTTCCACAATAACGACCTAAAATACATCAAAGCGGATTAAAGCAGGAAGTCAAACCCGGAAAGCAATATAGCATGAATAAAATATGATGTGAAGATATTACATACCACATAATAAAACACAAACCCATTGCCAAATGAAGTCAAAGCAGAACTCTGCGATCACAGGGCAATTAAATTTTGGAGGTTGAAGTCAGTACACATCTGAAATGACTTTCTGCAAGGTGCTCATCATTACATACTGAATAAATACACATTTTACTTCACATTGTACATTTAAAGCAATGTCCTCAGCACATTCAAATTATTGTTAAGCAGATATTTGTCATTATTCATTGATGGTAAGTGGACATTCCTAGTAACTCCAGCATGACATGCCCATTCTCAGTTGCTCTTGGTCTGAGCAGCTGAAGTCACCATTTCAGAAGGCAGTGAAGAATCAAAACTGCAGTGTGCATCTGGAGTCACAGACAGGGCAGTCTGTTGTTTTTGCCTATCTTAATAGATGTTTTTAAAATCCATGAACCACATGAATTTTATAGCAATCTGTACTATCATGGCCGAATAGTGCTTTCATAATTATAAACTTTTAAATCCAGAATTCTATTTTTATGATTAATTGAAGGTAATTGTTTCTGCTGATGTCCTTTGAAGTGCAGTCATTGAAGTGATGTAGGAAATAGAAACTCCACAAATAAAAATGTTTTAGTTAATGAGTACTGTGCCACTGATGATTGAGAAGTAAATCATGGGGAAATCCTCAGAGCTGTGCTTTGAAAAAGTGTAATTTGATAATCAGATCTTTTATAAATGCGACTTTGAAAATGTTCATAGGCCTCCCACAGTTTGTGAAATAATGCCCATTACTTTGAGAAAAGATTGCAGAAATGCAGACTAAAGCTTACCAGCAGAACTTTCATCAGTTACATCCAGTTGAATATCAGCAGTGTGAAAAGCTAGACATACAAACTCAGAATGAAATTTAACAGTTTTGAGTGAATCATTGTGAAGTCCGAATGGAGTTAAAAGGAAATCCAAGATTCCTTTGGATTTCAGCTCCCCTCCAAGCTGGTTACCAAACTCGCAGAACTGGGTCTCTGCGCATTCCTCTGCAATTGGATCCTCGACTTCCTCATTCACAGACCACAGTCTGTTTGTATTGGTGGAAATGTGTCAGACTCGATAACAATCAGCCCCCTGCTGTACTCACTCTATGCTCATGACTGCGTAGCCGGAAATAGTGCGAACTCTATCATCAAGTTCGCTGACGACATCACTGTTGTGGGACGTATCACTGATGGGGATGACTCAGAGTATAGAAGAGAGATCGAACGACTGTCCATATGGGCCAGCACAATAACCTGGCCTTCAACACCAGAAAAACCAAGGAACTGATTGTGGACTTTGGAAGGAGTAGGATGGGGACCCACAGTCCCGTTTACATCAAAGGGTCGATGGTTGAAAGGGTCAAGAGCTTCATATTCCTGGGCAAGCACATCTCTGAAGATCTTTCCTGGTCCAAGAACACTGATGCAATTATTAAGAAAGCACATCAGCGCCTCTACATCCTGAGAAGATTACGGAGAGTCGGTTTGTCAAGGAGGACTCTCTAACTTCTACAGGTGCACTGTAGAGAGCATGCTGACCGGTTGCATCGCGGCTTGGTTCGGTAACTTGAGTGCCCTGGATAGGAAAAGACTACAAAAAGTAGTAAACACTGCCCAGTCCACCATCGGCTCTGACCTCCCTTCCATTGAGGGGATCTATCGCAGTCGCTGCCTCAAAAAGGCTGGCAGTATCATCAAGGACCCACACCATCCTGGCCACTCATCTCCCTGCTACCTTCAGGTAGAAGGTACAGGAGCCTGAAAACTGCAACGACCAGGTTCAGGAATAGCTACTTCCCCACAGCCATCAGGCTATTAAACTTGGCTCGGACAAAACTCTGAACATTAATAGCCCATTATCTGTTATTTGCACTTTATCAGTTTATTTATTCATGTGTGTATATATTTATATAATGGTATATGGACACACTGATCTGTTTTGTAGTCAATGCCTTCTATGTTCTGTTGTGCTGAAGCAAAGAAAGAATGTCATTGTCCTGTCAGGGACACATGACAATAAACTCTCTTGAACTCTTGAAGATTCCAAAGTTGGCTAATTCGACTGTATGCAATAATCTGAAGAGTTGTTTCCCAATTCAAAAGAAATTCACACATTGTGACACGTCCCACTGTGATTTTTTCGGCGACTGCGAGCGTCAGTTACTGACGCCCATAAAACCGTCAAGTTGTACGACATACAATGTATGCTGATGTATGCTGTCCTGCAGGTGACGCCCGGTTAGGGTTGGGGTAAGTGTTAGGGTTAGGGCTAGGGTTACGGTTAGGGTTAGGAACCACAGATCGGCTGTAAAATATTCTTCCTTCAATGCACAGATTTTAAACATCAATATATTAAAATTAGTACAATAAAATCAATTGTGCAAATGAAAAGATGTCTGAGTAGTTCAGTTTAATTTACAGATGTATTGGTCAGCTTCCAGAACCAATCACCGTCTCTAACTTTTCACAGGAATGGATTCAGTGAGTGTAGACTGAACTCCCCTCTCCCCTCCACCCCCTCTTCACCCCTCCTGACCCCATCCCTCCTTTTCCAACCACCCACACATCTCCCGTCCCCTCTCTCCCCTTCTTCCCTTCCTCCCTCCCTTTTCGCCGCTCCACTCTTCTCTACTCCCCCCCCCCCTCCCCTCACATCCCCCTCACCCCCTCTCCCTCCCTTCTCCGATTCTCCAACCCCCCCCCACTTTCCCCGACGCTCCCCATTTGTGGACCCAGCCTGCAACCAACGACTCCCTGCACACTATCCCACACACTCTAGGGACAATTTATACAAACCTGTGCGCCTTCGGAGTGTGGGAGGAAACCCTAACCCTAACTCTAGGTTGATAGGCTTGGTATAAGTATAAATTGTCCCTGGCGTGCATGGCATAGTGTGCGGGGGGAGGGGGGGGGGGGGGTGTTGGTCGGTGAGCCGAAGGGCACTGTATCTCTGAACTAAATGTGACACAGGGGCTCCAGGGGTTGGGCTCGAACCCCCAATATTCCGCATGGGAACTAAACTGTTGGCCGCGTGTTGTCCCAGAAGCAGATCTCTCTTTCAATGGTCTCTCCAAACCCCCAGAGGCAGCGGGCTTTTCAACTGGGTACAGGTAATGTTGTCAATGTACCAGTGGCACCCATCCGCTACAGCCACTGAGTCTAAATACCCACCACCCATTTTGAAGCGAGGCGATGGGGCGGGGGAGGTGGGGGGTGTTGTTCCCAAAGTCTGCATTTATCCCATAGTCAATGTTACTAAAATAGATGATGTGGCCTTTGTGCAGTACTATTCGTGGGATCTAGCTGTCACAGGCTGGGTCCACAAATGGAGGGACGTCAGGGAAGGTGTTGGGGGGGGGGGGGGGGTGGAGAAAGGGATAAGGGAGAGGGGGAGAAGGGGATGTGAGGGGAGGGTGGAGTGAAGAAGGGGGAGAAGAGTGGTGTGCGGAAAAGGAAGGATCAGGGGGGAAGGGAAGAAGGGGAGAGAGGGGAGAAAGAGGGATGGGGCGGGAGGGGGGAAGAGGGGGGTGGAGGGGAGAGGGGAGTTCAGTCTGCACTCACCAAATCCAACCCTGTGAAAAGGTGAAAAGTAAAAGTGGCAGGCAGAAAAATCCAGGGCAAAAATCAAAAAGGGCCACTTTTCAACATAATTCTATAAGGGGTAAGAGTGTTGTAAAAACAAGCCTGAAAGCTTTGTGTCTCAATGTGGGGAGCATTTGTAATAAGGTGGATGAGTTGAATATGCAGATAGCTATTAATGACTATGATGTAGTTGGGATCACAGAGACATGGCTCCAGGGTGACCAAGGCTGGGAGCTGAACATCCAGGGATATTCAATATTCCGGAGGGATAGACAGAAAGGAAAAGGAGGTGGGGTATGGTTGCTGATTAGAGAGGAGATTAACGCAATAGAAAGGAAGGACATTAGCTTGGAGGATGTGGAATCGATATGGGTAGAGCTGCGAAACGCTAAGGGGCAGAAAACGCTAGTGGAAGTTGTGTACAGGCCACCTAACAGTAGTAGTGGAGTTGGGTATAGCATCAACCAGGAAATTAGAAATGTGTGCAACAAAGGTAAAACCTTTATAATGGGTGACTTCAATCTACATACAGATTGGGTGAATCAAATTGGCAGGGGTGCTGAGGAAGAGGATTTCATGGAATGTATGCGGGATAGTTTTCTAAACCAACATGTAGAGGAACCAACGAGAGAGCAGGCTGTTCTAGACAGGGTATTGAGTAATGAGGAAGGGTTAGTTAGTAGTCTAGTTGTGCGTGATCCCTTGGGCAAGAGTGACCATAATATGGTTGAGTTCTTCATTGAGATGGAGAGTGACATAATTAATTCAGAAACAAACGTTCTGAACTTAAAGAAAGGTAACTTTGAGGGTATGAGACGTGAATTGGCCAAGATAGACTGGCAATTGATTCTTAAAGGGTTCACGGTGGATGTGCAAAGGAAGGTATTTAAAGACTGCATGGATGAACTACAACAATTGTTCATCCCAGTTTGGCAAAAGAATAAATCCGGGAAGGTAGTGCATCAATGGATAGCAAGAGAAATCAGGGATAGCATCAAAACAAAAGATGAAGCATACAAATTAGCCAGAAAAAGCAGCCTACCAGAGGACTGGGAGAAATTCAGGCATTAGAGGAGGACAAAGGGCTTAATTAGGAAAGGGCAAATAGATTATAAAAGGAAATTGGCAGGGAACATAAAACCTGACTGCAAAAGTTTTTATACATATGTGAAGAGAAAAAGTTCATTAAAACAAATGTAGTCCCTTGCAGTCAGCATCTGAACCCAAGCAACAAGTTGTCAGCGGCGTAAGGTACGCATTCCTCGGGCCAACGCAAAACTCTCCCACGGCCACCCTCCGTGGGCTGTGGGTCAGGTGGAGCGGAGGTGTGGGACAATGCTCATCCCTCCACAGTGATATGATGGACGCGGGGGTCTGGACCAATTGCTGACAAGTCCCGCCCCCCAGCAACGTCCTGTCCGTTATTTGACTTTTCTGTTGAGTGGTATTCGGACCGTTGGCTTGTAGGCGACGCTGCCTTTCGAGTAGGTGGCGTTTTGGCAGAGTGGTCATTCGGTGAGTTTGCTTTTAGGCGACACAACCTTTTGGTTAGTTGGCTTTTAGGTGTCCCGCCCTTTTAGGTGTTCCGTCCAAGTGTGAATTTAGGTTAGTTGGTGTTTCGGCTTTGTTTCCATTCGGTTATTTGGCTTCCACTTCTTTGCTTCGGCTGCTTGTCTGTCGGCGCCACGTCCGGGTACCCAGGGAGACACCGCCTGTCACTACATGTGTCACCACGCATCACTACATGCATCACCACGTGTCACGACCCAACCACCTCTTTTCACGCTGTCGCCGAAAATGTCGCCCGTGGGACAGGCCCTTGAATGAGTTGCCACCAGGTCAAACAATGTACATGCGACTGTAGCAGCAGACATATTAAAATCGGAGTAGACCCTATGTGATTGTTTCGGCGGATTTGTCCATATTCAAGGGCTCAGTGGACAACCTAAATGAGGACACTATCGCCGTTATAGGTTTTATCAATCAATGTGCAGAGGACTGCATGCTAGAGATGTCAGTCTTAGTGTACCTAAACGTTTCTATTTCGATAGCGTCTCCAACCAGTCAAGCTTTCCACGTGGAGAGGTGGGAGAGTTATAAAACAGTATTTGAAAGGAAGGAAATGTTACAGCAGCTGAGTAAAAGATTGGTCAAATGGTAGGTTCAATGAAGATTGGGCGAGGGGGATTGGGGGTGGGGAAAAGTATCTATAGCTTGGGGCTTGACTAAATGAGTACTGAGATGTATTATCATTCCACACCAAATTTCTTAGACAATAATACCTTTATGCAATTATCACAACATTATGTTGGATATGGATCAACGGACTATGTATGGTACATGCTTGTAAATTAGTAAAACAAATGTTCTTCTGTAAGTACTGTTGTTTCTGGGACGGGGTGACTGATTACAAATAACCTACATTCTATATTTTGTCATAATGTGGCTGTAACAATGGCATATTTTGTGATATTTATTGAGATAGAAAGGTACAACTGAGTTTGGGCAAAATATTACCTTGCAACATTCTATATGTCTGATAGGTATTGTGAAATGGAACTCAGAAATTATGGTAGGATTACATAAAACTATAATTCAAAGGTAATGAATATACTGAGTATTCCTATTTCCAACATGAACATACAATAGTGATATAGGACACCAGATGCTACTACGGTAAACTCACGAGCTACTACGGTAAACTCAAGAGCTACTATGGTATAACTACGAGTTAACAAGTATCACATTTTTATATCCCAAGTATATTTTACTCATGGCCATTTTTCATCATGTTGAAAAATCTTCACAAGTTACCACGTTTCCCAAGGACCTGCCGTTAGCGCTAAGAGACGTCCCGCGCTCCAACTTACCCGCTACATTCATTCTACATGCTTACCACGAATTTGATTTTTTTTTTTAACTCGGGAGAGCTCTTGGGTGAATTCGCACAGTGGGACAGGGCTTTTAGTTTAGTTTAGTTTTTTGTCACGTGTACCGAAGTACAATGAAAAGCTTTGGTTGCATGCTAATCAGTTAGTGAAAAGACAATACATGATTACAACTGCGCCATCCAGGTGTATGGAAAAATGATAAAGAAAATATCGTGAATAATATTTAATGCAAGATCAGTCCAGTAAAGTCCGATCATAGATAGTCCAAAGGTCTCCAATTAGTTAGTTCAGGACTGCTCGCTATAGGATGTGTTTACAGTGTACTATCTTTACATACCTGTTGTGCTGCTGCAAGTAAGAATTTCATTGTTCCGTTTCAGGACATACAACCATAAAACACTCTTGACTCCCTGGTGAATATGAAGTCTATGCTGTTCAAACTGATAAATCCTGATGTACAGGACATCTAGGTACCACCTTCACAAAGCCTCGAGCAGAATTACTGGGGACAGGCATTAATTTCTCCAATATCTTTTCCAATTAATTCTAATTTAAAATAATTCCTCCTTTTCACTAAACTTTGAGTTCCCTGGCATGTCTGGTGAGTTAATAATGTCCTCTTCTGTGGAAAAGGACAGAAGTTTGTTTAATGTATAAGAAGGAACTGCAGATGCTGGCTTAAACTGAAGATAGACATGTTTCGGGTCGAGTGTGAAGAATGGTCTCGACCCAAAAAGTCACGCATTCATTTTCTCCAGAGATGCTGCCTGTCCCACTGAGTTACTCCAGCTTTTTGTGTCAATCTGAAGATTGTTTAACTTATGTTTGTCTGTCGTTTCTTTGCTCTCCATAATAAATTCTCATGTTTCTGACTCTTTGGGGCCTAACATTTATGATCATATTTGGTCTTTTTTTCATCCTCTAGGTGCTTTGGCAGTCTACTTTTATGCAAGATTACTCACATTCTCAATTTTTCTTCTCTTAATAAATTCATGATCTTTTTCTCCTAAATTCTAAACTGCTCCCGGTCTATGTGCTTGCCACTAGTACTATCAACTTTATTTACCTCCTCTTTGGATCTAATACTATGGTTCTTTTGTCGGCCAAGATTGCCTTAGATTGCAATGTTAATTATTTGCGTCATCTGCACCGCTAACATGTGACTTTATACAGTGAGATCTATTCAGTTTCCTGGAAAGATTTTGAGTTTTGACAAACTGTTCATTTTGGTCACATTTTTATCATCCCGTTTAAAATTGGAAATCACTTTAAGTGCTGCAATCTCTTACTTGTCGCTTCAGACTTTCCTGTATATTTCAATCTTAAACCTCTCAAAGAAGCAGTGTTAAAGCAAAGCTTCTGGAGGAGCAGTCTCCTCGAAAAACAAATTGCTGCTTGTCACATTCAGCTGGGTGCATATGATCTCTGGTGATAGCTGTCTGATTTACACTCTAGTAATGGTGAGAGCTACAGTGCCCTCCATAATGTGTGGGACAAAGACCCATCATTTATTTATTTGCCTCCGTACTCCACAATATGAGATTTGTAATAGAAGAAGATCACATGTGGTTAAAGTGCACATTGTCAGATTTTAAAAAAAGGACATTTCTATACATTTTGGTTTCACCATGTAGAAATTACAGCAGTGTTTATACATAGTCCCCTCATTTCAGGGCACCATGATGTTTGGGACATAGCAATGTCATGTGAATTAAAGTAGTCATGTGAATTAAAGTAGTCATGTTCAGTATTGTTGTTGCATATTCTTTGCATGCAATGACTACTTGAAGTCTGTGATTCATGGACATCACCAGTTGCTGGATGTCTTCTATGGTGATGCTCTCCTAGGCCTGTATGATGCTCTGCCAGGCCTGTATTGCAGCCATCTTTAGTTTACGCTTGTTTTGGGGGCTAGCCCCCTTTAGCTTTCTCTTCAGCATATAAAAGGCATTCTCAATTGGGTTTAGATCGGGTGATTGACTTGGCTACTCTAGAATTGACCATTTTTTAGCTTTAAAATACTCCTTTGTTGCTTTAGCAGTCTGTTTGGTATCATTGTCTTGCTGTTGAATGAACCGCCGGCCAATGAGTTTTGAGGCATTTGTTTGAACCTGAGCAGGTAGGATGTGTCTATACACTTCAGAATTCATTGTGAAAATACCATCAGTAGTTGTATCATCAATGAAGATAAGTAAACCAGTACCATCAACAGCCATACATGCCCAGGCCATAACAACCCCACCACCCTATGTCACAGATGAGGTCGTATGCTTTGGATCTTGGGCAGTTCCTTCTCTCCTCCATACTTTGCTCTTGCCATCACTCTGATAAGTTAATCTTCATGTCATCTGTCCACAAGATCTTTTTCCAGAACTGTAGTTTGTCTTTTAAGTACTTCTTGGCAAACTGTAACGTGGCCATCCTATTTTTGCGGCTAACCAGTGGTTTGCCTCTTCTGCGGACAGTGGTCATTGACAAAACCACACCTGACTCCTGAAGAGTGTTTCTGATCTGTCGTACAGGTGTTTGGGGATTTTTCTTTATTATAGAGCAAATTCTTCTGACATCAGCTGTGGAGATCTTCCTTGGCCTGCCAGTCCCTTTGCGATTAGTAAGCTCACCAGTGCTCTCTTTCTTCTTAATGATGTTCCAAACAGTTGATTTTGGTAAGCCTAAGGTTTGGCTGATGTCTCTAACAGTTTTATTCTTGGTTCTCAGTCTCATGATGGCTTCTTTGACTTTTATTAGCACAACTTTGGTCCTCATGTTGATAAACAGCAATAAAATTTTCCAAAGGTGATGGAAAGACTGGAGGAAAGACTAGGTGCTGAGAGCTCTCTTATACCTGCATTAAGGAGGCAATTAAACACACTTGAGTAATTACAAACACCTGTGAAGCCACTTGTCCCAAACATTATGGTGCCCTTAAATGAGGGCACTATGTATAAACACTGCTGTAATTTCTACATGGTGAAACCAAAATGTATAAACATAGCCTTTATTAAAATCTGACAATGTGCACTTTAACCACATGTGCTTTTTTTCTATTACAAATCTCAAATTGTGGAGTACAGAGGCAAATAAATAAATGATGGATCTTTCTTCCAAACATTATGGAAGGCACTGTATTAACCTTACCATTACTTTTGAAAATGTGGCCTACTCTTTCATAGTTATGATATAGCAGTCCAAATAACAACATAACAAAAATAACAAAACTGAAAAAATAATTAATTGCATTAATTTTGGTCACACACTGGAGAGAAGAAATGGGTGACGTTTCGGGTCGAGACCCTTCTTCAGACTGGTCTCGATCCGAAACGTCACCCGTTCCATCTCCTCAGAGATGCTGCCTGTCCCGCCGAGTTGTTCCAGCATTTTGTGTCTATCTTCCCTGTAAACACTCAGCTGGTCAGATAATATCTCTGGAGAGAGAAACAGAATCAATACATTAGGTCAATGAGTGCTAATCAGAACGCCAATAAGTTAGAAATCCATCTCTGAACATTATAGGATTTAACAATGAAACCAACAATTTCTTAATCAGGTTTTATGGTGGTGGTTTTGATGAAAAGTCATCAATCTAAAATGTTAACACTGTTTTTGACTCCACAGATTCTATCTGACCAACTGAATACCTCCCCATTTCTTTCCTTTACTTCAAATTTCCTTTTCTTCAAACTGTCTTCCTCAGTGTTTAACTTGGTTTCCGTTCATTTTCCCTTTTCTCATCCATCTCCTATATACATCCTCCAGCACTCAAAAGCTTCAATCTGAAGAAAGGTCCCGACCCGAAACATTGCCTGTTTAATCCCTCCACAGATGAGGGATTAATCTCTTATCCCTCCACAGATGCTCCCTGACCCACTGAGTTACTCCAGCTCTTGGTGTTTTGCTCAGGATTCCAGCATCTGCAGTCTCTTGTGTCACTAATCTTCCTTTGTGCAGTCTCTCTTAGTCCCCACCTGCTCCCAGATATTTCCATTGTCCTATCCACCTCTCCCCATCCTCTAAAAATATAAACATGTTTGAGTCCTATGTTCTTTCTCTATTCTGATGAAACGCCATCAACCATTATTTCCCTCTTCATAGAGACTGCCTGATCTGCTGAGTATATACAGAATTTACCATTCTTATAACCATATAACCATATAACAATTATAGCACGGAAGCAGGCCTTCTCGGCCCTTCCAGTCCGTGCCGACCATTTATTTTCCCCTAGTCTCATCTACCTGCTTCATAAAGTCCGCCGGGTTTTTTTTTAGTAAATCCTGGGATTTCTCCATTTCTATCTTTAAAGGTGTGAGGATTATTAATTACTGCCAAACAGTCTTTTTGGCGCAGCATTATGTTTTCCTGTAGAATCTTATTCCTTCGGGCAAAATAAAAGCTAATTGCTGTGAATGCTGTAGATCTGAAAATAGTAAATAGCCAATGTTGGAATAAAAATGGAAAATGCTGGAAAAAATTAGCAGATTAGGCATCTGTTCTAATGAAAGTTCTTAAACTTGAAATGTTTAAGAAGGAACTGCAGATGTTGGTAAATCGAATGTAGGCAAAAATGCTGGAGAAACTCAGCGGGAGAGGCAGCATCTATGGAGCGAAGGAAATAGGCGACGTTTCGGGTCGAGACCCTTCTTCAGACTTGAAATGTTAACTGCTTCTCTTTCCACGCCTACTGTCTGTCCTGCTGAGTTTACCCAGCATTTTCTGTTTTTTATGTCAAATATCCACTATCAGGGCTTTCCTTAAGTCTAACCGATTTTTCCAGCATCTGCAGTTCTTTCTTAAACATTTTGTCTACTCTACTGCAAAATCTCAAGGTATGTCTACTTTGAAGAAGTTCCCCTCTCTCCGAAGACAGTTTAGCAACATCCTCTCTCACTGCCCCCCCCCCCTCCCCCACTCTGTGATTCCTCCTTCCTTCCAACTCTACACCGCTTCTTCCTTTATTTTTCCCACCCCCCCGACATCATTCTGAAGAAGGGTCTCGATCCGAAACCTCGCCTATTCCTTCTCTCCATAGATGTTGCCTCATCTGCTGACTTTATCCAGCATTTTTGTCTAACTCCTCAAAATACATGGTGGTTAAGGCAACGCCCATGAAAACAGAAACAGAATTGACACCACAAGTCTAAGATCTTTCACCAAAGCTAATGCGAGAGACATTTTAAGAAGAAAGGGGAAACTGAGAAAGAACAAATGAAAAAGACTGTAAACGATGGAAGACAGAAAAAAATTAAGTGAAACCAAAACATGTTGAAGATATTTAGCAATTCAGTCAACATTTGTGGAGAGAAATTTTCAAACTTGAGTTAATTTTCAAGTTGATGACTTTTCATTGAAAAGGAATGACAATATGAGGTTGAAAGGATGTGAAGTGGATAAGACAGAAATAATATAATATTTTATTTGAGATAAGAATTAAGGTAGCAAATAATTTTCTTAATTTGGTAAGTTTTGAAATTAGATCGTTAGATCCAGTCAGAAGCCAAGATTTAGTTCATGAAAATCAAAAAGCCACATATACTGGAAATATGATGTAAAAACAGAAACGTCTGGAAACGCTCAACCAGCAGCAAAAGTGGAAGAAAATGTGCTTAATACTACTAGACAAGAACCTTTCATCAGATCTGCTGAGTATTTCCAGCATGTTCTGTTTTCATAAGCTTGATTTCCTTGAACTTAATTGTAAGTTGGAAACCGTGTCAGGTGAGAAACAAAGGAAGATATATTGGAAACAGTGGCACAAAAGCAGATGATAGACAATAGATAATACGTGCAGGAGTTGACCATTTGGCCCCTCGAGCCAGCATTGCTCGATAATGATGATGTGACAGAGTACAAGAAGGAGATCTAATGTCCAGGTGTCAAGACAACAACCTTTCTCTCAATACAAAGGAGATGGTGATTGACTTCAGGAAGCGAAGGTTAGATCCCATGCTATCTAACCTTCAAGACCAGCTTACCATGCGGAGCCTTGCCAAACGCCTTGCTGAAATCCATATATGCAACATCTACACCTCGACATCAACCTTTTTGGTCACACCTTCAAAAAACTCTGTTTTGCATGTTGTCCAATCAAATCAGATAATACTATACATAGTTACAATCAACTCAAATGCAATAGTTGGAGCAAAGTAGTGCCACATTCAAGACACAAATTCTAATGTCCGCAATGAGGTAGAGGAGAATCATTCTGTACCTCAGCTTAGGGAAAGACTGTTCCGAAGCTTAAATAAAGAGGGAAAGAAACTCTTTCTGTGTCTGGTGGTACACACTTTCAAGTTTAGGTATCTTCTGTCCAAAGGAAGTGGGGAGAAGTAGGAATGACCAAAATGGAATTGGTCTTTGATTATGTTGGCTGCTTCCCCAAGGCAGCGTGAAGTGTACATGGATTCAATGGCATAATTTATTACAGTCTTGAGTGGAGCTGTCCCCAAACTGTGATGCAACCGCAAAGTATGCTTTCTATCATGCATCTATAGAAGTTTGTACTAAGTCATTGTAGTCATATTGAATTTCCTCAGTCTCCTGAGGATGTAGAGGCATTACGTGCCTTTCAAAATGTCAACATGGGTGTAGCAGGCTGAAAAGCTCTCCTTCTTCAGTGTAAGATTCTATGATTCTCAATCTCTCTCTTGCTTATTATTAGTTGTGAGTAAATTTTAAAACTCCTCTCGAGCAGGCCTTCATAATGCATTCATGTATAACTTAAAGATAGTTTGGTTTAGTTTATTGTCACGTAGCAAGGTAGTGAACAGCTTTCATCACGTGCTAACCAGCCAACAGAAAGACAATATGAGATTACAATCAGGCCATCCTCTATGTACAGATATGGTACAGGATATTAACCACTGTAACAAGTTCAATTAAAAAAAGATTTGTTTAGCTGTTGCTATCACTATAGATTTAAAAAACTTAACTCTGCACTTACCGACAGAAGAAGCCCCATGGTTGTCTCTGTCCAAGATTTGCAGAACATCTGCTGAGCAGCCTGCCCCACTGTTTTCAATTGCAAAGTCGGTGAATGAGACTGTAACATGGTTAACTGTGGACGAGAGAAAAGAATAAAAGAGGAATGATTGCTGAAGAAACCAATAATATGCCAACCATAAGCTGATACATTTCCTTTCACAAATTATTTCATTACCTCTAAACCGCAGGAAATGCCTTTCTATTGCACACATACAAATCTTTAATGTTCCAAGGCAGTAAACGGAACCCTTTCATTGGCATTCAAACAGGTTTCCACAATCATAAATTTGATAAGTTAATTTATGTGTCATTTGATAAGTATCATGCTCTGTTTGAAGATGTTTTGTAAAACCCTCAGCTGGAAAGCCAGAGGTAATTCCAAGCCCAAAATTTAACCTCGAAGAATTCTGGGGGCAGAGCAGAAAGATAAATGTCCAACTCATCCAGGAAGCACGGAGTCAGGAAGTCCAGTTAGAGCTTTATAGAACTTTGGTTAGGCTACACTTGGAGTATTTGAGCCAGTTCTGGTTGGCCCATTACAGGAAGAATGTGGAAGCTTTGGAGAGTGTGCAGGAGAGGTTTACCAGCATGGAGCCTGGAATAGAAGGAAATTATTATGAGAGATGGATAAACTTGCATTGATTTCTCTGGAGGCTGAGATGTGACCTAATAAAAATGTATGTAATTATGAGAGGCATTGAGTGAGTAGACAGTTAGACCATTTTCCCCAGATCGGGAATGTTAAGTACTAGAGGACAGCTATCAGGTCAGATTGGGTAAGTTTTATCAAATATATTTTATTATGGTGTTCACAGAGTACTAAGTTTACCTACAGTGCATTCAGAAAGTATTTAGATCCCTTCGCTTTTTCCACATTTTGTTACGTTACAGCCTTATTCTAAAATGGACTAAATTTTTTTTTTTTATCATCAATCTATGCACAATACCACATAATAAAAAAGTAAAAACAGGTTTTTAGACATTTTTGCAAAGTAATTAAAAATAAATAACTGAAATATCACATTTACATAAGTATTCAGTCCCTTAGCTATGACACTCAAAATCAAGCATCCTGTTGCCATTGATTATCCATGAGATGTTTCTACAACTTGGAGTCCACCAGTGGTAAATTAAATTGATTGGACATGATTTGGGAAAGCACACACCTGTCTATATAAGGTCCCACAGTTGACAGTGCATGTCAGAGCAAAAACCAAGCCATGAAGATGAAGGAATTGTCTGTTGATCTCCGAGACAGGATTGTGTGGGAGACACAGATCTGGGGAAGGGTATGAAACAATTTCTGGAGCATTGCAGGTCTCGAAGAGCACAGTGGTCTCCGTCATTCTTAAATGGAAGAACTTTGGAACCACCAAGACTCTTCATAGAGCTGGCCGCCCGACCAAACTGAGCAATCGGGGGAGAGGGCCTTAGTCAGGGAGTTGACCAAGAACCCGATGGTCACTCTGAAAGAGCTCCAGAGTTCCTCTGTGGAGATGGGAGAAACTTCCAGAAGGATGTTTCTGCTGCACTCCACCAATCAGGCCTTTATGGTAGAGTGGCCTGACGGAAGCCACTCCTCAGTAAAAGGCACATGACAGCCCGCTTGGAGTTTGCAAAAAGGCACCTAAACAAGATTCTCTGGTCTGATGAAACCATGATTGAACTTTTTGGCCAGAATGCCAAGTGTCACGTCTGGAGGGAACCAGGCACTGCTCATCACCTGGCCAATGTCATACCTACGGTGAAGCATGGTGGCAGCATCATGCTGTGGGGATGTTTTTCAGCGGCAGGAACTGGGAGAGTACTCTGGATCGAGTGAAAGATGAACGGAGCAAAGTACTGAGAGATCCTTGATGAAAACCTGCTCCAGAGCATTCAGGACCTCAGACTAGGGCAGACGTTTACCTTCCAACAGCACAATGACCCGAAGCACACAGCCAAGACAACTCAGGAGTGGCTTTGTGAGAAGTCTGTGAATGTCCTTGAGTGGCCCAGCCAGAGCCCGGACTTGAACCCGATCGAATATCTTTGCGGGACCTGAAAATAGCTGTGCATCGATGCTCCCCATCCAACCTGACAGAGCTTGAATGGTGCCTCAACAAAGTACTGAGTAAAGGGTCTGAATACTTATCTAAATGTGATATTTCAGTTATTTATTTTTAATTACTTTGCAAATATTTGTAAACACCTGTTTTCGCTTTTATATTATGGGGTATTGTTTATAGATTGATGATAAACAAAAATAATTTAATCCATTTTAGAATGAGGCTGTAACATGACAAAACGTGGAAAAAAGTGAAGGGGTCTGAATACTTTCTGAATGCACTGTAGCTGTTGTGCTGCAGCAAGTAAGAATTTCATTGTTCCGTTTTGGGACATGTGACAATAAAACACTCTCGACTCTTGAGACATGAAGGGAAAAGTTTTTTTACACAAAGTTGTAGGTGCCTAGAATGTGTTTCCGTTGATTGGGGTACAAGAAGTTATGAGAGTGGTGCTCAAGAGCCTTTAAGATAAACATAAGGCAGGAGAATGGACGAGAGGGAAAACTAGATCAGCCATAATTGAATGGTGGTGTGGATTCAATGGGGTGAATGGTCTATTTCTGCTACTATATCTTATGGCCATGTGAATGTGCAGGGAATGGAGCGATATGGAACACGTACAAGCAGAAGGGTTTAGTAACATAGAAATATAAAAAATAGGTGCAGGAGGAGGCCACTAGGCCCTTCGAGCCAGCACCGCTATTCATTGTGATCATGGCTGATCGTCACCAATCAATAACCCGTGCCTGCCTTTTCCCCATATCCCTTAATTCCACTAGCCTCCAGGATTAGTTTAAGTTGGCAGCATGTTTGGCACAAATATCATGGGCCAAAGGGCCTGTTCCAGTGCCATACCGTTCTATGTTTTATGATTTTAATTTGCTTGCCTGAAATGTCAGTAGGTAGAGGTTTAGATTTAATAGATCACTGATTGGCAATAAAAAGAAAATCGTTTCAGAGATGGAAAGATTTTCTGAGGGTTGTCCAATGTACAATTCATTTCAAAACTCCTCAGGAAATGTCTGGGCACATGCCTACACTACGATATTTAGACTGGGCTAATAGGTGATACACAAGTGCCCCCTCCAACTAAGGATTTTGACATTCTAAGGCATTGCACCTGTTGAATCTGTCACCTATATACAACAGTTTTAATTTTCATTAATTACAACACTGCTTGAAATCTACATTAATGTATTTATGAACAGTAAAAGTAGGCTTCTGACAGTCTTGGGACAATATCCAATGTAAACTAAAAGAAGAACAAGGGAACAGTCCTTAAATTACCAAACTGGTGCTGTCCTAATAATTCTCCAAAAATTCAAATGCCATCGTTGCAGCTGTGGAATTTAAATTCAGTTAATCTACCTTATCTGCTGCACATTTCCTGCATTCTCTGTTATTTTTGAGTTCCAGCAGCTGCGGTGCTCTGCATTTCCCAATTCCAGCAATGGGTTTTCCTCTCTCACTGCCTTAGTCACATTGTTCTGTTAACATTGCTCCAGCTATAATTAACAATATTCATCACCTTCTCTTAGATGGCACCAACAGTATTTGTGACAGCCGGATAATCTTGGTGGTTTAAGTTGCAGGGGAGGGGTAGAGAGAACAAAGGGACTGTTTGTGATTGGGTGAGACCATATGAAAATCATATAAATCTATCATCAATAAAAACAGAAAAAGCTGGATCCACTTAGGTATGAAAATAGTCAAACGTGAAATATGTTAGAATAGTGAAGGAGTACAAACATATTTGTTTTCAGGAGCAAATAAGGTGGGAAAGGGATAAGTGGACAAAGTTAATATCTCTGAGTTGGTGAGAACAAATGGGTTCATCTAATTGTATCGCCTGAAGGGTCTCAACCCGAAACATCACCCATTCCTTCTCTCCAGAGATGCTGCCTGTCCCACTGAGTTACTCCAGCATTTTGCGTCTGTCTAAAGCGGGAAAACAACAGGCAAAACAGTCCATGACTTCCTGCGCTGAAGTAAAGGAGGTATTGCAGTTAGCATCACTGCCTCAGACCCAAGAACACAACTTGTTCTTGACCAAGGTGGTTCTTGGCCATGTTGCGAAGTGTGGCCAAGTAAGTGGCAAAGAGGATTAAATGCGAGTCTTTATCCTGAAACAGTTATTCTGTTTCTCTTTTCACAAATGTGGCTTGACCTGCTGAATATTTCCAGCATTTTCTGTTACTATGTCGGAGGGGAGATGATGGGCACAAGAGAGCGAATAAGTTGCAGGGCTGCAGGGAAAGGAGAGAGGAAATAGATTGTTGTGCTGGGAGCCAGTGTGCCCACTGTGGACTGAATGACTTCCTTCTCTTTTGTAAGTCGTAAGTTAGTTGAAAAAAAAAACCCTTAAGGGCCTGTCCCCATAACACGACTTTTCAGTGACTGTCTTCGACCTCAAAGCTCGAGGGCACTCGCCTGGAATAACTCGAGCTGGATCGACGGTCAGCGATGAAACCGCAAGTCGGATCGACCGTCTGCACACACACACAAACACATCGCAAAGGCGGGGACCAGGGAAAGTGGAGGAGCGGTGTCTGAAATTCACACCCCCGATGAACAGGAAGGTAAAAGACAGCTGGCACAGTTACGGTAAGTCCTTTAGAGAGCGCGGGGGGGGGGGGGGGGGGAGAGAGGGGGAGAGAAGTGGGGAAAAGGGGGGATAAGGGGGGAGAAGGGGGGTGAAGGAATGGAGATGCTTTCAGGAAGCCAGACAACTTTTAATAAAGTTTAGTGGGCATTTAACATTACCGGTCGGTTTACTTACCTTTTTTTTCTCAACGAGCTTTATCTTCGACTACCTTCGATTACCTTTGATTGCCTTTGATAACATACAATAGCAATACGACCTACTATGATCTACCTCGACCAAATCTACAAGTGAAAAAATATCTATTTTTTCCATGGCGACCTTTCTTTACTCGCGGGCATTTTTCAGCATGTTGAAAAAAACACCGCAACCTAGCTGAGGCCTCGGGTACACGGGGACTATTCTCAAGCATGAAGGAGAGTTACAAAGACCTCCTAGGACCTTGTGTCGACCATGCTGCGAGTGTGAGTCGAGGGCAAACTCTTCTAAACTTGCCAATTAGGTCGCCACAGTGGGACAGGTCCTTTAGGACTTGCATAGTTAACTGAAACAAATCATGGCTGGTGATTAATTTCCTAAATTGAAAACACACACAAATGGAAAATTACTTGTGAATAAATTCACAAAAAAACACAGGAAATTGACAGCAATCATAGAGTTACATACATGGTTTCTGGGCTCGAATTGTCCAGGTGCAGTTCTGATTGTTTGAATAGTTGTTGGGATATAGAGGTGATGTAATTGCTCCACCGATATCATCAGTAACAATATAGGACCCACACACTGTAAATAAAATGCAACATGAAAGCAGAACATTCTGAGTGAAATTTTGTTAATACTATAACAAAACTTTAATTTGACTTGCCTTGATTAAACCTCAGCCTGAACCCTCTACGGTCAAAACTGTTCTGTGAGTGGAAATGTATGTAGACTACATTGTGTCTGGAGGTGATCGCTTCTGGTTCTCTGTTTCCACACAGCTTCCTCAACAAAGGCGACGCTTCGTTTGAACCATCATAAACCTAGAAAGGCAGCAAAAGCAACTACAGAGATTAGAATGGATTACAATAGGTAATATAATATTTGCTTCCACCACCGCTCCTGACAGTGTGCTCCAGGCACCTATAACTCAATGTAAAAACATTTGCCCCACACATTTCCTTTAAATTTTTCCCCTTTGCCTTTACAGCTCAGAATAGTACAGGGATAGGTTATTTGGGTGAAGGACAAGAATTTGCCATCAGCAAAAGGGATGCTCATACTCATTGCTTATCTAAATTGTTAGTCTGAATTTAGCTATACAGATCCTCCACAGTCAACTTTCTGTAAGGTGTGGATTAATTCCAAATAGAGAGGCTCAGCTCAGTAACAAAACTGTGCATACGCAAATGCCATCATATGGGGGTGACTACAAGCCCCTCCATGATAAAATAGGGAAAATAAATAGTAAGATTAAATGAGAACTTACCAGTTTGAAGTTTGATCTTTATTTTATGAGGAGTTACGATGAAGACCCCGCCAGCACGCATGCGCGACATTCTTCAAAGCAGTGGTGTGAAATCACAGATGGCAACGTAGACTAATATAGTAAGATAAGAGAGAACTTCCATACCAGTTGATCTTTATAATAGAGGGCTGGGAGCGGAGGGCACGTAATCCCTCATCGTAACTCCTCATAAAATAAAGATCAAACTTCAAACTGGTAAGTTCTCATTTAATCTTACTATTTTACTTCGGAGTCACGTGAGTGACTACGTGAAGATTTCAAAGCTCTGTGATTTCATGCCCTGGAAACTCCATGCTCACACACCGCTATGCTGGGATAAGAGGATGAACGTAATTCAGACATAACACCGGCTGAAAAATAAAATAGGTATTTATTCATACCAAACACAAAAATATATATCCCATGAAGGGTAAATTATTTGGCAGAGCTCAAAATTCTCCCTGCATAAGAGTCAGTGGAGGCCACGGGTTTATTATAAAAGCGATGAAACGTCCTCTCATTACTCCAACCCGCTGTGGCCAGGATGTGGTCCAATGGTACCTCCATCATCCTAGCCGCCGACGTGGATGCCGCCCTGGTGGAGTGAGATTTAAATATATTAGTGTCTATCCCCGCCGCATCCAGAACCACCCTTATCCATCTAGAAATGGTTTGCACCGTGACTTTGTGGTGAGGCTTTTTGTGGCTTATGAGCAAAGCTTTCTCCGTGCCCCTGAGATTTTTTGTGACTGAGATGTATCGTGATAATAAAGTGACAATGCAAAGTCGAGTATCTGCCGGGTAGGCTAGAAACTCTAAAGTATGTCCAGACGTTCCGGGTCGATCTTGTTTTAACAGCCCCTGCACATAAAAGGTGATTTTGTCATTGGATATGGACATGGCATCCAGATTTAATTTGTGCAGGGACTGGACCCGTTGTGCCGTGACGAGTGCCATGATCATTACCACCTTGTAGGTAAGCTTGTCCAGGGTAAGTCCTGAGTTAGGTGTCCATCCTCGCAGCATTGTTAATACTATGCTGATATCCCATGTGTGGTTGTATCTGGGCCTGGGGGGATTGGAATTGTATATTCCTCTCATTAGTTTTGATACTAATGGATGTGATCCAATGCCCAATTGGTCACTCCCCTTGCCCAGGTAGGTCGATAGGGCACTCCTGGCACAGTTAATGGCACTATAGCTCAGTCCTTTGTCATGGTGAAGGGTTGCCAAGAATTCCAGAACTTCTGTGATGGTTGCTGATTCGTAGGTAGTGTTGGTTGCAGAGCAGAATTTTTCCCATTTCCTGATGTAGGTCAGGTACTGCTTACGGGTGGACTCCCTGCACGATGCTGAGATGGTATCCATGGTTCTGCTGGTGAGTCCGTACCCCAAAAGTGGCCGTTTCAGAACCTGCAAATCAACAGGTCCATGCGGTCATGACATGGGTGGTGTTCTCCTGTGACGGGATGTATAAGCAGGTTAGGTCGTTTATTGACCCTAATACAAGGTTCTGTGGCCATCTTCTGTACCATTGGGAACCATGGTTGGGTAGGCCAGTCGGGCACAACCAAAATACCCGATGCGGAGTCTTGTCTGATTTTCTGCAAGACCCGACTGATGAGGCAGAAGGGGGGAAATGCATAACAGAACAAGTCCCCCTAGTGTAGCGTGAAAGCATCCATTGCTACTGCCCCTGGGTCTGGTTCCCAAGCAACATATGTTGGCAGTTGGTGATTTAATCTGGACGCAAAAAGGTCGATATCTGGTGTCCCATAACGTTCTACAATATCTGTGAACACTTTTCGATCCAACATCCATTCTATGTTGTCGTTAAATTTGCGTGACCTGGTGTCTGCCACTGTATTTAGTTTACCTGGGAGGTAAGTGGCTGAAATCCAAATTTCTCTTTGCAGACACCAGTGCCAGATATTGTTAGCCAATTCATCACACGATATCGACTTTATTCCACCCATGTGGTTAATGTAAGCCACCACCGTGGTATTGTCAATTTGTAATCTAACATGTATTTTGTGCATGTCTGAGCAGTATGCCCTAAGGCCATGAAATGCTCCCAGCATTTCTGAATGGTTAATCCCCAGTGTGTAGAATTGGGTTAGTTCTAGTGCATTCCATCTACCTCCACAACTAGTGGTGGTATTAGTTGCTCCCCAACCTTGGGCACTGGCATCAGTTTGTAAGATGATCGAGGGATTGATGATAATGATGGGTTTTGAACAATTTTGAGCATTCTCCATCCACCAATTTAATTCGGTTTTTGCCTTTTCTGGCAATTTCATAGGCCTGTCGAAATGGCCTGCATGTCTTTTAAGAGCTATAATTTTAGCTCTTTGTAGGTTTTGATAATGTAATGGTCCGAATTGTGCTGCGGGAAAAGCAGCCACTATCTTCCCAATTACCCTGGCCACCTGCCGTATAGATGGATCCCTGATGCCAGTAAGGCTCCTGCAAGCCTCTATCAAGTCCACCGCTTTATTTGGTGGTAAAGTGATAGGCATTTGCACCGAGTCAATGGTAAACCCCAAGTAATCCATGGTGGTTGAGGGTTTCAGTTTTGATTTATCTGGATGTATGATGAATCCCAGCTTTTGGAAAAGATGTTTTGTGGCTAAAACTGCCAATGTAGCCATTTCCAAATTCTCCCCAACAATGAGGATATCATCAAGATAGGCCATTACAGTGTGATTCTGTTTTCTTAGGTAGGCCAAAGCTGGTTTCAACATTTTGGTAAACAGTCTGGGTGCTGATGATAACCCATTGGGCAAGGCTTTGTATTGCCATAGTTGTTCCATCCAGATAAATTTTAGGTATTTCCTATGATCCTTGTGTATTGGTACTGAATAGTATGCATCTTTGAGGTCAATGCATGCCATGTAGTACCCATAGGCTATTAACTGCCTAGCTGTGTCAAAGGTATCCATTTTGAAATGAACATACTGAACAGAAGTATTTAGTTCGGTCAGATCTATAATTATGCGGCACCCGCCATCGCTTTTATTTTTGGTAAATATATTGGATACGAACTCCTGAGGCTCTCTGGTGGTTTTCTCAATTACTCCTTTTTCAATTAGCCTCAACAGTTCAGCATGCCCTGCCGTTCTTTCTTTTTGTGAAAGTATAAACTTCCGGGTAGGTGAATGCTGGACCGGGGTAGGGAGTTCGTAAATAAATTCAATTTTGTAGCCCTGAATACTTCCGAGTATGTAAGGATCAGAGGTAAGTGTGCGCCAAACTTCATAACACAAGTGCAACCGGCCCCCCACATTTTGTGAATTTAGGCAAGGAATGTTCCTGGGGAAGCCAGACCCACCTACCTCCATGGTTATTGTCGGTGTTGTGGCCTCTGTCCTTGTTTCTTCTGTTGAGTTGTCACGGTGTAGGGGTGGCGCATTTTCCAAGAAGGCCGGGCTGGGCCATGGCCTAAAAAAGACCGCTGTGCAGGTGGACCGGCCTTCGAGCTTTCACCACCGGCAGGTCTGTGATAAAATCGCTGGCCGGTGGGTGTGTAGGGGTGCTGCCGTTGTGGGTAATGAGGTTTAAATGAACCGGGTACCTTGATGAGGCCTAAGGCCTTGGCCTCCTCGTCCAGGTCTTTCACCTGTTTGGGAAGGTTGTCCCCAAACAGTAGATTCGGTGGTTGAACGTTCCCTGGTTTGCACAACCCCGCAAATTTGGGGTTGAGTGCCGGTTTTATGATGCTCTTCCTGAAGTTATTAATCTCATATTGTGTGTTGCACAATAGAGCCAGGGCATCTTGTAATTCCTCCGGTAACTCAATTCCCACTGCAGTTCTGGCCACTGCCGTAATTCCGGCGGTCAATAGCTTCAGGATCTTCTGCAGTTTGACTTCTTGCCCTCTAATCATGGGGCTCATGTTCCCCCAAATGGGGTTGTTCACCGTAGGAACATTTAGGGAGTTGCAATTCTCTAGAGCTAAATATTTTTCGGCTGTGGTGTGAATAGCCTGCTCCTGGAGCTGGTTTGTAGTCATATAATTTATGCTAGCTGCCAGCTTTGGATGGATAGGTAGGCCTTTCTGAGAAGGCACTGCATGTTTGTTGACCATCTCCAGCAACTCTTCCTGCACCCCAGACACTGTAGGTTCTTCAGCCAACTCCCCCTCTTCGGGGTCAGCCCAGTTCTGACCCCCAATGCTCCCCTGCGAAGAGGGCGAGACATTAGGCAGTCCGTGATAGGAGCCTGCCGTGGGCCTGCGAAGAGGCCCACCGTGACTCTGCCCCTGCAAAAGCAGGTCACGCTGGAGCATTTGCTCCATCATCCGCTCCATGAGGGAAAGACGACCTCCGTCGCTTTCAACGAACGGGGTGTCCTCGGGTCCGGACTCAGCTGAGTCAGCGGCCCCGGCCGACTTTCTGGTGGAATTGCCGCCCGACCGCGGTGTACCAGACGCTCTTCTGGGCGCAAAGTCGGGAGCTGCAGGTTGTACCTGTAGCTCGGGAGAACCAGCCCGCTGCTGGCTACTCTCCATGGCGGCAGCTCTAGCCGCTGCTCGTTTAGATTTCCTTGATTCCATTCTTCCGTCGACGCTCACCCTCCGGTGAGACTTACCTTGCGTAAAACTTACGCTGGAGGAGCCCCGCTCCTCCCGACTGCCGCTTCCGCATGCGTACGACGATATGTCGCGCATGCGTGCTGGCGGGGTCTTCACGTAGTCACTCACGTGACTCCGAAGTAAAATTGACTGCCAACTAAGGCATCTCTTTTCATTGTCAAACATGTTCAAAAATGCAAGCAGGTGGGACTAGTATAGTTGGGACATATTGGTCAGTGTGGGCAAGTTGAACCGAATGCCCTGTTTCCACGCTGTGTGACTCTAACCTCTCGGTTTCAGAAATCTTTAATTGTATTTCTGACAAAACAATATTTCATCCCCTATCACCTGCAATATGTTATTTGTCCATTCTCTTCACAGCTGCTGTTTGACCTCCTGTCTTCCAGCACATTGTTGTTTGCTCAAATTTTCAATTTGCATATTAAACAAATTAGTATATTAAACCTGACGCTCAATTGCAATGCAAACTACTTACGAAAAGAGTGCTTTCATTTATTTTGGTACAGACATATCAGGGTTGTAGAGGCCCAGCAAGGGAGTGCGACAAACTTTATCCTTGAACGAGAATACAAAACAGATTGCTGCCAGCAATTCCTTCTCTTGCTCAACACACTGTAAAAGTTCTTCATTGTGGTATTTTGCATTCCAAAAGCAGACAGAAAGATTACGCTCATTTTATAACTGCCACACACTGATTCAGTTTGGATGCTCATCATGTAGGTTGTGGGAAGTGTAATTACTCTACAAATTATTTTAAACATTAGCCTCTTTTCCAAAGGTGTAGAGGATTTTGGCCTTTGGGTGCAAAGAGAACGCACCACAAAAGCAGTGAGTGTTTTTCTTCCTCTGCATAAACATTTGGCAAGATTATTATGCTAATTTTAATTTGATTATTTTAATTTGAGAAAGGATGTATTTCCTTCCAAGTCAGGCAGCATCTATGGAGGAAGGGATAAAAAGTGTTCCATTGCCTGTCCATTCCCTCCACAAGTGCTGCCTGACCCGCTGAGTTCCTCCCGCACGTTATGGTTTGCACTATAGCAAATCTGATAACAAGGACATCTTTTCAGTAAAGGGAAAACAGCAAAATATGTCATCTTTAATTATACTTAATTATACTTAATAAGAGTGAAAGACTACCTAATGAGCCCATAATTGGTTAGATTATCTCACTTACCTTAAAATGGTAATGTGAGTTGCAACAACTCACATCAAACATGTAGATAGCCACGGTTACGTGACGAAAATACTGCTGTTCATTATAATATTTTCTAGTTTCTTTACATTTCTATTATTGTAGAGATCTTCAAACAGCATTTAGTTTTCAGTTAATTCTACCTCCAAATTGCTATTATATACAAAACGCTGCACAGATTAAAAAATATATAATCCCATAAAAAGACACATGCTGTTCATCAATTGGGGTTAAATGCGCAAAGCTAAAAAATGAACATGTGGTTCTGATACTTAAGATTGATTTCCAGTGACTACATTGCCTTTTATGTGCGTGGAGGAAACTCCTGACACATGGTACATATAAATTTAAGATAATCTGGCCTGTTTGCCCCCCTTTTGGTGAGCCCCTCAGGCACTCTGCAGCTGTGCCATTGATTCAAAAATAGTATCAATGGAGAATGCTGAAGACTACTTATCAACCATGTGATCGTCTCAATCACAATTTCATCAAGCTGCCTGCTTCACCGTGTGGTGATTATTTAGAACAGCAAAATAAAATCAGTAACCCTGCTATATGTTTTAACAAACAGGATGCTGCTGTATGAAAAACTCTATTTTCCATTTGTAGATATAATTAACACTGTCCTGAAAAACAGGCTTTGAGGATGCAGCCTCCATAATCATTTCCAGAGAAACTTCCTGTTTTACGTTTCTAAGGATCTGCCACAAATCTTTATCTTGAGTTTACAAGAGTTAAGTGCAAGTATTTCCTTCGTGTATATTAGCTTGGCTTAACCTTAAACAAAAGCGACAGAATGCTGAGAAGAAACTGGCAAAATTGACACATTGAAATAATTGAGCTCAAATAAAGGAAATGGGGTGGGGGTGGGGGGAGACGGGTAAGGCATGGGGAGTGGTGGGCAGTAGGGGGGGTAGGAGAATTGGGGGGGGGGGTATAGGGTGGAAGGGAAAGTACTCAAACCCATGTTTAAGTATGCTGAACTAATTTCAAATGCAGGCCAAAATATATTAATAAGGAGCATACAATGTTCTAAACAGTATACGACCAGGTTTACCGCAAGTTGGAGGAACAGCACCTCATATTCCGCTTGGGGCGTCTGCATCCTCTGGGCTTAAACATTGAATTTTCTCAATTCTGTTAACCCTTGCTGTCTCCTCCCCTTCCCACCTCTCCCTCAGCCCTCGGGCCCTGGCATCCCCTCTCTCTCTATCTCTCCCCCACCCAAGTCGCACTAGCTTCTCATTTTCACATTACAAACAGCTTACAATGGCCTGTTTCCTTTATCATCGATACTTTTTGGGGGGGTTGATTTAGTGATAACGAGGGTGAAAATTGCCAGCACAATAATTGATCATTTTTTCCAAGCTTTTGTACCCATTAGAATAAAATAATCTAAGGTCAGATATAACACAAGCAAATGTAAGACGTTTCTTTGCTCGACAGAAACAAAAAGGGAGAGTCTCTGTTTCAGCACTTGAACAAATGCCAGAAATTTGCAAACCTGATTTTACTGATTATTAACATGCGGCATCAAAGCCGAAATTTCCACCTACTATTGCTTAACTAGAAAAATTAAATTGAATAGGTGAAGCCATTCTAAATCTATCCCCAATTAGCACAAAATAGAACAGTTTAATTTATGACACAGAAAGTATATTCTCCGGTTGTTGGACATCTGGAACAGAAACACAAGAAATGCCCAACAGGTCATGATGCATCTTGAAGATGAAAACAGAGAAAAAAAAAAATCACATGAATCAAAAGTTTTAATGCATAAAACAATATGCTGGAGGAATGCCGCAGATCAGGGTAGCATCTGTGTAAGGAACAGAGAGATGATTTCTCGGGTTCAGACCCTTCTTTGGACTGACCTCAAACCACTGGCCCAGTCTGAAGAAGGATCCCGACCCAAAACATCTTATGCTCATTCCCTCCAGATGTTGACGACCTGCTGAGTTCATGGACATAGAAAAGTACAGCACAGGAACAGGTCCTTCCGCCCTCAATGTCTGTGCCGAACACAATGCTAAGAGAAACCAAACTCATCTACCTGCACATGATCCATACCCTTCCATTCCCTGCATATCCCATGTGCTTATCAAA
Source organism: Raja brachyura (assembly GCA_963514005.1). Next base: position 27,233,354 of record OY740782.1, on the reverse strand, counting down.
AAGCCACTTAAATACCTTTATTGTATCTGCCTCCTCCACCATATCTGACAATGCGTTCCAGGCTCCCACCACCTTCTGAGTAAAAATTTGCCCTGCACATCTCCTTTAAAATTTGCCCTTTCACCTTAAAGCAATACCCTCTAGTCTTTGACATTTACACAGTGGGAAAACGATTGTAACTGTCTACCCTATCTATGTCTCTTATATTTATATATACTTTCATCAGATCTCCCCAAAACCTCTGATCAAACTCTGTCCTCTCTTCAAAAGCCTCCACATTCTTTCTGTAATGGGGTGATTAGCAAACAGTTCCACTAGCACTTTGTATTTTGCTCAGGATTCCAGCATCTGCAGTTTCTGTGTCATCTGAAAAGTTGTAACGATAGATTATCAACTTGTAATGTTAGTTCTGAAGCATCAGAGGCTGAGGGGTGACCTTATATATATATATATATATATATATATATATAATTTCGAGAGGCATAGATGGATAGACAGTCAGAACTTTATTCCCAGGGTGGGAATGTTAAAGACTGGTGAGTATGGCTTTAATGGCAGAGGAGAAAAGTTTAAAGGAGATGTGTGGGACAAGATTGTTTTATAAAACGTGTGATGGGTGCCAAGCATACTCTGCCAGGGCAGGTAATGGAAGCACATACAATTGTGGTGTTTCATAGGCTTTTCGCATCAAACATGGATATGCAGGGAATGGAGAAATGTGGATGAAATGCAGGCAGAAAGAAATTAACCTGTACTGTTTTATGTTCTATATGTAATACAGAATATGCTGATCAATATGCTGACCATATATATATGACAATATGCTGCGGTGCTGTTGCAAGTAAGAATGCCATTGTTCTATCTGGGACATATGACAATAAAACACTCCTGACCTAGACTTTAGATATAACAAACACTAACACTCATAAGGGAGTTTTGAGCCATTTCCAAACTCCCTTATGATGATATTGTTTTTTTTTCATACTTACAGCTAAATAGTCAGAATCACATGATTGCTGATGCGCAAGATCAAAGTCCAAGAAGTGAATGAAGATGCTGTAGTATGTATCGACACTGATGACCCAAGAACAATCCACATTAATCCCATAAGGATTTGGGTAGTTTGGTGAGTGGATCTCTCCTGTTGGGGCTGTAACAATTCCGCCACAACCTGAAAAAGCAAAATGATTGAAAATGAGAATTTGAGTCAGATTCTAGAAGTGAGGTGCAAGTAGCTTCCCACTGCATAAAAACAGCATTTCACTGAATATGGCATCAATAAACGCTGGTAAAACTTAACAAATGGGCACCAAAGGGAAAGCATTTGAGTGATTAAAGTAGCACATCACACAAAGTTGTTTGTGGTTATGGGCATGAGTCATCGTGGACTCCAATCATCTCCAGCTGCTTCAACAATCACAGTCCTTTCATCGTAAGGTTGGGAGTGGGATGTTTGCTGACAATTAGATTAATTTCAATTCCACTCATGTTGCTTGGGCAAATGAAGCCTATGTGCGGTCGGCGCAAGACAATATTCAGGCATGGGTTGGTACGAGGCAGGTTATATTGATTGGGACCACAAAATGACAATGATCACCTACAACAAGAGATATCTAGTCACTCACCATTGAATATCAATGGTATTACTATTGTCAAGCCCTCAATTATTAATGTTCCCAGGAATCACTACTGAAGTGATGAGAAGTTTCTTTCTTCATGAAAACTCCTTTTGACTTATTCCTCGCTCAAGCCAAACTCAACCATACATTTATGATATTGTTTGTTAATATTAAAATAACATCATGTTGGGCAGTGCAATCCTTGTATCAATGCCAATCACCTCTGTTGCCAGATGGCATTGAAAGCTCTTCCATTGGGATTTGAACACGTCTTAATTTGAACAGTGGTATGATTTCCTGTGCTGGATCACCACTGAGTTGTTCGGTGGGTAGGGCATTGCAACATAATTGGCCCAATTATCATAGAGCCATACAAAGCAGAACAGGCCTTTTGGTCCATTGCCCACACTGACCAACATGCCCCATCTACAGTAGTCCCACCTGCTTGCATTTGGCCCATATCCATCTAAACCTATCCGATCCATGTACCTATCTAAATGCTGCTTAAACGTTGGGATAGTACCTGCCTCAACCACCTCCTCTGGTAGTTTGTTCCATAGTTCTGAATTGTACTGAATTAACATCTACAGTAGATTACCATATAACTGAACAATACAAGAGATGAACTGATATCACAAACTTCTTGATAACTGATGCACTCCAATCTGATAATTAAAAAAAGGTAGAATGCTGGAAGAGCTCAGCAGGTCAAGCACATTAGTGGGGACCAACATTATAAATCTCAACTCTGCATCAGCTCCAGGGTTCTGTTTTTTTTGTTATGGATTCCAGTATACGTAGTCTCTTTTGTTATCATCTTCTATCTGAGAAGTATTGAATGAGGAAAATAAGCAAATATAAAATTAGTATCCATTCTCAAAGCAAATCCATGATAAACAAATTAAACACCAGATTTTTGTACTAAGCAGTTAATTTCCAACTACTTTTTGTTGACTGTTGTTGCTGGACTGATAATCTAAATGTGCATTCATTCATAGAGGTGAAATGGAGAGATTCTGTGTTTACTGAATAGATATTATTTGAAGCTTAGGCCCAAGGATATTTGCATAAAGCCTGTGGATTTAGTCTGGCTTCTATTCCCTTCTGCTTTATTAGTTCCATTGACTTTAATGTTAAAGTCAGCATTCCAAACTCCTGAGCTATACTTTATAGGGCTGGCAAACGTTAATGGAAAGAACACTGAGTGAAAATGTAGTTGTCTGTCCATCAGAGAAAAATAAAGAAATGTAGAAAAACTTTGCTGAAGTCTTCGAGTCCAAAACACAGCTTGCAATGAAAGAACTAGATAAAAATTGAACTCACATTGCAAAGTTATGCAATTGTGTAAGTATATTAAAATTATCATCATTTTGCAACTTCTTAGTAGGAATTATAAAGTGAATAATTTAGATCTAATTTGTTGAACTTAAAGATAAATTTTGCACAACTCCCCTTTTGCAACTAGACCCGTGACTTTCTGACCTTTAGACCACAATACGTGAGGATAGGCTAGAAAGAATCCTCCCTGATAATCTCAGTACCGGTGTCCCACGTTCTCAGCATCTTATGATACTCCCTAGATACTCAAGATTGCGTGGTCAAATTCTGCTCGATTTAAAGGTTTGCACATGATATTACCGGACTGAGTCAGATCTTGAATAACAATGAGACAGAATACAGGAAGGAAATCGATAGCTTTGTGACATGGTGTCAAGGAGACAACCTCACCCTCTATGTCAGCAAGACGAAGGAACTAGTAATTGGCCAAAAAACAGGGTGGTATGCAGGCCCTCGTCAACATCAATGGTGCTGAATTAGAGATGGTTGAGGACTACAATGTTCCTGGGCCTTAATATTCGTCTTGATCCAACCACATTAATGCTGTGGCCAAGAAAACATACCAGTCTCAGAGGATTTTATTTTACCAAAAAGCTTCCAAAATTTGGCATATCCAACAACTTTTACCAATTTCTATCAATGTACCATAGAAAGCATTCTATTGGGATTCATCATAACTTGGTTTGAAAACTGCTCTGCCCAAAACCGCAAGAAATCCCAGAGAGTTATGGATGTAGCTCAATCCACACACAAACCCAGCCTTCCCTCACCGACCATGTAGACTTCATTCTGTCTCAGAAAAACAGCCAACATAATCAAGAATCACTAACACCCTGGTTGTTCCCTCTTCTCCCATCAAGCAGAAGATATAAAAGCTTGAAAGCATGTGCCATTAGGTTCAGAAACAGCTTAGAAACATAGAAACATAGAAATTAGGTGCAGGAATAGGCCATTCGGCCCTTCGAGCCTGCACCGCCATTCAATATGATCATGGCTGATCATCCAACTCAGTATCCCGTACCTGCCTTCTCTCCATACCCTCTGATCGCCTTAGCCACAAGGGCCACATCTAACTCCCTCTTAAATATATCCAATGAACTGGCCTCAACTACCCTCTGTGGCAGAGAATTCCAGAGACCCACCACTCTCTGTGTGAAAAAATTCCTTCTCATCTCGGTCCTAAAGGATTTCCCCCTTATCCTTAAGCTGTGACCCCTTGTCCTGGACGTCCCCAACATCGGGAACAATCTTCCTGCATCTAGCCTGTCCAACCCCTTAAGAATCTTGTAAGTTTCTATAAGATCCCCTCTCAATCTCCTAAATTCTAGAGAGTATAAACCGAGTCTATGCAGTCTTTGTTCATAAGACAGTCCTGACATCCCAGGAATCAGTCTGGTGAACCTTCGCTGCACTCCCTCTATGGCAATAATGTCCTTCCTCAGATTTGGAGACCAGAACTGTACGCAATACTCCAGGTGTGGCCTCACCAAGACCCTATATAACTGAAGTAGAACCTCCCTGCTCCTATACTCAAATCCTTTTGCTATGAAAGCTAACATACCATTGGCTTTCTTCACTGCCTGCTGTACCTGCATGCCTACTTTCAATGAATGGTGTACCATGACACCCAGGTCGCGCTGCATCTCCCCTTTTCCTAATCGGCCACCATTTAGATAGTAGTCGGTTTTCCTATTTTTGCCACCAAAGTGGATAACCTCACATTTATCCACATTATACTGCATCTGCCAAACATTTGCCCACTCACCCAGCCTATCCAAGTCACCTTGCATTCTCCTAGCATCCTCCTCACAGCTAACACTGCCCCCCAGCTTAGTGTCATCCGCAAACTTGGAGATATTGCCTTCAATTCCCTCATCCAGATCATTTATGTATATTGTAAATAGCTGGGGTCCCAGCACTGAGCCTTACGGTACCCCACTAGTCACTGCCTGCCATTGTGAAAACGACCCGTTAACTCCTACTCTTTGCTGCCTGTGTGCCAGCCAGTTCTCTATCCACTATTCTTCCCCACTATCACCAGACTACTGAACTGTAGTCTATATTGTATCAAGCTACTGAACAATACAAGCACCAATTAAACTACAAACTATCGTAGTCTAATTGGTGCTTGCAATGTTCAATAGCTTGATAGTTATTAGGAAAAACTGTTCCTGAAATTGACGGTCTCATTTTTCAGAATCCTATACCTTCTTCCCGATGTCAGGACTGAAATGAGGGTGTGGCCAGGGTATGTGGGTCCTTGATGATGCTGGCTGCCTTTTTGAGGCATCGCCGCCTTTCAATCCTTTCAATGGTGGGGGATCGGTATCCGTGATGGACGCATTGCCCACCCCTTTTTTTAATCTCCTTAGTTCCTGAATGTTCAAGTTGCCGAACCAGTCTTTGATGCCACCAGTCAATATGCTCTCTACCGTACACCTGTAGAAGTTCAAGAGAGTATTTGTCGACATACTGAATCTCCTCAATCTTCTAGAGAAGTAGAGGCATTGGTGGATTTTCTTTATGATTACATGAATGTGCTGGGGCCAGGACAGATCTTCAGAGATATGAATGCCCAGGAACTTGAAGCTGTTGCCTCTCTCCACCATTGTTTCGTCAATGAAGCAGGTTTGTGGAACTTTGGCCTTCCTCTTCTAAAGTCAACAATCAGCTCCTTGGTCCAATGTCGTTGAGATCAAGGTTACACAAAATGCTGGAGAAACTCAGCGGCTGCAGCAGCATCTATGGAGCGAAGGAGATAGGCAACATTTCGGGCCAAAACCCTTCTTCAGATCAAGGTTGTTGTTCTGGCACCATTCAATGAAACGATTGATCTCCCCCCATATTCTGACTCATCAATACCCGTAATTCGTCCAACAACGGTGGTCAGCGAATTAAAGATAGAGTTAAAACTGTGACCTTCAGGTTGAGGAACAACTTTTCCCAATAACTGTCAAGCTATTGAACACTGCAAACACCAATTAAACTACAAACTCTCAGTTACAGTAGGGACTTTGGGCTTTTGTTTTCATTTGCACTAATATTGTTTTTTTTTAATCTATTCACCTATTGAATACTGTGTACAGACCTGTTATGTTGCTGCAAGTATGAATTTCATTGTTTCGTTTCGGGGTACATATGACAATTAAACACTCTTGAGCTATTTAGATTCCTGAAGCTCTGAATTGCATGATGTGCATAATGTGTATTGAGGCAATTGAAAGATTTTTGGGAAATTTGCTCTCAGACACAAAGATAAATTAAATTAAATTAACAATTGAAAGCTGGTCATTTTTTGTGCCTCTTGGTAGGCATCATCAGCAGTTTGAGAAATATCCACACACACATATTTTTAGTTATCAGACATTGTTGAATAAAGGGAACTATTTCCAGTAGATCTTAGCACAGGAGATTGTGATTTCCTTTCATATTTTCTAATGACTCATTTCCCTGCTCTGATTCTTTGTGGAATCATTGCTCATGCTCGTCCAAATTATTCTGCAAATTAATTTTTATTTTTGGTTTATTTAAAATTCCAACTTTTCAAGGCCAACAGTCCTTCTCCAAAAAAAGGTGATAGGATGTTTTTCCTTTAATTGCCAGACACCCAGCATTATTATATCATCAGTGCATTCCATCAGCATTGTAAATATTTTGTGTGGTTCATTTTAAACGAGAATCACTCAATAATGTATTTCAGGATTTTGGATTAGAGACAGTTGTGAGTTGAAGTAAGGTTTTCTGAATGCATTAATAACAAATGATATTTTGAAACGGGTTTGAGTAATAATTAAATAATATACACTATTTGGCTTTATTAATATTGAGAAATCCATATGCAGGAGTCCGTCTCATATAGCCGATAATCAGCTTATTTTCATCGAAGCAATACCACAAATATATATTTTGACATGTCTAATTTGTTGCTTGTTTAAACTGAGAGATATTAGCAAACACTTTTTCCAGAAGATATTCACATTAAAATGGCATTCTGTTGCACTTCTTACAGCACTATTCAAAGCATTGCTGAGCTGGAAAACTTACATGATTAACGCAGAATGAATTAGGACATTCAAAGACCTTGGATTTTAATGGGGTAAATTTCAATATACAACACCTAGGAAGTTTAGGGTTACAGCTACTGTGGATAATATGGCAGAGTGAAAAAGCCAGGCTAGGATATACAGGCTGTATATACAGGCTGTATGGTCATGGGAGGTCTCCAATGGTCATGAGAGGTCTCCAAAGAGTCGTAGCGTCTTTCTGGTCGCCGCTGAAATTTTAATGTTGAAAATTTCGGCAACCTATCACGGATGCCGGCAGTCGCCTGTAAAAGTCGCATAGTGGGTGGCTTAAAGGGCCTGTCCCACTTACGCAACTTTTTTGGCGACTGCAGGCACCCGTCATAGGTCGCCAAAAATGTTCAACATGTTTCAACTGGAGTGGGACCGACATTCTGGCAGGCAGGTTTGCTAGTGCTAAACGTGTGGGTTTAAACTAAATAGTGGGGGGGGGGGAGGGATTGACAAATTGGGAGTATAAAGATGGAGTTGAAGGGGAAGTGACTACAGGCAAAATTACAAAAGATTCTCGAATTAATGGGAAAGAAAGCTCGAAAATGGACAACAGAGCCAATGGACAACAGAGTCAGGGCCAATTGCGAGCGGTGAGAGGGGGGAAGTGAATATGGAGGTCAAAGTGCTGTATATGAATGCGCGACGTATAAGGAATAAAGTGGACGAGTTTGAGGTTCAGTTAGAAACTGGCAAGTATGTTGTTGTGGGATTTACTGAGACATGGCTGCAAGAGGGCCGGGGCTGGGAACTGAATATTCAAGGGTAAACCTCCTATCGAAAAGACGGACAGGTGGGCAGAGGGGGTGGAGTTGCCCTGTTGGTGAGGAATGAAATTCAGTCCTTTGCAAGGGGTGACATTGAAACAGGAGATGTGGAGCCAGTATGGATAGAACTAAGGAATTATAAGGGTAAAAATACCACAATGGGACTAATCTACAGGCCCCCAAACAGTAGCCTGGACATAGGGCGCAAGTTGAATCAGGAGTTAAAATTGGCATGTAGCAAAAGTAATGCTGTGATTGTTATGGGAGATTTCAACATGCAGGTGGACTGGGAAAATCAGGTTGCTACTGGACCCCAAGAAAGGGACTTTGTAGAGTACCTTTGTGATGGATTCTTAGAACAGCTTGTATTGGAGCCCACCAGGGAGAAGGCAATTCTGGATTTAGTGTTATGTAATGAACTGGATTTGATAAAGAACCTCGAGGTTAATGAGCCATTAGGAGGCAGTGACCATAACATGGTCAGGTTTGATCTACAATTGGAGAGGGAGAATGGTAGATCGGAGGAGTCAGTGGCCGAAGTTGACTGGAAAGATACACCAGCAGGGATGACAGTGGAACAAAAATGGCATGTATTTCTAGGAATAATACAGAAGGTGCAGGACCAGTTCATTCCTTGGAGGAAGAAAGATTCCAAGGGGAGAAAGGGACGACCGTGGCTGACAAGGGACGTCAGGGACAGTGTAAAAATTAAAGCGAAGAGTTACAACGTAGCAAAGATGAGCAGGAAGCAAGAGGATTGGGTAATGTTTAAAGAACAACAGTAGATAACCAACAAGACAATACGGGAAGAAAAGATGAGGTATGAAGGTAAGCTAGTCAAGAATATAAAAGCAAGATAGTAAAAGCTTCTTTAGGTATGTGAAGAGGAAAAAAATTAGTTAAGACCAAAGTTGGAACCTTGAAGACTGAAAAAGGTGAATTTATTATGGGAAGCAAGGAAATGGCAGATGAGTTGAACAGGTATTTTGGATCTGTCTTCACTAAGGAGGGCACAAACAATCTTCCTGCTATAGTAGTGGTCAAAGGATCTGGGATGACGGAGGAACTGAAGGAAATCCACATTAGACAGGAAATGGTGTTGGATAGACTGATGGGACTGAAGGCTGATAAATCCACAGAGCCTGACGGTTTGCATCCCAGGGTACTTAAGGCAGTGGCTCTAGAATTTGTGGATGCATTGGTGATAATTTTCCAATGTTCTATAGACTCAGGATAAAAGGGTAGCTAATGTTATCCCACTTTTTAAGAAAGGCGGGAGTGAGAAAACAGGGAATTATAGACCAGTTAGCCTGACATCGGTGGTGGGGAAGATGCTAGAGTCAATTATAAGAGGTGAGATAGCCGAACATTGGATAGCAGTAACAGGATCGGTCCAAGTCAGCGTGGATTTATGAAGGGGAAATCATGCTTGACTAATCTTCTGGAATTTTTTGAAGATGTAACTTGGAAAATAGACAAGGGAGAGCCAGTGTAGTGTACCTGGACTTTCAGAACGCATGTGATAAAGTCCCACAGAGGAAACTAGTGCAAAATTAGGGCATATGGTATTGGGGGTAGAGTGCTGACATGGATAGAGAAGTGTTTGGCAGACAGGAAACAAAGAGTAGTGATTAACGGGGCTCTTTCTTAATGGCAGGCTGTGACTAGTGGGCTACCGCAAGGCTCGGTGCTGGGACCGCAGCTATTTACAATATATATCAATGATTTGGATAAAGGGATTCAAAGTAACATTAGCAAATTTGCAGATGACACAAAGCTGGGTGGCAGTGTGAACTGTGAGGAGGATGCTATGAGAATGCAGGGTGACCTGGACAGGTTGGGGGTGGGCAGATGCATGGCAGATGAAGTTTAATGCAGATAAATGTGAGGTTATCCACTTTGGTAGCAAAAACAGGAAGGCAGATTACTATCTAAATGGCGTCAAGTTGGCAAAAGGGGAAGTACAACGGGATCTAGGGGTCCTTGTATATCAGTCTATGAAAGTAAGCATGCAGGTACAGCAGGCAGTGAAGAAAGCGAATGGCATGTTGCCATTGGCACCTTTATAACAAGAGGAATCAAATATAGGAGCAAAGAGGTCCTTCTGCAGTTGTATAGAGCCCCAGTGAGACCACAGCTGGAGTATTGTGTGCAGTTTTGGTCCCCTAATTTGAGGAAGGACATTCGTACTATTGAGGGAGTGCAGCGTAGGTTCACAAGGTTAACCTTGTATGGCGATGGATGTCCCCATGTACGGGATGGCGGGACTGTCATATGCTGAGAGAATGGAGCAGCTGGGCTTGTACACTCTGGAGTTTAGAAGGATGAGAGGGAATCTCATTGAAGCATTGAAGGGCTTGGACACACTAGAGGCAGGAAACATGTTCCCGATGTTGGGGGAGTCCAGAACCAGGGGCCACAGTTCACGAATAAGGAGTAAGCCAATTAGAACGGGGACGAGGAAACACTTCTTCTCAGAGAGTGCTGAGTGTGGAATTCTCTGCCTCAGAGGGCGGTGGAGGCAGGTTCTCTGGATGCTTTCAAGAGAGAGCTAGATAGGGCTCTTAAAAATAGCGAACTCAAGGAATATGGGGAGAAGGCATGAATGGGGTATTGATTGGGGATGATCAGCCATGATCACATTGAATGGCGGTGCTGGTTCAAAGGCCGAATGGCCTACTCCTGCACCTATTGTCTATTGTTGAAAATTCTGTGGTGACCAGAAAGACGCTACGACTCTTTGGAGACCTCTCATGACCAAAAGAGACCTCTCACGGCCATACAGATGACACCCCGGTCGCCACGACTGGATGGAGAGAGGAATCACTCCGACTGAATGCCTCACCAGCGGGCACGACCTCCCATGGCCAACCTGGAAGACCCTCAACAGATTACGAGTGGAGCAGGGGAGGTGCAAAGCACTTATGAAAGCATGGAACTACCAGGCAGAAGACACATGCAGCTGTGGAGCAGTACAGACAATGTCCCACCTACTGGAGTGTGACAATGCCCCCCAGTGCAGCCCCCAGGTGCTGGCTGAACCGACCCGACCAGCTATGACCTGCGCCAGATACTGGCAGAACGACATCTCAGATTGCAACGGACTCGAAGAAGAAGCCTGTATGCTTGTGAGAGTTCTCCTATGGTCGTGAGGTCTCCAAAGAATCATAGCGTCTTTCTGGTCGCTGCTGAATTTTCAACATGTTGAAAATTGTCGACGACCTATGCGGGTGACGGCAGTCGCTGAAAAAGGTGCGCAAGTGGGACAGGCCCTTTATTACTTTGCATCCAGCCAGTATTGTTGATCAAGCAATCTTCAGACTGGAGCTAAGAAAAGGAGTTTCCATTAAGAAACTCCCTCATCATGACAGTTAGAAATTTAATAAACAAACAAACCCTAAACCTATGTTGTAATGTATGTCTGTGGAATTCTCTGCCTCAGTGGGCGGTGGAGGCGGGTTCTCTGGATGCTTTCAAGAGAGATCTAGATAGGGCTCTTAAAAATAGCGGAGTCGGAGAATATGGGGAGAAAGCAGGAACAGGGTACTGATTGGGGGTGATCAGCCATGATCACATTGAATGGCGGTGCTGGCTCGAAGGGCCAAATGGCCTACTCCTGCACCTATTGTCTATCGCTGCAAAGTGCAGACAAGTTTGTGCATGGTAATACAGATATTTACTGAAAATTATATTTCTAGAGTAATCAGTTTCCAACTTTACTAAAAATTAATTCCAGCCTCAAATCCCCATCAAATAGGTTTAACTTTAATCCTTATCATCAGTGACCTACATTTTTGCACTGCTCGGAGTTAAGGTTCACTTAAAACTCACATGATACTCACCATGTTTAAAAATCAGTATAAATTCGCTGGCACAAATAGTAAGACTGAGAAAAAGAGTCCCTAAAAAATCTTTGGACAAGTATTCAATTTATCTATTGTGTGGTCATAATCTGTCGAATTGAATGAAATAGTTGATATGATCACTAATGCTCTCTCTGATATTCTAGCCATAGCAGTTTTTAAAAAAGTATTCATTTCATTCAAAATAGCAGGAAATGTAAAAATAATACAAAAACTCAGGAAGCTCCCACATCTCAGGTATTTTTGGAAACCATGAATGTTATTTCAGCATCACCATCTGCAAACACAGACTTATCCGTGATTCTCATGCACAATGTAAACTGAGAGGAACCAGTCTAGGATGTTTTATCACTGCTGTAAGAGTACTCGGTGGCTGTGAGTGCCTGGCACCATGCATTCAAAACCCTTGCAACCATCTCATATCAAATGTCATGAAACGTGATGAAACATTATTAGTTTTTATAAAAACAGCATATAAATTTGGTGATATTTAAAACTTAGTAATTCCAGATAGGATAACACAATGGTCAACGTTGTGTGGCAGGGAACTATGTGGTGAATATCGTTGCCATGGAAACCTTATTTCAACTTAATTTCTTCATGACGCAGGAAAGAGCTGATTTTAACCAGACGAGGAAATGACTATCAACTCAGAAACTACTGAAATTACATATTTCTTTCCACTTGATTAACCCTGCAAGCCCCTCACAGCAAGTCTGCAATAATGTCTGCTCCAGGCTGGTTGCTAGGAGATCAAATAACAAACAGAATCACCATGGAATAAAAAGACCAACCTGTTTCAAAGTACTTGCAACTCTGTACCAAAGCAATATGCGCACCAAGAAAGTAAAGATGAATTATTTCAACAAGTACCAAAGAGTTGAATTTTGAGAGTACATTCTTACTGTATCAGTGAACTAAAAATGATATGTGGGGCTGTGGGATCACATACTTGGGTCCTGCATTGATAAACAGTTTATTTTATTGGAGCAAGACCACCTTCAGGTGCAAATACTGAAAACAAACTATGAAGATTGTCTTTTGCAGCAAATGTTCACAAATTCGAATTCTAATCTGTCATGTCAGCCGAGTTGCTTATTTTGCTGTTCCACCTATGTTACGGGCAAATACACAAAAAGGTTGACGCCTTCCAGGGGTGATACAGTTGCTGCTGAGAAGCCGAGGCCTGAGCCTTGCCGCCTGGGCCTCGCAAGCCGACGGTTGAGCTCGCAGGTCGGCGGTGTGTCCTCGCGTCCCGGGCCACGTGGGTCGGAGCCCGCACCTTGCGGGTCAGAACTTCGTAGTCGGAGGTAGAGCCTCGTGGGTCGTCGGAACCCGCGGCTGGGGACCCGGCAGCATTAAGGGCCTGTCCTACCAGCATCCGACTCCATGCGATGAGCGCGATCAAACTAGAAGCGGGGGCCGCGCGGAGTGGCGCAACGCGGCGCAAAGTGAGGCGAACTTGGAGCGAAGTCTTAAGGTAAGTTCGCCAGGACAGAGAGGGGCACACAGGCACACACACAGAGGGCCACGGAGGCACTGACAGAGAGGGTCACGGAGGCACGATGTCGAGGCAGTGTGTCATGCGTCGAGGCGACTGCGAGCCGACAAGCCGTTGCCGCGCGGAAGTTTTGAATATAGTCAGTTTTTCAGAGCCCCGCGCAATGTCGGGACGAACTCTGCACAATTACGGCGATCGAAGTGGGACCAGCCCCGCGACGCCGGACGGCTCAAGCGACCACATTAGGTCGCGCTCATCGCATAGAGTTGCATGCTGGTCGGACAGGCCCTTTAGTGGAGAGATCGGTGCGGCGGTCGGTGATAGTGCCGACTGACGGACGTGGACGGACACGCGGAAGTGAGGACGATGCTGCTGAGAAAAGGAACAAAGGAGGACCCAGCGTAGGGGGACCGCTGTGAGGTGGGGTGGGGAGAACAATGGAGGAATTGACGCGGGGGGGGGGGGGGGGAAATTTGTAACTTAGTAAGCGCCTTTTATGGGCGACTATTACAAGCAAAGAATTTCACTGTGACTTGTCACATGTGACAATAAAGTATTCAATGAATCACAAATGCAGTTGGTTTTGAATTCCATTCCCACTCCTCCACACAGCTGTCTGCTCCAGGTTTATATTTGTGTTATCTTGAAACAGTCCAATCATCTCCATACTTTTAATCATACAAATTAATTGTAATATTGGATAAAGAGTGTACTGTAACTTTCTGATACTCCCAAATGCAGCAGTATTGTTTAAATGCTATATTCTACATCTGCATCCTAATTATCGGCTATATTTCTGAATGCTGAGCTCTCCCTATACCAGTTAAATGGATGTTTGATACATAGTTTGCAGACACTGTCTAAAGTCACGCCGTATTACTTCCTGAAGACAACTGGGTGTGGCAGCCCAGAACTGCTGTGGATTTGCAAATAGCCGGGTGTGGGAGCGCGTGACTTTCCAATGATTCATTGTGCCCACATCAGATGCAGCATTGTGATTTTCAATGGTTTTTAAGCCATAAAACACAGTAAACACATTCAAATGAGGACAAAATTCAAGTTGGCATATTTTACTTTGCAATTCAATCTCAATTTAATATTTCAGATAGAAAATAATTTTAAACTTAATTTACAGAGAGGTCTTGATAAAGAATCGTTGATTCTGCTGGTGCACAAAAAAAAGCAAATCTTTTAATACACTCAATTCCCCTGATACACCATTATTTGATTTAATAATCTTTGGCTTTAATGTTCTTTTTCATCAAGATAAATCCAGTTAAATATGTGCACCAATAATCTTTCCAAATAAATCTCAATAAATGTTGGAGAAAGTGTTAATTTTTTTAATAACATTTATCCCCTGGTTGTGAAATTTACACTCAGAAATTTTTGGATCCTAGAGAATATCGAGTTTTCTCCATGGTCCCATGCTTCCCTGCCTCATCTTAAATACTGAGGACCTAATCTTCAGAGCTCCATTTGTGGCATTTATGAGTTTGGAGAGAGAATCAGAAACATCCTCGTAGATGATTAGCCATGATTATATTAATTGGCTGAGCGGGCTTAAGTGGCCAAATAGCCAACTTTTCTCTCCCTATTTTCCTACAAAATACAATCAAGTTTTTTTTTTTCAACCACTTGGTGGCATAGATGAGTAAGAAGAGGTTTTCCATCCATTCACTATAATTGAAAACATATCTGTGAGAGTTAACATCAGATTACCACAAAATCTCCAGGGAAATGACTGAGCCATTTCTCATGTGGACGAGAACTGATGCGTTGATACAAACCCTCTAATGAGTAGTCTGCAAGTTACTTCCCGGCTGTTTCATAAACATATGTCACTGCTACAGAGCTCTGCACTTCATTCAGTGTTGACCCACCCAATAAGTTACTGAGCTCTGTACATTTAAAATCTGCTCAATCCTTTCTGTACAATTCTCGGGTAGAAATAGGATATACAATGATTTGCTGCTAAAAAGAGGTTTAGAAAACTGACGGAGAATTCCAGTAGGAAAATTCAATTTTTTTTAAAACGGATTGCAGCGTGACTCAGACGTAGCCATTTTGGAACAAAAACAGGAACGTAGAATTGGAAAATAATGACATTAAATAGGAGTTTAGCAACTGTGACAGACAAATTAACTTAATGAAACTGGGAAAAACGACAAAATCACCTTGAAGCAATGAAGCATGGTGCCTTGGGGATGAAAGGAAACAGCTGGCATCGAGATCAGACAGAAAATGTATGCAAATTCTCCAGCATTGTTGTAATCTTACCATTCTGGAACCACAGCATCTGGAATCCATTCCCTGAAAAATACGACTCCGAATGAAATGCCACATGCAGGCTGTTGCCAGAGGTTTTTCCTGATGGTGGCAAAGTATTCCTGCAGTAAGTGCCAATAAGATGAGACTGGGCACTGGGTCCATCATATAGCTAAGTTAAGAAGGAAAGGGGAGATTAAAAAGAGTTTTAAATCGACGAAAGAGGAAATTGCAAACAGTATCAAACCCTGTTGCAGATCGGGCATGCAAATACGAATTAACCTTTTCCCATTCGTCATGTTTCACTGTCAAAACACAAAGCAATACGTTTAAATTATCCTTTAGTCCTTTTATAAATTCTGGGCATCACTGACAAGAGCAGCATCTGCTTCACGTCTACTGACTGCTTTACTTAGTCACTTCAAAGAGAGTTTGAGAGTCAACCAACTGAGGTTGGTCTCGAGACACATACAGGCCAGACTAGTTAGGGATGGCAGATTTTCATCCTTGAAGATGAAACAGATAAATGTTTACAACAATCCAGTAGCTTTGGCATTCATTGCAATACTTGCTATTCTTTCCAAATTCGAGATTGTAACTGATGTCACAGCTGCCATGTGTGATTTGAACTTAGATTTTTGCAGTTAGTTCAGGCTTCTGCATTAACTAGTTATATAATAACCACTGTGACATCAATCCCACTGCACGACTAACAACATTACAATATCTATATTAATAAAAGTCTGATCTTGACCACTTCTATTGTTCTGTATATTGATTTTAGAAAAAACGCTGCCTCTTAGGGCTGTGATTTTTGGCCAGAGTCCCCATCCGCTGCGCAGGACAAGAGGATATTTCCAACGATAAAAAATAAAAGAGTTATTAGTGTTTAAATAATGTTGAGATTCTCTCTCCTGAAGGCCACACCCCTTCTGGAGGGACTATAAAACCAAGAAGTGTGGAGGTGCATCGGTTGTCTCCAAGATGGGGGAGCTTGAGGTTGCAATTCTCAGTCAGAGAATGTGAATAACACTGAACACTGAAGAGCTGTGAATAACACTGAACACATGTCTACTAAACTGTGAGTGGTTTTACTGACCTGTAGTGCCCTTAAAGTTGCCGTTGCCTAATTAGAGTTGCCTTGCCTAATTAGAGCTGCATTGCCTTCTATATAATTAAAAGTCTATTCTTGACCACTTCCTGTTTGTGCTTTCTATTGATTTTAGAAAAATATGCTACCACGTACAACTGTGATTTTTTGGCCATCTTACTCAGAGTCCCCCTACGCTCATTAGGTGCTGAGGATGTTTCCCATTGATGAAAAATAAAAGAGTTATTAGTGTGTAAAAAATGTTGAAATTCTCTCTCCTGGAGGCCACGCCCCTTCCGGAGGGACTATAAAACCCGGAAGTGTGGGCGTAGCTCAGTTTCTGCAAGATGGGGAAGGGAGAGGTCACGACTCGCTGTCTTTAGTGCCCTTGCACCCTGCTTGAAATGGTATGAAACTGTACTTGAATTTGGTACCCTTGCACCCTGCTTGACATGGGATTTCAAGGAATAGCCCTGAATCAACTGCGAGCCCACCAGCCATGAGTGAGTGTGCTGCCAGCACAACAGGCTTGAGTGAGTGAGCCGCCAGCCCAATAATCCATTCGGCCCACAGTGTCCATACTAGCCTTCTGGAAACCAGTCCCTTCAGCGCACAACACCCATACTAGCGCTCCAGAAAGCCACCCCCCCCCCCCACCACCAATATTGGAATTGGTGGTGAGGTGGAATATTGCGTTGGGGGACCAGCCCTCCGGTGTGATGCTGGAACCCAACGGGTCCCACTTAGTCTAGTATTTAATACAACTGAAGTATACTTCTGAAAAGTCTCTTCTCTTTTTGGAAGCAAATAATAGCAAAGCTTCAAATTTGTTACTTTTCAAGCTGACGTGGAGTCTATTGTGTAAGATCTAAATGAGTAATTACCAACCCTGTGCTCTAAGTGAGAAGCCAGATGCACATGTGGTCTTGGTTTCAGACAGTGCCGAAATATTCCCACTCCATGCTCTGTCTCCCAGCACAAATAGGTCTAAACTGTGTTCCCTTCTGTGAGAGCAATTTGGTTCCTATGTACCTACTAAGACGTTTTGGCGATAGCAATTATACAAAGAAAGTTATGCAAGAACAATTTCGCTGAAGGAAGCACAGCAGTGATCCAGATTAATCACAACTGAGAAGCCAAACTGTGGATTTGTAATCGATCAGTGTTTACCCAGAGGCCAGTTAAATCAGGAATAATGTGCCAGTTTAATGTAACATTATATTATAAACAGTAGAATTGTTTAGGTACATACAGAATCTTTCCTTATAACTAACACTGTAGTGGACGAGCTTTCATGTAACATTATTCATTATGGCAAAAGAGATGAATTATAACGTTAATGAAAAATCTCCACTAGTCTGTTATTTTGTTAGTGAAAAATTGTAGCTTTCAATAAAAAGTAATTTGGCAGGATTTCTCTTTGCCTTTAGACATATAATCATCTCTCTAACCTACACACCCCCACATTCATTAGTTTTGCAGCTGGCTGTTTATCCCCATAGAAATTAACATCTATGAAAAATGAGACACAAAATTTGTTTGCAGATCTTTAAAAGGGAGATCTTCTTAGCTGGTATGAACAGAAACTGTAGGTTATATGAATAACATCAGGCTAAATGTAATCCAAATTGGCAGGTTTTTCCTCCATTAACATGGCTTTAGGGACTCCTAGGCATTCCTCTGAAGTGGAACCATGTTAATTTGGGGGCAAAGACAATTTTTGCCTCCTACCTCTATTTTCCAGATTACCTTGAAATGTGGTGTGTCTTTAAATTCACATTGGGTTGAGATTCCTTCAAGGTCACTAAAGTAATTTGCAGATCTGCACTCAAGCACTGTGTTATGTTTTAATCACTTTACAATTACTATACAGCACCTCTCAAGACGTGTAATGGACAACAGCACCTTTTGACCTATACTTCATTGGAAGCAAGCATGTTCCAATCTTTAGTCATAAAGTCAGGAAACAGGCCCTTCAGCCCAACCGGCTTATGCCGACCAAGACTTTGAAGTCATTTTTTACACAATACAGAAGAAGAAGACTGCTCAGACAATTGAATCTATGGCAGCTCTTGAAGCACTCTCATCCTATTCCCTCATGTATATGCCTACAACCCAATTTTCAGTAACCAGTTAACTTACATTCACAAATCTTTGGGATTTCCCTGCAACATACAACATAGCAACTAGTTTCTCCAGGACTAGACTCTCAATATATTGCTACATTGTTGCATTCTCAGTGCGGTCCTGAGAGGATTGTTTCAATTATCCGCTCAGATTTTTCTTTTCATAAAGTTGTGTGTGTACAGTAAAAATTAAATAATCTAAAAAGATGGTCAGTATGCACACAGTGGGCCAAATAACCTATTTCCATGGTATTTATATTGATTTATTATTATAGCATGCCCAGATACAGTGAAAAGCTTAGATTCTATCCGGCCCAATACATGAATACATTAGGAAGTGCAAAAAAGAAAATAACAACAATTTAGTTATAGCTACAGAGAAAGTGCAATTAAAAAGGTGCGACGGCCACAATGAGATAGATTGGAAGATTGGGAGTTCATCCCTAGCATCAGGAAAAGATTAGGAAAAGGGGAAGTGCAACGAGACTTGTGTGTCCTTGTCCATCAGTCACTGAAAGTAAGCATGCAGGTACAGCAGGCAGTGAAGAAAGCGAATGGCATGTTGGCTTCATAACAAGAGGATTTGAGTATAGGAGCAAAGAGGTCTTTCTGCAGTTGTACCGGGCCCTGGTGAGACCACACCTGGAGTATTGGGTGCAGTTTTAGTCTCCTAATTAGTGGAAGGCCATTCTTGCTATAATAGACAATAGAAGCAGGAGTAGGCCATTCGGCCCTTCGAGCCAGCACCACCATCCCCAATGTGATCATGGCTGATCATCCCCCAATTGAGGGAGTACAGCGTAGGTTCACGAGGTTAGTTCCCGGGATGGTGGGACTGTCATTTGATGAAAGAATGGAGTGACTGGGCTTGTATTCACTGGAATTTAGAAGGATGAGAGGGGATCTTAATGAAACATATAAAATTATTAAGGGATTGGAAAAGCTAGATGCAGGAAACGTGTTCCCGATGTTGGGGGAGCCCAGAACCAGGGGCCACAGTTTAAGAATAAGGGGTAGGTCATTTCGAACTGCGATGAGGAAAAACGTTTTCACCCAGAGAGTTGGGAATTTGTGGAATTCTCTGCCTCAGAAGGCAGTGGAGACCGATTCACTGGATGCATTCAAAAGAGAGTTAGGTAGAGCTCTTAGGGCTAGCGGAATCAAGGAATATGGGGAGAAGGCAGGAACGGGGTACTGATTGGGGATGATCAGCCATGATCACATTGAATGGCGGTGCTGGCTCAAAAGGCCGAATGGCCTACTCCTGCACCTATTTTCTATGTTTCCATAAGAGAGGTCCATTCAAGTCTAATAACAGCGGGGATGAAGCTACTCCAGAATCTGCTTATACATGCTTTCAAGCTTTTGTATCTGATAGGAATGGGAATAACTGGGGTGTTAGTGGTCCTTGACTATGTTGGCTGCTTTTCTGAGGGAATATATGTATAGATGGGGGCAATGATCACTTATTTGAAACAAAAAATTACCCTCGAAGAATGGTTCAGAGACATATGATCACAGGGCCATATCCAGCATATGCCATGATTTAACACCATTTTATCACGATTGTGATGGGAAGAAATGTTAAATTAAATCAAGGTGTTAAAGACAATAAAGTAACCCAAATAGTGTATGGATCTCATCTTACACTACTTTCGAAGGATATTGTAACTTTATTCCAGTAATAAAATGGCCTTTAAACCTAATTCTTACCTTAAGCCAAGCCAAATGACAACTTTTAAAATCCAGATTAAAGGCACTAAAGGTGTAGTTGATGGTGTTCCCAGCTGTTGCCTGTATAGTCCAGTTACAGTCTTGTTTCGGTGGATAAGGTTGAGGAAAGTTTGTACTTTCCAAAACTCCCTTGCTATGATCTGCAATGATTCCTCCCTGGCAAACTGCAAAGGATGCAATGTGCGAGAACTTCAAATAATTTGAAACAAAAATGTGTAGAACAAATCCAGTCACAGGTAAACACAGGCAAAACAGCATCAGACTGAAAGCCCCATTGAGATACTAAAGCTTTCACAAGTGCTAATGAAGAGACATGTTGGTAAACTCTCATCCATGTTGACACCAATTTGTCTCGTGTACTGAAATGAATTAAGACACAAACAGACTTGTGACAGAACTAAAACAGTTTATCATTTATTGAAGGGGTGGGAGATTGCAACCTTCACATGGTCCACCCTGTTTCAACGAATGCAATCAACCTGGCGTGCACAAACAGAAGATCAAACAGAACAAGCTGTCTCACTACTTTAGGCTGTGCATGCCATACACAAGAAGAAGATTTATTGAAGACTAACACTGAATTCCAATGTCTGAGATCAACATTATGTCAGAGTCATAGCAGTGATAAAGCCCATTCCTAGAGATAGCTGAAACATCAACATACATCTTTTCCTCTGTTTCTCCTCTGGAAATGACAGAACAACACTCTCCACTGACACTTCAAACAACACAGGCTCATTATCACAATCCACTCACAATCCCCTCACAAACATCATCCGGAGATTTTCATGCTCAGAAAAATTACATAATGGGTCAAACGGTATACTGGTGATACTTATAACACACATGACTAGGAATAGATAGAACATTGCTGACTTATGAATAGCAAAGTATAAAATTGGGCCACATGACAATAATTTCACTGCAGATTACTTACTGTGTCTATATTTAGCAAGAAATCCCCCTGTGGCTACTGAGCTATCAGTTTGAAGTTCTATGTACATGTTGTTTTTGGAAGACAGAATTGATGCTGGTATTTGATTGCCACACAATTTAACCAAAATCTGAGAATTTATATTGATTCCATTATAAACCTAGAAGAAATAAACAAAGTACTTAAGTGTATTACCATTATTAGCCATAGGAAATAATATTGAAATTAAGTGACTTATTTTTTTTCTCCAAGAGTACGAAATCTGATGTTGTTATTGTTAACTTAGATGTTATCTTCCAATGTAAAACCAGAGTGTGCAAATATCTTGAGCTTTATTCCCTGAATGTTATGAAAAATATCAATTGTCGACAGTGGTATTTGCTATATTGTTGGCCACACAAAGTCAACATATTCCCAAAAATTTAAGTGATAAAATAGCCGATACAATTTCTCATTCATTTTTTTCTAATCAGTATTGACTGATAGGAGATAACAAATATAAAACAACAACTACATTGCAGGAAGCTGATTTACTGGATGAAAGATACAAGAACTATCATTACACACAAGAATGCATTAAAATTATTCATGTAATACAGTTCCAATCTTTTCTCGCAATAGCTATTTCGAACAATATCCATAATTGAAAAAGATACCCCATTTAATCATATACCAACAGAGACATAGACATTTGATTTATTAAGTAAAACGCAAAGTGCTGGAGGAACTCAGTAGGTCAGGCAGCATCTGTGGAGGAATAGAGAGATGACATTTTGGGTTGGGACCCTTCTTGAGACTGATTCGAGTTGGGGCGACAAAGCTGGAAAAGTGTGATGGGGTGGGTCAAAGCTTGGCAAGTAATAGGTGGATATAGTTACCCCCTCTCACCTGTATCTCTTGCCAGTTTTGTCCCACCCCCACCTCTCTTTTCCAGCTTGCTCTTCCCTACTCCAATCAGCCTGAAGAAGGACTTTGCCACAAAATGTAATTTGTCCATTTGTCCAGTATGCTCTTTGACTCACTGGGTTCCTCCAGCACTTTATGTTTTGTTCAAGATTCTAGCATCTGCAGTTTCTTGTGTCTCCAAGTGATTTATTATTTTGTGTGTTGTAACGGAGGCTTTTGCTAGCTTTATCATATTTTTTTTACTGTAATGTGATATAATTTGATGCAAAACATGTAGAATGCAGAACTGAATTGCAGAGAAATTCCAAAACTTATTCAACACCTCAAACTTGACATTCAGAAAGCTGGTTTAACTGGAAATGAACAAAAGAAAATGTTGTGCATCTTGTTAATTGGGTATTAAAGTTCATTGAAATAATAGAGTAATGATTATCATAGCAGTTCCAGGGAAAAGTTATGTTTAAATACACATACAGTTAAGTAATCAGTAATACATCCAGTGCTGGAATCCAAATGGAATTGTTCAAATTGTAGTTCAATCACATTGCCTGAATTGGTTTGAATCAGCCAGGAGCATGCTGCATTGTTTGAATATGGCATTGGATAGTTGGGAGAGGTAAAACTTCCAGTTGCTGATATGAGAGTTCCACCACAGCCTGAAAGAAATGGGCAGATTTTATTCCATTCATTATGCTTATCAACAACACTTCATGGATACAAGAAACTACTACACAAATTCACATCATTACATCACACCAAGTGTAATTAATCTAGATTAAAAATACAGGTGTCAAGGCAGAAACAACACTGGGAGAAATCAGCAGATAAGATAGCATCTGTGGATAGTCAATAGTTCAAGTCTTGTTTTGAAAGCCTGAATCATTAACTGAACTTTGTACAACATAAAACAGGTAGTGTGGCTGGGGGAGGTTTGTAATTTGACATCAGCAAGAACGTCAAAATGGATGATATTAAATTTGTCATTGGGTCCCTATTCACTTTTTCTCAATTGGACCTAGAGTATGTGTATGTGTACAGGGCTGTCAACATTGGGTGAGAGTTGAGAGCGAGAAATTACAAGCGAGCGTAGCGACTGAAGGGGGGGTCCCCCCTCCTATGGTAGGGAGCTCTTGCATTTTTCAGTTTGAAATTGTGCAATCTGGTGCATACTGTGCGAGTGTTTTAACATTTATGCTTTAAAATGGATTAGGTATGAATAAAGTTAGGCTAAATTAAATTCCTAATTACATTCCTAAATTAAATTCCCAATTACATTCTTAATTCCTGTCCCACTGAGACGACCTAATTGGCGAGTTTAGAATAGTTTAGGAAGTTTGAAAAAAATGTCATGTTGAAGACCTCGTTCTGCTTAGAAGCTTAGAAGACTGCTTAGAAGACCTCCATCGACTATGTTGAAGACTAGCTTCGACTAGGTTCGGAAAATTGGACACCGAATAGTGGAGAGTGAAGACGACCTTGATATCGATTTTTTCCATGGCGACCTATTTTTACTCACGGGCATTGTTCAACATGTTGAAAAATAAGCCGCGACCTAGCTGAGGCTTGAGTAAGCGGGGACTACTCTCGAGCATGAAGGAGAGTTACAAAGACCTCCTAGGACCTTGTGTCGGCCATGCTGCGAGTACGAGTCAAGGGCAAACTCGTCTGAACTCGCGAATTAGGTCGCCGCAGTGGGACAGACCCTTTAGGACTTGCATAGTGAACTGAAACAAATCATAGCTGGTGATTAATCCCATGTGGTCATAGAGAGAATGTACAAATTCTGTACAGACAGCACCCGTAGTCAGGATCAAATCTGGGTCTGTGGTGCTGGAATACAGCAACTCTACTGTTGCACCACCAAGCCACCCCATTAAATTATTTTTTCTGTAATATATATATTATGGTGTCACGTCAAAAAAGATGAACACAAGATTCTGATTTCTGCCCTCAGTTGGATAACACATATCTCCAGGCATTGTGTTTTACATCTATATGGCTGATCTTCAGTCTGAAGATCTCGACCCGAAACATCACACATTCTTTCTCTCCAGAGATGCTGCCTATCCCGCTGAGTTATTCCAGCTTATTGTGTCTATCTTTAGTTTAAACCAGCATCTGCAGTTCCTTCCTGCACTCTTTGTTAAGCAAAACAGGTCATATTCTCATGATATTATTCACCTCACGTAAGTATTTTCTTCACCTCCATTGCTGTAGAGAATACAATCCCAGTCATTGGGCGAATTGAATTGTTCGTGACTTTATTTATTTATGGGTCTATTTGTTTATTTGCTTTTTGAGCTTGAGAAATTCTGTGATCAGCCTGAGAGTGTGAGAATTTTGTGAAATGCGTGACTCACGCTCAATGCGTGAGAGTTGGCAGCACTGATATATATATATATATATATATATATATATATATATATATATATATATATATATATAGATGTATAAGAACGAACTGCAGATGCTTGTTTAAATCAAAGGTAGACAAAAAATGCTGGAGTAACTCAGTGGGTCAGGTAGCATCTCTGGAAAGAAGGAATGGGCGAGGAATGGTTCAGGTCGAGACCCTTCTTCAGACTGATATATATATATATATATATATATATATATATATATATATATATATATATATATATACACATATATATGTATATCTCAGTCTGAATATGTATATATACTTTCTCGTTTATCGTATTATTTACAGTGTACTATGTTTTCATATTCTGTTGTGCTGCAGCAAGTAAGAATGTCATTGTTCTATCGGGGACATATGACAATAAAATCTTTGATAGGCCATGGGAAAGATAGCAGCAGATGTCACTGGAACAGAAATATTTTCAGAACTGCAATCTTATGTCTGATAGACTGTCAAATCGTCTCTCCAGTATGCTCTATGCACACATTCAAATTGTATTTATTTATCAATGATCCAAAGTTTTTTTCAGAAATTTGCTTGCAAATATTCATGTCAATATTGAATCAAATTCAATATCAATGTTTGAATGATAGAATTGAAATGTGGGCGTGGAAACCGGAGCACATGGAGAAAACCCATGCGGTCACAGATAAAGCTTGCACACAGGCACATGTCATCAGGATTGGAACCGTGTCTCTGGCACTGTAAGACAGAAACTCTACCACTGTATAATATAACATATTTATATTAATACCTGTGGAAGTACCATTCCAGTGAGCGCTAAATGCATGGTATTCAAAAATATTATCTGATTTAAATTTGATCCATAGACTGTTACTATGGGACTTGATGAGTGGGGGTGGGTTTCCTCCGCAGTACTGACCAACCAGAGGAGATGTTTCATATTCACCATTCCTGAAATATAAAACATTAGTTTGAACTTTAGAAATCGTTGGTAATAATGATTTCACACAAGAAATACTCATGAAATCTAAACATTTTTCCTGCAGGGTACTGAAAGAGGAGGTAGATAGTGTAAGGCCTGGATAGAGTGCATGTGGAGATGATGTTTCCACTAGAGATAACAACCCCGATAATAACTCTGTACCTTTTAAAGAGGAGGTGGAATTTCTTTAGAGAGTGGTGAATCTGTGACATTCATTATCACAGGCTAAGTCAATGGGTATTTTTAAGGTGGAGATTGACGAAGGACAATTATTGTCATATACACCAATTGGTGCAGTGAAATTTGAGTTACCATGTATCACACAAATAAGATAAACAAACTACAGAATTTAACATAAAACATTAAAACATCCCCCCACAGTGGAATGAACATTTCCCACTGAGAGGGAAGGCAACGAAGTTCAGTCCTTTTCCTCTTGTTCACCCATGGTCGGGGCCTATTGAGGCCTCTGCAGTCGCCGCAATGGCGGCCCGATATTTCAGACCCTCTCGCCAGAATGATGGAACTCCAGCGTCGGAACGGAAGAACTCTCTCAGCGGCTTGGAGTTCCGAATCGGCTGGTTCCTACCGGAGATCGCGGTTCCCGAAGTCCACAGGCCAAGCTGGGCGGAGCTCCAACACTGGCGATCCTCGGCGAAAAATCCCTGGCCTCTGCAATGTTTAAAGTCAGCGCCGCCCGCGGCTGGAAGCTCCACAGACCACAGCTCCACGGTGTTCAAGTCGGTAGTCCCAACACTCCGGAGCTCCAACACAGAGATCCCGGTACGGCATCTTCCTGCTCCGCAGTGGAATTCAGCGCTGCGCAGCCGCTGAAGCTCTGGCCGGCCTCCGGCAGGAAAGGTAACGCCAATCCAGATGGCAGGCTGCAAGGAGGGGACGAAGATGCGGCTCGGAGGAAAGACGCATCCTCGACCAGGTCGTGACTGAGAAAAACTGTTTCCCCCTTCCCCTCTCCACCCCCCTCATAAAAAAAGACTAAAATACCTCCAAAAACAAACTTTTAGACAGACTAAACAAAAATAATGAAAGGACACACAGCTGCTGGCGAAGCTGCCACACTCGATGGCGCCAGCACTCGGAGGGGTGACAGATTCTTGATTAGTCAGGGTGCCAAGGGTTATGAGATGGTAGGAGAATGGGGTTCATGGAGGAAAGATGGATCAGCCATGGTTGAATGTCAGAATAGACTCGATGGGCTGAATGGCCTAATTCTGCTATGACTTATGAGAGATGACTTTTTTAAAGATTAAAGAATTGCTGGCTATGGGAAGCTGATACAGAACAGCAGTTGAGTTGTGAACATATCATGTTCAATGGTGGATAGACACAAAAAGCTGGAGTAACTCAGCGGGACAGGCAGCATCTCTGGAGAGAAGGAATGCTGGGACTGGCTTGAGGGGCCAGATGATCTCCAATGTACAATGCCATGCTGGCTATCTCAAATCATTCATTGTCCATACATGTATATACTGTCTCTCAGAATCCCCTCCAATAACTTCCCCGTCACAGATGTAAGGCCCACCAATCTGTAGTTCCCAGGCATTTCCTTGTAGCCTTTCTTAAGTGGAGGCATAGCATTAGTCAGGCTCCAGTCTTTCTGCACCGCTCCTGCGGTTATAGAAAATACAAAATCTCTACCAGTGGTCCTGCAATTTCTTCCTTGCTACCAATATTAGGTTAGAGAAGGCAGCCGGTTTCTTTTATCTCCACATTGTTGTCTCTGCTACTCTGACACTGTGTAACCGCAACAAACCTCTTATTTCTTTCAGTCTGCAATTCTCTCAAAATCTTGTCCTTTCAACTTACCTCCGTACCAATAAACTTCAGTCTGAAAACGTCTTGTGACGTCACCTGTCTATGTTTTGCATGTATGCTGCTTGACCCGCTGAGTTACTCTATCACTTTGTGTCTGCTTTGGAAACTGGTTTCTGCAGTTCCTTGTTCCTACTTTCTAAACCTCCCTTCATGCTTTTTGACAATTTTCATTCCTGCCACATACTGTTGGAACCCATGACCCGATAATATTCTGAATTTCAGATCTAGGCCAGTCAGTACATTTTGCACTAGCACATACTCCACTGATCCAGATTAGGGAGATTGCAAACAATCAACTTTTTCCCCTGGAACCTGTAATGCTCTAAAGCTGAAAATTCTATTCTGTAATTTAACATTTTTTTCTTTTTGCTCTACCTGTTATACTTGTGCATAACTTGATTGTATACAAGTATAGTATTATCTGATTACATCAGCTAGCATACAAACAAAAGCTTTTCACTGTATGTTGGTACAGTTGACATTAGTAAACCAATACCAATAGAGATAAAATTGATGACTCTATTTTCAAATATCTACCATATAGTTGTTTAGTGATGCAACAACCTTACAATGGTAAAGAAGAGGAATGCAGAGCTATCATGGAGGGAGTTGAAAATTGCAGACGCAAGCTGCATGGTACTTCTTTACTTTGGGGAATTGCACTCCTACTATCTCTGTTCCTACAAGATTAAAGGAAAGAAAATGTTATTTTCTTGTTCAGTCTTTAAAGACTACCTATGAGTTGAGAAATGTGTGTCTGGTAAAGGGAAGTTAATGTATTAATGATGAGCAGTTGATAGTTAATGTGATTGTATTCACTAAACTATTTAGAGATTATAGCTCAAAATTTAATATTAATTTAATTTAATTCACCCCAAATATTATTGCGACAAATGAACTTCCAGAAACAATATGCTGCATGCTCTATTGGTTAATGTACATAATCCAATGCTCCTTTTGAGGATTAATAATATGGAAATATATTTAGTGACAAGAATTGCTGAATTACCTAATTTCAACATAGGCAGAAGTACAGGTTTGATATCCTTCTACTTTAAAGTCAGTAAAGTTGAGCAGAATCTGCTTGTTCTCTTCCACATGAATTATGTAGATACATTCTTGGAATACGGAATAGCCATTTGGATAGTTTGGAGATGTAAATGTGCCAGTGGATTCAAAGAATTCCTCCTTGCATTCTGTAAATAAGGAAAACAAACTTTTACTATAATGTAACATTTTCATATGATTTTATGTGGCTACACGGGGAAGGAGTTGGTCTTGTGGCATTCAAATTCACTGCATAACATTAAGAAATATTGTGCAGCTAATTTAAATACTGCCTGCACAATATTCAGCATTATCGTTATGACATAAGAACATCCCACAATAGTGCTGAATACGTTATCTAGTACAAGCAGTACCTCTAGTTGATCTATTCCATATTGTTGAAACATCTGTATTTCCATGACAAAGTGGAAAATTGCCCAGGTCCATTTGAATTATCAGCACATTGATGGAAGGATTTGTTGACTGCTATCAAGATGCATATACACACCAATAACTACTCATAGACATTGAATGAGTCATGATCATAGAACACAGAACATAGAACATGGAATAGTACAGCACAGGAAGAGGGCCTTAAACTCACTTAGTTTGTGCCAACCATGATGCCAACCAAACCAATCCCATCTGCTTACTCATGTGTGGTGCCCCTGCACTCTATCAGTTTATGTGCCCAACCGAATGCCTCTTAAACGTTGATATCGTATCTGACCAAATTCTGGATTTATCCCAATCTTTGGGCATTCCACTGACACAGTGCCCTCCATAATGTTTAGGACAAAGATCCATCATTTATTTATTTGTCTCTGTACTCCACAATTTGAGATTTGTAATAGAAAAAAATCACATGTGGTTAAAGTGCACATTGTCAGATTTTATTAAAGACCATTTTAATACATTTTGGTTTCACCATGTAGAAATTACAGCTATGTTTATACATAGTCCACCCATTTCAGGGCACTATAATGTTTGGGACACATGGCGTCATAGGTGTTTGTAATTGCTCGGTGTGTTTAAATGCCTCCTTAATGCAGGTATAAGAGAACTCTCAGCACCTAGTCTTTCCTCCAGTCTTTCCATCACCTTTGGAAACTTATTGTTGTTTATCAACATGAGGACCAAAGTTGTGCCAATGAAAGTTGTGTCAAAGAAGCATTATGAGACGTCAACCAAACGGGCTTACCAAAATCAACTGTGTTAAAGAACCGAAACGTCGCCTATCTACTTCGCTCCTTAGATGCTGCTGCACCCGCTGAGTTTCTCCAGCTTTTTGTGTAACCCCCTTACCAAAATCAACTGTTAGGAACATCATTAAGAAGAAAGAGAGCACTGGTGAGCTTACAAATTGCAAAAGGACTGGCAGGCCAGGCCAAGGAAGACCTCCACAGCTGATGACAGAAGAATTCTCTCTATAATAAAGAAAAATCCTCAAACACCTGTCCAACGGATCAGAAACATCTTCAGGAGTCAGATATGGATTTGTCAATGACTACTATCCGCAGAAGACTTCATGAACAGAAATACAGAGGCTATACTGCAAGATGCAAACCACTGGTTGGCCAGGTTACAGTTTGCCAAGAAGTACTTAAAAGAGCAATCACAGTTCTGGAAAAAGGTCTTGTGGACAGATGAGATGAAGATTAACTTATATCAGAGTAATGGCAAGAGCAAAGGAGAGTGATGAAGAGAAGAAACTGCCCAAGATCCAAAGCATACCACCTCATCTGTGATGCTCATGAGAGCATCACCAGAGCATCACCCAGCAACTGGTGATGTCCATGAATCGCAGACTTCAAGCAGTTAATCACATGCAAAGGATATGCAACAAAATACTAAACATAACTACTTTCATTTTCATGACATTGCTGTGTCCCAAACATTATGGTGCCCTGAAATGGGGAGGGGGGGGACTATGTATATACACTGTTGTTATTTTTACATGTATAAAAATGTATAAAATGGCTTTTATTAAAATTTGAAAATGTGCAATTTAACCACATGTGATTTTTTCTATTCCAAATCTCAAATTGTGGAGGACAGAGGCAAATAAATAAATGGTAGGTCTTTGTCCCAAACATTATGGAGGGCACTGTCTTTGCTTCCCTAAAAAGTTAAATGCTACCTAAGGCAAAGAACCATTTGATTGGCATCCTGACCACATTTTAAATAATCATTGTCAATACCACCATACCACAGTGTATGATCATCCTCAAGATATATTGCAGTAACTCGTTATGACAGTCAAAACCCATGACTTCCACCACCGAGAAAGAAGGACACAAGAGGTTTGTCGGAATGCTACCACACCCAGGTTCCCTTCCAAGGCAAACACTCTTTTAAAAAAAAGTAACAGTGAATTGTCTAAAGTTATGAGTAGTCCAATCAGATATTAAATTACTGTAATGTTCCCTAAAATGTATGTATATATTGAATATGTTCACAAATTTAAAAGTTGTGATGAAATATCTTAAACGGCAGTGAAGCAAAACCACTGTACTTTCCTGAATGTTGCTAGCAAACTTTTTATGGAGGTTTTCAATTGAGCACTGAATTGTTTATGCACCTCACAACAGTTTTCTTGCTGAGCTATATCCTGCATGGTCTCTTTTTTGTCCTGAGTAGACGAAGATAAAGATGTTTTTCTGAAGAATTATTTCCTGGGATATAGTTTCTAGCAAATGCCATTGCGAAGTAAACCTTCAGGGCAGTGAGAAAAAATTATGTTTGAAATCACCCACAGAATATGCAGAATCCAAAATGAAAATACTGTTTGAATTCAATAAACGTAATGTTCATGCAATTGGTGCTTTTAGCCTTTAAAACACCTCTGGGACTGCTGCTAGAAATTGAGCAACAAAGGTTCAGCAGATAGCAACTTCTCAATCCTGCAACAAAAGAATCACAATCCTATAACAGTTAAACTCAATTTCATGCCTAGCCAGTAATGCGGAATTTGGAGTACATACAAGGCCAAAGACAATCTGCATGTTTTCCTCAATGCCAACTAATGAGAGAGTGTGGGCTGTATCTCGAACAATGTGAGGAAGTACAGGAAGGAGGTAGAGAGTTAAGTAGCATGGTCACTCACATCCCACTTCACTCTGAAGAAGGGGCCCGCCCAAAACGTTTCCTTATCCATGTTCTCCAGGGATGTGCCCTGACCCGCTGAGTTACCCCAGCATTTTCTGTCTTTCCTTGGTAAATTCCTTGTTTTTACAATACTGCTACCAGATACCAGGATTCTTCTTTCGAATTTGCCTACTATTGACAATAAGGTCCGGAATTAAAATTGGCCAGGTTTCTCTTCACCATCATCCCCATCACATTGCAAGAACTGACTCCATAGAACCATTTAACAATTACAGCACAGAAACAGGCCTTCTCGGCCCTTCCAGTTCATGCCGACCATTTATTTTCCCCTAGTCCCATTTACCTGGACTCAGACCATACCCCTCAATTCCCTCTCTGAGTAAAGAAGTCCCCCCTCATGTTACCCCTAAACCTCTGTCCCTTAATTCTCATGTCATGCCCTGTTGTTTGAATCTTCCCTACCCTCAATGGGAAAAGCTTATCCACGTCAACTCTGTCTATCCCTTTCATCATTTTAAATACCTAAATCAAGTCCCCCCTTAACCTTCTGCGCTCCAAAGAATAAAGACCCAACTTGTTCAACCTTTCTCTGTAACTTAGCTGCTGGAACCCAGGCAACATTCTAGTAAACCTCCTCTGTATTCACTCTATTTTGTTGACATCCTTCCTATAATTAGGCGACCAAAATTGTACACCATACTCCAGAATTGGTCTCACCAATGCCTTGTACAATTTTAACATTACCTCCCTACTCCTATATTCAATGCTCTGATTTAGCACACCAAAAGCTTTCTTTACCACCCTATCTACATGCAATTCCACCTTCAGGGAACTATGCACAGTTATTCCTAGATCCCTCTGTTCCACAGCATTCCTCAATTCCCTACCATTTACCATGTACGTCCTATTTTGATTTGTCCTGCCAAGATGTCGCACCTCGCACTTATCAGCATTAAATTCCATCTGCCATCTTTCAGCCCACTCTTCCAAATGGCCCAAATCTCTCCGTAGACTTTGAAAATCTACCTCATTATCCACAGCACCACCTATCTTAGTATCATCTACATACTTACTTATCCAATTTTCCACCCCATCATCTAGATCATTGATGTACATGACAAACAACAGTGGACCAACACAGATCCCTGAGACTCCACTCTAAGTTAAGATTGTTCTCATTATTACAAAAGTTGCCAGGCATTTAAGGACTGATTGAAATACATTTGAAGCACTTAGAAACAGAAATATAGAAAATGTGCAGGCGTTGGCCATTCAACCCTTTGAGCCAGCACCGCCATTCAATATGATCATGGCTGGTCATCCAAAATCAGTATCCCATTCCTGCTTTCTCCCCATATCGCTTGATTCCATTAACCGTAAGAGCTATATACATCTCTCTTGAAAACATCCAGTGAATTGGCTTCCACTGCCTTCTGTGACAAAGAATTCCACAGATTCACAACTCTCCGGGTGAAAATGTTTCTCCTCATCTCAGTTCCAAATGGCCTGCCCCTTATTCTTAAACTGTGATCCCTGGTTCTGGGCTCCCCCAACATTGAGAAAATATTTCATGCATCTAGCCTGTCCAATCCCTTAAAAATGTTATACGTTTCTATAAGATCCCCTCTCATCCTTCTAAATTTCAGTGAATATAAGCCCAGTCGATCCATTTTTTCATCATACGTCAGTCTCGCTATCCCAGGAAATAATCTGGTGAACTAAAGGGCCTGTCTCACCAGCATGCGATTCCATGCGGTGAGCGCGACCAAACCGGCAGCGGGGGCCGCACAGAGGTCGGGTGATCCCCGTACAGGGCCCATCCCACCAGCATGCGCCTGTATGCGGCAAACGTGACCAAACCGGCAGCAGGGGCCGCGCGGAGGTCGGGTGAGTAGCACAACGTGGCGCAAGTGAGGCGAAGTTGGAGCGAAGTCTTAAAGGTAAGTTCGCCAGGACAGAGAGGGACCCACAGAGAGGGCCACGGAGCCACACACAGAGAGGGTCACGGAGGCACGACGTTGAGGCGGTCAAGCCGACAATCCGTTGCTGCGCGGAATTTTTGAACACTGTCTGTTTTTTCGGAGCCCCGTGCGATGTCGGGACGAACTCCGCACAATTCTGCACGGCTCCGGCGATCGAAGTGGGACCGACACCGCGACGCCGGACGGCTCAAGCGACCACGTTAGGTCGCACTCATCGCATGGAGTTGCATGCTGGTGAGACTGGCCATTAACGCTGCACTCCCCCAATAGCAAGAATGTCCTTCCTCAAATCAAATGAATATTTACTAGACCGGTACTCAAAAAGGTATGGGTTGTTCTATAACAAATGAGAAGGCAAGCAAGGTGTGCACTTGCTGGAGTTTAGAAGAGTGAGAAGGAAAATTATTGAAACATATAGGGTTCTGAGGTGTATTGAAGGTGCATGCTGAGAGAATGGTGGGGAATGCTGGAGAATCTGGAATGATAAATAATTGCATAAAAATTAAGGGGGTCTTATTTAAGACAGTGGAGATGTTTTTTTCTTTATCAAAAGGTTTTGTGTATTTTGAACTCCCTTCTAAAATTGGTTGGTGGAAGGAGAGAGCCTTTGCATATTTTTAATGCAGAGTTAAATTGATTCCTGAAATGCAAGGAGCAGTAAAGTTGCCACAGGTAGATGGGAATACAAAATCAAGGTTACAATCGTCCGTAACCTTATTAAATGGTGAAGGGATGGATGGGTAATGCTAGTCCTAATTTGTTTGTTTGAGAACATCTATCAATCACCCTCTAACACTTAATAGCATTGCCATCACTGAACCCCACACTATCAATATTCTGGGGGTTAGCATTGACCAGAAACAGAACTGGAGTAGCCATTTCCACAATGTGGCTACGAGAGATCAGAGGTTAGGAATTCAGTGATGATTAACTCACCTTTTAACTCCCTAAAGCATATCCATTATCTATAAGGTTTAATTCAAGGGTGTGATGCAATACTCTCAATTTGCCTGCACAAGTGTAACTTCAACAACATTTAAGAGGCTTGACACCATACTGGACACAACCAATTTTGTCTTGGAAATTATTACCAATCGTTCACTGCTGCTGGATCAAAATCCTGGAACTCTACATTCAGGACTACAGCTGTTCAAGAAAGCAGGTTATTGTTACCTATTCAAGGACAATTAAATGCTTGCAGCCTATGAGTTCCACATCCCTTGAATGAATAAAAATAAATTGATTTAGAAAGAGCTCATATCTGGGATGGTAACATTGGTCCTTCATTCTCTTTTGGCACTGTGGCATCGGACACAGTGGAGGTACTCAATGTTATTACAACTGGCAGATATTCCCATGGAGATGTGAGCCTCAATATGTTAATCCCATCCTAAACTTTGGACTAAACTGCAAAGTCTCTGTGAAATAAAGGGGCGCAATTTTGGAAGGGCTATGATTTTCAAGATCGTGAGATCATACGATCATGTGATAGTTGCAGAATTTGGCTATTTAGCCATCAAGTCTATGCCACCATTCAATCATGGCTGATCTATACCTCCCTCCTAACTCTATTCTCCTACTTTCTCCCCATAATCTCAGACACCTGTACTAATCAAGAATCTATCTATCTCTGCCTTAAATATATCCACTGATCTGGCCTCCACAGCCTTCTATGGCAAATAATTCCACAGGTTCACCACCATCTGACTAAAGGAATTCCACCTCTCTCTCCTTCCTAAAAGAACATCCTTTAATTCTGAGGCAATGACCTCTAGTATTAGACTCACCCACTAGTGGAAACATCCTCTCCACATCCACTCTATCCAATCCTATTAGTATTCTATACGTTTCAATGAGGCCCCCCCTCATTCCTCAGCGAGTACAGGCCCAGTACCATCAAACGTTCATCATATGTTAACCTACTTGTTCCTGTGATCATTCTTGTGAACATCCTCTGGAGCCTCTCCACAGCTAGCACATGCTTCCTCAGATATTTTCTGACAATATTCTCCCAATATTGCTCATAATATTCCAAATGCGGCCTGACCAGCACCTTATAGAGCCTCCACATTACAAGCCCTCTCAAAATAAATGCTAGAATTGTGTTTACTTTCTTTACTACCGATTCGACTTGCAGATTAGCTTTTTGGGAATCCTGCACCAGCACTCCCAGGTCCCTTTGTACCTCTGATTTCTGGATTCTCTCCCCATTTAGAAAATAATCTATGCCTTTATTCTTACTACCAAAATGCATGACTCCACACATTGCTGCACTATATTCCATCTGCTACTTCACTTAGGCTAAAGGAATCAATGGATATGGGGAAAAAGCAGGAACAAGATACTGATTTTAGATGAGCAGCCATGATCATATTGAATTGCATTGCTGGCTTAAAGGGCGAATGGCCCACTCCTGCACCTATTTTTCTATGTTTCTATGCCCACTCTCTCAATCTATCCAAGTCCTTCTGCAGAGTCTCTGCTTTCTCTACACTATCTGACTTCACCTATTTTTGTATTTTCGCAAACGGCCACATTCCCCTCATCCAGATCATCTTTCAGTATTGTTCAATTTTTCATATTTTTCTTCCACTTATTTCTGACCACGATTATCTTATTTCTGAAGCTGAAACTTCAAAAACTGCTTTTAAATAGATTTTGACTGTTTTTATTAAACAAATAATATCTTTAAAGTAGAAAGTTTAAGTCACGTTACTTTCTTTGAGAGCATATTAATTGGCGTGAAAAATGATCATCTGATAGTGGAAATCTGTATATATATGTATATATATTGGATGTTTCATATCATATAACTCAGCCCTTATTAAGAAGCAATAGAGAAAACTTTATTCATGCATTTATTTCTGCAGGCAATGGAAAATCAAATCAATCCAGATGGTGGGCACAAATTGTGCGATTTTATCCTCTGGCCTTCATTACACAATAGAATGTCAGCCAACAGAGCACAAAGTATGCTTGTGCAGCTCTGGAACCATAAAATTATATTCTGCAAAGCATGCCAGAACTTTTCCTGTAGTTTACTGTAAAACCTCGGAAAAAGCTGAAGCTTTATGAGTCACTGCAAAAGCCTCTAACTTGGAAGATGTCCACTTAACTGAAAATGTTAACATTTGCACTCAAGACTTTTACTCGCTCTGCTCTATTCTAGCATTTTAGAACAACATGC
Organism: Raja brachyura; assembly: GCA_963514005.1. Next base: position 27,196,607 of record OY740782.1, on the reverse strand, counting down.
CTATTGATCCTTGTTTTCATCCTTGCCACATCTCAAATGGTATGTTCTCTACATTAACAAAATATGTTTGTATTCATGTTATCACTTTATTTCAGGCAGCTGGGGCTAATGCTCACTAAGAAAAATGACTGATGGTACGGTACCTATTTCTTCAACTAGAAAAGATAATTTAGATAAGTAAAGCCAGAGCTACTGGTTTTCTTGGGAGCATAGCCACAAACTGTTCAGTTATTCTGTGCGGAAGCAGTTTTCCTAGTACCATACCCTTTATGCTCAGTTTATTACATTGCCGACAGCTGCTTTGGAATAAATCAGAGAATTACTGATTTCATGTTTTTGATACAAAATCATAAAGCTGGCATGTGCATATTAGTTGTGCCAACAAAATATTTATTCCAATGCAAATTAGAAACTACGATCAATGCTTCCTTTGTTGCAGAAGACACCAGTACAACCATTACAGACTCATTGTCCTTATATCTTCCAGTTAGTCATGATATTTCAGGAAGTTCTCCACTTCAATTGTATGGGACTATTGTATATTCCAAAATTAGATTTTAATATTTCATTTTGATTCACATCCTCTTGGCTTGCAATTACTTGAGAGATACTGCGAAAATTAAAAAAATGATCGCTATTTTTTGAAAATAAGGAAATTTAATTAATCCTCTTCTATGGAAAATTTATTTTAGTATTGCAAAATATGTAGCTTTGCTTCTGTTAATTACATTATTAATAATGCTCGATTTTCCATGGGAAGAGACTTGAAGTTTGTCAGGATATTTACAAAAAGATCATCAGAATGGCTTCCATAAAGCTTTATAAATGAGAATAAGGCTATCAAAAGCAAAATTGAGAGTTATGGACTCCACCTTGTGCCTCACCCTTCCAGTCTAGTTCTGATGATTAATGCACAGTTTGTGCAAATCCTAATAATAGCTTGGAAAACAATTTTGTCAGTTTCCTCCCAAGGGAACTAAATAAAATGCAATTCTGAAAATACTCCATATAGGGCTCCAAAACCAGTGAAAAGAATGGAATGCCATCCAACTGGCAATTCTATGTTCTCTCAAAGCAATTTGATAGTTTGTTTTAAAATACACGTTTTAGGAACCTACCGACGACCGGTGTTGGAGTATGGATTCAGAGCCTGATCACCATTCTTTCTATTTCTAATAAATTTTAAGTAATTGATTATTAAATTATAAATATAAATTGAACTTGTTATAAATTGATCGCATTTGTACTCAGAGTGTAGTCCATATCTGGAATGAGCTGGGAAGAGAGTTAGAGAAGGACCTTTTCACACGTTTCTTAACTGGAGGAAGCAGAGTTGCTAACAGCGTTTACGTGCGTCTGGATAAGCACTTGAATGACCTAGACATTGAAGGCAACAGGCTACATGCTGGAAACTGGGATTAATACAGATGAGTGTTCACTGGTCAGCATGGAAGCGATGGGCTGAATGGCCTGCTTCCACTTGGTCTCTGATCTTTAACTTTCACATCAGCATACACATGTGTGGAAGTCTCAGTGTTGCCATTAGGTATTGGGATCCCAACCATTTTGCCATCATTTCGCCATAAAATTCAGACTAATTGTGTCTTCATCTCTACCCAATTCTGCCGATTGGTTAATGAAGGAAATCCACATTAGGCAGGAAATGGATAGACTCATTGGACTGAAGGCTGATAAATCCCCAGGGCCTGATGGTCTGCATCCCTGGGTACTTATGGAAGTGGCTCTAGAAATCGTGGATGCATTGGTGATAATTTTCCAATGTACTATAGACTCAGGATCAGTTCCTGTGGATTGGAGGGTAGCTAATGTTATCCCACTTTTTAAGAAAGGCGGGAGAAAGAAAACAGGGAATTATAGACCAGTTAGCCTGACATCGGTGGTGGGGAAGATGCTGGAGTGAATCATAAAAGATGAGATAGCCAATCATTTGACAATAGACAATAGGTGCAGGAGTAGGCCATTCGTCCCTTTGAGCAAGCACCGCCATTCAATGTGATCATGGCTGATCATCCCCAATCAGTACCCCGTTCCTGACTTCTCCCCATATCCCTTGACTCCGCTATTTTTAAGAGCCCGATCTTGCTCTCTCTTGAAAGCTTCCAGAGAATCCACCTCCACCGCCCTCTGAGGCAGAGAATTCCACACTCACCACTCTCTGTGAGAAAAAGTGTTTCCTCGTCTCTGTTCTAAATGGCTTACTCCTTATTCTTAATCTGTGGCCCCTGGTTCTGGACTCCCCCAACATTGGGAACATGTTTCCTGCCTCTAGCGTGTCCAAACCCTTAACAATCTTATGTTTCATTGAGATCCCCTCTCATCCTTCTAAACTCCAGAGTGTACAAGCCCAGCTGCTCCATTAGCCAGTGAGCATACAGGAATGTCATCACCTGCAAATTTCCCATCAAGTAACACACCTATTCTTACACTACAGCTCTGCCAAGCTCATCTCCAATCTCATGGAACATGGAGTCAGCACTCCACTCAGCAACAGGATCATCGACTTCCTAAACTAACAGACCATAATCACTGAAGATAGAGAACAAATCATCCTTTCTGATATTCACATGGGCCCTGCAAGGATGTGTTCTCAGCCCCAACTATACTCCGCACACACTTATGACTGTGCAGCTGAATCCAAATCCAACTCAATTTACAAGCTCACAGACAACACCGCCATAGTGGGCCAGACATTAAATAATGATAAGACGGAATACAGAAAGAAAGTTAAGAACCTCGTGACCTGGTAGCACAATACCTCTCCATTAATGTTAGCATGACATAGGAGATTGTAATTAACCTCATGAAGCGAGGCAGTACACATACCCTGGTATACATTAATGGCACCAATGTAGAGATAGTTGAAAGCTTCAAGTTTTTGGAATAAATATCACCAGCAAATTGTCCTGGACCAGCCACGTCAAAGTCATGGCCAAAAAAGCACGTCAACACATCTTCTTCCTTAGAAGGCTTAGAAAGTTAGGCATGTTCCCAACAACCTTCACTAACTTCTACAGATGTTCTGTAGAAAGCATTTTATCAGGATGCACCGCAGCATGGTTTTGGAACAGTTCCATCCAAGACAGCAAGAAATTGCAGAAAGTTGTACACGTAACCCAGACCATCACGCAAAAAAAAATCTCCTTTCCATGGACTCTATCTATACTGCATGCTGCCTTGACGAGGCCATCAGCATAATCAAGAACCAGTCTCACTCTAGTCTCCATAATCAAGAACCAGTCTCACTCTCACTCCATGTTCTCCCCTCTCCTATCTAGCAAGAGGAAGATAAGTTTAAAAACACATAGCTCCAAATTCAGGGACAGTTTCCTCCTAGTTGTTTAGTTGCAACTAAAACTGTTCTTGCACCAGCTAGAGTGCGGTCTTGACCTTCCATTTACTTAAATGGAGGCCTTTGCACTATCTTTAATTAGACTTTATCTTGCACTAAATTATATACACTATATCCTGCATCTGTACACTGTGAATGGGTTGATTGTAATCTTGTAAAGTCCTTTCATTGACTGGAGATTTGGCTCATTCACACAACCAAAAAAGCTTTTCATTCTACCTCAGTACACATGACAATATTAAACAAAAACATAATTCGGATTTGGTAATTCATTGCTTTTCCTGCATTGCAATTTTTTAAGAGAACATGTTACAGCAGTTCCTTGACTGGTAGCTAAAGGACGCCATCTCAAGAACAATTAGTATGGGCATTATGTGCAGGGCTTGCCAACAACACCTGTATCTTAGGTAGAGGTAGAAATCTCCCGTTCTCATTGTACGTTGAAAAACAACACTATAACAGACAATGTACCTGTTGAAGCGTCAAGGGAATCATACATTGCCAGGAATCCCTCTGTTGGTGTGTTTGAATCAGACACATAAAGCAGGCTCATTGAGTTGCCACTGCTGGTTAGAGATGGAGGGACAGACCAACCACAGTATCTATAAGTGAAATAAATGTTTACGGTTGCTATGAAAAATAATATTCACAGACATTAAGAGCACAGAGGAGGCCATTTCAAAACAGCGCAAAGATTCAATTTTTGTGGACGATAAACAGGATGTGGAGGCACACTCGAACAAAATTATGTTACATAACAAATCATGTTTTTAAGTCTGGCAAAGCTGCTGTGAGAAACAGTTCCAGACAATTCAGGCTCTTTACCCAAAGGGAGACATTTGGAATCCAGATTCACATTTATAGGACATGGATCTTGTCCAATGTTAACAAGATAGCTGCGAATTAATTAAAAAGAATCAGTCGGCCTGACTTTCTCAAAAATAGTTCTTATTGCTACCAATGACCTTGACAAAAATAGAAAAAGACAAAACAAATGTTTATATAGTTGTCACGTTACATCATCTGCTGAAGTTCCTTGCAGGTGACTATTACTGGGTAATTATGAAGGTTGTTTTACTCTTTGTGTGCGTGTGTGTGTGCCTGTGCGTGTGTATGCACATGCATATGTGCGTGTTGATAGCCACAAGAGATCGGGTATCATTTGCTAATCCAGAATAAAATAAAATTCCACCTCATGAGAGGAATTTATAATAATAAAAATATTAATAATAGTATAGGGCCTGTCCCTGACTTTTTCGGCGACTGCTGGCACACGTCATATGTCACCAAAAATGTTGAAAATTCAGTGGCGACCAGAAAGACGCTACAACTCTTTGGGTGACTAGGAGACCTCTCACAACCATATAGGCGACCCCCTGGCGACCTCTCACAACCATACAGGCGACCCCCTGGCGACCTCTCACAGCCATACAGGTGACCCTCTTTCAACACCCCTCCTGGTGACACCCCAGATACCTGCGACATGTCGCCAGGGGTTGCCTGCATGGTCGTGAGAAGTCTCCTTGTCACCCAAGGAGTTGTAGCGTCTTTCTGGCTGCCGCTGAATTTTCAACATGTTGAAAATTTTTGCCGACCTATGACGGGAGCCGGCAGTTGCCGAAAAAGGCGTGTAAGTGGGACAGGCCCTTTAGGCGTATTATTTTCTGTCGATTTTCACACTCTCCTTCCATTACAGTATACATTGATGCTGACCTCCACTGTCCAAGATAGAGACCTTGCTTGCCCAAATTCATGAGAACTCTATATACAATTTGACCAGCTGGAATGTTCTTCTAAATAAAAATTGCTAAATCAATGGTTTGAAAACTCATGCAAATCCAAAAAATGAACAGATGATGCAGGTTTACCCTTTTACCTTTGGAATCTGTCATATCTACTTCATTGGTGACCCTCAGACTATCTTCGTTCAGACTTTGCTGGCATTGTTTTGCACTAAATGTTATTCCCCTATCACGTATCTATACACTGTATATGGCTCGATTGTAATAATGTATTGTCTTCCCGCTGACTGGATAGCACGCGACAATAGCTTTTCACTGTAGTTCAGTACACGTGACAATAAACGAAACTAAGTATTAATTAATGGCAGTGTAATAAATAAGGGAATCTGACTACATTCTTTGGAAATTTATTACACATTAATCCTGCTAATTTTTTTTCAGACAAGCCTAACAATACTGGATCCTTTGGAAACTTGACACGTTAAAATAACTATTAACAAACAGAAAATGCAAATGTTATAACCTCTTACCTTCCTATTAGTCTGCCATGGTTAACATGATTATCATACACTTCAATATATTCCTTGCTGCAGTTCATGACATCCATGTTCAAGGAGATGAATGTTAAATGGATAACATGTCCAGCCTGAACCGAGATATACCAGATACATTTTCCATCATGTGGATATCCTCCAGAATGTCCAGGACTAGCAATGGTACCTACTGATTGTGTCAAAACCTCACTACATCCTGCAAAGAAAATCATTTTTTCACCAACCGTTTGATACAAGAAGAAAGCCTGAGTGAAAAATTAAATACATCTTTTTACTGTTGTCAATTCTGTTCATTATATATAACATTTAAAAATATATTTCATTGATGAGTTAATAGCAAAATGCAATTCATTATTCAACTCAGATTAAAGCAAATTCTTAGCAGATTTCAAGATATATATTTTATGATATAAATTAAATATATTTATTAATATGTGCATTTAAATACAATCCAAGGAGTGTTGTGGATTATAAATCCATCAGTATTATTCCTTTGATCACTCAAGGTGAATGCAAAAATGCCCTTCCCAGACCAAGCAATGGAGCAATATGGAAATTGTTAATGTTAATGTTTTTTCAAATAAATGAATTTGATGACAAATTTGCTTTGAAGATGCACCTGCACCAGGGAATAAAACTAAGGAATTGTCACAACTCTTCTATGAAGACAATAATCTCTGAGGTCAACAACAATTAAAATTTGATCAAACATATATATATAGAACACAAAGAGCTATATTAACTCGGCGGGTCAGGCAGCATCTATTAAGGACATGAAAAGGAGACATTTCGGGTCAGGTCCCTTCTTCAGTCTTTGTGTTTTATGCAAGATTCCAACAATGCTGGAATTCATACTGGAATTGTGTACCACATTTGAAAGTCATTTATACAGGTACATGGATGGGAAAGATTTAGAGGAACACGGTCCAAATGCAGGCAGGTAGAACTAGTGTAGATGGGGCATCTTGATCGGCATGGTAATGTTGGGCTGAAGGTTCTGTTTCTGTGCTGTATGAGTCTATGACTGTACCTGCAGTTCCTTGTGTCGACAAACTATTATATGGTTGATTCAGAAGTCAATGTATTTTTCTTATGCTTTTTTTTAAATTCTCTGGCTGTGGGCTTTATGAACTAGTATTTATCACACAAAATAAGTTACTTTTCAAGCATTAAAAATTAAACATGTAAAGTGAGTCTGGTGACTCTGGAGATCATTATGGGCCAAAGCAGCAAAGCATTCACCAGTTTGCATGGCCATTTTTTCTGTGGGCAACACAGAACTTGCCAGATTTTTGAATACCCATAAATGTCAACATGCAATCTGAATTTATCAACCTCTGGATTATTTTGCCACTGACAGGAGTAGGATACGACATATAGAAAATAGGCGCAGGAGGAGAACATTTGGCCCTTTGAGCCTGCACCACCAATATATGTGCAATTGTACGGGTTTCTCCATTGAGGCTTGGTCCCAGTAAGGCCATTATTACAAGAAGAGTCTTACAATTTTGTAGGTAAAATGCTGATTAAGAAAAAAATACATGGATATATGCAGCACAAAGTAATTTCAAAACACCTTTCTTTGCTGATTCATACTCTGCTCGAAATCCATTGTTAACCTCATAAGAAACCATCTTAAACTTGATGTACATGGATGGCTGTATTGACCATACTCTAGGTGGAAGTACTGCACCACAATATTTTCCAATGAGTGGAGAGTCTTCAAAAGCACCATCTCTGATCTGAAAATGAATAGATTCCTTTCAATCAAGGAACAGGCTTTATCAATAGGAACAAATACAACAGTTTTCTATGTATTTAGGAAAATTAAGAAGCTAAGAATCAGAGCGGAAGGTCATTCTGTCCTTTGTCCATGCGGCTCCATGATAAAAATCGTGGCCTATCTTTTACACCAGCATAACTTTTCTGCCTGTTGAGTTGACAGTGCAAAATATTTATTCGCCTCTTGCTGAAAAAATGTCTTATCTTTCTGGAATGGCCAGGCCCTTATCTGGAGACTGTAAACTCTGGGTCTAAAGATGTCAGCAAAATATATCTCAAACCTACATCCAATTTGTCAAACCACTTAAAACATTGTATGTTTGATTTAAATTAAGGATATTGGAAATGCCGCAAATTATAAGAACATTTGTAGGTGTACAATATGTCCAACTTAAAAGCATACATATAGTGCATTCAGAAAGTATTCAGACCCCTTCACATTTTCCCACATTTTGTTACTTTGCAGCCTTATTCTAAAATTGATTATATTATTATCTTTTTTTATCATCATTCTACACACAATACCCCATAATAAAAAAAATGAAAGCAGGTGTACAGAAATTTTTGCAAAGTAATTAAAAATAAATAATTGAAATATTACATTTACATAAGTATTCAAACCCTTTGCTATGACACTCAAAATTGAGCTTATGTGCATCCTGTTTTCATTGATTATCCTTGAGATGTTTCTACAACTTGATTGGAGTTTGCCAGTGGTAAATTAAATTGTTGTAAATGATTTGGAAAAATACACACCTCTCTATATAAGGTCCAACAGTTGACAGTGCATGTGAGAGCAAAAACCAAGCCATGAAGACAAAGGAATTGTCTGTAGACCGCCGAGACAGGATTGTGTAGAGACACAGATCTGGGGAAGGGCATAAAACAATTTCTGCAGCATTGCAGGTCCCGAAGAGCACAGTGGCCTCCGTCATTCTTAAATGGAAGAACTTTGGAACTCCAGGACTCTTCATAGAGCTGGCTGCCCGACCAAAGAGAGCAATCGAGGGAGAAGGACCTTGGTCAGAGAGGTGACCAAAAACTGATTTGGTCATTCTGACAGAGAGATGGTCATTCTGACAGAGCTCCAGTTCCTCTGTGGAGATGGAAGAACCTTCCAGAAGGACAACTATATCTGCCGCACTCCACCAATCAGGCCTTTATGGTAGAGTGGCCAGACGGAAGCCACTCCAGTAAAAGCCACATAGCCCGCTTGGAGTTTGCCAAAAGGCAGCTAAACAAGATTCTCTGGTCTGATAAATGTAAGATTGAACTCTTTGGCCTGAATGCCAAGCGTCACGTCTGGAGCAAACCAGGGACCGCTCATCACCTGGCCAATACCATACCATGGTGGTAGCAGCATCATGCTGTGGGGATGTTTTTCAGTGGCAGGAACTGGGAGACTAGTCAGTATTGAGGGAAAGATGAACGGAGCAAAGTACAAAGAAATCCTTGATGAAAACCTGCCCCAGAGCGTTCAGGCCCTCAGACTGTGGCGGAGGTTCACCTTCCAACAGGACAACGACCCCAAGCACACAGCCAAGACAATGCAAAGTGGCTTTGTGACAAGTTTGTGAATGTTCTTGAGTGGCCGGGTAAGAGCCCGGACTTGAACCCGATCGAACGTCTCTGAGGGACCAGAAAATAGCTGTGATTTGACACTTCCCATCCAACCTGACAGAGCTTGAGAGGATCTGCAGAGAAGAATGGGAGAAATTACCCAAATACAGGTGTGCATCAAACCTAAGACTTGAGGCTGTAATCGCTGACAAAGGTGCCTCAACAAAGTACTGAGTAAAGGGTCTGAATACATATGTAAATGTAATATTTCAGTTATTTATTTTTAATTACTTTGCAAATATTTCTAAACACCTTTTTAAGCTTTTTTATTATGGGGTATTGTGTGTAGATTGATGATTTAAAAAAAAAAAAATCAATTTTACAATAAGGCTGTAACGTACCCAAATGTGGAAAAAGTGAACAGGTCTGAATACACTGTACTCAGAAGCAATGGGAAAATAGGCCAATATAGAGTAGGTAGCTTAAAGAACATGTTAGTGGGGGCAATTGATAGATTTAGGAATTGTTTAGACTATAAGGTATACTTAGTTGGAATAAAGATAAACATAGAATATTGGAAACCAGACTAAGGGAAATAAAACTAATCATGAAATAAAAGTATTCTTCATTGCACCTAATTGGCAGACAAATAGGAGGATATCCTTTTTAATTAATGAAGAGGATGTTGAAGGTTACTCTAAGAGTGAGAAAACAAGGATGAATGATTACAAAGAAACATTGATAAGTGATGAATTATTTCAAAAATGCAATATTTGCATGTAACCATTGAAACACAGAATATACAAGGCTTTCAAATACTTTAGGTTCTCGGAGCATTTCCCAGTGCATACTGTTAAGGCCACGTATAGACTGACTTATTTGAGAAACCCACCACCTCTCTGCGAGATGTTCTTTGTGCCTTCCCAATCTGAGCCATAATTGAGAGGGAGAATGGGCCCCAAGTGAAAGCTAGATTCAGGGTGCACACAATTTCCTCTAACAATCAACATTAATTATTTCTTAAACTCAAGATAATGCTGATCTGGTCGGTTTAATCTCTCCTCACGTGACAAGCTACATTGTATAGGAAGCAACTGCAGATGCTTTTCAGGCAGCATCTCTGGAGAAAAGGAATAGGCAACGTTTCAGGCCAGAACCCTTCTTCACACGGCTAAATTCTCGCATTCTCAGGAATCCACCTTCACGGCATTCCTTCTATCTATAGTCTATATTCATCCTGAGGTGGGGAAACAAGATATGTACACAACAGTCTAAGTGCAACCTCTCCAGGAAGCCAGAAAACTAGAACAAGTCATTTCTACACCTACAATGAAATATTTTTGCAATGAAAGCAACCAAGCAACCTATACGTAAGCTTGTAGTGTTCTGTGTGCAAAAAATATCTAAGACCCTCTTAACCACAACCCCATTCAAGTTCTCACCATTTAAACAGAATTTGTTTATTTTTAATTTATTCTATCACGTTCTTAATTACATATAGACTGGCAGGTGCCTGGAACTTTACATCATGTTCAGCACAGCTATTGTGGACAGAAGGGCCTGTTTCTGTGCTGTACTCTTCTATGTTCAATGTGCCAAAATTTAATGACCTCAAATTCCATCGCTTGTTAAGAACCTGTGCCTTTGTTTAAGAAGGCTGCAAGAGTAAGTGTGAGAGCTATAGACGGTCGTGGTGGTGGCTACGTTATCAGAGGGGATTGAGAGATAGGATCTAAATATGTAAAGGCACAGCTTGTGTGTGGGAAATCATCGATAAGCTGGATGAAATCAGAGCGTGGAATTGCTCAGGGGACAGGAAAATTACAGCCAATACAGAAACATGGCTGAGAGAATGGCCAGACTGGCAGCTCAATGTTCAATGTTCCAGCCCAAAGAAGTGATAGAAGTACAGATAAGAGGTGAAATGTAATTGTGGATGGATGGAAATGTGCAATTACAACAAATCACTCATGATTTAATTAAATTGTGGAGTAAGTTTGAAGAGCCAAGTGGCCTACTCCTGCTATGAATTTGTAAAGCCTGTCTATTTTCAGTATTCTTTGTTTTTATTTCACATTTCCAACAAAAGCAGATAATTGCTTTTTCTTTGCAGACAAGGTATAAGGCAAAACTCACATAAAATCCTTTCCACGGTATGTTTCACTTCCAAATGTTACTCAATGTAATGTTCAATTGGTACCAATTTCAAAATGAAAATATCTTACTATTGCTTTAAGAAAGTGCTGGAAGGATACTTACTAATCAAACACAAACAGTTTAACAAAATATATAACTCTCGTACCTCTATGTAGTCATGGCTGCAGTTTACAACTTTCTCAGTATCAAAGGAGATTAACTTGAGGGTCACAATATATCCTTCTGATTGGGTGATAACCCATTCACAGCTTCTGTCATGTGGGTATGGATTGGGATAATAAGGAGACTGAATCACTCCTTTGCCATGAAGAATGCCACCACATGCTGTTAAAAAGCAATAGGAAGAAATTTCAATAATGAAAAAGTGGATGGTTAATGAAATAAACATTGCAACTGGATATGGTTTTCAGGCTTACTTGCCCTAGTGCCTCGATAGGTTACACACTGTTATTCGATGGAATTTACCATATATTTATAACCATAAACTTCTATACTTCGAACCATATACATATTTTTTATAAACATCATATGGTTCATTTACCATATCACTATCTTTTTAATGTTTAATGTTCTCCATGTTGTTATCAGTGAGTCCCCTTTTTCCTCTTGTGTACACTGAAAAAACGCCTTGAATGAATACATTTCACGATTGCTCACAGTGCATGTCTGAAGAAGGGTACTGACACTAAAAGTCTCCAATACATTTTCTCCAGAGATACTGCCAGACCCGCTAAGTTACTCTTTGTGTTTTGCACATTGAACAAATGTGTGCAGTCAATATATGCAGTCAATCTGGTCCTGCACTTCATCCTCCAGCACCTAGACCGCCAGGGGACCTATGCAAGGATTTTGTTTGTTGATTTTAGCTCTGCATTCAACACCATTGTGCCAGAGCTACCACACTCCAAACGTTCCGAGTTGACGGTGCCTGTACCCTCTGTCGATGGATCACCAGCTTCCTGACAGACAGGAAGCAGCATGTGAGGCTGGGAAAGGACATCTCGGACCCGAAAACCCTCAGCATAGGGGCATCGCAAGGCTGCGTCCTCTCCCCTCTCCTCTACTGTCTCTACACCAATGACTGCACCTCCAGTGACTCCTCTGTCAAGCTTCTCAAGTTTGTGGATGACACAATCCTGGTCGGACTGATCCAGGATGGAGAGGAATCTGCCTACAGACAGGCTGTATGATCGTGAGAGGTCTCCTATGGTCGTGAGAGGTCGTCAAAGAGTCGTAGCATCTTTCTGGTTGCTGCTGAATTTTCAACATATTGAACATTTCGGCGACCTATCACGGGTGCCGGCAGTCACCTGTAAAGGTTGTGTAAGTGGGACAGGCCATATAGGATTTCTGCTTGCAAAACAAACTGTCCTGCAAGCATAAATCCTAGAGTGCTTCAAGTAATTCTGTATGCTGCACTGTTTGCAGCCTTTTCCAAGTAAAGGGCCTGTCCCACTTTCACGACCTAATTCACAAACTTTTTTACTCGTGGACATTTTTCGTCATGTTAGAAAAAACGCCCTGACCTACTTGATGCCACGAGTACCCACGACTAGCATCACGGCCTGCTATGACCTACCTACGTGACAACCATGCTGCGAGTACGTCAAGAGCAAACTCGGCAGAGGTCGTGAATTAGGTTGTGAAAGTGGCACAGACCCTTAAATCAAGGGAGATTATTTGACCTGATTATTTCACAAAATAATCTCATGATTAAACATTCTGAAAATGAACAATTTAATACATGGATTGAAGAATATTTTAATAGTTAATTAGACAGTTTTTAAGAGTAACTTGAAATAATCTGAATTCTGGTGTAGATGGTAACAGAACAGCATATGAGGAACCTCTTGTGATGAACATTAGACCATAGTCATACAGAACAAAAACATACCCTTCGGCCCAACTCTTCCAAGCCGACCAAAATGCCCAAGGTAATCAAATCCCAGTTCCATGGAACCATCCAAATATCAGTTCTACTTCAGCAAGCAGTTTGTTCTTTATACCTCTGTGTGACAATAGAGTCCCTCACATCCCTTTTAAATCTTTCCCCCCTCACTTTTAACCTATGCCCTGTAATTCTTGATTCCCCTATCCTGGGAAAAAGGCTCTATTAATTCACATTGTTTATTGTCCTCATGATTATAGAAGATCATCCCTCAGCTTCCCATGCTCCAAAGAATAAAATACAAGCTATCTCTATAGCTCAGGCCCTTGGTTCCTGCCAAATCCTTGTCAATCTTTTCTGCACTATTTTCTACAGCAGGGTAACCAAAACCAAACATAATACCCCAAGTGTAACCTCACCAAATTTGTATAAATGTAAAATAACGTCCCAATTTCTGTTTCGGACTGAAGAAGCGTCTCGGCCCGAAACGCCACCTATTCCTTCTACCCAGAGATGCTGCCTGTCCCGCTGAGATACTCCTGCATTTTGTGTCTATCTTTGGTGTAAACAAGCATCTGCAGTCCCTTCCTACAAGTCCCAATTTCTATACTAAATTCCCTGACTTTTGAAAGCCAGCATGCCAAAGCCTTCTTCACTATCCTATTTACCTGCGATATGACTTTCAGGGAACTTTGTACTTGTACTCCTAGATCTAAACCGTAGCTTTCCTATACTTCTAAACTGAAGCAAAAGCGCATTCTTACCAACTTTATATACTGCCACAAAGCCTTTTTTGGCGACAGAGGTATGTGTTTTAAACTTAAGCCACAATTTGTTGCCTCTCGTGGTTATGGGTGCTGGGGCTTTGGAACCACAGAATCTACCAATTAGATGATCTGTCTCTGCTTCACCATCACGTACCTAAAATCAAAATAACATTTTGGAAAAGGATCAAGTTGAACATTTTGCTTTTTCAAGAGAATAATATATCACTGGGTTACTGGCACTGCAAGCAGGCTTCAGCAGTATGCAAAGGTGATGTAGCTCCTTTGGAATCTTTCTGGATGATTGACAAAGGACTGCAGAATGTCATGGGTGACAGAAACAGCATCTGTAAGATGGATTGGATCAGTAATTGTGATTACAACAGCAAAGAAGAAAATAATTTGCTGGTCTGCTGGTGAATTAATATGCTACATTTGTGAACAAGTGGATCACTCACAGATTGAACATTAAAGAATTATTGGAAACATACACTATGCTCTCTAAAAGGTAATAATATAGTAATATTTTCACCACGTGGTCTGTGAGGCATTGAAACTGGACAATACAAATAATATTTTCATGAAACCATGGTAGTATTTTAACTTAGAAATCTCTGTTACATTAGATATATTACTGTTAAAACACAAAGTACGTGCTAAAACACTAGGATAGGCACACAACCAAGAAAACCAATACCTATACAAGATACAAAGTAGTATCTAAACTACCAACACACTTATGCTCAAGGACAATAACTATCTTCATATTCAGTAATATGGCATCTACATATTAACAAACACACAAGCTAAATGTACCTGAACACAATCATTTGAGAAAATCATAACTGAAAGCTTAGTAGACTTGTACAATTCCTGTCTACAGATTTTAAGGTTTGTGTCCAGATCTTGAGTTCATCAAGGAAATTATAGGGACTTTGATGGTTGCGCTGTTTTCTTGAGATTGCAGGTGGTGTAAAAGCTCAATGAGTGCATGCCAGTTGATCTGTCCTGGGACAAGCACATTGGTGTAATCACAAAGAAAACCCATCAATACCTCCTTAGAGATTTGGTATATCATCGAATACTCTATTCCCGGTCCATCACCGGTATAAACGTTCGAATCATTGAAGGGACCTAGAGGAGGCACTGCCACTAAGAGGCAGCTAATATCCACACCACCCAGGCCACAATCTCATCTTGCTGCTGCCACTGGGAGTCTGAAAACCGTAACTTCCAACTTCAAGGGCAGCGTTTTCCCAGCAAATATCAGGCTCTTGAACCAAACTGCACAACTCTGATCACAAACCTACCTCAACAAAGATTTTGGTTGCACTACGCACGCTGGATTTTCACTATTATGGTCTGATTACCTAGTATCACTAACTATGGGGTGGAAGATTGCAACCTTCATGTGGTCCGCCCTGTTTCGACTAATGCAATCAACTCGACGTGCACAAACTGAAGTTCAAATAGAATCCTTTTTATCCATGCCTATCGTTCTGTTAATTTATCGTGTTGCACAGGGAGCCAAATGAAACGTAATTTCGTTTGGAACTGCATATATCAATATATTTCTAAATGACAATAGAGTTTGTTTGACTTTGACTTGACTTTGATAAGTTGTCCAACAACTTTAGGCTGTGCACGCCACACAAAAGAAGAAGATCATGAACTATTCATTTATTGTATATTTATTTATTGCATTATTGCATTAATGCACCAGTAAAGTTGCAGCAAGGAAGAATTTTATTTTTTTGTTCTGGTACATATGAAATTATTCTTGACCCGTAACTCATGAAATGTCACACTCCAGGTTGTCACTGGTTACTGTGCCAATTTACAAAGTTTGGGAAATTTCTTAATTTAAGTAAGGCTATAACGATGTCTTGAGAGCTCCCACTGAGAGATTGCAAATTATGGAAGGAGTATGCTCTTGGGAAGAGTACTGTCAGGGGCAACAAAAAAAAACTTGTCTTCCACCCACAACACACCCCTCCACATACATTTTGTGAGAGGGTCACACAAATATACTGAAGTAATTTGATCTTTCTTCAGAGATTCAACATCTGGTCACTGTGAAGGCTGAGGTTGTTGGAAATCACTGCATTGGCTTAATAACCTTGTATTTTAATATTCTTTCACAGCAAGGCCAGGGTTTATTACTTGCACGAACCCTGTTGGGAGCAGACAAAAGAAAGCATGTTCTCAGAGTTCTTGCGCTTTGTTAAAGTTCCAAAATGCCTTTTCTCTCACCCTTTAAAAAGTAAATATTATTAATTAGGCTTATCTGCTTTTCACTCTGTGGTGTTACCTTAGTGGAGAGGACTGCCAATCTAATGACCATCTGAGGACTTCAATGTTTACAGCTGAAATTATACTGCCGTTTCCTCTAGTTTGGCATCTTCGCTGTCCAACTCAAATCACACAGTAATGAAAGATTTTCATTGCAAGTTAAAAGGATGATCATAAGATGAATCAGTCAAGAGCAGCAGGAATGAGAATCCATAATCTGAGTGAAAGCAACTGTTCTAGGAAGGAGCTGCAGATGCTGGTTTAAACCAAAGCTAGACACAAAATGCTGGAGTAATGTTGAGTAAATCAGACATATTCACGGATCTGGTATAACAGTATTTATTGACTACAGCATGTTAGTTCAACCATGCTGCATCACCAACTAACAGCATGCGTCAGGTTGCGAATATACAAATGGTGTGGTAGTAGGTAGAGCTTATATTAATACTACATTGGTTAGTAAGTAATGTAACCAATCTACAAGTAACTTAGCGGGACAGGCAAAATCGCTGGATAGAGGAATGGGTAACATTTCGGGTCAAAACCCTTCTTCAGACTGAGTCAGGGGAGAAGGAGATACAGAGATAAGGAAGTGTAGGTTGTGAAATCAAGAGAAAGGGGATAGAGATCAAGGAAAATGTAGAATAGATAAAATGTAAACAAGTACAGTCAGACTAGTCAGAGAACTGGGAAGAGAGGAGGGATGTAGAGAGAGGGAAGCAAGGGTCACTTAAAGTTAGAGAAGTCAATATTCATATCACTGGGGTGTAAGCTGCCCAAGCGAAGTATATGGTGTTGTTCCACCAATTTGTGCTAGGCCTCACTCTGACAATGGAGGAGGCCCAAGACAGAAAAGTCAGTGTGGGAATGGGATGGGGACTTAAAGTGGTTTGCAATCATGAGATCAGGTAGGTTTAGGCGGACTGAGTGGAAATTTCTCATGTCCAAAACAATCACCGAGCCTTTATTTTGTCTCCTGGAACAGCGGATACAGTAGATGATGTTGGAGGAGGTACAAGTGAACCCCTGCCGCACCGGAAAAAATTGCTGGGATCCTTGGATGGTCAAGGAAGGGGGGAGGTATAGGGACAGATGTTACATCTCCTGTGTTTTCAGGGGAAGGTACCCGGGGAGGGATGGTTTGGGTGGGAAGGGACGAGTTAACCAGGGAGTTGCAGAGGGAATGGACTCTGCGGAAAGGGGTGGAGATGGGAAGATGTGGCTAGTGATGGGATCCCGTTGGAGGTGGGAAAAATACCAGAGGATTATGTCTGAAACGTCGCCTATTTCCTTCGCTCCATAGATACTGCCTCACCCGCTGAGTTTCTCCAGCATTTTTGTCTATGGGGGGGTTATGTGCTGTATGCGACGGCTGATGGGATGAAAGGTGAGGACTAGGGGGACTCTGTCCGTGTTGCGACTGGGAAGAGGGGGAGCAAGAGCAGAGCTGTGGGATATCGAGCAGACCCTAGTGAGGGCCTCATCTATGATGAAAGAGGGGAACCCTTGTTCTCTAAAGAATGAGGACATCTCAGATGTCCTGGTATGGAACACCTCATCTTGGGCGCAGATGTGGCGTAGATGGAGGAATTGGGAGTAGGGGATAGAGTCCCTACAGGAAGCAGGGTGGGAAGCAGGGTAGACTAGATAGCTGTGGCTGTCAGTGGGTTTATTATCAATGTCAGTCGATAGTCTATCTCCTGTGATGGAGGTGGTGAGATCAAGAAACGGTAGGGAGATGTCGGAGATGGTCCAAGAATTTGAGTGCAGGATGGAAATAGTAATGTTAATGAAGTCAGTGAGTTCTGGGTGCAGGAGGTGGAACCGATGCAGTCATCAATGTTACTCAAATTTACTTTTAAAAGTCCTTATTTTATCTGTTTGTTTTGTTGTTACCATCTCCCAGTTATCAATGATCTATTCTACATTTCCTTGAACTCTATCCGCTTTGTCTCGTTGTCACACCTTATACTAGGTATGTTACAAAACTTACCTTGAGCAGCGCTGCAGTTCTGCCGCTCCCCGTGTGCGTGACTTTGGCGCCTTTCAGAGGGGGGCGGGCTTAAAGTGCTGTTTTTCTACAGACTGGGCAAATCGATCCATGTCGGGCGATTTCGTTGCGGAAGTAAAATCGCTCCGACATTTCATTAATGAAGGCATTTTTAAATTACGCTAGATTATTTATTACCTAGAGTAATTTAAAAATCACCTTCAAAAGCCGTGAGCGCCGACAACGGGAAGGATTTTGCGTAGGGGAGAAAAAAAGGTACACAGTTTATTTTTATATTAAAAGTTGGTTTTTATGGAGGCTTTAATATATTTTCATGTTGCGAAATGGGGTCCAAAAAAAATGTATGAACCAACAGTATTTTTCCTCCCAACTTTATCGCAAACCGCAACGTTCCAATCCACCGCATTCCACTAAAACAAATCGCTAGTTGATTCAAATGGCCATTAATTTACAGGCATTAAACACTAAATTCCTTCCATTTGGCCCAGAAATTCATGAAAATGAGATTTTAAAATTATGTTATATTGTGGATGATTGTGTGAATGTTATTTGGACACTTAGGCAATTTAAAAAAAGTTTATCTTTTCTTAAGAAATGGATAGATGTTTAGATCTACTCATTGAATTTTGCAATTAGCTACAATAGATAACTAACTAATTATATGCTTTAATTTCAGGCCATCCAAGTAAGATTGTTTCATATTTGTTTCAGAATGCTTCAATCTATAATAACTGAAAATTTCATTGAGTTCTCTTAATTTTTTAAGAAAGTTATGGACTTTTAACGGTTCTAGATCACAGCTTTTGAGTTAAGTCAATTGAAAGGCAATGGGGAACAAGATGCTAATTTCCGAGTATGGAAATGGTCATAACTTTCTTAATACTGAAGATATGAAAGTGAATTAGGTGTCAAATTAATCTTCTTTTTATGCTTTATCTGATGGGATAAATTGCAGACTTGATTTTTAAAATCTCAAAATTTTGTAACATTGCTACTTATACTTCCTTATCTCTGCACCTCCATCTGCCCTGACTCAGTCTTAAGAAGGGTCTCAACCTGAAACGCTACCCATTCTTTCTATCCAGAAATCTTGCCTGTCCCGCTGAGTTACTCCAGCATTTTGTGTCTATCTGAGAGCAACTGTTTGTTATTTCTCCACTTACATCCCCTTAACTGAAGTACCCAGGATCCCTAAAGTCAAAAAAGTAAATGTTTCAAGTGGCAGCACGGTGGCATAGCGGTAGAGCGACTGCCTTACAGCACCAGTAATCTAGGTGCTAGTCTGTACGGAATTGTACGTTCTCCCCGTGACCTGTGTGGGTTTTCTCCGAGATCTTCAGTTTCCTCCCACACTCCAAAGATGTACAGGATTGTAGGTTAATTGGCTTGGTATAAATGTAAATGATCCCTAATGTGTGTAGGATAGTGCTAGTGAATGGGGATCATTGGTTGGTGCGGACTCGGTGGGCCAAAGGCTCTGTTTCCATAGGTTATCTCTCTACTAAACTAAACTTCAAAATATTATGTGGTGACCATGGGTATAATTTCCACATAAATGGGTGTGGTATGGATACAAGGGAGGATTTTGACATCTGCAAATTAAAGTTAAGGTTTACTCTTCGGTTGCAAAACACTCTGGATAATGTAGCAGCTGTAATAGAATCAGAAAGAAAATGTTTGAGAAGACTTCTGTGGGGGCTTTGGGAGCAGCAGTTCCCAATACCTCTATAGATATTTGGTTGAAACTTGGAGTACTACATTCAAATCTAGACACAAGAAAATACAGATGCTGGTTTGCAAAAAAACACATACCATGGTGGAGTAATGCAGCAGGCCAGGTAGCATCTTGGGAGAACATAGATAGTCGATGATTTGGATTGGAGGGTCCCAACCTCTTCCAACTCTCCCCCACTTGTTACAATCAGTCTGAAAAAGGCTCCCAACCTAAAACGTCACCTGTCCATGTTCTTCAGAGATGCTGCTTGACCCACTAAGTTACTCCAGCACTTTATGTCTTATTTTAATTACTATATCACAGGAAAGATGTTTTGTAAAAGGTGTGGAGATGATTTGTCAATGTATTGATCAGACTGATAGCATGAGATACACATAAATAAACCAAGTTACTTTCCTTGCAATGGAGAATGCTGAATGGAGATTTAAATTATGTGTATAAATTATGAGTACTGTAGAGTAAATAAATTCAGCCTATTTCCAAAAACATAGCAATCAAAATCAACAGAACAGACAGAGCAATTGCTGGGAGAAATTAGGAAACAATTTTGTAGATGGTTTTGCATGCAACCAATAACATAGTTACCTCAGTACCATTAACCCCGCCTAGTTAACATCAATCATAACGCCTTCCCCTTCCTGGATACGTTTCACTAGAAGAATGTAGCCAGTATTTGAGGATGTATGTAATACCTTGTGCTATCATTAAAATGTGTTGAACACTTTTAGAGTTTGTAAATTGCTTATTTACATGGTGTCAGAAGTGGGATATACTTGCGCCTACCTGTCCATCGGGTTTTATTTCTTTTATTTGATTTGTGCCTTTTGTGCTTTATCTCTCTGACCATGGCATCCTCGTGCAGAAAGCCCGCGCAGCTTGTCTTTGATGCTGATATTTCTGAGCGCTGGGCTACGTTTGAAATTGATTTCACCCACTTTGTCAACGTCGCTCACCGCAATGATCCTGACTCCCTCAAAGCCTCCCTCCTACTTAACCTTGTCGGACCTGATGCCATGAAGAGAGCCAGAACTTTCGTCTATGCTCCAGCGGTCCTGGACGACAACAACGTGGTGGTTACCCCTGCAGAATCTGCCAGTGACCCTGCTTGCCTGCTACGTAAGTTCAGGGAGATTTGTGACCTGCCCTCGAACCGCATTCTAGAGAGGGCACGGTTCTTTACAAGGAGACAGCTGCCGGAGGAACCTGTTGAATGTTTTATTGCCGATTTGCGTTATCTCGCCCAGCGGTGCCGTTTCGGTGACATGACAGACCAGCTCACTAGAGACATTTTAGTAACTGGCATGCGTGACCAGAAGCTGCGATGTGAGCTTCTTAGGGATCCGGATCTAACGTTAGAAATAGCCATGCATGCCTGCAGATTGTCTGAGGTCGTTGTATTGCCAGATGATCACCGGGACTTGGGAGATAAGTCTGTTCACCAGGCTGGATTTAGTAGAGCCC
The DNA here is from genome assembly GCA_963514005.1 of Raja brachyura. Next base: position 27,175,291 of record OY740782.1, on the reverse strand, counting down.
TGCCTCAGAGGGGAAACAATGCTTTTCTGCCGCGTGCCAACCCTGGTCCTCGCTGGCTGCCGACATCTTCGAGTGGCGTGGTAACCACTACCTTGTCCTGGTCGACTCGTACTCAAACTGGTTCGAGGTGGATTTGCTGACATCCCTCACGTCGGAGATGGTGATCCGGAAGCTGCGGAAACACTTCTCCACGTTTGGGTCCCCTGTCAGGCTGCAGACTGACAATGGCAGGCAGTTTACCAGCCGTGAGTTCAAAAGTTTTGCTGACAAATGGAATTTTGTGCATTTCACCAGCAGCCCGGAGTACCCACAGAGCAACGGCCTTGCTGAACGGGCCGTCCGCAGCGCCAAGCTTCTGATGGAACAAGCGAGACTGTCTAACTCTGATTTGTATTTGGATCTCCTGAACCTCAGGAATGTTTCCAGAGATCCGGCCATGGGGTCCCCTGTTCAGCGTCTGATGTCCAGAACAACCAGATCTACCATCCCGATTGCCCAGCGCCAGCTGAAACCTCGGGTGCTGGAGCCTGCCTCTGTGCAGAGGCGCATTCAAGAGAAACATGACAGCCAGCGGCGTTCCCACGATCGGTCGTGCAGACCGCTCGATCCTCTGTTGCCTGGACAGGTTGTTCGATTGCAAACCGCCAGTGGTCACTCCCGTCTGGCTACTGTGGTTGGGGTGGCCGACTCACCTCGTTCGTATCTGGTCGACTATGAGGGAACCATCTACCGTAGAAGCCGACAACACCTGCTTGCGGTTAATGAGCCGAAGCCGCAGGCCCCGGGCCCCTATGCCCCGCCGCTCTCATACCAGCAGCCGGCTCCTGTCCCAGCCAGCGTTCCCTGCATGCCTCGGGCCGGATCAGCAAGCCACCTGTTCGTTATGGCGATTCTGTTTAATTCTGTTGTAGTGACAACGGTCTGTTTCTTTTAAATTTTCTAAGGGGAAGGATGTAGATGGTTTTGCATGCAACCAATAACATAGTTACCTCAGTACCATTAACCCCGCCTAGTTAACATCAATCATAACGCCTTCCCCTTCCTGGATACGGTTCACTAGAAGAATGTAGCCAGTATTTGAGGATGTATGTAATACCTTGTGCTATCATTAAAATGTGTTGAACACTTTTAGAGTTTGTAAATTGCTTATTTACAAATTTTAAACCCAGAGGGTGAATGGGATCTATAACTCACTTACAGAAAGAATAACAGAGAAAGAAACTCTCTCATATTGAACAAAAGACATTTGGAAGAGTTAATGGGATGTCCCACTTGGGCGACGTAATGGCGAGTTTAGAAAAGTTTAGGAGAGTTTGAAAAAATTGTCATGTTGAAGACCTCCTTCGACTATGTAGAAGACCTCCTTCGACTATGTTGAAGACTAGCTTCGACTAGCTACGACTAACTTCAGGAAAACTGGACACCGAATAGTGGAGAGTAAAGAGGAACCTCCTTCGACCTCCCTTCAACTATGATGAAGACTATCTACGACTACCTTCGACTACCTTCGACTACCCTCGATTACCTACGACTAACATGCCGACCTACTACGACTAAATCTCCGAGTAAAAAAAGTATTGATTTTTTCCATGGCGACCTTTTTTTACTCTCGGTCATTTTTCAACATGTTGAAAAATACGCCGCGACCTAGCTTAGGCCTCGAGTACCTGGGGACTAATCTCGAGCATGAAGGAGAGTTACAAAGACCTCCTACGACCTCGTGTCGACCATGCTGCGAGGGTGAGTCGAAGGCAAACTCGCCAGAACTCGCGGATTAGGTCGCCCAAGTGGGACAGGCCCTTTATGATCTGCAGGGTTTCGGACAGCGCTGGAAGGTTGGATTGATCTGATGATTTTTTGACCTGCCTATACATGATAGGCTGAACACTTCCATGCTGAAGTGTGAATCGACTGATTTTATTATTTTACAGACGTAATTGTAAACCTCATCTCAGCATTATTAGCTTTGTCATTACACATTATTTATATCCCTGAACCAATACCCAGGCTCGACGATTTACAATAAGTGGATGCAGATGACAATATGCCTGTGGGGATTAGCAATCAATTTACTTCCTTAAAAACTGCCTTATTTCCTTTGCATTACAACATTTACAATCCTTGAAATGGTATGCATTAGAATACCTAAAACATGCACATGTGGGACATGATGTAGCAGACTTTTTCAATAAAAATAAAAGCAATGCAGTCACGCACATTGAAGACATACATAGATAAATATTCCTTCAACAAGTCATTACAGCTTCTCACATACTTTCTGTTCCTCATTTGCAGTGTTGGACTGTTTGCTCCCAAACCGGCTAATGTGCAAATGTAATGTGGAACTCTCCTCCTCACCTCAGGATCTGCCATAGGATTATGGAGCTGAGGATTGGTTTTTATACAGGTCCAGTATGCAAGTCAGTAAACTGCTCATCTGATATTGTCAAGTACAGTTGTACAAATAAATGTTTCTTTGTTGCCAATTGCTCCTTTGAATTTATGAGCGATTACTGATACAATTTAAAGTTATATATAGATTACACTACTCGAAAACCAAATTAAAAAGTATTTTTCCTAGTCTCTCCTCTATTTGTGATAAATGTAAGAATCTTGAAGCAAATTTAATACATAGTTTGGTAACGTGTCCACGGTTGAATTATTATTGGATTGAAATTTTTAAAGTTATTTCGGAAGTTCTTAAGGTTGAACTCGACCCAGACCCAAAATTAATAATATTCGGAATCCCGGAGCCAAATTTGGTACTCACGGTTAATCAAAGAAATTTTTTTGATTACTGTTTAATAATAGGGAAAAAAATGATACTTAAATTTTGGAAGGGAACATTATCTCCAACAATTAAAATGTGGAAAGCAGAGATGTTGGAGACGTTGAATTTGGAAAGAATTAGATTTGTCCTTTTGGACAGGTATAATTCTTTTGAATCGATATGGTCTCCATATATACAGTATTTAGAAAAGTAGCTATTCTTAGAATCACGGCTCGACGGACACCCTATGGATCCGATGCGAATAACTTACTTATAATTGATATTATTGTGCATTTATTAGAGATATTTCTGAATGAAATAGTATTTCGTATAATGACTTTAGTTTTTGTTTATATATATGTAATATTTTTGTTTTTCAAATTTTCCCTTTTTATTTTTTTTTTATTTACGATTGAAGTATGTGGGAAGAATTTTTTATTCTTTTTTATTTACTCTTTTTTCTTTTCTCTTTTATATATCTTTTTCTTTATTTCCAAAAAATAGAAGATATTAAGTATTGATATGTTATTTGTAGTAATATTGAATTAAGGTGTTAGTTTATAAAGTAAGCTTTACATTGTAAACGGTTTACTTCAAATAAAAAAATAGAAGGAAAAAAAAAAAAAAAAAAAAAGAATTTATGAGCGATTAAAAAACAAAAACACAGCAAATGGTGATTAATAAGCAAGATCATTAATACTGTTTAGTTTGAGTTTAGTTTAGAGATACAGCGGGGAAACAGGCCCTTCAGCCCACCGAGTCCGCACCGACCAGCGATCCCCGCACATTACCCTATCCTACATGCACTAGGGACAATTTACACTTATACCAAGTCAATGAACTTACAAACCTGAATGTCTTTGGAGTGCAGGAAGAAACCAAAGATCTTGGAGAAAACCCAAGAGGTCACGGGGAGAATGTACAAGCTCCGTACGGACAGCACATAGTTGGGATCGAACCCGGGTCTTTGGCGCTGTAAGGCAGCAACTCTACCGCTACACCACTGTGCCGCCCATTGTATTGTGAAATAATAATGCAACTTCTGATAAAATTACATGTGGAAGTCAATAGACCATATGGAAATCCATAGAACATGTGCAACATGTAGACCATTAAGAAAGTCAGATTCCTTTGTATTATATAAAAATGTAAATGTTTCTTGCACAATTTACATTTGTGGAGTCAAAACGTATCACTGCTGAGAAAGCAGAACATGACAAGATGAAAATGTGCATTGTTTAACATAATATCCATGGATAAAGTAAACACAATGGGCTGCAAGAGTATAGCTCCCTGTAAGTGTCAATGCAAGTAGATGGAGTGGTAAAGATTATGTATGGCATGTTTGGCTTCATTGGTTGGAGCACTGAGTATAACAGTTGAGAAGCCATACTGCAGCTGTATGAAACTTTGGTTTGGCGACATTTAGAGTAGTTAGAGTCGTAAAGTCATGCAGTATGGAAAAAGGCCCTTTGGCCTAAAGTGCCCATGACCAAGATATCCCATCTGTGCTAATATTACCTGCCCAAGTTTGTCTCTCTAAACCTTTCCTATTCATGTATCTGTCCATATATCTTTAAATGTTGTTATTGTACCTGCCTCAACTACCTCCCCAGGCAGCTCATTTCATATACCCACCATCCTCTGTGTGAAAAAGATCTGGAAAACATAGTTCACTTTCAATATTTTAGGAGATAACTCTCAGTGAAAACAGGTATTGATGAAAACATCACCACATTCTCCATTGCCCCATCACTGCCTTTAGCCCAGCTGACTATAATCTTAAACTTGACACAAAATTCATCCTCAATCAAGCAGCAATGCAGAAATCCATACTTTCTTGTATTCTTCAAAGGTTTGGCCTTTAAATAGTAATTGTAAAATACCACCATTGATGTCTCTGCAGAACCTCCATCCATTGGCAGAATAAGCAAACCAACCGGTATCCTCTCGCTCTGACCAATACTTCACCAAGGAACCAAAGATTATACTCAATTAACCTAGTGTCCACTCGCCAGGCAACAAACTAGCAAAACAAGCAAGCAGACTTCTTATTGCTTCATCACAAATAAAAAACAGTTACAATTGGGACAGAAAAAGCACTAAACTTACATTAAACTCAGTTTCTGTGCAAAAAATGTAACATCAACTCATGGGTAGCCTCAAAATGGAGATCAAACAGGGTGGAACTGCACTAAGCACATCTATTGTCTATGAATGGAGAACACAATGGTCTATTCCAAGAACGTGCAGGTTTGTAGATTAATTGGTTTCTATCCTAATGTGTCGGATAGAACTAGTGTATGGGAGATTACTGGTCATCGTGGACTTGGTGGGCCAAAGGGCCTGTTTCCACACTGAATCTCTGATCTAAAGTTAGCTATTATAAACAGCTGAAAGAGTGCACAGCATCATTGGTTTCATCAGTCACCTCAGAGACAACGGAAGTAAAACGGAAACGTTAATCTTAATCATGTAACCAGATCAATATATAGCAGTCACATATGTAAAATGCTAAAACACAGGCAGCTGAAATATTTCATATTCTGTCCAGGAATCCACCCACATACTTAAATCTGCAGCTCCCATGATAAAGCTTTACCCATTTCCCCATGTGTTTCACTCAAAATGTCTTAACTACAGTACCATTCATTTGGGTAGCGTAGGCCTTTTAATGCCTCATCCAGGTGCAAGAGCATGAAAATAAAATCATGGTCTGACGATTATTTTATTTTGGTATTACAACCATTGTTACCTTCTGTTACAAAATGTATATGATAAAAGCTGAAAATGTCCGTTAATACTAAAAAAACATCCATGTCATTCACTATGACAAGAAGGTGCATCATAAAAATGTACCTGGTTGCCAAATCAGATTGTGATTATTTAGTATTTTAAAAATGCAGTTATGGCAACTGCAACCAATTTACTTTTAAAATGATCCACATGTTTATGAAATCATATTTAATGAAGAAAGGATAATTCACCTCAATGTAGTCCAAGGAGCAGTTGTCATGGAATTCCAACTCCACGTGTGTGAATTGGAGGTGGATCCGCTCCTCTTTGGGTTGCTGGATAACATAAATGCACTCTCTGCTGCTGGGATAGGAATTAGGCCAATTGGGGGAGGTGAGAATGCCTTCACTTTCTTCATACATTCCTCCGCAGCCAGGCTCAGCTATTCATAAAGGAAGAAACAAATACCTCTTAGTTCAACCATTTATACCAAGGCATTATGATTTTACACCCCTGATATTTTTATATAACTTATGAATTATCCATTGATGACGGTGGTGAGAAATGCACAGAAAATCATGGAATCCTGCCTGCCTCAGCACAATGTCAGTTAATGCTGTCAGAAATTTGGGAAATCATTTTGGCAGATTAGTGTATAGAAGGGCTCTTCAGCAGAACCTTTGTCAGCTGCCAACATCCACTGTTCAAAACATGTTTGATGAAATCTTGAAGCTGGAAACGGTTTTGTTCAATTTGTTAAAGAACATAAGAATATCAGGCAGAATAGTAGGTGCAGGGGAAAGCTATATGACTGCTCAAATCCTGTTCCATCATTCAATAAGATCATAAGTGATCTCTTCAAATCCATTTTTTCTGCATGATAGTCATGTAGTCCACGTGGGAACCCTAGCTTTGAATGAACTCAAGGTCAACTTTTACAGGTCTCTGGAGTGGGGTATTTTAAAGATTTAAAACTTTCCGAATATAAGAATTATTCATCTTTCATCTTACTTCAGGCCTTATTCTTATCCTTATGCTGTGACTATTTCCCCTTGTTCCAAATTCCCGCTGCAAGGGAAACCTTTCATCCTGTTAGATCCCTCAGAATGTCTTATGTCTCAATGACAACATCATTTGCACACAATTTGCTTTAATATAAAAAAATACATTTAATTTGATTCCTAACTAGTTTCAAAATCTGTATGCAAATTATTCATAATGTCAATATTTAATAATATTATATCATTTAACGCCATTTCTGTCCTGCCTACCAAATTACATTTTTTTCCCATGTCATATTTTATCTTTCATATTTTTGCCAATTACTTTAAAATTGGTACTTCCCTTTTTCAATTTTTATTTCTTCCTTACAGTTTACATTTCTTTGCCCCCTCCGTCTAAGCAAGTGATACAGATGAGAGGCTGCTCAGAACAGAGCCTGTGAGGAAAGCAGTGAAGGTATCCCAATGAGAAGATCTGTCTTCTGTTTGTGTCAATGCTAAGGAATTTTAAACTTGAGAGGTGAGAAATGTAAAAGAGGGAAACATGCCAATGGACTAGGCAACAGGCCAAGCTGTAACATGCTGATGAGGGCCACACACTTACTCCATGGGCAAGATGTGATGAACAGGAGGGTACATTTTACAGAGAATGGGTTAACAACCAGAATCCACATTTACCAGAAGGACGTAATGACTACACACTCATTCAATATAATCTCATGAATGATTAAGGCATTTTTCATAAGCAATCATACCCTTCGGAAAATGGTGATAAGTGACCATTGGCAAACCTCACTGACTCAGCACTGTATAGAGTAACCAAAGTTAGACACAAAAAACAGGAGTAACAGCAGGTCAGACAGTGTCTCTGGAGAAAAGGAATAGGTGACATTTCAGGTTGGGACCCTTCTTCAGGCTGAGCAAAAGATTCACTGCAATAGGCACGTTGAATGTGATGGCTGCAAGACAACAAATGCAGATGGACTTGGTTTTCATGCACTTTCATCACTGAAGCTATGATCAACTCTGTGGAGAATACAACTGACCATACACTTAAGTGGATGGTGGGTCAGAATTTGGATAGTGACTGTCCTGATAACATTGAGTATAGGTCAACAACAGCCAATCTTGATAACATCCAGGTTGAAACTGCCAGCTTGTTTGGCACCAACTCTTGTTTAGACACTGATGCTCCTTGGTTACAACATATACTACCATTCACCAATGTACAAGGTTAGTTTAAAGATGCAGCATAGGAACAGGCCCATCAGGTACCGAGTCCATGCCGACCATCAATCATCCGTTCACACTCATGCTTTATAATTGCATGTTTTTTTTCATCAACTCTCTACATAGTTAGGACACAGTGGCCAATTAACCTACAAACCCACATGTCGTTGGAACACAGCTCTCAACCATCTCAAGAAAAATTTGGGATGGAAAATAAAAATTCCCCAATCCTGCAACATTTACATAATACAGGGATTTTTGTTCATATTTACACAGGACAATGTACAATTTGAAACTGTTTTTTAATCCAAATAAGATCTGTGGGAAAACATGCAACTTCTTACCTGGTAACGTAATGTATGCAACATGAAATCCTTGGCCATTTACATTGTTGTAACTGTGGAAATGGATCCATGCATTAGGGCCATGTGTCAGCAAAGGGGGAGGGCTTTCATTGCGACAATACTTGTGAAGGATGGGATCCTGATCGAGCATACCATCTCTAATCTACAAGTAACAAAAAAAAGAGAATTAATTTAACAAATGGGAATTTGTTACACATACAGAAAATGCATAAGAACAATATGCATAAACATGCAGTTTGGAGAAAATGTCAAACCTTAGGCATGCTATGACACATGAAACACAAGGGGTAGACATACATGTAAGGCAGCTTACAACCCAGCTGTATGAATATTGATTTCTCAAATCTCAGGTAGCTCCTGCATCACTCTCTCTCTCTCTCTGTCCTTCCATCATCCTAGTCATCCTGCTAGTTCCACTATTCCCATCCATATATCCCTTCATTATTACCTCTTCCACAGCCAACAATGACCATTGTGGGCTTCACCTTTCCTTGGTCATTGGTGCTGGCTCTGATTTGTTCCGAATCTTTTCATACCTCTAGTTTTCCTCTCCCCTGACTCTCAGTCTGAAGAAGTCTTGAGCCGAAACATCACTCAATCCTTTTCTCCAGAGACCCTGGCTGACCGTTGAGTTACTCCAGCGTTTTGTATCTACTTTCGGTGTAGGTCTCTATCCCTCAATTTTTTACCTGTACATGTGTCTGTCATGTCTTTTAAACATTACTATTGCATCAGCTTCCAACACCTTCCCTGGCAACAAATTCCAGGAACCTAGCATTCTCTGTATAAACAAACTTGCCTTGGAAATCTACTTTAAACTTACCCCCTCTCACCTTAAATCTACGCCTACTAGTACTTAACATTTCCACCATGGGGGAAAAAATAACTTTGACTATCTACCCTGTCAATGCCTTGCCCAATTTTATATAGTTCAGGCACATTACGTCCTCAACCTCTGATGCTCCAGAGAGAATAATGCACGTTTGTCCAAGTTTGTTGCATGTAGAAAAATGCAATACATTAGATTCTTCGAGTACAAAAGCACTTCTGGGGCATTTAAGGCAAGGAATGCAAATTGGTTTTAATATGACCTGCTTAAAATAATATCATATACCAGATATAAGTGCACAATCGAACTAAAGGCTTATGTGTAATGAACTCACGTGCCCAACTAATCATGCAAGTGCACAGACATTTACAGACTACATTTAGAGAGTAATAGCAAACCGATCACAAGCACAATATACAGCAAGCCAAACACTTACAAGATCAAGAACTATACCCACTCGCTTAACATTCAATAAGGGATACAAACAAACATGACCAAACTGAGTATTTTCCAAAAAAATAATGAATATATTTGGACCAAATTGCACTGGGATGACTCCTATTGATGCCCTCCAGTTTGGACCGCCCACATGGTCAAGATGAAAGAGAGAGTATACAATTAGTATGAACCCAGCAGATGTTTTCACTATAGCAGTTCTATTCCATGTACCAATTTCCCAAAGGCTGCTTTGGAACATGGCCCCACCATAAGCTTCAAAAACTAGCAAGGAGTGATATCTCCCCCCAGTGCAAAATAATGGTGTCCCGAGCTGCTTAAAGTGATCTTCAGTTATGAAAATTGGATCCATAATTTGTGAGGAGATTGGCTATGATCCTAGTCAGGAAACATTCATTTCTCAACTTCTGAAAAATTATACTTCTTGTCCCATAAGTTGATGTTCAACTTATTGCACTTTCTTCCTCCCCTATCATTGTTCCAGGAAATCCAGGCAGAAGATTTAATTCTAATTGTTGTAATCCTGTAAACTCAGCCAAACAAACTGTTGTGGAATAACCATGCTGAAATAACAGCCAAGAAGGCACATCATTACCTCTATTTCCTCAGGAGACTACGTATGGTCTATATCCCATGTAATTGCTGAGAATTGGAGATGTAACCCAGTCCATCTTCCCGTCATTGACTCTGTCTACACTTCATGTAACTGTCGGAAAGCAGCCAACATAATCACTGATGACCAACTCCAGACATTTCTTCTTCGTCCTACTCCCATCCAGCAGAAGATACAGAAGTTTCAAACAAGCACTAGCAAACTCAAGAACAGCATCTCCCCCTCTGTTATCAGGCCTCTAACTGTCTGATTCACCTCCTTCCCAATGTGGATTGGACTTTGTCCATGAAACCGATGCATTACTATGCTGAGAACTACAGTGGCTTGCAAAAGTATTCATCACCCTTGAACTTTTCCACATTTTGTCACGTTACAACCACAAACGAAAATGTATTTTATTGGGATTTTATGTGATAGACCAACACAAAGTGGTGCATAAAGGCCTGATTTGTGGAGTGTACGACTAATAGTTGTCCTGTGGACAGATTCTCCCACCTGAGCTGTGGATCTCTGCAGCTCCTCCAGAGTTACCATGGGCCTCTTGGCTGCTTCTCTGATCAATGCTCTCCTTGCCCGGTCTGTCAGTTTAGGTGGACGGCCATGTCTTGGTAGGTTTGCAGTTGTGCCATACTCTTTCCATTTTCGGATGATGGATTAAACAGTGCTCCGTGAGATGTTCAAAGCTTGGGATATTTTTTTATAACCTAACCCTGCTCTAAACTTCTCCACAACTTTATCCCTGACCTGTCTGGTATGTTCCTTGGGCTTCATGATGCAGTTTGTTCACTAATGTTCTCTAACAAATCTCTAAGGCCTTCACAGAACAGCTGTATTTATACTGAGATTAGATTACACACAAGTAGACTTTATTTACTAATTAGGTGACTTCTGAAGGCAATTGGTTGCACTGGATTATATTTAGGGGTATCAGAGTAAAGGGGGCTGAATCCTTTTGCAAGCCACACTTTTCAGTTTTTTATTTGTAAAAAAATTTGATCATTTTCCTTCCACTTCACAATTATGCGCCACTTTGTGTGGTCTATCCCAATAAAATACATTTACGTTTGTGGTTGTAACGTGACAAAATGTGGAAAAGTTCAAGGGGTATGAATACTTTTGCAAGCCACTGTATATTCCACACTCTATATCTTCTCCTTTTTTCTACCCATTGTACGAGTTTGGCTTGACTGTTTTTATATATGGTATTATCTGATCTGTTTGGATAGCATGTAAAAAAACCATTTCACTGTACCTTTGCACATATGATAATAACCTAAACATTATACCCATGTCCTGGTAATATTTATTGAATGGCTGTGGAATTTTATCATTATAAATTATGTGTCGCACTTGTTTTACCTCTAGGTAAGCAGAGCTGCAATTCTGATGGCTTCCAAAGTGAAGGAGTCCAAATGCAAAAGTGATCAGTAAATTAGGGCTGACCGATATGGTCCAGTAGCAGTCAGTACTCAGTGGGTAGTTGCCCGGATAATCCGGTGAACTTATAACACCATAGGTTTCATTGAGATGGCCACCACACGCTGAAGAATTAAAAATGTAGAAGATACAAACTATAAAATTTGTTGCACAGCTGGTAGGCTAATGTACATTCTTGATTCAGAACTGCATATAACACGAAGATTTTACAGTTATGCAATCAAGCAAAATCCGTAAAACACATGCATTACAAAGTGGCTTCAACAAGCTTGGGGTGTCTCAATTTGATGCATTTAATGAAGAACTTTTAAAGTTGTCACATTCAAAATGTCTGATACATTGCACAGGTATTGTGCACAGCTAAATACCAGACTATTAATATAATAATAATCATCAGATGATTTAAAGATTAAACATTGCTCAAATATATTAAGCCACCATTTCTTTTCTTCCAATTAAATTCAGCAGATCTTCAGAATCTGCTTAAAGGGGCAAACTCGACCCCAGTTTAACAGTGAATTTAATGGGTGGTACAGTGTCCCAGCTGGTAGAGCCAGTGCCTCACAGTGCCAGAGGCGTGGGTTCGCTCCTGATATCGGTGGAGTCCTTGTGGAGATTCCATGTTCTCCTTGTGATCATGTGAATTTCCTACAGGTGCTCCAATTTCCTCACATTTTCCCCTAATATGTGGGTAGTGGATGAGAAATTGGGATAACATAGAACTTGGTGAACGAATGATCCGGGGTCGGCATGGATTTGGTCCATCAATGGGCCTGTTTCCATGCTGTATCTCTAAACTAAACTAGAGGGAAGATGCAGATAATTTTTTGTTCCATCATTTGTTATGATCTGGAATTAATTGTTTAAAAGAATATTGGAGGCAAATTCAGTAATATTTATTTAATGAGAAACAGAAACATAGTGTAAAAATTAATCGGATTGTACTGCACAAAAACAGGCCCTTTGACCCACCACATCCATGTCAACCTCAATTATCCACCTACATCCAATACTAATCCCTATACTTTCTATTAAATTATAGGGCAATGGGGAAATGGGCAGAGAAGTCAAGCTAATTATACGGTTAGTGCAAAGAGACAACATACAACGTCAATCAACATTTTCTCTGAAAGACACTAACTCCAATGATGCTGCTGTATTCCTACCATGCAGCACTGAACTCTTAACCTAGGCTATGTGCTGACATTCCTGTTGTGATACCTGTTCCTATAAATGTGGCACAAAGCGAGAGTATGTCTGGGTCTGGATTATTTTTCTTATCAAAAGTCCAAGAACTGCCAATCCTCATCTAGGTTCCAAAGCCGTCTTTTGGGCAAAGAGCTTTAAATACTCACTTGTTAAATCAATATATTAGTGCAGCGGTAGAGTTGCTGCCTTACAGCGGCAGAGATCCAAGTTCAATCCTGACTACGGGTGCAGCCTGTATGGAGTTTGTACATTTACCGTGGCCATGTGGGTTTTCCCCGGGTGCTCCGGTTTCCTCCCACACTCCAAAGATGTACAGGTTTGTTGGTAAATTGGCTTTGATAAAGATTGTAAATTGTCCCTATGGTGGGGATGGGGATCACTAGTCATTGTGGTAGTACCTGTTTCATTACTGTATTTCTAAAACTAAAACCAAAAAATATATATTTTTCAATATGGTTTATTAATGGATATAGGAATAGAGTGGAAAAGTGGACATTAAATAAAGTTTTAGCCATGGTCTTATTGAATGATATTACAGACCTGAGGGACATTATGACCTATCCTAACCGCAGATGAAAATATTATGAAAATATTTTGGGCCAATTCATGGACGCCTACCAAGGTGCCTTCCTGAGCTAATCCCATTTGCCTGCATTTGTGCTGAATCACTCAATACCTTTCCTATCTGTGAACCTGCCAAAATGTATTTTTAAACTTTGTAATTGTACCTGCCTCTCCCACTTTCTCTTGCAGTTTGTTCCAAATACCCACCTCTCTCACCTTTTTTCCTCTCTCACCTGAAACCTATGCCCTCTACTTTTAGACTTCCATGCCCTTGGCAAAATACTATGATCATCCACCTTATCTATGCCCCTCATGATTTCATCAACCTCCAGACGGTCATCTTTCAGCCTCTTTCAATCCAGGGAAAACAGTTCCAGTCTATTTTTGTATACCTCCCTGTACAAAATAAAAGTAATAAGGTTGGCTGTTCACCATCTCAGATTTGATTAAAAATCATGTTTTGCACACCTGGTGCAAAGAACATAGCAGAAAAATCAACTTTCAACTCGTGTTGAAGTAACTTGTGTTACTTTTGTGCTCTGATGTACAGATACTGATTTTCAGGGAAATCTGAGAAGGTGATCACTCAATCCATTAGTCCAGGTTGCACAGAACGTCACTAAACTACATAATAATTACACACAAGATGGTTAACTTATGTATATTTGTACTTCAATAGAGCACTGATGGTCCATTTTCTCATCTCTTAGTTGTTCAATCTGAAACCATGATAATGGAAACTTGAAAATAGTCCCTGCAAACCTGTACTGTCCCTGTCTGCTTCAAAGTCTCCACTTTGTTCCTGTACCCAAAAGACGAAGGATTACTGGTCTTAATGACTACAGGCCTGTCGAACTGACCTCTGTTGTCATCAGGCACGAGACAGGAAAAAAAATGAAAAAAGAGGACGAGAGATGGGGGTCCAGGGGTTCCAAGGGGCAATGCCCCTTGCGGGGGTAAAAGGGCACCCCTGGCGCTGCCTCCTTTATAGTGGTGGTAGAAAGATGTTACCACTACCTTCTGTTTTGGATGAGTAAACCAATTCTAAATGCAAACAACCAAATCTCTGTGGCTCCCATGCATCTTAAACCTGGAACAACCTACCATGAGGGACTTTATGAAATGCATTACTAAAATTCATGTAGAAAACATCAACTGCCCTTCACTCATCAATCACCTTTGTCATCTCCTCAAAAAACTCAATTAAGTTCATAAGAGATGATTTGCTGTGGATAAAGCCATGCTACCTGTTACTAATTAGCTCATTTACTTTAATAACCTTACTTTAGACTTTACTTTAGAGATACAGCATTGACACAGCCCCTTTGGCGCACAGGGTCCACACTGACCAATGACCAAGAATCACCCTGAACATTAGCACTATCCTACACACTAAAGATAATTTACAATTTACAGAAGCCAATTAATTGACAAACCTGTGGGTCTTTGGAGTGTGGGAGGAAACCGAAGCACCTGGAGAAAACCAATTCGGTCATAGGGAGAAGGTACAAACTCTGTACAAACAGTTTTCCCTTCTAAATAGAAGGAAATCCTACCCCTAAGAGTCCTCTTCAATAACCACCACTGATTTTTCTCTACACATTTCAACATCTGGAGCCTCTTGTATCCTCTGCCAGACTAATTGAAACCCTTGAAAGTAGTTCTTGCAAATTGTGATCTGTATTTATACAGTTCAAGTGTCAAGAATGCTTAATTGTCATTCGTACTACTACAGAACAATTAAATTCCTACTATATAATTCAAGGTTACATAAAATGACTTATCCTTTTTTAAATTTGAGTCAGAACTTTCACTAATGGTAGAGATCTATCCTTATGCCTAACATATTTCTAGTCCATCGAGGCTCTGAGTGAATACTGCAGTGGGAGGTTCTGCACAATGAAGAACATTGCATCTTCACGGTGTCTATAAACATTATACAATTACAAATTGCACCTAATCTGCAGGCTGGTACAGGTTGTGTTGCAGACTCATAGCTCCAGGGATGTGCTGAATGGCGAGTTACTTGGCTACTGTAACTTAATTCTTCGATAGGTAGGTAGTAAAGAAATCAGATGGGAAATTATAGGGTGGAGATGATGGCCATCTGAGAAGGAATCAACCATCAGGTTATAAGTAAGAGTTATGTGATTGTCAAGTATACGTGACAATAGCCACGTATACTTGAGGTGCCAAATCGCCGCTTTCTACTTTGTATGGTACGACAAAATTGGATACTTGGCTAAAAGTTAAATTTTTAGGAAACTTATCATAATCGATTAAAAAAAAGTCTGGACTCCTTCCATACATTAAGCATTAATCAGATAATTTCATTGTTTTACCTTGCTGTTGTATTTGACATTCTGGCCCTGTCCAGTTGCTCATGCAAGTACAAGTGTAAGCAGCGATGCCATCAGTACAGTTTCCTCCATTCTGACATGGGTTACTGGCACAGTCATTAATATTCAGAGTGCAGTTGATTCCAGCCCATCCGAGAGCGCAAATGCATTTATAACTTGAAAAAATGGCCTGCAAAAATACAAAGATTTAACACAAGAAACTGCAATTTACTTTGAACCATATGCAATAGCTGCACCCACACCACATCCTAACTTCATGGCAAAAACAGGCAATCAATATACGAACTGCATACTGTACCTTTGGGTTGGTTACAGCTTGGCAGGAGGAGATACAAGAAATATTCCTCTTTCCATATAATGTCACAATAATTTCCCACTGTAGTCATAACATACACTAAAAAAAATGTTTTTTTCTGATGTCAATGATATATGCTTATTTAATTTGCAAAACAACCATCAAAGTTTTCTGCGAAGTATTGCGGTGGAAGATATTGACAATCAGATATTGTCTCTTGGCATAATCAGAACTTACAAAACATTGGCCATTCACGCACGGGTTGCTGTGTTGACAAAGATCATTGATAGGACTGCAGCCATTGTCTCCATGGGCATTTCCAAAATAATCAGCTGGACAAGTGCAAGTCGGAAGGTTGTCACCTGAGCGTAATAAATAACACGAGAGGTTCAGCCCTCTATTTCAACTTGATACTCTCCTTGATTTAGTAACCCGTGGATTAATCAGCCTCCAGTAGTAGTTTTTTTCTTAATGGAATGTAATATTATCAATAATTATGAAATATCTCTACAAATGCACGTCAGTGCATAACTACAATCTTATCATTAAACCTCGTTTCAAAGTCCATTTAATTTTTTTACCTTGATTATTACTTTGATTTAAAATTGAGGTGTTAAGACATAAGAATCTCACTCTCACCTGAAAATTAAATTCTATTATGTACGATCATTCCTCCCCATGAGAAAAAATGAGATCAATACACCTTTGATATTTTGTCTAAATATTGGAAAAATGCCAGTCAATGCCTAAATATCTATATTTTCAATATTGAATAGAATGATTGTCATTGTTGCAACACATAATAATCAAATGCAAACACTTAAAACTCAGTTGAAACACTAATTTAGAATTCATTAGCACAAATAAGCTTGAACAAAATAGCTTGCTGGGTATTAGCGCCATTTTTGGCATTTTACCTGGATTGCAAGTACATGATGCCAAGTGATGACATCCTCCATTGTTCTCGGAGCATAAATCAATCTGGGTGCAGATTTTCCCATCACCCTGGTAACCTACAAATGAAATAAACCATATCATGCAAAGGATGTTATTTAAGAACAACATACACAATCACAAAGTCTTTTCCCTGCTCGATGTCCCTTTATAGATGTTGCCTGACCCATTGAGTTAGTGGTGATCCACTAAATGAGAGGAGGAATATCTCTATGCCCAGTGCATGTGTGCTGAAAGAAAGGCAGAAGCATTTGCCACCATATTTAGTCAGAATTACTGAGTTTATATGTCGGTGATACTGCTAAAAGCAACATTTTGATTGTACCTATACCTCATTGTGCATATGACAATGAATTTGATTTGACTTGGATGGTCCATATTGATTTCCTGCTGAAATCCCCACTGCCACTGAAGTCAGTCTTCAGTCAATTCAATTTACTCCACATGATATCAAGAAAGAGCTGAAACACTGGATACAGCAAAGACCATGAAGTCCAGACAACCTCCTAGTAGCAGAACATAAGACCTATGCTGCAGAACTAGCTACATCCCAGCCAACTATTCCAGTATAGTTGTAACAAAGGCGTCCAGCGAACAATATGGAAAGTTGTCCAGGTATGTCCCATTCACAAAATCGTGAGATATCCAATCCTCCTGATAACTACTCAATCAGTACATCCTCATCATCAACAAAGCGATAGAGTGTATCATTGACTATTTTATCCAGCAGTTCTTATCCCCTAATGACTTGCTCACCAAAGCCTGATTTTCTACAGGACCACTTGACTCCAGATCTTTTTAAAGGACTTTGCCAAAGATAAATCAAAAGGCAGTACTCCACAGATGAAAGGGATTTTTTGGACAATGAAGCAGTATTTGACTAAGAATGGCATTGCAACGCCATGCGGAAAATGAAGTCAATGGGCATTAAGAGACGATCACTCCAAATGCTAGATAAATATCTTGCACGAAAGAAGGTAGGTGTTGGTGTTGTTGTTGTTGTTCAAATTTGTGGCCTGAAAACTCTCTGCATGTATTCCTTAGGACTGCATCTTAGGTCAAACAGCCCTCACTGTTTAATCAATGACCTTCATGTGGTCAAAAAGTGAGATTATTAGCTGATAAGTGTACAATGTTTATTTTCATTCTCAACTGTTCTGAAAATCAAGTATCTGCACGTAGCAAGGCAAAAAATACATTCAGACACACACGTGCACATCAAGTAATGCTTATGCCACAGAACTATCTCCAGTAAGAGGGAGTCAAGGCACACCTCCCCTACATTCAAAAATATTACAACAACCAATTTATGCACCTTGAATGTCCTGGGAATTACCTTTGATCAGAAACTAAACTGGGCCAGACACATAAATAGCACGATGGTCTGATGCTGGGTGTCCTCTGGTGTATCACTCATCTTAAGACATCCCAAAACCATTCCAACATCTAATGGCACAAATCAGGACTGTGATTTCATTTGCCACAATACGAGACAGAGCAGCAATCCATGGCAAAGCAGCCCATTTAATTCATACCTACCTACTATGTGCATTAATCCCCTCAACATTTGCACAGAAGCTGTAGTTTCTGCTCAATGATCAATTCCATTCACACCCCTCAACAAATAAAGTGGCCCATCTCTGCATGTGGACCTAGTTAGCATTCTGACGTGAGCTGACAAATAGCAGATAACATTTGCAACATAACAATGTCTGGCATTGAGGATCTCCAACATGGTAGAGTCTAACCATCTACCCTTGACATTTAGTGGCATTACTCTTGCTAAATCTCCCTCCATCAAAATTCTGAGATGACCAGCACTGACCAGAAACTACTACTGTCACCCGAAGGCATGCAAAACACTCTCCACTTGCCTCGATGAATGCTGCATCGACAATTCTCAAGAAGCTTGACAATATGCACAACAGAGCAGCCCACTTAATTGGCATCCTCTGCACCACCCCAAACATTCATTTATTCTACCTTTAGCACAAAGTTTGCTGCATAGTGAAGTAGCTACAAAATGCACTTTGAGTTAGGTCCATTTATGTCAGATGAAGTTGATATTATTCATGTTTAGAATTTTGTGAAGTATTAGTGGACATTATTAGTCCTAATATTCCATATAATATCATCAATCTACCAATAAGTGGTATTCAATTTTAATTGATTTCTACTTAGCAATGAACACAACAAAATATTGCTTTACTATATTTAAAATTGTTATGGCAAGATAACTCTTCAGATCCATCAGATCATCACTAATTATTGCAAGTTCAAAACTATATACAAGTTGTAAATAATTTCAGGTTTTTGAACCAATGTCAGATATAAACACCTCTCCATGTGTGTATCAATAAGCTAGACCAAGAGATAACAACAGAAATACATATCTGCTGGACCGAAACCGCAATGATAATATCCCAAAACATTAATGCATTGGACAAATGGTGCTGCAGAACATCCTCCAATATTGGTCTTGCACTCATCAATATCCTGGCACCCATGACAATCTCATACCCAGGCTGTGGACATTTTATCAAAACTTATCCCTTCATCCATGGATTTAATATTGAAATAAGAAAGTGTATTACCTGCTGGGCAGTTCTCACAAGAGTAAGAACCTGGAGAGTTTAAGCATGATACTGGAGGATTTGTTGAGCAGGGTTGAAATGGAAGGCTGCATTCATCAATATCAGAACTGCAAGCTGAGCCAATAGAGGGCTGACTCCACCCATCTTCACAGATACAGTGATACTTAGGCTATGAGTGGATTACAGATCAAAATACAGACTTTTATTAATTGAGCAGGGCAAGGTTTTGAGTTTATTTTCAAGATCAAATTGCATGGAAAACTGGATCTGCTCAAACAATGTATCACAGAAAATCCCACTGAGTACAGGCTATTTAACAAACAATTCCACAATCCGCGACAAACAGAGCAAATGGCCAAAACTAGATAAATTCCTCCCAATAAAATAAGAATTATGTCTCTCTATAAAAACCCTGAAGGGAGAATATTTTCTCAGTACAGCTGTATGATTTACAGGTATGTTTTACAGGATGAGTCTGAAAACTGTAATGTTCAGGCTCAGGACCAGCTTTGTCTCAGCAACCATCAGATTATTGAACACGACTAACTCTAACTAAACTCTGAACTACAAACTGCCTGGGTTGCACTTGGGATTTTGGGTTCTATTGTGTTTTTTTTGCCCTGTATTGTTATTTTTTATTTATTTTATTTTTTTTCTGTTTGAGTATTGGGTTTACAAACCTGTTGTGCTGCTGCTGCAAATAAGATTTGTCATTGTTCTGTTTCAGTACATATGACGATAAAACATCTTGACTCATGATAGGATATCAGACAATGATTCCAGTATATAGAGTCTACAACTATTGCATGAATTTAAATTTGATGGTTCTAGCTGAACCTATTGAATAATGTTAATCAAGGAATGCTTTTCAAATGGTTCCATGGTTTTTACCTGATCTGGCTGAATTCTGTTTAAATCAATGCAGATGCCATGTTCACATCTTGTTTGGGAGGCACCTTGGCAATCATCATATTTGGAAGTACAATGTGGACCAGACCATTCTGGAGTACATTTACAACTATGATTAACAAAATATAATTTATATTAGAAACAGGATTTCCTGAATCTTATTTCACATTGTCATATCCTTGGTATAGTTCTAATATGAATGTTTAGAAACATCAATATCCAAATTAATTTAGCTGCATCAAACTATTGTTAGAATCAAAATGATCAAACAATGGGCATTTTATAAATTGAAAAAATATGTTTGCTATAAGCTGATTTCAAAACAGAGCATATTTATTTTTCAAGACCTTTCAATTTGCACAAAGGATCAAATTTGTTCAATATTCTAAAATATTTCACATAAATCACACAACCGCGCTGGTGGTCCAAACCTGACTCCTGACTGTCTCCCTCTGTCAACTCATGTAGATTGCCTGTTCCTTAAACCAAATGGGACTGCCACCGTTTCATTATTTACATAATTCATAATGACAGAAGAAATAGCAGAAGATCATTTGTCCCTTGTGCTTGCTCCATCAGTCAATAAAATGCCGTATTATTCTATGCCTTAATTCCCTTAACAACTACAACCTGTGTTCTCTGTCTTGAATATTTTCAATGACAGAACAACGACAACCCTCTCTGGTAGAGAATTCCAAAGATTCACCAACTTCTAAGTAAAAAAATTCCTTCTCACTCATGTCCTTAATTTGAGACTGTGATTACTGATTCTGGACACTCTAGGCTAGGGAAACCTCATCCCTCCAACACCCTGTCAAGCCATATCATTATATTTATCTGGCTTTTAGAATAAAATAAATTGGCAATAATAAGTTGTGAGTTAAAACACTTGCTGCACCTCTAACATACTCATAATTTGACTAATTATATGTTACCTGTAACTGCCTTGAGTGTTTGTGCATGTTGCTCCATTCTGGCATGCTAGTGGTGATCCAGCATAGACCTCACACTCATTTATGTCATCAGAACAAGTAGGTCCCTAAATATGCAAAATATTGAGAATTGGTAAGTACTTAGAATTAAATTTCCCTTCAGTTTCAATTCATTTCACTGCTGACAACTTAGCACTGTTCAAACATAAAACAGCAAATGCCCACCACACAGGTTTCCTGCACCAACACCAATCCCTTGATTCTTTTAAAATTCAAAGATCCATCAATCTTTGTCCATGAAACATTCAAGAACTATTGTATCCTTGGGGAGAGAATTCTGAAGTTTCACTACTGTCAGCATGGAGATTTATTTTTAGCTCTGAAAAGCCAACACCTTATTTAGAGTCTGTGATCCTATTTTGAGTCTTGTTCCTGGATTACCCAACATAGGGAAACATTATCCCTGCATCCGCCCTGCCATGTCTATCAAGAATATTTTATGCTTCAATGAGAAACTCTTGTATGTGTGAACTCAAGAGGTCTGCATATAATTACTTCTCAAAGTACAGTTGCCTGATTTGTACCTTTTGTGTCCTACCCAACATTGCAGGAAACAATTTTGTAACTACTAATTGGACTTTCTCAATTAAAAATATATCCTTTCCTGAGATAGGTTGTCAGGTCTGTACACAGTATTCGAAGTGCAGTCTCACAATTGCGCATTTTAACTGTTTTAAGACACAAAGCCTCCTCCTATAAATGTCAACAATAAATGAATCATGCCGTCAGTTGCTTTCAGTGTTACCAGAAACGGCAGTAGGCCTCAGGACTTAGAACATTACAGAATTTGACAAAAGAGCACCAATAAATTAGTGAAAGTGAAATTAGTAACATGAAAATAGGTGGTATCATAGACAGCGAAGATGATTGTCAAGAATTATAGTGGAAACTTAATCAGTTGGCCAAGTGGGCTAAGGAATGATTTTTATTGAAATAAGTCTGAGGTGTCACATTTTGGGAAGTCAAACCAGGGTAGGGCATTCACAGTGAAGCCACACTGAAGTGACAACCAAGAAGGAACACCAGTGACTTTTGAATAGGAATTGAGGGGCAACTTTTCAACGTAGAGGGTGGTGGATATATGGAACAAGCTGCCAGAGGAAGTAGATGATACAGATACAATAATAACATTTAAAAAAACATCTGGACAGTTATATGGATAGGAAAGGTTTGTAGGGATATGACCAAATAAGGGCAAATGGGACTAGCTTCGATGGGTCATCTTGGTCAGCATAGACAAGTGGGGCAGAAGGGTCTATTTCCGTGCTGTAAGATGCTATCAGGGAGGATTTAAACTAATGCGGCAGGGGGATGGGAGAATGAGCAGAGAGATAGAGGGATGTAAAATGAGGGTAGAAGCAATAGGTAGCAAGGTAAAAAGTAAAAGTGGCAGGCAGAAAAATCCAGAGCAAAAATCAAAAAGGGCCACTTTTCAACATAATTGTATAAGGGGTATAAGGAGTGTTGTAAAAACAAGCCTGAAGGCTTTGTGTCTCAATGCAAGGAGTATTCGTAATAAGGTGGATGAGTTGAATGTGCAGATAGTTATTAATGAATATGATACAGTTGGGATCATGGAGACATGGCTCCAGGGTGACCAAGGCTGGGAGCAGAACACCCACAGGAGCCGTTGGAAGAGAAGGAGGGGGAGGAGCAACACCCAACCGGTAAGGATAAAAATCCAGCGTGGGGCTTGCTTTTTCATAGGCCCACATGAGCCGTTGGAAGAGAAGGAGGGGGAGGAGCAACACGTGACCGGTAAGGATAAAAATCCAGCACGGGGGTTGCTTTTTCAGAGGCCCACAGGAGCCGTTGGAAGAGAGGAGGGGGAGGAGCAACACCCGACCGGTAAGGATAAAAATCCAGCGTGGGGCTTACCAAAATCCATAACATTCCATTTGGAGTAGTGTTTTTTTTTGTTTTGTTTGTGTTTTGTTTTTTTAGCAAGCCGCTGATTGGTGGGAAGTGGACTAGGGTAAGCAGCTGATTGGCAGTCAGGTTCCAGCAGTTTATGGTGTATTTTGTATTGTGTTGATATTGCATCATGTGTAAGGGGGGAGTATGAAGGCCAGGGCAGTGTCATATTGTGGATGTCAGATGTGGTAGGTCAGGGAAGCTGATCGCCCTCCAGACGTCCACATCTGCGCCAGGTGTGTCGAGATGGGGCTCCAAAAGGACTGTGTTAGGAACCTGGAATAACAGCTCGAGGACCTCCGTCTGGTCAGGGAGAATGAGGAGGTCATAGATAGGAGTTACAGGGAGGTGGTTACTCCCTGACCACGGGAGGCAGACAAGTGGGTCGCTGTTAGGAAGGGCAAGGTGCAGAGGCAGGGACTAGAGAGTACCCCGGTGGCTGTACACCTGGAAAATAGGTACTCATGTTTGAGTTTGATTGGAGCGGACAGCCTACCTGGGGGCAGCAACAGCGGCAGGACCTCTGGCACAGAGAACGCCCCTGATGCTCAGAAGGGTAGCAAAAAGAGGAGGGCAATTGTAATAGGGGACTCCATAGTTAGGGGGTCAGATTGGCGATTCTGTGGACGCAGTCGGGAGACCCGGATGGTAGTTTGTCTCCCTGGTGCCAGGGTCTCGGATGTGTCGGAACGTGTCGAAAAGATTCTGAAAAGGGAGGGAGAGGAGCCTGATGTTGTGGTCCACATTGGTACCAATGACATAGGCAAAAAAAAGAGAAGATGTCCCGAAAGGAGAATTTAGGGAGTTGGGGGGAAAGTTGAGGAGAAGGACCAAAAGAGTAACAATTTCAGGATTACTGCCTGTGCCACGTGACAGTGAGAGTAGAAATGGAATTAGGTGGAGGATAAATGAGTGGCTGAGAAACTGGTGCAGTGGGCAGGGATTCAAGTTTCTTGATCACTGGGACCTCTTTTGGGGAAGGCATGATCTGTAAAAAAGGAAGGGTTGCACTTGAACCCGTGGGGAACCAATATCCTGGCGGGGAGATTTGCAAAGGAGACTTTAAACTAGAAAGGCTGGGGGGAGGGACTCGGGTAGAGGGGGCTAGGGGACAGGGTGAGGGGCAAGAGGCAGTGAAGGGAAGCACTCAGACCCAAAATGTAGGCGAGAAAGAGGAAAAAGATAATAAACAGAGAATAAGGGATGGTGGGTTTCTAAAATGTGTATATTTTAATGCTAGGTGCATTGTAAGAAAAGTGGATGAACTTAGAGCCTGGATTGACACCTGGAAATATGAGGTTGTGGCAATCAGTGAAACATGGTTGCGGGAGGGTTGTGATTGGAAACTAAATATTCTAGGATTTTGGTGCTTCAGGTGTGAAAGAATTGGAGGGACCAGAGGTGGAGGGGTTGCATTGCGTGTCAGAGAAGATATTACAGCAGTGCTTTGGCAGGATAGATTAGAGGGCTCATCTAGGGAGGCTATTTGGGTGGAACTGAGAAGTGGGAACAGTATAGCAACGCTTTTAGGGGTGTATTATAGACCGCCAAATGGGGAGCGAGAATTGGAAGAGCTAATATGTAAGGAGATAGCAGATATTAGTAGTAAGCACAAGGTAGTGATTGTGGGAGATTTCAATTTTCCAAAAATAGACTGGGAAACACATTCTGTAAATGGGCTGGATGGTTTGGAGTTAGGTAAATGTGTGCAGGATAGTTTTTTGCAGCAATACATAGAGGTATCGACCAGAGAAGAGGCAGTGCTGGACCTCCTGTTAGGAAATGAGGCAGGCCAGGTGACAGAGGTATGCATTGGTGAGCACTTCGTGACCAGTGATCACAATGCCATTAGTTTCAATATAATTATGGGGAGAGTCAGAACTGGACCTAGGGTTGAGATTTTTGATTGGAGAAAGGCTAACTTTGAGGGAATGCATAATGATTTAAAAGGAGTGAATTGGGACATTTTGTTTGATGGGAAGGATTTAGAAGAGAAATGGAGGACATTTAAAGGGGAAATTGTAAGAGTATAGAACCTTTATGTCCCTGTTCAGTTGAAAGGAAATAGTAAAAATCGGAAAGAGCCATGGTTTTCGAGGGAAATTGGACACTTGGTTCGAAAAAAGAGAGATATCTACAATAATTATAGGAGGCATGGAGTAAATGAGGTGCTGGATGAGTATAAAGAATGTAAAAAGAATCTTAAGAAAGAAATAAGAAAAGCTAAAAGAAGATATGAGGTTGCTTTGGCAAGAAAGGTGAAAGTAAATCCAAAGGGCTTCTACAGCTATATTAATAGCAAAAGGATAACAAGGGATAAAATTGGACCATTAGAGAGCCGGAATGGACAGCTATATGCAGAGCCAAAAGAGATGGGGGGAGATATTGAACAATTTCTTTTCTTCGGTATTCACCAAGGAGAAGGATACTGAACTCTGTGAGGTAAGGGAAAAAAGTAGAATAACTATGGAAACTATGAGATTCAAAGAGGAGGAAGTACTGACACTTTTGAAAAATATAAAAGTGGATAAGTCTCCAGGTCCTTACAGGATATTCCCTAAGACATTGAGGGAAGTTAGTGTAGAAATAGCAGGGGCTATGACAGAAATATTTAAAATGTCATTAGAAACGGGAATAGTGCCGGAGGATTGGCGTACTGCGCATGTTGTTCCATTGTTTAAAAAGGGTTCAAAGAATAAACCTAGCAATTATAGACCTGTTAGTTTGACGTCAGTGGTGGGCAACTTAATGGAAAGGATACTTAGAGATAATATATCCTGGAAAAAACAGGGGATAAACAGGGTCTGATCAAGAACAGTCAACATGGATTTGTGCCTGGAAGGTCATGTTTGACAAACCTTCTTGAATTTTTTGAAGAGGTTACTAGGGAAATTGATGAGGGTAAAGCAGTGGATGTTGTCTATATGGATTTCAGTAAGGCCTTTGACAAGGTTCCTCATAGAAGGTTGGTTAAGAAGGTTCAATCTCTGGGTGTAAATGGTGGAGTAGCAAGATGGATTCAACAGTGGCTGAATGGGAGATGCCAGAGAGTAATGGTGGATGGCTGTTTGTCAGGTTGGAAGCCGGTGACCAGTGGGGTGCCTCAGGGATCTGTGTTGGGTCCACTGTTGTTTGTCATGTACATCAATGATCTAGATGATGGGGTGGAAAATTGGATAAGTAAGTATGCAGATGATACTGAGATAGGTGGTGCTGTGGATAATGAGGTAGATTTTCAAAGTCTACAGACAGATTTGGGCCATTTGGAAGAGTGGGCTGAAAGATGGCAGATGGAGTTTAATGCTGATAAGTGTGAGGTGCTACATCTTGGCAGGACAAATCAAAATAGGACGTACATGGTAAATGGTAGGGAATTAAGGAATGATGTGGAACAGAGGGATCTAGGAATAACTGTGCATAGTTCCCTGAAGGTGGAATCGCATGTAGATAGGGTGGTAAGGAAGCTTTTGGTGTGCTGGCCTTTATAAATCAGAGCATTGAATATAGGAGTAGGGAAGTAATGTTAAAATTGTACAAGGCATTGGTGAGACCAAATCTGGAGTATGGTGTACACTTTTGGTCGCCTAATTATAGGAAGGATGTCAACAAAATAGAGAGAGTACAGAGGAGGTTTACTAGAATGTTGCCTGGGTTCCAGCAATTAAGTTACAGAGAAAGGTTGAACAAGTTGGGTTTTTATTCTTTGGAGCGCAGAAGGTTAAGGGGGGACTTGATTGAGGTCTTTAAAATGATGAAAGGGATAGACAGAGTTGACGTGGATAAGCTTTTCCCATTGAGGGTTGGGAAGATTCAAACAAGAGGGCATGACGTGAGAATTAAGGGACAGAAGTTTAGGGGTAACATGAGGGGGAACTTCTTTACTCAGAGAGTGGTGGCTGTGTGGAATGATCTTCCAGCAGAGGTGATAGAGGCAGGATCGATTGTAACATTTAAAAGTAAAGTGGATAGGTATATGGACGGGAAGGGAATTGAGGGGTACGGTCTGAATGCAGGTAGATGGGACTAGGGGAAAATAAATGGTCGGCACGGACTGGAAGGGCCGAGAAGGCCCGTTTCTGTGCTGTAATTGTTCTATGGTTATATATGGTTATCCAGGGATATTCAATTATCAGGAGGGATAGACAGAAAGGAAAAGGAGGTGGAGTAGCGTTGCTGGTTAGAGAGGAGATTAACGCAATAGAAAGGAAGGACATTAGCTTGGAGGATGTGGAATCGATATGGGTAGAGGTGCAAAACACTAAGGGGCAGAAAACGCTAGTGGGAGTTGTATACAGGCCACCTAACAGTAGTAGTGGAGTTAGGGATGGCATCAAACATGAAATTAGATATGCGTGCAACAAAGGTAACACAGTTATAATGGGTGACTTCAATCTACATTTAGATTGGGTGAATCAAATTGGCAGGGGTGCTGAGGAAGAGGATTTCATGGAATGTATGCGGGATAGTTTTATAAACCAACATGTAGAGGAACCAACGAGAGAGCAGGCTATTCTAGACTGGGTATTGAGTAATGAGGAAGGGTTAGTTAGCAGTCTTGTTGTGCGTGGCCCCCTTGGGCAAGAGTGACCATAATATGGTTGAGTTCTTCATTAGGATGGAGAGTGACATTGTTAATTCAGAAACAAGGGTTCTGAACTTAAAGAAAGGTAACTTTGAGGGTATGAGATGTGAATTGGCCAAGATAGATTGGCAACTGATTCTTAAAGGGTTGACGGTGGATATGCAATGGAAGGCATTTAAAGACAGCATGGACAATCCCAGTTTGGCAAAAGAATAAATCTGGGAAGGTAGTGCATCCGTGGATAACAATGGACATCAGGGATAGTATCAAAACTAGGGATGAAGCATACAAATTAGCCAGAAAAAGCAGCCTAGCAGAGGACTGGGAGAAATTCAGAGTCCAGCATAGGAGGGCAAAGGGCTTAATTAGAAAAGGGAAAATAGGTTATGAAAGAAAACTAGCAGGAAACATAAAAACTGACTGCAAAAGTTTTTATAGATATGTGAAGAGAAAAAGGTTAGTTAAAACAAATGTAGGTCCCTTGCAGTTAGAAACTGGTGAATTAATCATGGGGAACAAGGACATGGCAGACCAATTGAATAACTACTTTGGTTCTGTCTTCACTAAGGAAGACATAAATAATCTGCCGGAAATAGCAGGGGAACGGGGGTCAAATGAGATGGAGGAACTGAGTGAAATCCAGGTTATCCGTGAAGTGGTGTTAGATGAATTAAATGGATTAAAGGCCGATAAATCCCCAGGGCCAGATAGGCTGCATCCCAGAGTATTAAGGAAGTAGCTCCAGAAATAGTGGATGCATTAGTGATAATTTTTCACAACTCTTTAGATTCTGGAGTAGTTCCTGAGGATTGGAGGGTAGCTAATGTAACCCCACTTTTTAAAAAGGGGGAGAGAGAAAACAGGGAATTATAGACCAGTTACTCTAACATCGGTAGTGGGGAAAATGCTAGAGTCAGTTATTAAAGATGAGATAGCAGCACATTTGGAAAGTGGTGAAATCATTGGACAAAGTCAGCATGGATTTATGAAAGGTAAATCATGTCTGACAAATCTTATAGAATTTTTCGAGGATGTAACTAGTAGAATGGATAAGGGAGAACCAGTGGATGTGGTATATCTAGACTTTCAGAAGGCTTTCGACAAGGTCCCATACAAGAGATTAGTATACAAACCTAAAGCACACGGTATTGGGTGTTCAGTATTGATGTGGATAGAGAACTGGCTGGCAGACAGGAAGCAAAGAGAAGGAATAAACGGGTCATTTTCAGAATGGCAGGCAGTGACTAGTGGGGTACCGCAAGGCTCAGTGCTGGGACCCCAGCTATTTACAATATATATTAATGATCTGGATGAGGGAATTGAATGCAACATCTCCAAGTTTGCGGATGACACGAAGCTGGGGGGCAGTGTTAACTGTGAGGAGGATGGTAGGAGGCTGCAAGGTGACTTGGATAGGTTGGGTGAGTGGGAAAATGCATGGCAGATGCAGTATAATGTGGATAAATGTGAGGTTATCCACTTTGGTGGCAAAAACAGAAGGGTAGACTATTATCTGAATGGTGGCCGAATAGGAAAAGGGGAGATGCAACGAGACCTGGGTGTCATGGTACACTGGTCATTGAAAGTAGGCATGCAGGTGCAGCAGGCTGTGAAGAAAGCGAATGGTATGTTGGCATTCATAGCAAAAGGATTTGAGTACAAGAGCAGGGAGGTTCTACTGCAGTTGTACAGGGTCTTGGTGAGGCCACACCTGGAGTATTGCGTACAGTTTTGGTCTCCTAATCTGAAGAAATACATTCTTGCCATAGAGGGAGTACAGAGAAGGTTCACCAGACTGATTCCTGGGATGGCAGGACATCCATATGAAGAAAAACTGGATAGACTCGGCTTGTACTCGCTGGAATTTAGAAGATTGAGGGGGGATCTTATAGCGACTTACAAAATTATTAAGAAGTTGGACAGGCTAGATGCAGGGAGATTGTTCCCGGTGTTGGGGAACCCCAGAACATGGAGTCATAGTTTAAGGTTAAGGGGGAGGTCTTTTAGGACCGAGATGAGGAAAACATTTTTCACACAGAGAGTGGTGAATCTGTGGAATTCTCTGCCACAGAAGGTAGTTGAGGCCAGTTCGTTGGCTACATTTAAGGGGGAGTTAGATGTGGCCCTTGTGGCTAAAGGGATCAGGGGGTATGGAGAGAAGGCAGGTACAGGATACTGAGTTGGATGATCAGCCATGATCATATTGAATGGCGGTGTAGGCTCGAAGGGCTGAATGGCCCACTCCTGCACCTATTTTCTATGTTTCTATGACCATTGATTTTGAGAGTAAACTGGAGTGAAACATAAAAACAGACTGTGAGAAACTTCATAGGTACACAAAAAGGAGGTGATTAGTGAGGGCAAAAGTAGATCTTAAAGCAAAGTTGATTTGTTTACAAGTCGTATAATATTCTGGGAGCAAATCAGGATAATTACTCTCTCCACAGGATTGCGTAGGAATGGGATTACTGTCATTATTTTGAGAAGGGATTAAGAAAAGTAGACAGAAAATACCCTCTGGAGCCACTTTTGGGAAGTGAGTGGGTAGCTGTTAGCTGCTTGAAACAGTTTTGTCAATTTACAATCCATTCTTGTGATTCAACTTAAAGACATTTATTTTTTAATTATTTGATGTTGCAAACAACAATATTTTGCAATTAGGCTGCTTTCAATTTCTCTTTCAACTAATGTAAAGATTTAACTATAAATATTCTCACAAATGTCATACCATGTCTGAAAATGTTAATTATATTTTGAAGTCTGAGCATTTCTAAATTGGATGTTTGTATTTGAAGATTGGATATATTAGTTTAAAAATATATATTGAAATAAGTTTTTGAAAGACAATGCATCTCAATCTCAAAGCTTCAAATTCATGGGCATGCATTTTTCTGAAGATCTTTCCAGGACCCAGCAGCCTGATGTAATTATAAAGAAAGACCTGGCCACACACTCATTTCACCCCTGCCATTAGGTAAAAAATCTGTGTGTGTGTGTCTGTGTGTGTGCTTTTTTGTAAATGTATATTTGTGTATATGTATATCTACACATGTGTAGGAAGGAACTGCAGATGCTGGTTTAAACTGAAGATACATACACAAGATGCTGGAGTAACTCAGCAGGGCAGGCAACGTTTCTGGAGAGAAGGAATGCATGACGTTTCCATCTCCACCAAAAACATCACCCATTCCTTCTCTCCAGAGAGGCTGCCTGTCCCGCTGAGTTACTCCAGCATTTTGTGTCTATCTTCTGTACACACACTAAACTTTTTTTTCTTGTTTATTATATTGTTTACAATGTACAATGTTTACATATTCTGTTGTTCCGCTGCAAGTAAGAATTTCATTGTTTTATCTGGGACATATAACAACTCTTGACCCTTGACTGAAAGATACAGCATGAAAACAGGTCCTAGGGGCAACCGAGTCCACGCCAACACTGATCGCCCTTTTACATTAGTCAATGTATTAGTCTATGTCATCCCATTTATACATGTACTCCATACACACTGGGGGCAATTTATAGAGGCCAATTAATTACAAACCTACACTTCTTTGGGATGGGGGAGGAAACCAGAGCATCCGGAGGAAACCTACGCAGTCACAGGGAAAACGTGCAAACACCACAAAGACAGCTTCCGAGGTTAGGTTCAAACATGGGATTCTGGCGCTGGCATCTCTATCAGCTGCACCACTGTGCTGCTCTACATCCCAGAGTTTCAGTAGTGGTGGCCATAAAGATAGTGGAAGAACGGGTTGCCATATTTCAAGATTTTATAGATTCTAGAATGGTTTCAGCAAATTGGAGGATAGCAAATGTGACCTTTTTTTTGGAAAAGAGGTAGAGAAAAACAGAAACTATTGACCTGATAACCTTACATGTGCAGTAGGGGCATTAAAAAGAGTAAAATCTAAAATAAAACAGAAAATGATGGAAATACTCAGAAGGTCAGGCCACATCTATGGGAAGAAAAAGAGTGTTAACATGTCAGGTTGTAGACCCTTTGTCAGAACTGGGAAAGAGAGAAAGGAAGTTCATTAAGCTGCAGGGATGGCAGTGTGGTTGTATGTGTCTTGGATTTGGTAAAATTAGGGTGATTCTGGCGATAAGCTACGAACAAGGTCTAGTCAATGAGTGAATGGAGCACATAGACAAAAGAATGTCGGAGTTCAGAACACAAAGTCATGCTTAGCAGGTCAGGCTGGGCATGTTCTATACTTCCAGAGAAAAAGAAAAATTAAACTAGCAAGATGAGTCAATTACACAGATATTGATTCTGACGATATTTTATACTTCATCCCTTAATTGACTAACAAAGATCATTTTACATGAAAGCAACAAAATCCCTTTTGCTAACGACAATTGCTTCAAGATTAAATGTCCCTTCCCTTGGTGATTAAAGTCACATTACATGGAACATTTCATCTCAGTTAATAGGATTCACATTACAGAAAGAAATATTTCTGAATATAAATACTCTTGCCTTCCAATTATTTGGACAGCTACAGAAAAATGAGTCAACGAGGTTCAGACATGTTCCACCATTCCGACAAGGGTTGTTAATGCATGTATGGAACAGCTGAAATATGGAAAATGCAGATTAACATAGGACCACACATTTCTTTTGGTGAAATAAACACGTACAAAAATCTAGGTATTTCTGTATTATCTGTCAAAATGAATGGTTTCATGTTTTTCCACATTACATTTCATCTATTCTTCCCCTGCCCATTCATTGAATCTGTTCATATCCCCCAAAGCCACCCTGCATCATCCTCATAACATTGGATCACTTTTCCTTTAAGAATTGATCATTATCTACATTAGTAATTATAAGATAATTATATGACATTGTATAACATGATAATATATAACATGATAAGAAATTATATTTACAACCAAATGAGCAAATATTGGTAATAATTGATTAATATTTTGGCTGCTGTCTAAAAATACAGTTAACACTTACAGCCTCCATATATTTAACAATTTATTTTACTTATGTTGATTTTGTTGTCTCTTATGCTAAAAGTTTTGCTGAAATACACATATATTACCGCTGCAAATAAAACCAAATTTCGTTTGAACTTCATTTGAGGTTCAGATGACAATAAACTGTATTGTATTGTGAAACATTAAAAATTAAAGTACAGACTGTTTGTATATTCGGAATAAGAGCTTCAAGATCTAATACATATAAAATCAGAAAAAGCAAAAGTTCAATCAGCTCTTCAATGAGATCAACACTGCATTCTAAAAAGTGTTCAAACCATAATATAAAAAAGATTAATAAAATTACTGCAATAAGATCAGCTTCACACATCATAAATATTGTAATTTTTTTAATTTCCACTTTCAAAGTACAAAGGTCTTTTCTGTAATTATTTATTTAGTTGTTAGAGCAAAAGAGTAATATTATTTAAGGTTCCTTGCATTATCCCATTTGACAGCAATGATCTAAGTGGGCCAATTTGGTCAATGTTAGAAACTTAAGAAAATGATTGAAAGCCAACAAAGAGAGGAGTAGGAACAAAGAATTGCAGATGCTTGTATATACTAAAAACAAATAAAATGCTATTCAGTGAGTCAGGCAGCATTACTGGAGAAAAAGGTTAAGTGATGATTTGGGTCAGGACCCTTCTTCAGGCTGATAGTAGTGGGTGGGGGAGTGGGGAGAGCTGGAGGTGAGAAAAGACAAATCACGGCCAGCAACATATGACCTTAGGCAGGGTGGTGCCACAGTAGGCCAATAGTTGACTAGCAAAGGTGATCTCAAGAGGTGTGCAATGTAGTGAATTGTGGAACTGGTTAAATGACTAGGATGGAAGAATGGGACATGGGGGGTGGGAAGTGGAATAAGAAAAGTTACTTAAATACTGCTGGGTTGTGAGCTACCCAAGCAAAATATTAGGTACTGTTCTTCCAATATGCATGTGGCCTCACTCTGGTAATGGAGGAAGCCCAGGACAGAAAGGTCAGTGTGGGAATGGGAAGAGGAGCTGAAATGGTTAGCTACCAGGAGATCCCATATGCCTCAACGGACCGAGCGTAAGTATTCAGTGAACTCCTTTGTTCATTCATCCCACCAAAACAACTGCCTCGCCAGGTACTTTTCCTTGTAACCACAGGTGTGCATCACCTGGTATTATACTACCTCTCTCAACACCATCCAGAGGCCCTGACAGTCCTTTCAGGCTAGACAAAGGTTCACATGTACCTCCTCTAACCTAATTTACTACACCCGGTGTTCCTGATGTGGGTCCCTGTACATCAGCAAAACCAAGCGTAGACTCAGCAACCATTTTGCTGAACACGTACGGTCGAGAGGAATAGATAAGGTGTATTCAGAGTAAGGGAATCGAAAAGCAGAATGTATAGGTTTAAGGTGAGGGGGAAAGATGTAATTGGTGGCTAACGTGCAGCTTTTCTACACAAAGGATGGTAGATGTATGGAATGAGCTGCCGGAGCCAGTAGTTGAGGCAGGTACTACCACCACATTTAAGAAACATTTAGATTGGTACATTGAATTGAATAAATTTTATCATTCTCTTCTGGGGTAGGGGTTACCTGTACAAAAGGGACGGGTTACACCTTAACTGGAGGAGGACCAATGTTCTGGCAGGCAGGTTTGCTAGGGCTACACGTGTGGGTTTAAACTAAATAGTGGGGGGGAGGGATTGACAAATTGGGAGTAAAAGATGGAGTTAAAGAGGAAGTGTGTACAGGAAAAGTTACAAAAGACTCCCGAATTAATGGGAAAGAAAGTTCGAGAAGGGATAAGAGAGTCAGGGCCAATAGTGAGTGGTGTGAGAGGTGATATGAATACCGAAGTCAAAATGCTGGAGAAACTCAGCGGGTGAGGCAGCATCTATGGAGCATAGGAAATAGGCAACAATGTTTCGGGTTGAAACCCTTCTTCAGACTGAAGTGAGAATGGGGGGGGAGGGAGAAGAAAGGAAGAGTTGGAGCCAGTGGGCCGAGGGAGAGCTGAGTAGAGGAGGAGAAAGTAGGGACCACCTGAAATTAGAGAAGTCAATATTCATACCGCTGGGGTGCAAACTGCCCAAGCGAAATATGAGGCGCTGCTCCTCCAATTTACAATGGTCCTCACTCTGGCCAAGGAGGAGGCCCAGGACAGAAAGGTCGGATTCGGAATGGGAGGGGGATTTGAAGTGTTGAGCCACCGGGAGATCAGGCTGGTTTTTGCGAACCGAGCGCAGGTGTTCGGCGAAGCGATCGTCAAGCCTACGCTTGGTCTCACCGATGTAGAGCAGCTGACATCTAG
Source organism: Raja brachyura (assembly GCA_963514005.1). Next base: position 27,140,195 of record OY740782.1, on the reverse strand, counting down.
AGAAGCGGATGCAATAGATGAGGTTGAAGGAGGTGCAGGTGAACCTCTGCCGCACCTGGAAAGACTGCTTGGGTCCTTGAATGGAGTCAAGGCGGGACTGTCAAATGCTGAGAGAATGGAGCAGCTGGCTTGTATATTCTGTAATTTAGAATGATGAGAGGGGATCTCATTGAATCATATAAGATTATTAAGGGTTTGGACACGCTAGAGGCAGGAAACATGTTCCTGATGTTGGGGAAGTCCAGAACCAGGGGCCACAGTTTAACGATAAGGGGTAAGCCATTTCGAACAGAGATGAGGAAACACTTTTTCACACAGAAAGTTGTGAATCTGGGGAATTCTCTGCCTAAGTGGGCAGTAGAGGCCAGTACTCTGGATACTTTCAAGGGAGAGCTAGATAGGGCTCTTAAAGATAGCAAAGTCAGGAGATATGGGGAGAAGGCAGGAACGGGGTACTGATTGTGGACGATCAGCCATGATCACATTGAATGGCTCCAAGGGCCAAATGGCCTACCCATGCACCTATTGTCTATTGTCTATTAGCCAAGTATGTATACATACAAGGGATTTGCTTTGGTGCTTTGCTCGCAAGTAACAACATGTTATACAGTAAATAATTAAGAATAAAACATTATAATTTCAACATGTGAAGAATGAAATAAACTACCAGACCAAAAGGAGGCTACAAACTTTTGGTTGTTGAGTAGAGCTACTGCTCATGGAAAAAAGTTGTTTTTATGTCTGGCTGTGGCGGCTTTGACAGTCTGGAGTCGCCTTCCAGAGGGAAGTGCTTCAAAGAGTTTGTGGCCAGAATGAGAGGGGTCAAAGATGATCTTACCCGCTCGCTTCCTGGCCCTTGCAGTGTACAGTTCGTCAATGAGTGGAAGGTTGCAGCCAACAACCTTGTTTATTGATAGGTTTAGAGGGATATGAGCCAAACACAGGCAGGTGGGGCATGTTGGTCGACATGGGCAAGTTAGGCTGAAGGGCCTGTTATAACGGTCTATGGTTCAATGACTCTATCCACGCCATGTTGATGTCCATGTCTGAAATGTTCAAGTCGTCTGATTCAGATCTGTACAGGAAATCTAGATACTACTTTCATAAGCCATCAAGGAGGCCAAGGAACAATATCAATTTTCATACTTAGAACATAAGGATGTGACCTTGTTGACTCATATTTATGGATGATAAATCAGCCTTCCACACCATTTTTTGAACCAACTCATCCCCAAACCTCTGGACCTTAAAAAGCTGCACAACCCTCTACAAATGGATCCTTTACTTCTCGGGCATCAGTACAGACAGAAGACAACTTTCAACACCAGGTCTCTGCAACGCTGCATATTCAGCCTCTTATTATATTCCCTATACACTCACGACTATGCAATCAAATTCTCGTCTATTTACACGCTTGCAGATTACATCACAAAAAAGTGGGCTGGGAGCACAAGAAGGAGCACAGGAACCATGTAGAGAGCTTAGTAGTCAAGATAACATCTTCCTCAACATCAGCCAAGCAAAGCAGCTGGTCAGTGATGATAAGAAGTGGAGAGGAGTACACGCCCCTGTCTGTGTCAATAATATTGAATAGGAGATGATCAAGAGCTTCAAATTCCCAAGTGCAAATAATACCATATATTCTCAACAATTTGGAACGGACATAAGGAAACACTTTTTCACTGAATCTGTGGAATTCTCTGCCTCAGAGGCTGGTTCTCTAGATACTTTCGAGAGCTAGATAGGGCTCTTAAAGATAGTGGAGTCAGGGGATATGGGGAGAAGGCAGGAATGGGGTACTGATTGTGGATGATCAGCTATGATCACATTGAATGGCGATGCTGGCTCGAAGGGCCGAATGGCCGATTCCTGCACTTATTGGCTATTGTCTATTCTGGTCTGGCGTACCTTTGTTTCATTCTTTCTTAGGCAAGTTATATCCTTTTTTGCAGCAATGAAGACCAAAACAGTATGCCAACATCTCACCAAAGCTCTCTACAATTGTATATAAAATGTACTTTGCAATGTGAAAGTTTGGGGCTCATTGACAGTTGTGAGATACCAATTCTGTTCACTTAGCTGTTCGTGTCTATATTAGGCCAGGTGACAGACCCCAGTCTTGCAGCATTTCAGTGCAGTATTGCATCACAGTTTCTGGTTAATTTGAGATCCTCTGATATCACTGGGGATTAGAAGGCAAAGGAGAAAACGTTTTTTTTTTAAGTAATTTGCTTTCTCCTTTGACTAAGAAAGAATGTAGCAGATACACCAGACCGGTTTTCAATTAAAACACAAGAAATATAAACAATTCAAAATAACATTTAAAAAGTTATTTTGAATTGTTTATATTTCTTGTATTTTAATTGAAATGTATTGAAAATACCTAACTTTAGTTTAGTTTAGTTTATTTAAGTTTAGTTTATTTTAAAAAAAAGCTTTTAATAGAATCAGCTCTGACCTTCCTTCAATTGAGGGGATTTACAGCAGTCGCTGCCTCAAAAAAGCTGGCAGTATCATCGAGGACCCACACCATCCTGGCCACACACTCATTTCCCTGCTACCTTCAGGTAGAAGGTACAGGAGCCTGAAGACTGTAACAACCAGGTTCAGGAATAGCTACTTCCCCACAGCCATCAGGCTATTAACCCTGGCTCGGACAAAACTCTGATAACTAATAACCCATTATCTGTTGTTTGCACTTTATTAGTTTATTTATTAATGTGGGTATATATTTATATATGGTATATGGGCACACTGATCTGTTTTGTAATAAATGCCTTCTATGTTCTGTGTGCTGATGCAAAGCAAGAATTGTCCTATCAGGGACACATGACAATAAACTCACTTGAACTTGAATGGTTGCTTAAAATAAATGATTTTTCACTTTCATTCCAGTTGACAGTTCATTCTTAGTTTGACAATAATTTTAAACATACAATATGTTTATGCACCTGACTAATGCACCAGCTATCTCAAGTCAATTATCCCTGTCTAAAATATTACTGGTATACCTCTATAGAGTCCATTTGAAAAATAGAAAAATTCAGTGGATAGATTTCTATGTGAATTTGAAGCAAAAACTTCATGGAAAAAAGGCCTTTTGGCCCAACATCTATGCCAGCCAAGATGTCTTATCAATGCTAGTCTGATTTGCCTGCATTTGGCCCAAATCCCTCTAAACCTTTCCTATCCATGTACCTGTCAAAAATCATTTAAATTTTGTTATTGGAAATTGAATGATTTTATTGTTACAATTTTATTAAACACCTACGGAGTACCTAATCAAAATTGTCAGGACATTAACAGATCTGCAAAACACAGGCAGAATCTGTGGAGGGAATAGACAGATGACAATTCGCATCTGGACCCTTCTACAGATTCATGAACCAGATGTGTCGGCCGATCTTCTGAGAACAATCAGAAATGGCACCAGAAAGAGCTGATCACAGAACCTTTGTTTGTATTTAACATCTGCGATGGATAAAACTCTAAAGTTGGACCGAGAAATGTATTCCTGCTCCTTATGGAACTTTCAAATAAAATATTGAATGTTACCTAATTGTACTTCTTTGATTCCATACCAATAGCTTTTTGCCGGGAAAAGACACACCCACAAGAACCTGGTATGGTACTGTGAGACAGCTAATAGAACTTATGCCTCACAGATCTGACTATGATTCTGAGATCTGGTGCTGTCTTTGTGCAGTATGCAAGTACAGCTTGCAGTGAAGTAAACATGCAGGTACAGCAGGCAGTGAAGTAAGCATGCAGATACCAGCAGGCAGTGAAGAAACCTAATGGCATGTTGGCCTTCATTGTGAGGGAATTTGAGTTTAGGAGAAAGGGGGTCCTACTGCAGTTGTATAGGGCCCTGGTGAGACCACACCTGGGGTATTGTGTACAGTTTTGGTCTCCTAATTTGAGTAAGGACATTCTTGCTATTGAGAGAGTGCAGCGTAGGTTCACCATGTTAATTCTCAGGATGATGAGACTGACATATGATGAAAGAATGGGTCGACTGGCTCACTGCAATTTAGAAGGATGAGAGGATATCTTATAGAAACATATAACATTTTTAAGTGATTGGACAGATTAAATACAGGAAAAATGTTCCCCATGTTGGGGGAGTCCAGAACCAGGGGTCATTGTTTACGAGTAGGGGATAGGCCATATAGGACTGAGATGAGGAAAAATGTTTTCACCCAGAGAGTTGTGAATCTGTGGAATTTTCTGCCACATAAGGCATTGGAGGCCAATTCATTGGAAATTTTTGAGAGTTAGATTTAGCTCTTAGGGCTATCGGAATCATGGGATATGGGGAAAAAAGGTACGGAGTACTGATTTTGGATGATCAGACATGATCATATTGAATGGCAATGCTGGCGCGAAGGGCCAAATGGCCTACTGCATCCATTTTCTATGTTTCTGTGTATGCACACTATGATCTCATAAGTTTTCTCTGGGTGTATGGGTGAATTCCACATCTAGTGCAATGGCGTGAGGGCGTGACTAGATGCTGTATGACTAGAAGAGTGCAGCAGACCTCATTTTAAAACAGTTGTATGCCCTCAATATCTTTAATGAAGACAAATGTTCATAGTTAATGCAGATCCCCAATTAGGGTTATTTCAGCTACTTTAATTTTGCAGTCAGCTGGAACAAGGCATGGAGAGTAGTGAAACACTATTTGATTTAGAAACATAGAAATTAGATGCAGGAGTAGGCCATTCGACCCTTCGAGCCTGCACCACCATTCAATATGATCATGGCTAATCATCCAACTCAGTATCCCGTACCTGCCTTCTCTCCTAAACCTCTGATCCCCTTAGCCACAAGGGCCACATCTAACTTAAATATAGCCAATGAACTGACCTCAACTATCCTCTGTGGCAGAGAGTTCCAGAGACTCACCACTCTGTGTGAAAAAAGATTTTTCATCTCGGTCTTAAAGGATTTCCCCCTTATCCTTAAGCTGTGACCCCTTGTCCTGGACTTCCCTAACATCGGGAACAATCTTCCTGCATCTAGCCTGTCCAACCCCTCAAGAATTTTGTATTTTCTATAAGATCCCCTCTCAATCTCCTAAATTCTAGAGTGTATAAACCAAGTCTATCCAGTCTTTCTTCATAAGACAGTCCTGACATCCCAGGAATCAGTCTGGTGAACCTTCTCTGCACTCCCTCTATGGCAATAATGTCCTTCCTCAGATTTGGAGACCAAAACTGTATGCAATACTCCAGGTGTGGCCTCACCAAGACCCTGTACAACTGAAGTAGAACCTCCCTGCTCCTATACTCAAATCCTTTTGCTATGAAAGCTAACATGCCATTCGCTTTCTTTACTGCCTGCTGCACCTGCATGCCTACTTTCAATGACTGGTGTACCATGACACCCAGGTCTCGCTGCATCTCCCCTTTTCCTAATCGGCGACCATTTAGATAATAGTCTGCTTTCCTGTTTTGCCACCAAAGTCGATAACCTCACATTTATCCACATTATACTGCATCTGCCAAACATTTGCCCACTCACCCAGCCTATCCAAGTCACCTTGCAGTCTCCTAACATCCTCCTCACAGTTAACACTGCCCCCCAGCTTAGTGTCATCCGCAAACCTGGAGATATTGCCTTCAATTCCCTCATCCAGATCATTAATATATATTGTAAATAGCTGGGGTCCCAGCACTGAGCCTTGCGGTACCCCACTAGTCACTGCCTGCCATTGTGAAAAGGACCCGTTTACTCCTACTCTTTGCTTCCTGTTTGCCACCCAGTTCTCTATCCACATCAATACTGAACCCCCAATGCCGTATGCTTTAAGTTTGCATACTAATCTCTTATGTGGGACCTTGTCGAAAGCCTTCTGGAAGTCCAGATACACCACATCCACTGGTTCTCCCTTATCCACGCTACTAGTTACATCCTCGAAAATGTTCTCCTGCATCCCTGCCCCCTGACTCCTGCAACTAATTTCTGGAAAGGGAAACTTAAATCTGTCCTGCATTTGCAAATATTTAACTTTAATATGTTTTAAAGTTCTACAATACATTGTGCTTTGTAGCACAATTGAGGGATTAAACTAAAATGTCATGATTGATATGACGATGTGGAGAATTAGGGTCCTGACCCGAAGCTTCACCTATCCATTGTCTCCATTGATGCTACCTGACTCTTTGAGTTACTCCAGCACGTTGTGTCTTTATTTCCCCGCATATGCCCTGATCGTTTAGGGAATTGCTGAATACATAGAACAATGTCAGATCTCCCTTTCAATTACATAACCATTTTCCCCTTATAGGTGAAATAAAGTTCAAAGATACTCTTCCAAAGCCTAGATGATAATTTGATTTTACAGCCATGAACTCTGCCTGATAAAGAGCAAGTGAGATAAGGATGATGACGATTGGCGTACTTACCCTTTTATTTAGCTGACTGATTTGATCAGAAACATTCTGAAGGCTTGTTTTCAGATCTCCAATGTCATCTTTATTTTTTCTAATCTAAAATTATAGGTAAACAATTAAATTAATTCCACGAAATGTTACAAATCATGGCACTCCTCATAAATTGTGCAATCTTGTATGATATTTTCAAAGCTGATGCAGATATGAAAATATAACAACATTTGAAGGTGCAAAGGGATTTGGGAGTGCTGGTGCAGGGCTCCAAAAAAGTTGAATCAGTAGTAAGGAAGGTAAATGTAATGTTAGCTTTCATTTTGAGGGGACAAGAATATAAAATCAAGGATGTAATGTCGATGTTTTATAAACGTGCTGGTCAGGCCACATTTGGAATATTGTGAGCAGCATTTTGCCCCATATCTGAGGAAGGATGTGCCGGCATTTGGAACGCTCCAATGTTTACAAGAATGATCTCAGGGATGATTGGGTTAACATATGCTGTTTAATACTCTGGGCCTGTACTTGCCAGGATTTAGAAGAATGAGGGAGGGATCTCATTAATATCTACTGAATAGCGAAAAGCCTAGCCAGAATGGATGTTGTACGGAATGTTTCCAGTAGTAGGACATAGAATATAGAAAATAGGTGCCGGAGTAGGCCATTCGGCCCTACGAGCCTGCACCACCACCCAGGTCTCGTTGCATCTCCCCTTTTCCTAATTGGCCACCATTCAGATAATAGTGGCTGAGTCAAGGAATAGAGTCCACAGTCTCAGAATAAAAGGACATACCTTTGGAATAGTGATGAGCCGAAACTTCTTTAGTCAGAGCGTGGTGAATCTGTGGAATTCATTGCCACAGTCGGCCAAGTCATGGGGTAGTTTTAAAGCCGAGATTGATAATTTTTGATTCATTGAATGGCATAGGAACCTCATTGGGCCCAATTACCTAATTTTGCTATGTTTTATTGTTCTATGGTCTAACATTCAGTATAAAGCAAAATACTTGAATGACAAATTATCTGTTTTTGTTAATCAGTTTATATTGTTTTAAGAATTACTTGAAGGCTATTTCCACAATCTACATTACTTCAATTTTTTTTAAACAAAATTGCACATTAGGTTTCATATGGTAGAAATTATCAGTTGTTACCTGCATAGATAGCTGTTCAAGGTCATGATTATTTAGTTTAATCTTTCCAAATGTTGAAGTCTTGAATTCAATATTCTTCTGATTACCAGTTTGAAATATCAAATTGCCATTTTTTGTAGTAATTCTTGGTCTTGGAATAAAATGTTATGAAATTGACAGAAGTTAACAGCATGATGAATACTGACAAAAATACAGACATGGATTTATTCTCCTTCAAACAACAATATTCATTCAAGTCATTAATATAAAACTTACTGGTCACTGCTAATACTTCTCTGTTGATTATTTCCATCATTTTCGGATTCACATTTTAATGTGCAAAGCAGAGAAATTAGAATTGGTAACCAGGTAGAGTGTCGAGAGTAAATCATGCTCCTCGTATATTCTTCAACGTTTTGCCAACTAATGTTTGAAGTACAGATTTTAAGAAAGTTGCACCTTTAATCTAAACAAATGAACTTTGCCCATATCAGATAAGATCTATTCAAATTATTGCCAGTCAATGAATTACAATAAATACTAGTTCATCTGCTTTCTTTCTACACCCTCCAGTAAATATAGAACACCCCTGTTTAAGAACTGCAGATGCTGGAAAATCGAAGGTAGACAAAAATGCTGGAGAAACTCAGCAGGTGAGGCAGCATCTATGGAGCGAAGGAAATAGGCAACGTTTTGGGCTGAAACCCTTCTTAAGTCTGAAGAAGGGTCTCGATCCTAAACGTCACCTAATGTTTCATGGTTCAGTTTATAAACTATGATATTTTATACTGGAATACTGAAATCAGAATTATTATCCCTGTCGTGGGAGGAGCCAAAAGATTCCAGCATTCCTCTGTATAGACATTGTCCAATGATCCTGACTGGGGAAAAAAAATGAGTGGTGTTGTTATAATGTGGCAAGATTGGGGCCAACAATGAATAGCCATCTGTGAGTCACTATATGCTCATACCTGGAGAATTGGGGATGGCAGTCTTAGTATCACTGTCAAACAAGTATTCCTTTGCTCCATATATGCTGCCTCACCCGATGAGTTGTTCCAGCATTTTTGTTTACCTATGGAACACCCCTGCTTTGCAGAGCACTTACATTCCAAGATGAGCATCCATATTATTATTTTATAAAGAAAACCCTTGATTCTTGATTAATGATTCTTTTTCATTTTGAGTTCAGATAGTTATTTTTTCCCCGCTAGTAAATCTAGTAAGAGGATATTTTCATTCTCCAACTCATTTTTTTGGGCAGTGATTTGTGAATTCCTTACGATTCATAGTCCAGGGATTCTTAGAGCTATACAGCATGAAAACAAGCCCCGGTAGGGGAATCAAACACCAGAGGACACAGGTTTTAGGTGAGATGAGAAAGATTTTGTAAGATCCTGAGGAGCAACCTTTTCACACAGAGGGTGGAGGGTATAAAGAACAAGCATTTGTTTTGCAAATGCTGAATTGAAGATTGTCAAATTCCAATGCAAACAAAGTTTCCTATTCAATTATCAGATATTCTTGAGACTTAAAAAGCTTTAAAGAACATTATAGTGCAATGTTTATGGTTGTATTCTCATAAAAGCAAAACGAAATAGTTTTATTACAGCAATTTCTAACATTACAGGTCACAGTAACTCATCACAGAACAGCCCCTTTACAGTGTGATCTTGAAAGATTGTTTCCATAGCTTTTGTCAAACCTCAAATTAAAATGTGGTCACTTGATACTCACAGTAAACGGTATACACCCAGTAATGATAAATATAACAATAAATTTCATAAATAATACAAAACACCAGAATGGCGCTAGATTGCAGTGCAATCTAAGTGGTGTAAAAGAATATTAAAGTACAATAAGAATAACTGAATGAGTTAGAGTTAAGAGTAAGAGTACCTGGCAACATCTCCTGGAATTGTGTGTGACAGTGTTCAAGAAGGAACTGCTTGCCTACCTATGGTGTGTGACAGTGACGAGAGTAGGGAAGCAGCTAGTTTTAATTCTCGAGTCTGATCCTTCAACTTCTTGTATCTTCTCCCACAAGGTACAAGAAAGAAAAGGGAATGAGCAGAGTGACAAGCATCCTTGATATTTCCAGCCTTCCTGATGCAACGCATCATGAAGATGCGTTGATTCTTAAGGAAGTGACGATTTTGTAATGGACCAGGTTCACCATTCTCTGCAGGGAGCAGAGCAAAGCAGTTGCTTTCGAGGCTGAAATGCATCCACATCAACTTTTTATAGCACATCTGTAAATGTTTGAGAGAATCCACGTGCCATATCTTCTCAGATGCTCAAGGAAGTAAATATAATGTGCTTTTTTGAACATCGCATCAATGTGAAGGGACCAGATTAGGTTGCTGGTAATATGGATGCCAAGGAACTTGAAATTATCGTCTAAATCTACAGCAGCTCCAATGAGGAAAACAGGGTTGTGTTCACCCTCACTTCCTTGGATTAACAACCAATTCTGTTGTATTACTGAAGTTAAGGGCTAGGTTATTGTCCTAAAACCATGACAGTAAATTCTCGATCTCTTTTCTGTACTGCGTCCCATTTTTGTTGTCGATCTTCCAACAGTGAAAATTAAATGTGTATTTTATCTAAACTACGATGAACATAACCACATTAGATATGAAAAGAACAAGATCTATGATGCTTTAAATCTGCAGAAAAAACAGATAAAACTGGAAATACCCAGCAGGTCAGGCAGCAGCCGTGGAGGGAGAAACATACTTGCATTTCAGGTGGATGTCCTCTTGTCAGTACTGATATGTGCATAAGTGTATATAGTGTATGAGACCATTTACATTTCTCATAGTAAGATGCAATCTGATGCAGAAAAAAATCTAAGTTTACGAAGCAGTTTTAAAATGTATTTATTAGAAATAGGCATCATATATGATGTACATCAAAATAATATTTTCAAGAGTTTACATTGCAATACATGGTAAATAACAGACTTAATTCAATGTACAGTAAACAATTCAGACTGAGCTATGATTCGCTCCAAGAGGAGCAAATGATAAAACTGTTCCAAGATATTAACATCAACAAATTAATTAAAAACTAATATCAATGACCTGTTGTGTTTGGAACGTATTCATTTAATCTATTATTTATTGGTTGAAATAAAGATATATATATATATATATATTGATATACCATACATCATTTAAATTATGGATCTTCAGCATCATTCAACCATCAATTTAATAAGCTTGGCTACCACATGGATATTGAGACTGTTTCCCAGCAGACGATATCTTTGTTTCAGTGAAATTTTCTCAGGAAAACCTGCAAGATTAATCAAAACAAAATACACATTGTTGTTTAAATGCAAGTCTGTATTCCTGTTTTGCCTCCCATTTGCAACTTGCTCATTGTTTAGTGACTTATTCAAATAATGACTGCTAGTACAGTGCAAGGGGCTTACCAACAACTAACTAGATAAATATGTACTAACACAAAAGTTACTGTAACATTGGGGTGGAAGATTGCAACCTTCATGTGGTCCGCCCTGTTTCGACGAATGCAATCAACCCGGCGTGCACAAACAAATAAGATCAAATAGAATGTTGTCCTACAACTTTAGGCTGTGCACGCCATACGAAGACTGCAACACTGTCAGGGAAATAAAACGGGATGATTTTTAATTCTATTTCACAGTCATCAAAATCACTTGCAGCATTCTTACCACTACAGTTCAAATTAGTTAAGAAAGAAGAAACATTATAGGGTGGCATGGTGGCACAGTGGTAGAGTTGCTGCCTTACAGCACCAGAGACCCAGGTTCCATCCTGACAATGGATGCTGTCTGTACAGAGTTTATACATTCTCCACGTGACCACATGGGTTTTTCCCGAGTGCTCCAGTTTCCTCCCACATTCCAAAGACAAACAGGTTTATAGGTTAATTGGCTTTGGTAAAGATTGTAAATTGTCCCTATTGTGTAGGATAGTGCTGGTGTACTGGGATAGCTGGTCAGTGTAGACTGGGTGAGCAGAAGGGCCTGTTTAACGTGCTGTATCTCTAAACTATAATGCTGTACACATCCAACCAATTTATTTGCATTATAATAACATCCAGGAGAGTCTTTGTTACATTCAAACAAAAATATTGTTTTTCCTGTCTTACCCAAAATTACATCGCTATTATATGAAAATAACGTAACCAGTGGGTTACATTCCAATTCAAATCAAAAAGTTGAAAGTTAAACTTTAATTTCATGCTAACAAAGTGATGCACAGAATCTCTTGCCCAGAGTAGGGGAATCGAGGACCAGAGGACATAGGTTCAAGGTGAAGGGGAAAATATTTATTAGAAATTCGAGGGGTAACTTTTTCACACATATGGTGGTGAGTGTATGGAACAAGCTGCCAGAGGAGGTATTTGAGGCTGGGACTATCCCATCATTTAAGAAACAGTTAGACAGGTACATGGATAGGACAGGATTAGAGGGATATGGACCAAGCGCAGGCAAGTGGGACTAGTGTAGCCGGGACATTGTGAGCGAGTTGGGCCGAAGGGCCGGATTCCACACTATATTACTCTATGACTCTATGAAGGATTGCTACACGATCAGTAAAACTTTAATACATCTGCAGAAATGATAGTATCCTATAAACATAATAAACAATTCTCTATCCTGACACAAACTGATGAATTGGTATGTCTAGAGCAAGACATTGTCAGAATACAATTATTTGATGACACAAAAAATTGTTGATGCTGGGCTCTAGAGCAGAAAACAAACTACTGGAAGATCTCCATGGGCCAGACAGCATCTATGGAGAGAAATTAATAGTCAATGTTTCAGGACCAGTTCTCGACCAAAACATTTCCCTTAACTAATGCTGCCTTACCCTCTAAAGAGCCTGTCCCACTTAGGCAATTTTTAGGCGACTGCCAGCCACTGTCATAGTCGTAGCAGGTCGGCGAAAAGCCGGCGACTGGACTAACGGGCCTGTCCCACTTAGGCAATTTTTTAGTCGACTGCCGGCGAATACGACAATGGAAATCACCGAAGTTAGCACTGGCGACAACCTACGTCACCTGGCGACAACCTCCGACATCCTGGCGACAAGCTACATTAGCCTGGCGACAATCTACAACAGCGCCTACGTCAAGCTACACTCATTGGCGTCAAACCCACAGTCGCCACTGTTGGGAATTTTTTTTTAACATGTTGAAAATCCAACGGCGACCAGAAGGATGCTACGACTCTTTGGGCGACTGAGGAGACTACTCACGACCATACAGGCGATACCCCGGCAACCACCGGCAACAGCCTAGTCGTCTGTAGTTGCATTAAAAATCGCATGTGGGACAGGCCCATAAGTCTCTTCAGCAGTTTGATACTGTTACAACCATTTGATACCAATTTTTTAAACACAATTGTTTTTGTTTTTAGTTCCATCAATTTAACACCATTTTTTAAAACCCAAACAAAAGCTTTTGCCATACTCACTCACAGGCAGCTGACCCAATTTTTCCATTGTAAGAATCCACAGATAACAGAGCCAATCTCTAATACCAACTAAAAATATATGAAACAATTGAAAGGCTCAAATTTACATTTAACATTTCATATTTTCATTTCTTCTTTGATAAAGAAATGGGAAGCTCCAGAAGCAGTTACTTTTCATTTTGGTTAAACCAGGAATAACTTTCATCACATCTGAAGGAATAACTGAAAGATGATTGTCCAAATATGCTCATGCTTTATTTAAAGGAGTGGTACACTATCTTATTAAAAAAAAATGTTAACCAACCCTTTCTTGCTTGACAAAAAGATGTCAAAGAATATTAATTTACATTCGAAAATTAATGTTAATATTGAAAAATACATGTCAAGGATTGTTGTATATTGCATCGTAAATTCTAAGAACAGGTTTACCAGTTTATCCAGCATTAGTTTATACTAGACTAAGTGGGACCCGTTTGGTCCCTGTCACACAGGAGGCCTGGTCCCCCAATGCAACCCGTTCACCAATGCAATATTTCACCACTCACCCATTCCCCCAATGCAACCCGTCCCCACAACGCAATATTGCACCACTCACGCATAGCCCCCAACTGTGCAGGCATGGCTCATTCCCCTCATCACCCAGTACTCCCTCCCCCTCCCTTTCACCCTCCCTCTTATTTTCCCTCTCCACTTCCAATCCCTCCCTCACCTCTCCTTTCCCCGACCCTCAGTTACTCCCTCCCTCCCTCCTTCCATAACTCCTCTCCCGTCCCTACCCCCTTCCTATCCCTCTATCCCCCACTCATGACCTCCCCTACCCCCCCACTATTCCTCCTGACCTCCCCCACTGCACTCTATCCCCCACTCCCTACCTGCCCCACTCCCCTCCCTCTATTCCCCCTCCACCCCCTCTCCTCACCTCCCCCACTTTCCCTCCCTACCCCTTCCTCTCCATCAATCCCCCCACGCTCCATCCTCACCTCCCAGGATCGTTCCCCTCTCCTCCGCCAATGTTTCCCTCACCTTCAGTCACTCCTTCCATACATAAAACACAGTATCTGCAGTTCCTTCCATAGAAACATAGAAACATAGAAAGATAGGTGCAGGAGTAGGCTATTCGGCCCTTCGAGCCTGCACCACCATTCAATGTGATCATGGCTGATCATCCAACTCAGTATCCCGTACCTGCCTTCTCTCCACACCCCCTGATCCCTTCAGCCACAAGTGCCACATCTAACACCCTTTTAAAAATAGAGCCAATGAACTGTCCTCAACTACCTTCTGTGGCAGAGAATTCCAGAGACTCACCACTCTCTGTGTAAAGAATGTTTTCCTCATCTCGGTCCTAAAGGAATTCCCCCTTATCCTTAGACTGTGACCGATTGTTCTGGACTCCCCCAACACCGGGAACAATTTTCCAGCATCTAGCTTGTCCAACCCCTTAAGAATTTTGTAAGTTTCTATAAGATCCCCCCTCAATCTTCTAAATTCCAGCTAGTACAAGCCGAGTCTATCCAGTCTTTCCTCATATGAAAATCCTGACATCCCAGGAATCAGTCTGGTGAATCTTCGCTGTACCCCCTCTAAGGCAAGAATGTCTTTCTTCAGATTTGGAGACCAAATCTGTACGCAATACTCCAGGTGTGGCCTCACCAAAACCCTGTACAACTGCATTAGAACCTCGTTGCTCCTCTACTCAAATCCTTTCGCTATGAATGCTAACATACCATTTGCTTTCTGCACTGCCTGCTGCACCTGCATGCCTACTTTCAATGACTGGTGTGCCATGACACCCAGGTCTCGTTGCATCTCCCCTTTTCCTAATCTGCCACCATTCAGATAATAGTCTACCGTCATGTTTTTGCCACCAAAGTGGATAACCTCACATTTATCCACATTATACTGCATCTGCCATGCATCTGCCCATTCACTCAGCCTATCCAAATCACCCTGCAGCCTCCAAGCATCCTCCTCACACCTAACTATACCCCACAGCTTGGTGTCATCTGCAAATTTGGAGATGTTGCATTGAATTCCCTCGTCCAAATCATTAATATATATTGTAAATAGCTGGGGTCCCAGCACTGAGCCTTGCGGTACCCCGCTAGTCACTGCCTGCCATTCTGAAAAGGATCCGTTTACTCCTACCCTTTGCTTCCTGTCTGCTAGCCAGTTCTCTATCCAAATCAATACTGAACCCCCAATACTATGTGCTTTAAGTTTGTATGCTAATCTCTTATGCGGGACCATGTTGAAAGCCTTCTGGAAGTCCAGATATAACACATCCAAACCGACTCTCCCTCCCTCCCCCTTTAGATGAGCTGTTGGAGAAGATCTCCTCCGAGAAGGCCGTGTGGGTGAGTTACCGCAACGGCGGCTGCGGAGGAGACGGAAGGTGGGGGGAAGGGTAGACGGGACCACCATTGTCATAGTGGGCGGGCGGGGGAGAGGGGTGAGTGATGAGGGAAGAGAGACGGGACCAGGGCCTCCATTGCATCCCCCCCCCCTTGGCCGCTGGCGGTGGTGGGGAGACAATAGACAAGCTACTGTGAGTGAGGAGGGAAGAGAGGTGTTTGTGAGTGAGGCGGGACAGGCCGCCACCAGTGTGGCAGGAAGGGGCGTCGCCATCCCGGCCGTGGCATTGATTAACAGGAGAAGAGACCAATCTGCGTGGCGCTGACTGAAGGAATCTGCGCATGAGTGTTTTTTAGATTTTGAAATCTTTGATAACTTTTACAATATACCACCAATTGGAACAACACTTGGTCCGCTCGCAGCACAGGAGAACGGTGAGTAACCTGGCGAAAAATCATAATGCTAACGCGTACCGTTTTTGCGCAAATAGAGAAACCTCGCAAAGCTGAAGAGCACAAGATCAGAGTTTTATTTATGTATAAATGATATAGATAATTAAACAACTTACAGTAAATTCTAAGAAGTTTGTATCTTAATAGAACCATTGCTGCAGCAGAGTGGAGCATTCATAGTCAGTTAATTAAACTCCAACAAACAGATGTTTAAGAAAACAAAAAACACCCATGACAACTGAAATATGATTTAAAAAATTGAGTTGTAATGGGGGTTACATTATTTTCATCTTATCGGGATGAAATTAGAGCGAAAACTAGGTTTAATAAGTCTGTACATTAAGAGTTAGAAAGCCAAGCTACTACAACTGATGGACTTAGACATGTGAGATAGAACTCTAGCCTGTAAACGTTCAACTCACCATAAGGTAAATATATTTACTGATGTAAACGGTGAATGGTAAATTATTTATTGCTATCAATGACTGTTTCATGATTTTACTTTTACGTCGAGGGAGCTGGAACTGATTACCAAACAAAGTTTGACATGAGAATTAAGGGACAGAAGTTTAGGGGTAACATGAGGGGGCACTTCTTTACTCAGAGAGTGGTGGCTGTGTGGAATGATCTTCCAGCAGAAGTGGTGGAGGCAGGATCGATTTTAACATTTAAAAGTAAAGTGGATAGGTATATGGATGGGAAGGGAATGGAGGGGTATGGACTGAGTGCAGGTAGATGGGACTAGGGGTAAATAAATGGTCGGCAAGGACTGGAAGGGCCGAGAAGGCTTATTTCCGTGCTGTAATTGTTATATGGTTATATGATTATATGGTTAAAGTTTATTTCGCACATCCTCACCAATGTGGTTTGCTCTGATAAAACTGAAAAGTTTTGACATCCCGCATTATGACGTGCTTCGAGAGACTGGTGATGGCACAAGTTAACTTCAGCCTCACAGCCAGCCTTGATCCACTGAAGTTGGCTTACTGTCGCAACAGGTCCACAGTAGACGCCATCTCCCTGACCCGAAACTCACCTCTGGAACACCAGACAACAAGGACTCCTACGTTAGACTCCTACTGGAGCATCAAGGCCAGCACCACCAGAATGTGCAACAGCTTCTTCCCCCTGGTTGTCAGAATGATGAACATCCTGCTGCCCCCCCAACGCACAGACACAACTCGCCTAAAACACACACGTGCGCTGCACTGGCACCTTACATCAGTATCAACTACTATGCACCTTGCACCTCAGCCCCATGAGGAACGACATATAGTTTAAATGTATATTTATATGTTCGAATGACAAATAAGTGATTATTATTATATTATTATTATTTATCAACTACAGCTCCACTTTCAATAACATAATCCCAACCAAACTCATCACCAAAATCCTGGAGCTAGGAATCAGTACTCCATTTTGCCACTGGATCCTTGGATTTCTGACCCATAGCAATCAGTGAGGGCAGGTGGCATCACTTCCTCCACTATAATTCTGAGGAAACTCAGCATGTCATAGAGTGATACAGGCCCTTCGGCCCAACTTGCCCACACCAGCCAACAATGTTCCAGCTACACTAGTCCCACCTGCCTGGGCTTGGTCCATATCCCTACAAGCCTGTCCTATCCATGTACCTGTCCAACTGTTTCTTAAACGTTGGGATAGTCCCAGCCTCAACTATCTCACCTGGCAGCTTGTTCCATACACCCACCACACTGTGTGATAAAGTTACCCATCGGATTCCTATTAAATCTTATCCCCTTCACCTTTAACCTATGGCCTCTGGTCCTCAACTCCCCTACTTTGGGCAAGAGACTCTACCCGATCCATTCCTCTCATGATTTTGTACACCTTTATAAGATAATCCCTCATCCTCCTGTGCTCCAAGGAACAGAGACCCAGCCTATTCAACCTCGCCCTCTAGCTCACACCCTCTAGCCCTGGCAACATCTTCGTAAATCTTTTATGAACACTTTCAAGCTTGAGAATATCTTTCCTATAACATGATGCCCAAAACTGAACACAATATTCTAAATGCTGTTTCACCAACGTCTCATGCAACTGCAACATGACCTCCCAACTTCTATACTGAAGCTTTTTGACAACATTATCTACCTGTGACTCGATCTTCATGGGACCATGCACCTGCACTCCTAGGTCCCTCTGCTCTACAACATTCCCCAGAGATCTACTATTCATTGTGTATGTGCTGCCCTTATTACATGTCCAAAAATGCAACACTTCATAATGACTCCTACAAACCGCCACTTAAGCACCATAGAAAGCATACTGTTGGTTTGGAAACAGCTCTGCCCAAGAGCGTTAGAAATTTCAGAGAGTTGTAGATGTTGCCCAGTCCATCACAGACCAGATTTCCTACCATTGATTCCATCTACACTTCACAGTACCTCGGAAAAGCAACCAACATAAGCAAAGACGTCGCACCCGGGTCATTCCATGTTCTCCCTACTTCCGTGTGGCAGAAGGTACAGAAGCTTGAAAGCATGCACCACCAGACTCAATGACAGCTTCTTTCTCTCTTCTTGATGGTCCTTTTATAAGCTGGTGTACTATCTAACTCACCTGTCCCCTATTGCGGACATTAAACTTTGTATTATATGTAACATGCGTTACAATACTGAAAACTTTATTCTACATTTTGAAACTTCCCCATGCTCTATCTATTGTACTTCAGTTTGACTTAATGGTATTAATGTATAGTATTATGTGATCTGATTGGCTAGCATGCAAAACAAAGCTTTTTACTGTACCTCAGTACACATGACAATAATAAATCTGAAGAAGGGTTTCGACCCGAAACGTTGCCTATTTCTTTCGCTCCATAGATGCTGCCTCACCCGCTGAGTTTCTCCAGCATTTTTGTCTACCAATAATAAATCTAAACCTAGTTTCAGTGAAAGCTTGGTAATTTACATTAATTAATTTATCATATTACATAATTGTGTTTTAAATCAAGGAAATGTTTTAATGATATCTTCCATACTATGACATCTTCAGCTTATAGTCCTACAACCATACAGTAAGGAAACAGGACTGTTGATCCAATTCATCCATGCCAACCAAATTGTACCTTCTAATCTAGTCGCTTTTGACACATATTCCACTAAACCTATTCTCTCCATGTACCTGTCCAAATGTCCTTTAAATATTATTATTGTACCTGCTCCAACTAATTCCTCTGGCTAGATTTTACAATCCCAGTCTTCATTTCACATTGAGACCACTTTTGAATGAGAAAAATAGGTAATTGAATATGTTAACTGTCAGTATTTTGTTCATTATGTTCAAGATTCCTTTATGAACATAAATTGAATTTTTGAGTTTCCATTGACTTCAAGGGTACTAAATGTGAAAGATAATCAAAGTCAGAACAAACCATAACCATTAATAACTGTAACAACTGATTTTATAACTATAATAAGTTCATAGCCAACTATTTCAAACAAATTTCATAAGCAATAATATTCAGTATTTGATTTATCGTGGTGAAGAGAAGATGGCCTCTAAGCAGCCACAGAGAACACCAAACAACTAAATTGTATGCTTGGTGGATCAAATACAAGGATTCTTTCATTTTGTCTCCGTGGTTTGAACTTGAGCACAAATTCCACGGATTAAAATTAAAACATTCAACCAACTGCACCAGTAAGTTCCATAAAACAGTTACTATTTAACTTTTATGACTGCCCACATAAAATCTAGGGACAGTTTGAAGATTGGAAGACATAGCTTGCAATCAGAAAGAACAGATCCTTTCCTTTCCCTTGAGTACTTGTTCTCTACTTCTGTTGGAGGGTTACTACTTTCCTTAGCTTGCTGAACAGAGTACAGTATACTACAAAATTGTTGTTACTACTGTTTTATGAACCAATAGCACTTGATATTCAATATTCCAAACTTAACCGATCAAGTGTGTAGGAGGAAACTGCAGATATGCTGGTTTAAACCGAAGATATACACAAAAGTAACTCAGCAGAACAGGCAGAATCCCTTTGAAGAAGGGTCTCTACATAAAACGTCACCCATTCCTTCTTTCCAGAGATGCTGCCTGTCCCATTGAGTTACTACACCTTTTTGTGTCTATTAACCGATCAGTTACTTTATTTGACTTTGCATCTTATTCCGTGTGCTTAGCAGTAGAAACAGATATATTTTATTAATCCTTTTTTTAAGAAGGAACTGCAGACACTGGAAAATCGAAGGTAGATAAAAATGCTGGAGTAACTCAGTGGGTGATGCAGCATCTACGGAGCGAAGGAAATAGGAAGGGTCTCCACCCGAAACATTGCCTATTTCCTTCGCTCCATAGATGCTGCTCCACCCGCTGAGTTTCTCCAGCATTTTTGTCTATTTTATTAAACTTTATCTGTTCTAACCTATTGTTGTAAGGCCAGTACGGTCGGCAGGTAATGATAATCACGCATCCTAATCCCCATTCACGGCAACTCAAATTGTACTTGTATTTATACTGCTATTTTTAGTGGTTTATTTAATTTGAATTTTTGAGTTCTGAGGTCTTTGCAAAGATTCGATTCAGATATTTCTAAACAAATGAGGCAACATTGCTAAATCGCGGACTTCCGGTGGGGCTATGCAGGGCTAGAGACCAGCGCCAGCTAGCTCCAAGCAAAATCTGCTAAAAAAAAAGGAGAAAAAAACCGGGACCTATCTGCTGTTACCGCTCCGGCTGCCTGCAACGTGTAAGTGACGTCATCAGGCGCGCGACTCCAGTATGTCTTTGTAACATACCACCCCCCCAAACAAATGAAACGGACAGCTAAGCCAAAACAAGCACCAGAAGATGTAGGCCCGACTGAAGCCTCGGGCTCAGGTAAAACGGCATCCCAAGAAGATGTTTAGAAGAGACCAAAGCCTAAAAAATCAGAGATAGAAGATCTTTGGAATTTTCTATCTCAGGAAATTAAATATATAAAGGAACAAATGAAGAATTTCAATGAAAAATTGAACTTTAAAGAAGAACTTCAAACTTTTAAGGAAGAATTTAAGGATGAAATGAAAGAAGAAATCAACTCCACCGTCCTTGAACTATTGGAAATATGGAAGAATGAAACGGAAGAAAAGCTGGAGCAACAGATTGCGGAGATGGATGTTAAAATCAACTCGAAGGAGTCCAGCTTTAATGACAGGTTGGATCCCATTGATAAAGCACTGAACCAACAGAATATAGCAATAACCCATTTGGAGGAGATTGCTTCAACAACTGCCGCTACGCCAAAACAACTTATCAGAGAGAACCAACGCCTATCAGAATTACTGAGTAAAATAACTGAAAAATGCACTGAACTGGAAGGACGTCAGAGGCGTCAGAATTTAAGAATCGTCGGCATTCAAGAAGGAAGAGAGGGGAATCGAGATCCCCGCGAATTCGCTGCAGACTTATTGCAAAAAGTCTTAAATTTGGATCAAAAGCCTCTGCTAGGTCGAGCACATAAAGTGATGAGACGCCTCTCACGGGCAGATGCCCCACCAAGATAAATGATAGTGAAGGTGCAATACAACCGTGTACTGGAGGAGATGATGAAGAAAATTGTTCGTACCAGGAACCTCATATACGATGGAGATAAGATCAGTATCTACCGAGATTATCCTGTGGAGGTCTCCAGGAAGAGAGCGCTGTTTAAAGAGACAAGAAGAATACTTAAGGATGTGAAAGGTCTGAAGTACGGCTTAATGTACCCGGCAAGATTAAGTCACCTACAAGCAGAAGGAACACATCTTCACCATCCCTAAGGATGCATTGGAGTTCGCCTAGAACATCGAGAGTGTGCCCGACAACTGAACATTAATTACAAAATAGCTGATGTCAACGAACAATGTGACTTTGTAAAGATCGGATGGAAGCTGTTATACTTAAGGACATATTAAATTGGATAAGGATTGCTGAATAAGGCTTTCCCTATGGACATGTCACACTCATATTTACTATTAACGTTAATAACTGACAAATGCTAATTATAACTGCTCGGTACTACTAATAATTATTACTAATGGTTACTAATTACTTATAATTGAATTACTTAGAATTAGTTAAAATGGCAACTATAAGTACGGTTGGATTTAAAGCTTGATTTCACTTTTTTTTCTTCTTCTGTTCTCTCTTTTTGATATAGATGAGATTTATACTGTATGTTGATAATAGTTGCCTTTTTATTTTGTACCTTTTACTAATGGATTATGAATACCTTGGAACTTAAAATGTTTTCCACCTCCCCGGTAAAATATAGTTACAAAAATTTCATATTAAAGAGAGCATCGAGCTAGTTAAGTTTTTTTATTTTTAAAAGGTTACGGGTCTGTAGATGGCCAGCCATGTTAGTATGGCTATCACTAACTGCACTACTTATAGATGTAGTTTTTTCTCTCTTTTTGCACTTTACTAACTGCTTAATCTATCACTTTTTCTATATAATACTTTATTATAATTTTAAGTTTGAATGGAATCATATGTTTTATCAAAGGAGATATGTACCGGAGAAAGACCAACAAGATTTAAAATTAATCTATCTGATGTTCGGGTGTAATGTCGGGCTTGTCGAGCTGAACCATCTGCTCTTTTATAGACCACCCTAAACAAAAGATGCAAGATTTGAATATGAAGATTGGGGGTGAAGGAATCACATTTTGTAATTGGAATGTTAAGGGTATTAACGAACCAATCAAGAGAGGTAAAGTATTAGCACATTTAAAAGCACTCAAAACAGATATAATATTCCTTCAGAAAATTCACCTTAAAAAGGAAGCAGAGCATAGATTGAAAGCTAAATGGATTGATAAAACGTATCATTCCTCATTTTCGCATAAATTCAGAGGTGTTGCAATACTTATCCGTAAAGGGATACCATTTAAACACATATCAACTTTAACGGACAGTGATGGTAGATAGATTGTATTAATAGGTGAATTATATGCACAAAAAGTGACTTATTAATGTTTATGAACCAAATTTTGATAGTCCCTTGTTTTTTAAGAAAATATTTAATACAATTCTGGAACTAATACAACACAATTTAATAATTGGAGGAGACTTAAATTGTACACTCAACCCCTATTTAGACAGATCATCAAGACAACGGAAAATAAAATCGCAGTCAAGTGACTTATTAAATGCATATATAGATACTAGTAATAGTAATCATGTCTGGAGAATTGAAAACCCAACCGGACGAGAATATTCATTTTACTCATCGGTACATAAAACATATTCAAGAAAAGATTATTTTTTAGTGGATTCCAAGCTTATCCCATTTACTTATAACTCAAAATATCACAATATTATAATCTCGGACCATGCACCCTTAACATTTATGATTAAACTAAATGGAAGGACGGAGAAACAGTCACAATGGAGACTTAACCCACAAATCTTAAAGGAAAAAGTATGTAAGGAATATCTTACTAAACAGAATAATATGTTCTTTGAAACCAATGATCACCCTGAAACGTCTGCTTCCCTACTCTGGGAAACATTTAAAGCATTTACTCGAGGAGCGATGATCTCCTCCCAAGCATTTCACAGCAAAGAGAATTGGGTTAAACAACAGGCAATTGAAAAGGGAAATAAGACAATTAAACATAGAAAATGCGGCTGCACCAACTATGATAAAACACAATAAAATAGCAGCATTGAAATATAAATTTAATAAAATATATTCAGACCAAGTTATAAAATTTTGCCAATACACTAAACAACTACATTTTGAATTCAGCGATAAACCCCAACAATTATTCGCTCGTCAACTTCGGAAACTGGACGGGGAAAAAACTATTCATAAAATTAGATCAGAAACAGGAGAACCACTAGTACAATCTAAGGATATTAATGAGAGATTTCTGCAATATTATCAAAACCTCTACTCAGCTAAAACAATAGATCACTTGACAGGAATGGAAGCATTCTTAGAAAAATGCAACCATAAAGGGTTAGATTTGAAAGATAGAGAATTACTAGATGCTAAAATAACAGTAAAAGAAATTGAAGAGTCTATCAGATCTCTAAAAAACGGTAAGGCCCCGGGTCCCGGCGGTATAAGCTCTGAATTCTATAAACAATTTAATGATCTGATCGCTCCACGTTTAAAGGCACTGTATGAACATATCTATACGCAACAGAAACTACCAGAAACTTTAAATTAATCTATAATAACACTTATACCAAAATTAGATAAGGACCTGAAAGATCCAGGTTCATATAGAGCTATAGCTCTCCTAAACACTGAACAAAAAATATTAACTAAAATCCTAGCACAAAGATTAAGCACAGTGATTAATAAATTAATACATCCTGACCAAACAGGATTTATTCCAAAACGCTACTCTTCATATAACCTGAGACAATTATTCAATATTATATACTCACAGAAAAGTACTAACGAAGATCTAGTAATTATCTCATTAGATGCTGAGAAAACATTTGACCAGGTGGGATGGCCCTATTTATTCTCGGTCATGGATAATTTTCAATTGGGTGAGAAGTTTAGTACATGGGTAAAACTTTTATATACTAATCCAACAGCTAGAATATTGACATACCAAATGTTATCAGCTAAATTTAATTTATCTAGAGGCTGTAGACAAAAATGCCCGTTATCTCCGTTATTATTTGCACTCGCAATAGAGCCACTAGCAGAAAGTGTTAGGTCCCATCCTGAAATATACGGGTATAACACTGAGAATACAATGTCCTTATATGCAGATGATGTATTAATCTACATTACAAAACCTGAATTTAGTATCCCAAACTTATTAAATTTAATTACTCAATTTGGCTCATTCTCAGAGTGCAAAATTAATTGGAATAAAAGTGAAATCATGCCAATAATGGAAAGTAATCCACATGTATTACAACAATTTCCCTTCAAAATAATAAATGAAAAAAATAAATATCTTGGAATTTATGTAACAAAGATATATACTTCTTTATTTAAACTAAACTTTCCACCTTTATTGAACAAATTACATAAGAATATTCTATATTGGAAAACACTACTTATCTCAATGTTTGGTAGAATTAATGCAATAAAAATTATTTTTCTCCCGCAATTACTGTACCCTTTTCAATCAATCCCGATATATCTTCCAAAAACTTTTTTTTTTAAAGATCGACTCTATAGTCACTAATTTTATCTGGGATTATAAGAATCACAAAATAAATAAAAAGCACTTATGTAAATCAAAAATAAATGGAAGTTTAGCCCAATCGAATGTTATGCTCTATTTCTGGGCAGTTAACGTTAAAAATATGAATTTTTGGTTGGGAGAACTGGACCAACAACCAGATTGGTTAAAAATGGAAAAGGAAGACTGTTTACCCTTTGAAATTGGGTCAATCTTGTTTGCTACTACTAAATTAAGCATAAAATGAAAGCCATAAAATTATGGGGTACAATGATTGTAACAGTATATATGTGTATATTGATGTATTTACCTCTAATAAATAAAATTTAAAAAAATTAAGCAAAAAAAACCTACAGTGAAAACCCCATAATATCCAGTGGAATAAGCATTTGGAAACAATTAAAAAATACACTAAAATTGGATAATTTATCACTACTCCTTCCCATTGTAAACAACCCTACATTTAAATCCTCAAAGATGGATAAAGGTTTTTTACAATGGAAAAATCATGGAATTAAAAAGATGGGTCATCTTTATAGGAAAGGTACATTCCTCTCATTCCAGGAGTTACAACAAATTTATGGACTTCACTCAAATTACTATTTCAGATACCTACAACTTAGAGACTATGCTAAATCAAATACACAGAACTATAGAAATAGAAAGACAGAAATTCTTGATGAATGTTTGAACAAACACCCTAACACAGAAAAATTAATATCTTATATCTATAATATCCTATTATACAGTGATGCACCCACGACGGAAATATATAGGCAATCATGGGAAAATAAACTAGGCCAACCAATAATGCAAGATATTTGGGACGAAAGCTTACAACATATACATCACTGTTCGTTAAATGCTAGACATTCCTTAATACAATTTAAAGTATTACATAGAATACATTATTCAAAAACAAAATTAAATAGAATTTTCCCAAGTATATCTCCTACCTGTGAAAAATGTCAGCACTTAGAGGCTAACCTAACGCATACATTTGTAAGTTGTATAAAAATTAATAATTTTTGGACGGAAATTTTAAAGATAATTTCGGAAGTTGTTAACATCCAATTGGACCCCGACGCAAAACTAATAATATTAGGAATATTAAAACAAAATCAAATATTTACACCAAACCAAATAAACTTTATTGACTATAGTATAATCATTGGGAAATAATTAATATTAAAATTTTGGAAAGGTCCTATAAACCCCACAATTAAAATGTGGATTATGGAGATGTCAGAGACCCTACATTTGGAAAGAATAAGATTTGTCTTAATGGACAAACAAGAACATTTTACCAGAATATAGTCTCCATTTATTGACTATTTGAAGGGGCAAACCGGTTCGGCACGAGAACCTGACTTAAGTATTAGATGAAGAGTTACATTTTATAATTCACGGACATACCTCCAATGATGTATAATTAGCTAATTATTCCATGCTCTTTTATTATACTTTCTGGTTTAAAAAATATATATTTTTTGGTTTCTTTTCTCTCTATTATTTTCTATCTATATAAAAAATAAAAAAATATATAGAAGTACAACTATTATACAATTGATAATATAGACAATATTAATAATGTATGACCATCACAAACAAAATGTTTTTTATTATGTATTTACTTCTAATTAATTTTTTTTTAAATAAAAACACAAGCACTATCCAACACACTGGAGGCAATGTACAATGTCACAGAAACCAATTAACCTACAAACCCGCACGTCTTTGGAGTGTGAGAGGAAACCGGAGCACCCGGAGAAAACCCACATGGTCACGGGGAGAACGTACAAACCCTGTATAAATAGCACCCGTGGTCAGGATGGAACCTGGGTCTATGGTGCTGTGAGGCAGCAACTCTACTGCTGCGCCACTGTGACCACCCGTTTTGGAAGCTTTAAAATTATTTTCAATTATATAAGCTGGTTTGTTAAAAGTGCTTTTTAAAAATATTTTAAATAAAATGCACCTAAATTATTTTTAAAAAACCCCCAAAAACATTGCTAAATCAGAATATCACAGTTCTCTGGTAACGGGAATTTGAGAGATAATCACAACATAATGTGAACACTAATGTTGGCCTCAAGGATCCATGCCATGTACCTGTGCAGTATCTAACAAAACATTCCTGCACTACAGTGTAAGTCTATATGTTGTATCAACATATGGTAAGTGACTGTTGGCAAGTATCTAGTATCCTCCACGCTTTAACTGCACTGATCTTTACTGCCCTTTACAGTTGAATGTGGAGGATAGATTCACTATTACAGAAGGAGTAAAGAAATAAATTAAACTTTTGGGAAATTTTGAGTATTTCAATAATTGTCTTCCCACCAACAGGAAAACAGACAAATAGAAGCTATGGTTTTCCATCTAAGTATTAAAGCGAGTAATGGGTAAATTAATATTTTCAGTTTCACACAACAATGCAGAAATGTATTTTTAAACGTACTAAATTCTGGAGGAAATCCATGGAGATTTGCTACTTCTCTTGGGGTGAAATATCGTAGTTTCAATTTTGCCAGTTGAGTCAACTTTTCATCCTCTGACAGTGTTTCAAATGACTGGAATACTGAGGCAAGCTATTAAAACAGAAACAACAGTATTGAAAGAAAAAGTATTTTCTTTGAATCTAGAGGTTCATACTGTAGCATAATATAAAAAAGAAATGTAAAAATTGGCATAAATTATTACTGACATATATTCTAGTGCATATCAAAATTATACTCTTGTTATTCCTTATGGAGAGCACCACTTAAAGGTGGGTGGACATTAGGAATATTGTTACACTTAAATGCACACAGAAATTGTTGACTAACAAAGGCATTTCAGGAAATAATGTTGTTGAACAATAATTCATAGATTGTAAATAGGATTCATGTGGTTCTTTGTTAAAATCTATGTTCTTCCAGAGCAAAACATGTTCACTTAAAAATAAAATAACGTTTTTTAAATATTAAAATACAATTTTATTAATGTCCACATCATAAAATAATATTGTATTCTTATATGGTAATCATTAATTAAAACATGCAAGACTCATGGAGGAATTGATAAGGTGGAGACTTTCACATAAAGAAGAGGCTGGAACTACGAGCCCTCTCTCAATCTAATGGGCCTGTCCCACTTAGGCGATTTTTCAGCGGACTGCCGGCGACTGTCAAGTTGCCGACGGTCGCCCGAAAAACCGAGATCTGGAACAGCGACTATCAGAGTGGAACACACACACAAAAACATCGCATTGGCGGGGGCCAGGGCAAGCGGGGGGAGCGCTGTCTGAAATTCACACGATGCAAAGCCAAGGTGATACAGACACACACCGTGATGAACAGGAAGGATGGCGCTGGAATTAAGACGGCTAGCACAGTCCTTTAAAAGTCCTTTAAAAGAGGGGGGGGGGGAGAGAAGGGGGGAGAAAGGGGGAGAAGGGGGGAGAAGGAGTGGAGCCACTTTTAAGAAGCAAGACAAATTTTAATAAGCTAGAGATACACAGCTGTGAAGTTCAGCGGATACAATGCCCTCCATAATGTTTGGGACAAATAACCTACAAATTGCCTATGAGCTCCACAATTTGAGATTTGTAATAGAAAAAATCACATATGGTTAAAGTGCACATTGTCAGATTTTAATTACGGACATTTTTATACATTTTGGTTTCACCATGTAGAGATTACACCTGCTTTACCGTTTCTAACTGTGTTCACCATTATTTGTCTTTCTTTTGCAGTGTGCCACTTTCTTTCAGTGTCTGTTATGATTGCTTCTCGAGTGTCCAGAACTCTTACTTATTTTGACATTAGTTCTCCTGTCGACGTTGTACCAATTTATTTCTGGATCCGTGTCACATTTTGTCTTCCACTCCTGTTCCTTGATTATAATGTCTTTACTGGCATCCCTCACACACTACTGGTGGACCTTTTTTTCCCCATGGCCTCCTCTTATATTTATCAAATGAATATTGTTTCTCATGCTTCAATCACTTTTGACATCAAAATGTTATCAAAAAATTATCTTGACTATTTTAATGGTCCAATTGTATGATCCATCAAATAAAGGTTTAACATAAAACATCCCATTTATGACTTTTAAACAATGTCAAGCTCCACTATGAGGAATTCAAAGAATTAACATACCTCCACATCCGATGCAGTCTTCAACACTGAACCTGTACCTTCAACGTAACTACCATATCTGTATTAGAAATCAGATCTAATTAAATTATGCACAATGAGTGAACTGCCAAAAAGTTGGCTCCTTTAAACAAAATATTTGTAGCAGTAAATATCATTTTTACTTAAATTTAATTGCATTACATGTAACACAACAAGCTCCAAGAATAGAACTAACTCTGTATTTTAATCAACACCTCACTAAACTTAAATCAATGATTATAACAGTATGGTTTCTAGTCAATATAAAGAGTGAGTTTAGTTTATTGTCACGTTTACCAAAGTACAGTGAAAAACTTTTACCTGAGCGCAGCATTAAAGGTTTAGGTATATAAAACAAGTTCTGCAGAATAATTTCAAATCTGAAACTTTAGCTCTATTTCTTTTCTGCAGATGCTACCTGATCTCCTGAGTATTTCATGTATTTTGTTTTGATTTCAGACCCTGTAAAGTAAATATCTGTACCTATATTTTAACTTTGTAGGAAATTTGTCATTGGTTAGTCAGCTCCTGTCAGTTCAAAGTCATCCAAACCACTATTGTTCACAACTGAAAATATCAAGAGCCATAAATTGCTCATTTGCTTCAAAACTCCTAATGCAATCACATTTTAAATGTAAAACTTCCAGGAATTCAATTGGGGTCCATGAGTTTGCCATTTGTCTTATCTCACCTCCTACCACTCAAGATTTTGTTTGTCTCCAATTCTGACCTCCCAGGCATCCTTTAAAAAGTCAGGAACTGGACAAATTCACAAAAGTGACTCTGCGGCTAGTTGAATAAGAGTCTGCACCTTTTCCCTCACCAGCTTTACGCTATAACAATGTTTTTCATCTCTCAACACCAAGGGCTTGTCTGATTTATCTTGTTTTTTTTGGCGGCTCTAAATAGATTCTAAACTAAAGTTAAATTAACTCATCCATTAAAACACAGAAGCAGGCCTTCCGTGCTGTCCCTCTTCACAAGAACACAAGAAAATGGAGCATGAATTGGCCATCAGGTACTTCACGCATCTCTACCATTTACAATAATCACAGCTGAACTCCACTACTGTGCCATATCATAACCTTCTCTTCCTTGATCCAGCAAACATGTATCTACATTATCTTTACCCATCGGGGTAAAGAATTCCAGAGGTTCACAGAAAAAAAATCCTCTGTAGCTGAGTTTTAAATGACCAGTCCCTTTATCGTTTAATTACAACCCTTTGTTCAAACTCTTCCAGAAGCAAAAATATCCCAACAACCTCCTTATCAATCAAATTTCTTTTAAACTGTCTTTGCCATAAGAACATTCCATCCTCTCCAAATTAACTATTTAGCTACAATTTTGCTAAAATTTCTAAATTTGCTAAAATTGTGCTTGAACTGTATTTCCAAACAACATTGGAGGATACCATTTCAGCCCACCATTGCCAGCTCAAAGACCAATCTCAAACTCTGTTGATTTTCCCTTGAAAATATTTTCCCATATTCTCCCTCAACTGGAAATTCACCCAAGAATTTAACCTAAAATTGGATTATTTTCATGGATTTAATTAATGTTATTGAAATGGCAAATATATCATTCAGAGATAATCATGAAGCACACTTATACCTGAAAATAGTCGAATTAAAATGAAAAATTTGATTAAATGCTAGAATAGCAGCTATTCTAACATGATGGAATAGATTTTACCGACCCTTTAGTGAAACATACTGATCTTCTACAAGTCTGTCCAACGATGTCCAGTATCAATGCATATCGCAGTAAAGATTTTGTTGAAATAAAGTATGGGCTTGGATCTTGCAATTCCTCCTCCAAGAAACCTTGGATCATCTGCATTGATGAATTATTGTCCTGACTTTGTTTCTGCTTCACATGTTTTATTGTCTCTAATTTGTATAGCACAGTTTCATCTCTCCCATTTTTTATTTCATTAGCACAACAGTCAGCGTTAATCCCTTCCATATTGTTATCATCAGCAGATAACATTTGACTAAAACTGGAAATATATGAGGCTTCCATACTATCAAGGTCTGGAAATTGTTTTAATACCTGGAATTATAGATAAAAATGTTAATAGCAGCATATTGTTTAGCACAATAAAAAGGTATGTTTTAAAAATCTTACAATGAATGACTCAGAAGCACAATGTTAAAATTATTCAGCAAAAATGATGTATCATTTATTAAATTGTGCTTTATTTGTCACATGTGCAAACACACAGTTTTTTAAAATATGTACATTCCAGTAAAGTATTGGCATGCCAAAATACATCCCCGATTAGCAAAGTGTTCAGTAATAGTCTACTGACCCCACAAGCAATAGGTGCCATGTTTTGGGGCATGTCCCCTAGCCTCATCTACTGCATCCAGTGTTCCTGATAAGATACCATAAAACTTTATTTATCCCCAGAGGGAAATTGGTCTGCCAACAGTCAAAATACACAAGGTACACAAAAGCTTGCGAGTGGCTGTATATTGGCGAGACCAAGCGTAGACTCGACAATCATTTCGCTGAGCACTTATGCTCAGTCCGCCAAGGCATACAGGATCTCCTGGTTGCTAACTATTTAAATTCCCCTTCCCATACGGACCTCTCTGTCCAGGGCCTCCTCCATTTCCGGAGTGAGGCCACACGCAAATTGAAGAAACAGCACCTCATATTTCTCTCAGGTAACTTACAACCCAGCGTTATGAACATTAATCTCTAATTTTAGGTAAGTTCTACGTAGATTCCCCTCCCCCATCTCCCCCCCCCCCCCCCCCCCCCCCACACACTGTCGGTTAACCAGTTCCACAGCTCGCAATGATGTATCCGTCTATCCGTCTCTAGCCAACAACTGGTAACAGGGAAACACCCTGCCAGAGGTCATGTGTTGCCAGCCCTGATATGTTCTAGTTTTTTCTTGCTTCCCACCTACTATTAGTGAGGGTGGGGAAGGGGGGTGGGGAAAAGGGAGAGAATTGTTTAGCATCTTCAATCAGTCTGAAGAAGTGTCCCACCTGAAACATCACATCAATTTTCTCCAAAGAATGTGTCTGACCTGCTGAGTTACTCCAGCATTTTGTATCTATGTCTAGAATTGAACTTTCTGCATAAGGATTCAGAGAAATATACTATTTGATTTAAAGAGATGATTCAGTAGAGGCCAGGTGTTATTGCTATTGAGTGGATTAGTGCAGATTGCAGTGTTTTATAAAGGGTTATATTGGTGAAATTAGCTATTATTTCAAATATACAAAATTAAAACCCACCTCATTGGAAGTTTGGATGCAAAATGTACCAGGTTGGAGCTTGGCGATGAGAAAATATCGTAGTCTTGAGTTCGGTATGCCCAGCTAAGGCACAAATCTATGTTAGCATCTTTATAATTCAGAAGAAATTATACACTCTCAAATCAAAATATGTTGCAAATAAACAAATCAAATCATGTGAAAATTACAATGGTTTATTAAGTGCAAACATTGGAAATAAGAGCAGAAGTAGGTCAATTACCACTTGGGTCAGATTGACATTCATTAAGATCATGGGTGATCCAACCTTGGGTACAACAACACTTCCTCACTGCCGCCCCCACCTTCTTCCTATCCCTTGACTTGTTACTCAAATTTTTGTCAGTGTTTATTTATTCATCAACTCTGCTTCTGCAGCTCTCTTGGATAAATAATTGCAAGGATTCCCAATCCCCTGAGATATGGAATTCCTCTCCATCTTATTCTACAGGAAACATCCTCTCGACATCAACTCTATTAACCCCTGACATGCTTCCGACCCCAGTGAGTATAGCGCAAGACATGAATTGGCTTCACAATAAAGCGAAGAAAGAAAATAGATTGTGGAAATCTGAAAACAAAATAAAAATTATAAAAATTAAAATGTTAACTGGTATTCTTTCCACAGATGCTGCGTGATCTCCTGAGTATTTCCAGCTGAGCACTTGTGCTCTGGTTGCTTGCCATTTTAACTTCTCTTCCCATACTGACCTTTCTGTCATTGGCCTCCTGCAATACCAGAGTGAATCCATACACAAACCATGGCAGGTGCAAAATATATTTTTGAAAGTGCAGGTTTTTCTAAAATACTAAACAATGTAGTAGCACTGTGACCGTAAGTTTTTCTATCAAAAATATTGTATGGAATACCGCCAGGTTATGAAAATAGCGAAGTTTAATATACTTAAATAGCGAAGTTTGGCCACTAGGGGCACCACATTGAAGGCAGCCTCTGCCTACAGTCTGTTTGTTTTTCTATCTTTTTTTAAATGTTTACTTAGTTTTAAAAGTATGTTTCTTTAGTTTATTTAGCTTTTCTATGTGGTGGAGCTGGGTAGGGTAAGGGGGAAACCGTTTCCCAGCCACTTCCTGGCGGGGACGCGACTATTCTCCGAGTCGTGTCCTCGCCCCCCTCTCGCGGTCTGTATTGGAGCGGCCTTTCCTGCCGGGGGACCGGACCAGAGCTCCAGCAGCGGCGGCGCAGTGCTGGATTCACCGCAGAGCAGGCGATGCCTTACCTGGGATCGCCGTTGAAGCTCCGGGGCTTCAACATCGCGGAGCTGTGGTTTGAAGAGCTTCCAACGCGGCCGGCGCTGAACAACATCGCCGAGTCCTGGGGCTCTTTGCTGAGGGCCGCCAGCATTGAATCGCCGCCTGTGGACTTTCGGGGGCCGCGGATTCCGGTAGGGGGTGGCCTATTCGGATGTCCAAGCCGCGAAAGATGCCCTCCAGTCCCAATGTCGGACTTCCATCACCCCGGCGAGTGAGCCTGAACATCGGGCCGCCCGCAGTGGCGACAGCGGGGGTTTGCGAGCCCCCCGACCACGGGAGGGCAACAGAGGAGGATGACTGAATTTTGGAGCCTTCCCTCACAGTGGGAAACTTTGATCCCGCTGTGTGGGGATGTCTGTGTTAAAAACGATCGTCTTCTGTGCTCTTTATTATTCATATGGGTGTATGGCAACCACACATTTCTCTGTACCAATTGGGACATGTGACAAATAAATGTATCTTGTGTCTTGTACTGTCATATTAGAACATAGAAGATGCAACAGTACATCAGATCAACAGACCTTCAGCTCTTGGTTTCTGTACTGACTGTGATGCCATTTAAACTAATCCTTCTGCCTGCACATGATCCATATCTGTCCCTTCCCTGATTGTTCATATGCCTGTTTTAATGTATTTGAAACATCAGTATTATACTTGCTTCCACTACCCTTCTGGTATCACGTTCCAACCACCTATCACTATCTGTAAAAAATGTGCCTCACACATCTCTTTTAAATGTTCCATCTCCCAGCCTATAAAATTTGACATATCCACCGTGGCCAAACATCTTCTCAGTGAAAGAGTAAATATTCTCAGTAAATATGTTATAAAGGTGTCAATACAAATCTGTCAAATAACTGTCATTTTTTAAGCATTAGAGCACTTCAGGAGTATTTCCACTGACAAAGCTAATCCAACTTAGAAAAGTTACATTTAATAAAAGGCCCTTTTTATATTTATACAATGTATAATAATCAACAGAGTAAATATTTAGATTGGCCTTGCCAATGTTTTAGTGGAGAAATATATGTTATTATTCATAAAATTTCCCATCTGCACCTCCAAAGCAAGAGCCACTTCAGTAAAATTGCAAAATTCACATGGATGCTTGGTGGATTCATATTTTTTCAATCAGCTGTAATATGTTAAAAAAATGTTTTTAACTTTAAATATTTGAAAAAGGAGGTCCCAAAATAGGGATAAATAAACATCTTCTCATTTATTTTGTTGATGTCTACCTACCAAGGTTGGAGATAGAAGGAATTCCTGGTAAGAGTATCTGCAGTTCTCCAGTGTTTGTATCAATTTATTTCTGGTTGAAAAAAAAATCCTACGTTACCATATCCAGTATAAAGTTATTTTTGAAAATACTAAAATTGGTTAAATGTTTAAAGTAAACAATCAGTTTCCATTCAGTCACTGTCACACCAGCTTTTTTATGCTATAAATATACCAATACTGAGGCACATCTATATTACTCTTGTTTGTTTGTGTGTGTGTGTGCGTGTGCATGTGTGTGCATGTGCATGTGCGTGTGCGTGTTTGTTTGTTTCTTTGTGTCATCTGGGCACAATCTGGTTAATTCCTATTTTCTTCTAAACGCAAGGCCACAGCCTTCCCATCTTCACACCTCCATCTCAAATTTTTCGCCTGGAGGCGATAAACATCTTCCCTTCACATTTCCACCTATATTTCTGAACTTTTTGATCCTTGAAATTTTAAAAACAGCCCAAACGCACACATTTTGAGAAAAAAAAATCCGGCTGACGTCACAATGCACTCGCAAGACAGGACAGGACACTCCGGGAGGGAGGGGCACCCCAGCAATCGCGGTCTGGCACCCGACGCCCGAGTGATGTCACAATACACTCACAAGGCAGGACGGGACACTCCGGGAGGGAGGGGCACTCCGGCGCTCGCAGTGAATGACGTGTGGCGGCAGCTGCCGGCTGCCCCGTGCCCTGCAACCTGCTGGTGCCTGGTGGGGAGGCTGCTGCTGTGGACCGAGCCCGGAGACTGGGCCTGGGCTGGAGCAGAGCCTGGAGCTGGAATGAGGGCCAAGCCCGGGGCTTGGGATGGGGCGGTGACCGGGGCCGAGAAAGAAGCCGCCGGTGGAACCAAGGACTAGTCTGTGTCCAGGGTCAGGGACGGTGAAGTCAGAGCCTGCACTGGAGCCAGGCTGCGGCCAAACTGACGGCTGGAGGTTGTCGCTGGAACCAAGGACGAGCCTGGGTCTACAGCCAGGGCCGGGTCGAGTACGAGAACCAGGCCGCATTCCAGGCCCTGGCACTGCTCTACGACCTGGGTAGGTCCTGGGGCAGGGAATGGGAGTGAGGGAAGGAGGATGAGGAAAATGAGGAGGAGGGAGATGGGGTAGGGTCTCTACCCCCATCCTTCTCTGCCCCTCCCTCTCTACCCCTCCCCTCCCTCTACCCTCCCTCTCTACCCCCCTCTCTCTCCCTCTCTACCCCCTCCCCCTCACTCTCTATCCCCTCCCCCTCTACCCCCCACCGCTCCGCCGCCCCTCCCTCTCTGCCGACCCTCCCTCTTTGGGGGACGGGACCGAACGAGTCCCACTTGGTTAAGTAGTAATTAAAAATGACTAGATTTAACTCCACTCATCATGAATGTGACAGGGCAGCGGTAGAGTTGTTCGCTTACAGCACCAGTGACCCAGGTTTGATCCCAACTATGGGTGCTGACTGTACAGAGTTTGTATGCTCTCCCTGTGGCCGCGTGAGTTTTCTTCGGTTTCCTCCCACACTCCAAAGATTTACAGGTTTGTAGGTTAATTGGTTTCTGTAAAATGTAAATTGTCCCTTGTGTGTAGGATAGTGCTAGTCGGCACGGATTCTGTAGGCCATGTGGCCTAGTTTCCACGCTGTATCACTAAAGTCTAAAGAATGATTCTGAAATTATCCAGATTTCAATTGTATGTTTTGAAAGTTTGCTATAAGAAAAAGGAGAAAGGAAGACCTTGCATTTGACAGTTCATTAACATTATCAGATCAAAATAGAGGATAAGGTAGACAAAAATGCTGGAGAAACTCATCGGGTGAGGAAGCATGTATGGTGCGAAGTAAATAGGCGACACTTCGGGCCGAGACCCTTCATCAGATTGAGGCTATCTTTGCCCATGAATAGAGTATAAGGTACTTTGAGACGCTTTACTTTAAACATTTGTAAGATTAAAGTTAGAATAACCAAATAAAAGTACATTCTCTACAACCAGAAATTACGTTAGATTGCTTAAGATTAATGAACTCAATAGATAAAGAACATCTATTCTGGATGAGCAAACATTTTTCATCTTTGCACATAATAACAAACTTTAACACAGGCTAAAAGGATCACTGAGTGCTATTACATCTAGTCGGCAGCATTGAGTTCATTTGATGAAAAGCAGATGATGGCATCAACCAGCAGCCAAATTACATAGGTTTATCACGTGCTGATTAACTCATTATTTACTGCAACTACACCTTTCAGGAAACAGTCAGCCTAAACTGTGGTGTGCTACTGGGCAACTCTTGGTGATGGTCATTGAATTCCCCTATTCAGAGTATATTCTATGCCCAGGCTACTTTAATGTTTGTGCCCATTCCATTCATTATAGAGCACTGATCAGCTGATGGAGGATGGTAGGTTATAAATGAGAGGAGATTTCTTTGCCCATATTTGATCTAATGCCATGAGACTCAAAGGGCTGCTCCCACCCATCATTTTGCCATCTCTGCTGAATCTGTCCTTCCAGTGAGACCGAACTTTTGTCTTTCCTGCTATTTTGCCTCCGGACTTTTGTCTTTCCTGCTAATTTGCCTTTTGTGTATAACCTAGAAATTAAATTTGACATTTCACATTTCAGTTTAAATTATTAAGGGTTCTTCAATCCAATTTTCTGAAGAGCCACATGGCAGCTTGCTGTGTTTACATATGATGCATGACTCCGAGGAAGTTTCTGATTTTGAATAACTGCAGCTGTTATTGAAACTAAAAATTGCGTCTTTCAGTAAGCCTTGGTGTAATGAACAGCAAGCAACTTTCTGAATTGCAAAATCCAATCCATTGCTCATTAAATTAGCAAGATATATCAAAAGTACCAATGAGTAATGCTTTATTTCCCAAACAATTAAAACCAAACTCTGCTGGGTTTTTTTCTAATGTATTTGATCTCAAGAGATTGGTTACCATTATTCACAAGTATTCTTTAAAAATATCATTCATGTTTCTAATTGGGACACAAATGTGCAAAGTGTGGAAGTAACAGGTTGCCTGTTGTAATGTGTAGTTTATCCAGAACATCTCCGCGATAAAAGGTCAGATGCAACCTCATCATCATTTGCTGATTGCTTGTTTTTAAATATTATAAAAATAAGTAAATACCAAAATAAAACACTTGTTTTGTTCCAATAGATTCATACCTCGCTACTGAAGTTTCAAATCCTTTCACATTTTCCAGAAGAATATATTTAGGACGCTTTGTAAGACTGAAAAAGAACAGAATAATAACAACACTTTATTATTTCAGGTGTTACTTTCATATTATGAAATTAAAATTAGAAACGTTCTTTAGTAATAAATAATTATGACCACAGAATTTCATTAGTACAACTATATCTTAAAAATGAGAAATCAATAATTGGAGTACTCTGTGCAGCTCCGGTTACCACACCACTGGTAGGGTATGAAGGCTTTCAAGGCAGCATGGAAGATGTTTTCTGGATTACTGCAAAGAGATGTTGGACAAATGTGGTTTGTTTTCTTTGGAATGCTAGAGGCTCAGGGACAACCTGTTAGAAGTATATAGAATTATGAGAAGTGAATATGTTCCAAGGTTCAGTCTTATGTGATCAATCCCAGATAATTAAGAGAGTAGGCAAGGTCCTGGAGGACTAGAGAGTGCCAGTATTGTTCCTTTGTGTAAGATGGAAAGATTCAGAAGATTCTTGGGTGAATCATCCATAATGTCTTGATGGTTTGGATGCTGCACAGATTTACCCATCGAAGACAGCGGGTTGGCATGCAATGGTGTACTTCTGGCACCGAACAGCACTGATGTGCAGAAAAATCTTGAGGTGCAAATCCCTGGTTCCCTGAAAGGAGCAAGTCGATAGAGTGGTAAAGAGAGTATATGTTATGCTTGCATGTATTAATTAGGGCACTGAGTACAAGAGTTAAGAAATCATATTGTAGTTTTATTAAACTTTCGTTAGGCCACATTTAGAGTATTTCATGCAGTTCTCGTTGCCCCGTTACAAGGGTTTGGAGACGGTGCAATCAAGGTTTACCAGGATGCTGCTTTGATTCATGGGTATTAACAATCCAAAAAGATGGTACAGATTCGCTCTGGATCATCGGAAGCTGGGGATAGGGCCAGGGTACGCCTCGAACAAGGATTGCTTGACGTACCCTACAAAGAGGCAGGCATAGCTGGGGCCCATGCGCGTGGGAGGAGTCAAATGAAAAGTTGTTGAGGGTAAGAAACAGCTAAGCTAGGCGGAGGAGAGTATTAGTAGACGGGGATGGGTTGGTTCTGCAGTCGAGGAAGAAATGGAGGGCTTCAAGACCCTCCTGATGGGGGATGGAGGTGTAGAGTGACTGGACATCCATGGTGAAGATGGGGGAATGGGGGCCTGGAAAACGGAGGTCATGGTGGAGATGAAAAGCGTGTGAGGTGTCTTGGACATAGATAGGGAGGGATTTGACCTGGGGGGGATAGGATGGAGTCTAGGTATGTGGAAATAAGTTCGGTGGGACAAGAACAAGCAGAAACAATGGGTCTGCCAGGTCAGTCAGGTTTGTGAATTTTGGGTAAAATCGGGGCGTGCGGGGCTGGGGGACGATGAGGTTGGAGGTCTGAGGGTCTGTTCCTGTACTGCACTGTTCTATGTCTTATAACCTTTGATCTATTTCAGGTAAACAGCTGCCTTACGCTTGGCAGAAATCCATGATCTCATCAAGTCAGCGAGTCAAAGCTTTTTTGTTTGCCATTGTGCTATCTAGGAAACCCTGGTAATTGGTATTTCAGAAGGCATGGCCTGGGCAATGAGGGAGTAGTACTGAAGGAGCATCTGGGATGGCTCTTGCTTAACTGGCCTTTGCCAAGTTGAGTGTATGCCACATAACTACATTAGCTCCCTGAAGATATGATTAGTGACGGTGATTGGAATTTCGCTAATCAATTTCAATTAATTTATAACTGCTTGACATGATCAAACAATACTTCAAATTACTTGCACTTAAATGATAATTAAAAACATTTTGCACAAATTATTATTGGAGATGTGCAAAATGGTTTTAATTATCATTTAAGTGAGAATCAACCCACCTAACAACAAATCTGAATATGAAATCTTGATTTTTGTTTTTACTTTCAGATGATAGTAAACTTACTGCTAGTTTCTCATAGTTTGATTTGGTTTGTACAGTATTTTCTTAAAGCATTTATTACATGAAAAAATGCAGGTGTTCAGTTGTTCTATGTATAATAATGGTTTAAAGAGCAATAAATTCAGACCTTGGCAGTACGTCAAGGATGTACAAAAAACTCTTGATCCTGGAATCCAAAACATCTTTTTGTGTCCCTAATCTGTTTTAAAAACAAAACATTAGGGCAATTAATGTTTGCAGCAAAGATTTGCTTCTTTTTAAATGAGCAACATGTAAAAGCATGAAAATTAAATAATAGTCTCTTTCTCATTTAAATTATTTGGCAGGTAGAATAATTAG
Source organism: Raja brachyura (assembly GCA_963514005.1). The sequence goes on along the minus strand of OY740782.1, from coordinate 27,099,792 downwards.
TGAGATGTTAACCAATTTTTATCACTTGGCTCATGAAGACAATAGCCACAACAGATTCTCATGAATGCCATAGTAACTCAAGATTTTAAAACAATTGCAAATATAACACAAACTCCGAGTAACACCTTGAAGAATAAGTGATTGAAACACTTTCCTTTTTAATCATCCCATCTGCTTTAAAATTATATTTTCTTCAAAGGATCGACACTATTTGATCAACACAGTTAAAATTCACCAACAAAGTTTCTAATCAATGGCGGCAGCACCCTGACCCTGAACTCATCCACACCATGAGCCAACGCAACCATCAACAACGAAGAAATGTTGCAATACAACTGCCTTAAACAATAAGGGGAGGATATTTGGACTTTGCTTCAAGATGATCATTACCCATCATATCTCTCAGAATAATACTTGGCATTTTTCAGCTGAGTTTAGTTAATAATGCCCTGTTGGAGACTGATAAAATATAGAATAGATAAGCACAGGAACAGGCCATTTGGCCCACAATATACATGATGTCAGGTTAAACTAATTGCCTGCACTTCCTGCATGTCATCCATATCTCTCTATTCCCCCGGTATCCATGTGCCTAACTAAAAGTATCTTAATGCTACTATCTGAGCCCACCACCACACCCAACAGCACTTTTCAGGCACCCACCATTCTGTGTAAAAAAAATTGTCCCTTAAAATTGTACCCATCTTGTCTTAAAGGAACAAGCCAGCTGGGCCCTCTGGAGTCCCCTGAAATTTGATGTGATCATGGCTGATCCACCTAGGCCTAAAAGTGGGGCAGCACAGCTGGTAAAGCTGCTGCCTCACAGTGCCAGCGTCCCGGGTTCAATCCAGAGCTCAGGTACTGTTGTGCAGTTTACACGTACTCTCTGTGACTGCATGGGTTTCCTTCAGCGCTCCAGTTTCCTCACACATCCCAAAGACATGTGGATTTGTAGGTTAATTGCCCACTGTGTGTATGGACTGTGTGTATGGAAAAAGTGGGATAACATAAAACAAGTGTGAACAGGCAATCAATGGTCGGTGTGGACTTGACGCTGTGGTCCGAAGGATACGTTTCCATCCTGTATCTCTGTCGCTCTCCCCTCCTTCTTGCCAGTCCACACAACACTTAATTCCCTTACCTTTCCAAAATATAATCTATTTTTAAACTCTAAAGATTACAAGCCCAATGTATATCGTCATTCTGGATATGAAAAATATCCACTCATCGCAGAAATACATCTGATAAGTGTCTTTTGAACTGCAAATTGAAGATGTGATCATCGACTTCAGGAAATGGGGTTGAGTGCATGACCCAGTCTGTATCAATGATAATGAAATGGAGATGGTCAAGAGCTCAGTGGTAGAGTTACTACCTTACAGCGCCAGAGACCCGGGTTCAACTATGACTAGGGTGCTGTCTGTACAAAGTTTGTACGTTCTGCCCATGGCCATGTAATTTTCTCCGGGTACTCCGGTTTCCTCACACACTCCAAAGATGTACAGGTTTGTAGGTTAATTGGTTTCTATAAAATGCAAATTGTCCTTAATGTACAGGATAGTAATAGTATATAAAGTGATCGCTGGTCAGCGTGGACTCGGTGAGCCAAAAGACCTGTTTCCAAACTGTATGTCTAAAGTCTAAATTACCAACAATTTGTCCTGATCCAATCACATTGAAGCTCTAGCCAAGGAAGCACACCATTGTCTCTACTTCTCAGAAGAGTTTACACAGAAGGTGATGTGTGCCTGCAACACATTCTCAGGGGTGGTTATGGAAGCAAAGACAATAGTTGTGTTTAAGAGGCTTTTAGATAGGCACATGGATATATGCAGAGAATGTAGGGAATGTAGAGGTATGGACAATATGCAGGCTGCAGAGGTTAGTTTAACGTGGCATCATGTTCAACACGGAACTGGTTGAAGAGCGTACTCCTGTGCTGTACGGTTCTACGTTCCATTTTCTAATTGGGGGCTGAGAATTGATCCACGGGATATTCCACCTGTTACATCCTTCAATCAGTAAAAGGCGATAACCAGTTTAAAATGCATCAGAATTCTAGCTGATGGATTGACACTCATGTGGCACCTTGTCAAATGCCTCTCAGAAATCTAAATACACCACATTAACATGTTCCCAGCCATCAATCCTGCTTGTTACAAGCTGAAATAACTCAAGTAAAATTGTTAAATGGTTTAGCTTTAACGAAAATACATATATATATAATATATAAAATATATATATATATTTTATGCTCTCCTAAATGATTTGGAATAGGTACAATGAATGGTCAGTCTTTTCCCCCCACAGATGAGGAGTCCAGAACCCGGAAGTGTAGAAGGATGTGGACCAGATACAGGCAAATGAGGCTAAATAAGCTATAACACCTTCTCCATTATTAGAAGCTGCTTGATCTTTAATCTTTTCAATTTAATTTTATATTTGACCTCCTTTGTAAGCCATTGATGGTTCCGGGCATTTCAAATATTTTCTGTTTTCATTTAAACCAATATCTATGTTGTAACAGTTTAGTTAGAAGCATAGCACAAGACAAAACTTTTCTTACATTTCATATTTCCATATGATGTGCAAGCTAATCATTTGACCCATTAGGTATAACACTGACATTTATAGCAACCCATTCCCTCATTCTTCACTGTTACACAAATGCTCACCTTGTGAATGGCTGGCAAGGGGGACTCATCAAGATCATGTCAAAGTCTAATTTGTTGAACTCATCCATTGTCATACCCTAATATGTAAAAAAAGAAGTTCAAATATTTGTATTATATATTACACAATAGTAGAATATTTCATTTTAACCTGGGTGGAGGGACATGGTAAAAAAAGGCAGGCAAACAAATAAGCGCCTTCAAGAAATCAGTGCCCTTTTTAATCTTTTTCAATGCAGCATTAGTATGAAAATTATGTTACAGTTGCAAATTACTTTGGGATGAAATTAAGCCAGGTCAGTATGACGTATTAGGAAGAAACTCGTCACATAACAGGTTCAGATAGTGTAGGAAGGAACTGCAGATGCTGGTTTATACTATTGACACAAAATGCTCGAGTAACTCAGGGGGTCACGCAGCATCTCCGGAGAAAAATAATAGGTGACCTTTCGGGTCGGAGCTCTTCTTCAGACTGAAAGTTGAGGGGGGGTTGGGAGTTTGGGAGGCCGGGGGGGGGGGGGGGGGGGGTGTGGTTTGAGATAAGCCAGAACACATTAGGCCGGTTAACAGCACCTCTGGGAAGAGGCTGCGTAGGGCTCGGAAGCATGTGTAGAAGAGTTGAGTGTCGATGGTCGCTCAGTTTATGATTCAATAGGTTCTAAAGTTGCAAGTGGCTATTCTCAATTGAATTTCCAAGGTGGTCGTGAGGGAATTAGCGTCCAAGCTACATTGCTGATGGAGATCAAAACAAAATAATTCTGGTCTTGCTACTTTTTTTAATTGGGAAACTGGCCAAATTACTCATGGACGATTGATTGCATCAAAATCTTCTAGATCAGAACATCAAAGCACCAGATGGAATTGGCCAAATTTAAGAAAGATGAAACAAGATTAGACGGCAAGTTAATTTTAAGCCACAAAATATGTTCTAAACAGGGGATATTTAAAATGATTGTTGGGAAATAGATAGACCTAAAGAAATAACTTCACAGAGGCAGCATACATGGATTAAGTACTAAATGACAGCTTTGCATACAGTTTCACAAACAAAAACAAATCCTTCAGAGAGCATTTTAAACAAGAGGAAAGCTATTCAAAGGTTAATAACAGATTAAAAATAGGAAAAATAAAAAGACCTGTCTTTAACTTTGAGGCTTAGTGAACACAGAGGATACTAAATGGACCAACAGATGCAGACGATTTGACTAGGATCTGAAGAAGGGTCTCGACCTGAAACATTGCCTATCTCCTTCGCTCCTTAAATGCTGCTGCACCCACTGAGTTTCTCCAGCTTTTTGTGTAACCCCCAGATGATTTAACTAGATAGTTGACAAGACAAAACATAGTTTATCATGGCATAAGTACACATGACAATAATAAACCAATCTAAATAAGAGAAATGTGATATGGTATGCTTTGAGAGGTAGGTTAGTTTAGTTTATTATTGTCACATGTACCGAGGCACAGTGAAGAGCTTTTTGTTGTGTGCTATTCAGTTCGTGGAAAGGCTATACATGATTACAAACACACCATCCACATTGTACAGAAATAGGATAAAGTGAATAACGATTATTGCAAGATAAAGTCCAATAAAGTCCAATTTACGATGGTTCGAGGGCCTCCAATGAGGTAGATGGTAGGTCAGGACTTCTCTCTGGTTGGTGAAAGGATGGTTCAGTTGCCTGATAACAGCTGGGAAGAAACTGTCCTTGAAACTGGAGGTATACATTTTCTTTCTTGGAGATTTCTTCAATATGGCTGGTCCAGGCCAAGTTGCTGGTGATATTTACTCCGACAAACCTGAAGCTATCAACCATCTCTATTTTGTTGGCACCAATGTATACTGGGGTTTGTGTGCTGCTTCGCTTCCTGAAGTCGATTCCAATCTCCTTTGTCTTGCTGACATTGAGGGACAGTCTTGGGAGTTGTTGTCTTGTTACCAGTTTCCGAGTTTCTCAATCTCCTTCCTGTATTCCATCTCCTTATTATATGACACCTGGCCCACTACGGTGGTGTCATCTGTGAATTTATCAATTAAGTTTGATTTGTATTTGGCTGCACAGTCGTGGGCGTATAAGAAAGGGGCTTAGAACGCATTCTTGCAGGGCACCAGCATTGAAATGAGAAGGGGCAATAGAAATGTGTAGTTTCACTTTTAATGGTGTTTAACAACAGAGATCAAGTGGTTTATGTGCATAGTTTACATTGATAAGGCAGGTTGACAAAATAGATGTAAAAGCAATCAAGATCTTGTTTATTACAGGGCAAAGGGATCATGATGTGCCATTTATAAAGTACAGTGGCTCAGCCACATGGAGTACTGCATCCAGACTTTCCATGTTTCCTAAACTGGATTGCCCAAAACTGGACAGAGGGTGCAAAAGAGATGATTCCAGAGCTGAAGGACTCAACCACGAGTCATAGTGGTGCCGCTGGCAAGTGGCACAGCAACAGAAACCCGGGTTTGATCCTGAGCTCAGATGCGGTCTGTGTGGAATTTTCACGTTCACGTCTGTTTCCTCCGGGTGTTCAGGTTTCCTCCCACATCCCAAAGATTGGAAGGTTGGAAATTGCCAAATAGGGTGTAGGAAGTGGATGTGAAAGTGGGATAACATAGAACTAATATGAATGGGTGATTGTTGGACGTCGTGGACTCGATGTGTCGAAGGGCTCCTTTTCATGCTGTACCTAACAAAACATATGGTCGATCAAACTATTTAAAACCATGAAGAGCATAAATAAAATAGATAGGTAGAAACTTTTCCATTTGATAGGAGCAATAACATAAACACTCAACAGCAAATGGATAGGAGAGATTTTTTTTAAATGGTGCAATGGTCAAGGTGTCAAATGTGAACAAAGCTAATGGTGGAGGCAAATTCAATTGTTGTTTTTCATCCAGTGAGCTGCCTTTTATAAGGAAATAATTTGCAAAGCTGTAGAGTCAGGGCAGGACTAGCTGGAATGTTGACATAAAGAGTTGGTTCAGGCTAAACGGATTCCTTCCTTGCTTCAAAGGAAACTGAATAAGTACTTAAAAGGGAAAAATATTACAATGATATGGGCAGTAAACAGGAGAATGGAAGTGGCTCAACTGCTGTTAAATTGAGCTGGCACAGATTGAAGAGTCCAAATGAGCTCCTTACGTGCTGTAACCTTTCTGCGAGTTTGTGATTAGCATTACTGAAGGAAGATGAGTTATCCAGTCAGGAAAGAATGCATCATAAGTTGGCAGTCAGTCTGGTCTGATGGTACACAAAAGGCTGGAGAAACTCAGTGGGTGCAGCAGCATCTAAGGAGCGAAGGAGATAGGCAACGTTTCGGGCCGAAACCCTTCTTCAGACTGATGGGAGGTGGGGGGGGCGGGGAGAAGAAAGGAAAAAGGAAGAGGAGGAGCCCGAGGGCTGGGGGAGAAGTGGGAAGGGGAGGAGACAGCAAGGGTTAACAGAATTGAGAAAATTCAATGTTCAAGCCCAGAGGATGCAAACTCCCCAAGCGGAATATGAGGTGCTGTTCCTCCAATTTGCGGTGTTGCTCACTCGGGCCATGGAGGAGGCCCAGGACAGAGAGGTCGGATACAGAATGAGACGGGGAATTGTAGTGTTGATCCACCGGGAGGTCAGGTTGGTTATTGCGGACCGAGCGGAGGTGTTCGGCGAAACGATCACCAAGCCTCCGCTTGGTCTCACCGATATAGATCAGCTGGCATCTAGAGCAGCGGATGCAGTAGATGAGGTTGGAGGAGGTGCAGGTGAACCTCTGTCGGACCTGGAAGGACTGCTTGGGTCCCTGAAAGGAGTGGAGGGGGGAGGTAAAGGGACAAGTGTAGCATCTCTTGCGGTTGCAAGGGAAAGTGCCCGGGGAAGGGGTGGAGCGGGAGGGAAGGGTAGAATTGACAAGGGAGTTGCGTAGGGAGCAGTCTTTGCGGAAGACAGACGGGGGGGAGATGGGAAGATGTGGCGAGTGGTGGGGTCACGTTGGAGGTGGCGAAACTGACGGAGGACTATGTGTTGTATGTGCCGGCTGGTGGGATGAATGGTGAGAGAACCAGGGGTCCTCTGCCCTTGTTGCGAGTGGGGGAATGGGGAGAGAGGACAGTGTTGCGGGGTATGGAGGAGACCCTGGTGCGAGCCTCATCTATAGTGGGGGAGGGGAATCCACGTTCTCTGAAGAATGAGGAAATTTGTGATGACCTGGTGTGGAACACCTCATCCTGGGAGCAGATGCGGCGTAGACGGAGGAGCGGTGTAGAGGCTGCTGCACCCGCTGAGTTTATCCAGCCTTTTGTGTACCCTCGATTTTCCAGCATCTGCAGTTCCTTATTTAACAGTCATGTCTGATGTATTGACACCAATGTTTCATTCCTCATGGAATGTAGGAATAGTGATGGAGCACTGGATGACTGCTAATGGTAACACCAGTTTTTCAAGAAAGATTATAGATAAACTACAAAGCTGCCCATGTTAGACTTTTCAAAAATCAACCCTTCACATTTCTCTGTACTAGCCTAATTTTCACGGTGCCATAATTAATTTTAGCCATCAGGTACAAGAAAATGGAAATGAAATAGTTTAAATGGAAATGAAAAACTATAAATTATTTATGGATAATTGTTGTTACAATACTCTCCATGAGGCGTACGGATCACGAGTCAAGACTGTTTTATTGCCATATGTGCTGAAGCAGAACAATAAAATTCTTACTTGCAACAGGACAAGACGTTTGTTGTGGCACAACAGCGTTAATACAAACATGATTATAAACCCAAGAAATCTAACGGTAATTGGTGATATGAAAATGGCAATGTCCCAGTGGCAGGAAGCAGAAGTTGGAGGTAACTGCACTTTTTAGTCCATATTGGGTGATGGTTCACACAAAACAGTTTCAGATCCATTACTCTTACCAATCCGAAGTCAGATAGTGAAGATGGTTGAAAAAAATTGCAGCAGGATCTTGATCGTTTGGCCAGGTGGGCTGAGGAATGGTTGATGGAATTTAGTACAGAGAAATGTGAAGTGTTGCATTTTGGGAAGTCTAACATAGAAACATAGAAACATAGAAAAATAGGTGCAGGAGTAGGCCATTCGGCCCTTCGAGCCTGCACCGCCATTCAATGTGATCATGGCTGATCATCCAACTCAGTATCCCGTACCTGCCTTCTCTCCATACCCCCTGATCCCTTTAGCCACAAGTGCCACATCTAACGCCCTCTTAAATATAGCCAATGAACTGGCCTCAACTACCTTCTGTGGCAAAGAATTCCAGAGACTCACCACTCTCTGTGTAAAGAATGTTTTCCTCATCTCGGTCCTAAAGGAATTCCCCCTTATCCTTAGACTGTGACCCCTTGTTCTGGACTCCCCCAACATCGGGAACAATCTTCCAGCATCTAGCTTGTCCAACCCCTTAAGGATTTTGTAAGTTTCTATAAGATCCCCCTCAATCTTCTAAATTCCAGCTAGTACAAGCCGAGTCTATCCAATCTTTCCTCATATGAAAGTACTGACATCCCAGGAATCAGTCTGGTGAATCTTCTCTGTATCCCCTCTATGGCAAGGACCAAATTTTAGATTTGGAGACCAAAACTGTATGCAATACTCCATGGGCAGGAGCTACACAGTGAATAGTAGTGCTCCAGGGAGTGTTGCAGAGCAGAGGGATCTCGAAGTGCACGTGCAGGTAGATAGGTTGATCAAAAAGGCTTTTAGCACATTGGCCTTCATCAGTCAGAGTACTGAGTATAGAAGTTGGGAGGTAATTTTGCAGTTGAATAAGACGTTGGTGAGGCCACATTTAGAGTATGTGTTCAGCTCTGGGTACCATGTTATAAGAAAGATCTTGTCCAGCTAGAAAGATTTACAAGGATGTTGCCAGGACTAGAGGGTCTGAGCTAAGGGGAGAGGTTGAGTAAGTTAGGACTCTATTCCTTGGAGTGCAGGAGGCTGAGAGGTGATCTTAAAGAGGTGTATAACATCATGAGAGGAATAGATCGGGTAGATGCGCAGAGTCTCTTGCCCAAAGTAGGGTGGTGGGTGTATGAAATGAGGTGCTAGAGGAGGTAGTTGAGGCAGGGACTATCCCAACATTTAAGAAATAGTTAGACAGGTACATGGATAGGACAGGTTTGGAGGGATATGAACCAAACGCGGGCAGGTGGGGTTAGTGGAGCTGGGACATGTTGGCCGGTGTGGGGAAGTTGGGCCGAGGGGCCTGTTTCAACCTGTATCAATCTATGATTATGACATTAGAGAGACATCACTGGTAAGAGTGACGAGACTATACAACTGCACTTTAGGGAACAAGGAAAATTTCTAAGAGAGAGTATACAATTTGACCAGAATGTTTTAGATAATAAGAGGCATCTATTACACGACATTGGAGTCATCAAACAAAGTAAATGCAACGTGGTACTTCGATAACAAAGAGCGAAACATCATTTCCTCTTTCAACTGGATCAAAAGGTAGTCCATAGATTTTAAAGTCACAGGCCATCCATCCGTCTTTTTTTTACCAAGTGGGGTGAGAATGATAAAATCTGAGCTGTTGGCATCTGGAATGCTATACTCAAAAAGACCTACGTCATGAAATTCAAAAGGGAATTAGACAGGAATTTGAGAACAATAGAACATAAAACGCAGAACAAAACACAGGAACAAGCCCTTCAACCCACAATGTAAGTGTCAAACACGATGCCATGATAAACTAATCTCATCTACATGATCCAATTCTCTACAAATTTCAACATATGCTATTGCCTGCATATCTAAAAGCTTCTCAATCACCACAATTGTATCTGTCTCTAGCACCCTGGCAGCCCCTTACAGTCATCCACCACCCTCTGATTGAAAGACCCCGTACATCTCCTTTTGGCAATAGACATAAAGGATTACACACAAAAAAAAAGGAGGATGGCTTTAAGTGTAACTAGACCAAGGGGGACCCATTGGGTCCCGTCCCCTCAACGCTCAGTTGCGGGGGGAGCCTGCCGCATCACACACACACTAACCACCACCCACACACACACTCACTAACCCTCCCTTGATATTATATTAATATTATTAATTTGCTCCTTTTCTCCTTCCCCACCCTATCCCCTCATGCATAGCCCCCAACTGCACAGGCGTGGTTAGAGAGGGAGAGGGAGGGGGTAGAGGGGGAGGGGTAGAGAGGGTGAGGGAGGTAGAGAGGGTGGGGTGGGGGAAAGAGGGGGGTGGGGGGGTGGGGAGGGGGAAAGAGAGAGGGGGAAGGAGGGGGGAGGAAGAGGTGGGGGAGAGGGGGGTGAAGAGGGGGAAGGAGGAGGGGAGGGGGAGAGGGGGAGAGGGGGAGGGGGGGAGAGGGGGGAGAGGGGGGAGAGGGGGAGAGGGGGAGAGGGGAGGGAAAGGGGATGGGGGAAATAGGGGGAATAGACAGGGGGAAGAGGGGTGAAAAGAGGGGGGAAGAGGGGAGAAAAGAGGGGGGAAGAGGGGGGAAAGGGGAGGGGAAGAGGAGGGGGAAGAGAGGAGGGGGAAGAGGAGGGCAAGAGGAGGGGGGAGCCGAGGGGGGGAAAGAGGGGGGAAAGAGGGGGGAAAGAGGGGGGAAAGGGGAAAAGGGGGAGAAGGGGAGAAGGGGGAAGAGAGGGGGCTGACGGGAGGGGAAAGAGAGGGGGGAAGAGGGGAGGGGGAGAAGGGGCAGGGAAGAGAGGAGGGGGAGACAGTGGAGGGGGGCAAGAGGGGGGAGAAGGGGGAGAGGGGGGAAGAAGGGGGGAGAAGAGGGGGGAGAAGAGGGGGGGAGAAGGGAGGGAAGAAGAAGAGGGGGAGGAAGAAGAGGGGGGAGGGGGAAGAGGGGGAGGGGGAAGAGGGGGGAGGGGGAAGAGGGGGGAGGGGGAAGAGGGGGAGGGGGAAGAGGGGGAGGGGGAAGAGGGGGAGGGGGAAGAGGGGGAGGGGGAAGAGGGGGAGGGGGAGGAGGGGGAGGGGGAGGAGGGGGAGGGGGGAGAGGGGGGGATAGGGGGAGGGGGAAGAGGGGGGGAGAGGGGGAGGGGGAAGAGGGGGAGGGGGAAGAGGGGGAAGGGGAAGAGGGGGAGGGGGAAGAGGGGGAGGGGGAAGAGGGGGAGGGGGAAGAGGGGGAGGGGGAAGAGGGGGAGGGGGAAGGGGGGAAAGGGAAGAGGGGGAAAGGGAAGAGGGGAAGAGGGGGAAGAGCCACTCCTGAAAAAACCTAACCTAAGAGGGGAGCGAGGGGGAGGGGAAGGGGGGGAGAGGGAGGGGAGAGGGGGGAGAGGGAGGGGAGAGGGGGGGGAGAGGGGGGGGAGAGGGGGGGAGAGGGGGGGGAGAGGGGGGGGAGAGGGGGGGGAGAGGGGGGGGAGAGGGGGGGGGAGAGGGGGGGAAGGGAGAGGGGGGGGAGAGGGGGGAGGGAGGGGGAGGGAGGGGGAGGGAGGGGAAGGGAGGGGGAGGGAGGGGGAGGGCGGGGAAGGGAAGGGGAGGGAAGGGGAGGGGGGAGAGGAGGGGGGAGAGGAGGGGGGAGAGGAGGGGGGAGAGGAGGGGACGAGGAGGGGACGAGGAGGGGACGAGGAGGGGGGAGAGGAGGGGAAGAGGAGGGGAAGAGGAGGGGAAGAGGGAGTGGAGGGAGTGGAGGGAAAGGGGGGAAGAGGAAGTGGAGGGAAAGGGGGAAGAGGGAGGGGGAAGGGTGAGAGAGGAGGGGGGAGAGAGAGGAGGGGGGAGAGAGGGGGAGTGGGGCTGTGGGGGGGAGGCATGTGGAGGGTGGAGGGGGAGGGAGGTGGAGGGAGGAGGGGAGGTTGAGGGGAGGGTGAGGAATGAGTAGTGGGGTGCAGGGAGGGGGGACTGGGGGAGAGCAGGGCGAGAGGGGGAAGGGAGGGGTATGTAGAGGGTACGGGAGAGAGGGAGGGGAGAGGGGTGAGGTGGAGGGCAGAGGGAGAGGGGGGAGAGGGGGAGACGGGGGAGAGGGAGGGAGAGGGGAGAGAGAGGAAGGGGTAAGAAGGGGGAGTGGGGGAGAGGGGGGAAAGTGGGGAATTCCCTAGAGAGGGAGGGGGGCATAGTGGGATGGGGTACAGAGAGGGAGAGAGGGGCAGAGAGGGAGGGAAGGGCAGAGAGGGAGGGAAGGGCAGAGAGGAAGGGGGGTAAAGAGGAGGGGGGGTAGAGAAGGGGGGGGTCAAAGAGGGGAGGCAGAGAGGAAGGGCCCTCTCCTCCCCCTCTGCATCCCCCCCCCCCCCCCCGTCTCCTCCCCCCTCTCCATCCCCCACTACACCCATCGCTCTCCACCCCCGCTTCCTACCTCCATTCACCCTCCCACCTCTCTCACCCCCCCTCTTTCTCTGCCCCGGGGAGGGGATAGAGGCAGGACTTTCACAAGCCTCCCCATCAGGGGCCGGGATCGAGCTCGGCTGCGACTGTTGTGGACTGGAGCAAGGTCCACAGCGCTGAAGACGGTGAAAAACGGAGGAGGGCCTACCAATCGTGGCTTCCTCGAGGGTAAGCGCACTCACCAGCGTGACAGATTATCGGGCAGGGGAGACGGAGAGGGGGTCGGCCCCTGTGATGGGCCAGGTGAGATCGGGATCACCAGCGAGGAAAAGGCATCACGATTCCCTGTGTCCCTGCGATCAACGGAGGAATCGCATGTCTCCATAGATGGCCTCTCCCAGAGGGAGTAATGGCCGCCAGGGCCACCTTCCCTTTGCGCTGCCCCGCGCCGGTGCAACGATAACGGCTGCCGCCGCAATGCTCTAGAAACCGAGCTGAAGCGCGCGCGGAATTTTTTTTTAGTGGTGACGTAACGTTTGTGACAAAAAAACAGCAGCTGCTTTAATCCAGAGCTGGGGGGGGGGGAGTGGGGGTGGGGCTGGCCACGAGCCAGGTGGGCTTCGAACATTGTGACGTCATCAGCTGGCCAGCAGTTTGATTTGAAATAATTTACCAAATTTACAGATAATGGGATTTTCCGTGAGGTAAATCTCTACCGGAATATGTAAAAATGTCCCCATTTCCGCGTTGGGTTTTAGAGGAGATGTGAATCAAAGGTGAACACACACACACACACACACACATACAGTTTAATAACTACTAGACTAAGTGGGACCCATTGGGTCCCATGTTCACACGGGAGGGTTGATCCCCCGATGCAATATTCCACCTCTCCACCAATTCCAATATTGGTGGCCAGTGGGGGGGGGGGGGGGGGGGGTCTTTCTGGAGCAGTGATGTGGGTTTTGTTGGTTGCAGGGACTACTGGTCTCCAGAGGGCTAGTATGGACATTGTGGGCCAAATGGATTCTTGGGGTGGCAGCCCACTCCCTTAAGCCTGATGTGCTGGCAGCTTACTTAAGGCTGGTGGGCTGGCAGTTGACTCACGGTTATTCCATTTCAAGCAGAGTGCAAGGCCATCAAATTCAAATCCATTTTCCTACCATTTCAAGCAGGGTGGAAGGCCACCAAATTCAAGTGCAGTTTCATACCACTTCAAGCAGGGTGCAAGGCCACCAAATTCAAGTGCAGTTTCATACCATTTCAAGGAGGGTGCAAGGTCACCAAATTCAAATGCAGTTTCATACCATTTCATGCTGGGTGCAAGGCCACCACATTCAAATGCAGTTTCATACTATTTCAAGCAGGGTGCAACCACCATAAAAACCACCATAAAACCACACAAAACACCACACTCACAGTTCAGTGGACATTCAGTGTGTTCAATTGATTCACAGCTCAGACAGAGTCGTGCAGTTTCTTACCTCTTTGAGCAGGGTGCAAGGCCACCAAATTCAAGTGCAGTTTCATACCACTTCAAGCAGGGTGCAAGGCCACCACATTCAAGTGTAGTTTCATACCATTTCAAGAAGGGTGCAAGGCCACCAAATTCAAATGCAGTTTCATACTATTTCAAGCAGGGTGCAAACACCTTAAAAACTACCATAACACCACACAAAACACCACACTCACAGTTCAGGCAACTTTAATTAGGCAACACAGCTTTAGCATTTCCAAAGCAAAGGCAACACAGCTTTAGCATATACAAAACCAAAGGCAACACAGCTTTAGCATTTCCAAAGTATATTTTCAAATCACATTAAGGGCACTGACAGGTCAGTAAAACCATTCACAGTTTAGTAGACATGTGTTCAGTGTTATTCATAGCTCAGACTGAGTGACGTGACCCTCTCGCTCCCCCATCTTGCAGAGACTGACTGAGGCACTCAACGCTTCTGAGTTTTATAGTCCCTCTGGAAGGGGCGTGGCCTTTAGGAGAAAGAATCTCAACATTTTTAAAACACTAATAACTCTTTTAATTTTAATTGATGGGAAAAATCCTCTTGTCCTGCACAGCGGAGGGGGACTCTGAGTAAGATGACCAAAAATCACAGCCGTAAGTGGCAGCGTTTTTTTTCTAAAATCAATATACAGAACACCAGGAAGTGGTCAAGATCAGACTTTTAGTAATATAGATATGATATGATGATAGATAGTTCTTTCAAAGAGCTCCAGAGACCACAAAACGGCCCAAAATAATCCAGCTATTTTGCCTTTGCTGGCTATGAATGGTCTTTGGCTACATGTATGCTGCCAAGGAACTCTAAGGTGACTGATGTGTTGCAAGTATTCAAAAGGTGAATTAAAAAAAAAGATATTGAGCAATTACACACATGCATTCCTAACATTATTGATTAACAAAGAGCTAGGAAGCAAGATTAACAGATTGTCTATTTCTGGCTCATGGGGACAAGAAGGACGGTTTAGTCTGCCTCGTGCTAGAATTCTCTAATTCTATGATGTACAATTCATTTAATTACGACTTTCAATCATAAAAAAAAATAGCTGTATCATCAGAAGCACCTATTCATCAAGAACTACACAAGGATCACCATGGTATTGTGGTCGTTATTCCCTCACCAGCAATATCCTGGGGGTTACTATTGACCAAAAACTCAACTGAACCATCCAAATAATAAATGTGGCTCAAGAACAAGTTAGCATCTAGGTATTCTGCAGAAAGCAATTAACATGACAATACAAGGATTTGCTATATGCCACAAATCGGGAACCTGGATGTATCGCAGATGTAGAAATTGGAAAATATACACAATGTGGAAATTTCAAGAGCATATAAAATGGATTTTATTAGGCAAAATGAAGCATAAATAACAATGATATTGGTATCAAAATGAGTTTCAACTTACTTCAATTGTTTTGGGGTAGATGCAAGTGTTAGGAAAGTTGTGTTTATATACTTCATTAGCAACAGTATTGATGTCAACTGCAGCAACAACTTCTGCAGCGATGCAACTTTCTGCAACAAAGAAAATTCTGACTTGTAGCAAAATAACGACACCATGTTTAAAAAAAAATAACAATTACCAAGCTAAAAATTCATATTCAGTGGGATTTTATTTAATTAGCATTTTTTCCCCTTTCCTTGCTATCGTATATCATTAAATGGCAACCCACCCAAAGTACAAGATCATTTGCGAATTAAATATCATTAAGAGTGCTGTCATTCTCTAAAGGTATATATGAATTCTAACTCCCCTCTAATTGTTCTTCAAACTAGAATAATACTACTTGCTAGATTTTAGTGTCAGTACAAACAAGATCTGTGCAGTGGAACAACCAAATGTAAAAGCCTACTCTGCATAGATCTTTGAATACAACAGTCAAAAAGAAGTATCCTTCTCAATTTATGCCAGAACCATTCAAGATGATGGACTTGTAACCTTAA